>CM042217.1:6304030-6904030 GCA_023566465.1 Cottus gobio
ACAAAGTGTTCTATTTGGAGCTTATTGTGGAGAGTTCAATCAAAAAGTAATTTTCCTCTCTCTGGTTGTTTCATTGAGGAACCAGACTGCATTTGATAATGCAAACAAGCCAAATCCGGCAAAAGTCTGGAAAATAAACACAAGTTTGTGGAGCGAAAGATCGCTTTTTGTTTCATTTACTCTGGTACTCAGTGCGTCACCTCGAGGATGGGGAATAACTGCTTTAGGGCTGATTTATGACAACAAATGTGCATTTGAGACAATAAAATCAGAAGGAAATCATTCTAAAACAGTTTATTAGTGATAATTAAAGTACTTTATTTTGAAATAATGTACAGCGTCTTAAATCAAGCCAAGCGTCCTAATATTACCAGGATTTCCTGAGTTTATCAGCAATAAAAGAAGTTGTTCTGAATGTCTCACTTAAATTTAAACACATAACGGATTTGCGCGTCACTGAGGCATCCCTCATCATCGGCCTTATTACAGGCCACCGTTATTTATTCCAGCCGTATTTGGCTTTGTAATAGTCGCCCTACTAGCTGTAGCTTATGCGTATAACCCAAGTAATAGCAGCTTGGCTTCCAGATTCCCACAGCCTAGCATTATCCCTGCACACAACAATGGCTCCGGGACTGCTGCGTCTATTTTTAGACCTGCTCCTACTCGCAATTTTGATGTTTCAATACACACAAATCAAAGCCTTTCAAACAGATGCTGCCCACTCACTGGAGACCCTTTTGAAACTTAAAAAAAAAAAAGAATCTCAGTGCACTTCCTTCAGTGGTTTCAGAAGGGAGTCTCTGTGCTCCGCTAATCTAATATTCACTTCAGTTCTACACTAATAGCCCGGAGTTGAGAGAAAGTGGACTCTTCCCTCTCTTCAGTGGCCGCTAGTGCTTTTTTTTACTCGTATTTCCTGTCATTGTGGCCCTCTCTGGCTTTTGCTTCACTGTGCTGTGATGCTCTGACAGTAACAAGCAACCCCCGAGGCACCCGGGTGCACACCTCCTCCAGAACCCTCATCAGGAGGACGATGACGCCGGATACCATTATTATTGAAACTTTTGTCGCCAGTTTTCTCTTTGCGACAACGTGCCCGAGGCAGCACTAAGATCGTGCGTGTGTGTGTGTGTGTGTGTGTCTGTGTGAGATAGTTGAGTTGTGTCGTAGTAAGAGGGTTCCCAGGCGGCTGGAACAGCCTGATACGCTGCTCTCTAGACCAGGACGCTCAGGCCTCAGGTGACACCACACACTACCAGCGTGTGTGTGTGTGTGTGTGTGTGTGTGAGAGAGTCTTGATTCGCTCTCCCAAGGTAAAGCCTCCTCTCACATGCCGGCCCCTTTGAGAAATGCATGTGTAAGCTCTGCTCGAGCTCCAGAGATGAATGTAATGTTACCTGGAGACACACACACGCACACCTCTCACATGCACAGCCGAATGAAAGGATGGTTCATTTACACCGGAGACTTGTATTTATAGTTTTTGATTATGACATTGTACTCCATAGAGCTGCCACTTTTTAAAAGAAAATCCAATTTGAACAAATTCAAATTTAGCGCCGCCCACATAACTGAATCCTAAACTATATGCTTTGAAGTGGTGTCACTTTCTTCCCATCCGTGAGAAACCCATTGCCTACTTTACTGAAATAGCTGGAGCTGGTAATAAGTAATAAGAGCTTCCTTTTGCTGAAATGTCAAATATATATTTGAAGGCAGTCTCTCAATTATAGGTTATCTCCTGAAATCAAGGACAAATACATTTTTCATATAAAATGTCATGCTCAGTATTGAAATCATGGTTAAAAAAAAAAAAACCTCAGAAAATGTATTTAAGGATCCTTATAAAAATGTGCCGTTATGTGTTAAAGGACAGAGATATCCGGTATCAGACTTTTAATGATCGCGAGTATTGACAGACATATCGGCCTCAAAATGTTTTGTTTGGGTGATTTAAAAGCCAGCAGAGCATGAACTGCATCATGAGGATGAGTCAGAGCCGGCTTCACTCTCTCACTGTGGATTTTTTTATTGGTCAGATCATCACAAGTTGAATATTTCATTATTCTCACAGGTTGAAATAGTAGTTTGAGTTTCCTGTAAAAAGTGACTCATCCGGGAACGTATAGTGAAAGAGAAAGTCGGCCAGTCAGCCGGCTTGTCAACGAGCCAGCAGATTACAGGATCACTTCAGAAACGGACCACACTGAAAGTGAATTCTCAGTAATGGTTCTTTTTATCTTTACTTCTAAACCTTAATCGCCCAATTCACTAGCATCTGTGATCCACTGATCAGGAATGGTGGTTAAAACCATGATAAGAAGACCCACGTCCCGCTAAACTGGAATGATCCTGTAACGCAGCCGTGTGTCGTGTCCGGGGGGGCGGAGCCTGAAACACCGGCGGCCTCCTGTCAACTTCAAACGCTCTGAGGATCGCTGAAGGAGGGGGGCGGGGCAGGCGAGGGAGGCGGCGCCCTTTTGAAGATCTGTGCCCGTCTTTCTCCTCGGCCGGCCTCTTTCTATCGCCCCGGTTTTTCCATCTTTTCACCCCTGTCCCCCCTTCATCTCAACCCCCCTCCCTCGGACTTTGTCTTTTCTGCCGCTCCCTCCCCCCCAAAAAGGCCTCTTCAGCCCCCTCAGCTCTCCTCCTCCTCCTCCTCCTCCTCCCTCCTCCTCCTCCTCCTCCTCCTCCTCCTCCTCCTCCTCCTCCTCCTCTCACTAAGTACAGAAGCTGCAGATTTCATTTGTGATTCATTTTAGTGATTGTTCCCCGTATATATTTTTGATCAATATGATAAACAGTCATATGTCACGGTCGTCTGGGTCTTTTCTTCCAGTTGAATCAATTTGCACATTCGTTTGTGATGTTGATGGTTTCGTCGACCTTTTGTACCGCAAGGTCAAACTATTTAATTTGCTTCGCCATTGTCTCAAATATAATCCTTTTAATGACAATATTTAAATATCACCAATGCAATTTTTTATATATTTATTTTTAGGTGCACCTTTTGGTTGACCAACTGTTCATAATGTTCGATAAGGGCACCCCTTACTGCCGAGCCCTAGTTCAGTTTATTTTATTCTCCTCATGACGATAAGAGGGCGCCGTTTGGTTGAAGGACACTTCAATAATGTCGAGATTATTATTAGTCACAGTTCCAGTCGTTTACTTGTTATGTGAAAGCTGCTGTAATCAATATTACATTTTTTTCAACAATGGATCAAATGATCAATTGTAATTTTAAAAAGGACAAAAGGGGTCTTTTAGCTCATTGTTTTGGTATTTCTGGCTTCCACCTTTTTTTCTTTTTTTTTAGTTCATTCTTAACTCTCTCATCTCCAGCCAAAGCAGGCAGCTATTTTAAGTCCAGCAAGCTGCTATAAACTCGCTGTGCGCTGCCTTCCCGGCTCCACACAGCAGACAGACAGTTAGAGACTAGCTGGTGAATATAATGAAGCATTTAGCGGCTAATGAGTCAGATATTTCCCTCAGGAGTCGATGGAGATCAAAACAGAGCTGTAAGGAGAGTGAATATTGCTCCGCGTCTGCTGGATGTCTAAATAGTCGACTGCTTGCCTCCACATTCGGCAAATTATTGATAATGTCTTAAAGTATTTCCTCACGTACAAAAAAAATAAAAAATTCAGGCTTTTGTTTATTTTGTTGAAACAGTTTTCAGGTGTAATGAAACATTTCTGCTTGTTTATTTTTGTTTATTTTCTTGTGATGGGAATGATACTGTATGATTGAAATTCAACAGCATTAATCCAAAAAGAATCATCTGTGGCGTTATATATAAATATATAATGCAGTATCTTAATCTAATATGAATATAATCAAAATGCTAATTCATTTGCAGCTTCAAACCAGGTTGTTTATTCACCCACTCCACATGTAACGGCTGCGGCTATGTTTAGCCCCAACAGAAATAATCTGCATCCCGCTCATGCAAATGCTCACTTCACTTTTCTCCCGATTTTATATTATGACTCAACCCACATTCGTGGCTCTGAACACCAGGTGTGAAATAAACACTTCTGTGAAGCGGAAGGGAAGCGTGTTTCCTGGCTCCAGGTATCTGGGACCTTTTTTCTTTTTTGGTTTCTAAATAAATAAGCGTGGCATTTTCCAGCACCCTGCTCCGAGGCGTCCTCTTTTGAAGGGGGGGGGACGCAGATCTGAAAAGCTGAAGAAAACACTGTGTCTCACAGCGGCTGGTTGTTTGAAATAAAGGAGAAGAGGCGAGTCGAGTGACAGCCGCCATCGCTTTGGATGCCTGTGGAAGTGTGTTGTGAAAACAAAAGCGGCGGCGTCGCTCATCTCCATGTTTGTCTCCGTCCAGGTGAGCGTGAGATGAGGAGAGGCCTCAGAGTGTGAGGCCATGGGCTGCACCTCGGCCAAGCAGGTGTCGGCCGTGCCCAGCGATGAGGAGGGACGCGGCAAGGCCTACAGCAACGGAGACCTCTTCACTGGTTAGTACACACACACACACACACACACACACACACACACACACACACACACAATGTTAATAAAAGCTTCACGGCACCATTTCACTCCAGTTAATTGCCCAGCGTGGCCCCGTTTGCCCTCGCCATATATTCTCCTTTGTTATAGAGTGTTGGCAGAGTGTTGAGTTCTCCATTTTCAGGACAGTAACTGTCAACACGGCGGTTTTATTGGCGCTATCCATGTCGGCCGTTCATGTCATGGAGGGGAAGTTAGCCGTGTGCGTTTCTGTGACGATCTCGATGTTCGGAGTGGAGAGGAGAGAGTGGTGTAACTGGTATGAGAGGATCCATTAAGGAGGAATCGATGAGTCCAGTGGTTTCCAACTAAGAGGGGCCAAAGGGTCGCAAGATGCCCCGGTCATCTTCTTCAAAAACACTATTTTTGTTTCATTAAAAAAGACAGCGATCAATAAAACAGATGCACTGACAACAACAAAAAACTGAAATAGAAAATAAATCCGGTTTCTGTGGTTGTCGCAGGACCGTAACGAGCCCGTCCAATCATTTCAGGGTTAGGTAACCTCTGACAAGGAATCCCAATCAGGCACTGCTTCAAAAGCAGGTGGGGAACCTCAGGGGTTATTCAACGTTTTTTTTTTATTTTTTAGAATTGATTAATGGAAAAAAACGGATTCATCTGTAACGAATATGATTGTCAGGGGCGGCGCTAATAATAGCTCGCAGGCTGTTGTGCAAGGAGGGGCAGAAATGAAAGAGAGAGACGGAGAGAGAGATGATGGGTTGGCGAGGGCGGGATTAACAGCGATTACGAATTAGGAGCAACTCTCTGGCGGGCGGACGCGGCAGATGACGATCCGCAGGAGGTCCCCTCTCTCCGTCATCCCTCTGACCCTCCTCTTCCTCTTCCTCCCTCCCTCCTCACCCTCTCCCGGCAACCTC
Source organism: Cottus gobio (assembly GCA_023566465.1). Lineage (NCBI taxonomy): Eukaryota > Metazoa > Chordata > Actinopteri > Perciformes > Cottidae > Cottus > Cottus gobio. The sequence continues at coordinate 6,309,448 of CM042217.1, forward strand.
TCTTTGACTCTTCTCTCTCTCGTCCTCTCTCCTCGGCACGTTCCCCTCATCCCCCTCTCTCCCCCTCCTGTGATCTCTCCGCTCTCGAGTCTCGTTTCCATCCTCGTCTTTTAAGGAGCAACAGAACGAGGCGGGAGATGGGAGGGAGAGATGGGAGGGAGGGAGGGAGAGATGGGAGGGAGGGAGAGATGGAAGGAGTGGAAGGCTTTTTTTTTTTTTTTTTTCTTGAGAGAGGAAGGCAGAATGACGTGTGATGACGCTGCTGCTCTTCTCTTCTCCTCTCTCTGAAACCTTCTCTGTCTCGTCCAGATCGCCTCTTCCCTTCCCTGCCCAAGGCCTCGTTCTTCCCTTCCTCTTTCTCTCTGTCTCTCTCTATTTTGGGTCTCTGCACAGCCTCTTCCTCCTCCCTCTCTTCCTGCCTTCATCCCCCAGTGCTTCTTCTCTCCCCGGCTCTTTTCCTCTCTTCCTCTGGCACAACATTGGGTCAGAGCCTTTTGTCCTTTCACCTCTCCTCCCTCTTCCTCCCTCATCCTCCCATCCTATCCCCCAGTGTCACTGTCACTTGGTTAAACGGGACTCCAGCCTGACTACTGTTTGAGCTTGTGTGTGTGTGTGTGTGTGTGTGTGTGTGTGTGTGTGTGTGTGTGTGTGTGTGTGTGTGTGTGTGTGTGTGTGTGTGTGTGTGTGTGTGTGTGTGTGTGTGTGTGTGTGTGTGTGTGTGTGTGTGTGTGTGTGTGTGTGTGTGTGTGTGTGTGTGTGTGTGTGTGTGTGTGTGTGTGTGTGTGTGTGTGTGTGTGTGTGTGTGTGTGTGTGTGTGTGTGTGTGTGTGTGTGGAAAACAGAAGTGACCTGGATAGTGTGGATTATCCCAGGCCCAATAACACCGTTTCTTCACGCCCCCTTTTTCTTCGTCTCATCTTCGTCTTATCTCTGTTTCTTCCTCACGTCTACATTCGACCTCCTCTTCCTCTGCAGTATTTCAGTCATGGTGACGAACTGTGTAGTCACTCTTTCCTACTCAACCCGCTGCCCTTTCCAACCCCGGCAGAGCTGCCTCACTGCGTCCGGTGTACTTCTCATGATCGAGGCAGAAAAGATTGGTTGGTTTTGGTCAGTCAGCCTGCTGCCTACACACACACACACACACACACACACACATAAACACACACACACACACACACACACAAATCTCCCCTCTGTAGACCGCGTGTCACCAGGTGTCCATCTGTTTGTGTTCATGTATGTTTTTGTGTATTAAGTGAGACGGTGAGCCCTCATCTTACTCACACTGATCCGCCTCCAACAGATTGTCTGCCAGTCAGTCAGTGTGTGTGTGTGTGTGTGTGTGTGTGTGTGTGTCCCAGATATTCTGACCCGGTCTGTCAGGCTCCGGCCTCTAGCCCCCCTCCCCATCCCCCCCCCCACCCATTTCTCGCACAATAACCGGAAAAGGCTGAGCTCCATTACACAAACACTGGAGGCCACCGAGGGAAAACAGCAACACCCTTCACAACATCGCGCTATTGATGTCTGCGATAATCACAGTCGAGGAGGCGAGATTAGAGTGGAGATTGCGCATGTGGGACTGCGTGTGTGTGTGTGTGTGATTGCGAAACGAGGCACCCCGGCCTGTAGACGCAGCGTGGTGGCGTGCAGATTGCCCGGCTTCCTTTTTAAAGAGCTTGTTGTTTAGAGGCGGTGGGGAGGCTGGATGCTGCCGTCCCCCTGAACCCTGAATGTCTGATTCAGCTGCGAAAAGGTGTGTGTGTGTGTGTGTGTGTGTGTGTGTGTGTGTGTGTGTGTGTGTGTGTGTGTGTGTGTGTGTGTGTGTGTGTGTGTGTGTGTGTGTGTGTGTGTGTGTGTGTGTGTGTGTGTGTGTGTGTGTGTGTGTGTGTGTGTGTGTGTGTGTGTGTGTGTGTGTGTGTGTGTGTGTGTGTGTGTGTGTGTGTGTGTGTTTCTTTACTCCCAGGGGAATGAAGCGGGATGTTCTCTGATTTGTTTTATTAGTGCAACAAAGAAATGCTGTCACTTCGATCACACTGAGCTTTCTTCATCACACCGCTAAGTCCTTGGAAATATCAACACAACGCAGTCAAAGAGAGCAGCTACAGCCTTGAGTGATGTTTTTTTCTTCTTTTTTAGTTGTTGTGCGGACACATTTCAGAGAAATCTCTCCTCTCGCTCAGCAGAAATCCCAACGCACAACAAACACAGTTCCTGTGTACAGTGAGCGAGGAGCGAAACAATTCCTCTTTAGGGCAGTACGCCGAAAGCGGCGGTTCAAATGAAAAGGAGCGCCCTTTAACGAAGGCTGCCCAGCAGCCCCAGTGGAGCAGCTTACTGGTTTGCTGTGGTTGCATTGGGAAACTTCCAGGTGTGATTGTGGAGCAGGGCGTTCCTGGAAAAGAACATTCACGCTCGGTGAAATAACTGCTGCATAAAGGTCAGATGTATGCAGCAGATACTGGACGGGAGATTGAGAACAAACATGCAGCAGTTTCAGTCAAAGGAGAGGACTGGGAATGAGTGTAGATGTTACAGTTATACCAGCACATACACACATGCACACACAGCTACTGTACACACGGCTACTGTAGACATACAATATGCAGTCTTCATATAAATGTGAGTCAACAAATCTATAATTTGCATATAGCGCATATACATGTGTGCAGGGGCGTCGTTAGGCCGGTTTTAGGGGGGCTGAAGCCCCCCTAAAATGTTCTTCAGCCCCCCCCAAATAATTATTGGGAGTTTTAATTTTATTTTATTTTTTTAAATTAAACTATTGTTTTACACATGTTTGTTCACCCGTGTGAACAAACATGTGTTATTTATAACTCTAACATGCTACATATGTGAGTGCGTTTCTGGTTTGTATGTTTTCTCCCCCTTCAAATTACAATCCAATAGCCTCTCATCATACTTAACCATAAAAGCCCGGGCACTAGGACCTTGGGGAGTCTGCATCGCTGCTGCACTGGCTTTCTCACTCTGCCAAGTAACGTCTCATCAAGACAGCAGGATTACAGCCAAGGAGTTTAGCTCAGTAAATGATGCACGGAGTGACATTGTAAGTACAGGTAGTGACAGAATGTGGCTATCTGTAGTTGTTAACGATTGTTACCTGCTTAAATTTCTCTCTATTTGAGAAAAGTTCATATTTGTGTTGTCAAATTTCACAATGACCCTGAAATTCTGTCTCTTCTGTTATCTTATACTGAATGAATGCAAAGATACAGAGAAAAATCACACTCTTTCTGATTGAACCAATCTATGAACTGTCTGAAACAATGGATATCCGCAGCCCCAAATGAGCCCAAAAAAAATTGCCGCAGCGCGCAAACATTCAGCATCCTTAGGGGCTAAGCCCCCCCTTTCTTTCAATCCTAGAAACGCCCCTGCATGTGTGTATATTTTTAATTTGTGAAGTGGATCTACTTCTGTGTTCTGGCCTTATTCACATTATCAGGTGAAAACTATGTCTGATTCTTTTGCAGTGTATTTGTTTTAATGTGTGATCTGGTCTGTGGCTCGTTGAGGTTTACACATGTGATCAGAATATCTGCAGGACGGGTCTCGGTCTGTTTTTTTTATGACATTTTAAAAAGTTCCAAACGTTTGCACAATCCGGTCTTTCTTTCTGGCATTTGATTTGGCTGATTCCACTCATGCCAATTATTTTCGGTTCCCTCAAATTGCGTTCAGCATTTTAGAGCATCACCATGTGACGATGATGCCTCGGTAAAACCAATCCATCTCACCGGAGTCGACTACAGAATGGGGCGACTGTGGCTCAGTGGTTAGCAAGTCTGTCTTTCAATCAGAAGGTCGGTGGTTCAAACCCCGGCTCAGCCAGTCTGTGTCGTTGTGTCCTTGAGCAAGACACTTAACCCTAATTGCTCACCGTTGCTGTGTCTACGTTCTACTGTATACTGAATATCATGTAAGTCGCTTTGGATAAAAGCGTCAGCTAAATGAAATGTAATGTAATGTAATGTAATCCTGCAATTCACTGATTTCACTGATTTCAGCAGCATTAGGCTAATGAGGGAGTGCTGCAGCCTGTTTGTTCATACAGCAAACATAATGCATAATCTTTTATATTACGGGGCTGGGGAAAGGAATCTGCTGCTGAAAGATGTGTAAATATTGTGACAGATGGAACCCAAATATATAATCTGATTATTTATTTAATTGTGTAGCAAATTCAATTTCAGTGTTTTTCCTATTTGCTTACAAATCAGAACAGACTTCTGGGAATATTCTGCACGTGCTCCTCGTCTTTTTTGTTCCCGCCAGCAAAAGCTGTGGCATTAATATCTCTTGAGAACATTATGCACAGTGCTTTTATCTTTCTTTCTAAATTGATTCCCCCATTGTGTGATGGGTATGCTTTTGTGTGTGTGTGTGTGTGTGTGTGTGTGTGTGGTCGTGTAATCGTGTGTTCAGGTGTAAATGTCATGGCCGGGCCGGTGGTGGCCTGGAGTGGCTAAGAGGGAGGATGCACAGCGGGAAGGACAGAGTGACATCGCCACAGGACCCCAGAAACACACAGAAATACACACACACACACACACACGCACACACACACGCTCTCCACCATGACTTTTTAAATGAGTCACACCCATGCAAAACGCAGCACTTGCACGAAAATGACAACCGCGCTGATTCAAAGACGCAGCCCGCCGTCCGAAATAGAAACACTCCCGTGTGCACGTGCACGCCCCCACGTGCACACGCAAAGTGAGTGTCTGTACCTTAAGGTCAGCGCGGAGAGGCGCTCTCTAATCAGAGATGAGAAAGACGTCCACTTCACGAAATCACGGCCTCTGAAAATAGTCCTCGCCTTTCATCTTCCTCTCTCCACCGGTTCCCCGCCCCTCTGTCCCAAAGCGAGCCCGGCCGGCATCGGCATGACGAAACACCCTTGTCGTTTCTTGCAGAGGTGGGACAAAGTCATTGTTATGCAAGTCACAAGTAAGTCTCAAGTCTTTGCCCTCGAGTCCCAAGTCAAGTCGAGTCAAAGATGAGGCAAGTCCCGAGTCGAGTCACAAGTCAAAGCCAACAAGTCTCAAGTCGAGTCCAAAGTCCTACCATTTTAGTTTCGAGTCATTTCAAGTCCTCTTACCACAGAAATAAAATGTATACAAATCATGTATGTCTGTAAGATTTGTATTTATTTAAACCTCTTTTTATACAATGACATTAATCAAATACAGTAAACATTTTCACAAAAAATGCTTGTATTTCAACAGCATATTGCACTAGAACAATGCACAGCAACTTCAGTCCTGTATTGTATTGACCTCATATTGCAAAACAGTTTAACTTTCAAATAGACATGGGTCCTTTTAGCCTGAACTTTTTTTAAACATGTCATCAATAAAATCCTCACTCCTCAAAATGATCACTTCTGAAAAACTGGACCAACCTGATAATATAACTGGAATGACTCCATAGAGACTTGAGTGAGCTGTGTGGACAGGTGATGAGCAGAGAGTGAGTGAGCTGTGTGGACAGGTGATGAGCAGAGAGTGAGTGAGCTGTGTGGACAGGTGATGAGCAGAGAGTGAGTGAGCTGTGTGGACAGGTGATGAGCAGAGAGTGAGTGTGTGAGCGCATGCGTGCTGTGGACAGGTGGAGGGAGGCCCCTATACTGCATTGCATTTGCAAAAGATCAAATTGGCCAAAAGTCTGTCAGTCATTTGTGCACGATGGGGACGCAGAATGATGCCACCATGGCTGATTCTTCATACCTGTAACAGAGAAAATACTCTTTACTCATATCAATGTTGTTGTGTTAATATTCATTGTCTATTGTACACTACGGTATACGATAATACATTTCAGTTTCAGTGTATGCAATATTAAGAACATTTTCACTGCTTCAAAAGTCATAAGAAAGCCCTTTCTCTCAAGCAACTGAAGTCATATGCTTTATAGCAGTGGTTTTCAAAGTGGGGACAGGGACCCCTGGGTGCCGCGAGGAGGTGCTAGGGGGGCCATGGCAAGTTGGCATGAAAAGTATAGCAAAACAAAATAATTGAATAAATTAAATAACTAAAGTAAACCAAAAACAAGCTAAACAATATTCCCATTAGTTAAGAACTGCACTATAATAATCTATTGCATCTCTGAACATTACTACTATAATCGTTATTATTTTATTTTATTACATGGCTTGGTTGAATTCCAATGTAGAATGCGGTCTGTTATTTCTTGATAACAGACCCTGCGCCCGTATAGCGAGGCGGTAGTTATAGCGAATACAACCCCTGATATGAAAAGGGAAGGCTAATGGTGGATCTACTGTGACTGTGTTATGGTACTTTAAAACGGACGTTGACATGATGTTGGCGAGGTTTTCCATCTGAGTGTGCTACACTCATGTACCTCATATAATCAGGGTTAAAAAATCCCTATTTTTGTAAGCATCAACCAGCAAGGGAGACGTGCGTTTCCTCTCTCGTTGATACAGTAAATATGCAGCAGCTAGCTAGTAAGTTACGGTACATCCGATAAGGTGCTTAGCATTCGTTCAAAACTTACCTTTCTTTGTGCAACTTCAGGTGTCGAACAAAGTTGGACGTTGTGGCAGCTCCGTCTGTAATCTTCGACCCGCATGTTTTGCAAATTGCAACTCTTTTTTTGTCGATTAGCTCGTAATTTTTATAGCCAAACGAAACTATCTTCGGTATCATTTTGCCAACTGGCGCGTTGTTGCTTGTGCTTCATTGGTTGTCTTGCAACGTGCCTGCTTAGATACTGTCACATCAAAACAACGTGGGACTACAGTGATTGGATGTCGTGCAGGCAGCGCGCGTGCTCTCTGCATGCATACAGGTGGTGCACATTTTTTTCACAGATGCAGATAAACTGAGAGCGGCGTGGCCGTGTGAACATTTTCTTCCCCAGTTTTCATGGGAAGTAGCAAGTCTTCTCGAGTCAAAAGGCGCAAGTCCAAGTGAAGTCACGAGTCATTGATGTTAAAGTCCAAGTCGAGTTGCAAGTCTTTGTACATTTTGTCGAGTCGAGTCTGAAGTCATCAAATTCATGACTCGAGTCTGACTCGATTCCAAGTCACATGACTTGAGTCCACACCTCTGGTTTCTTGACATGACTGCCACACACACACACACACACACACACACACACACACACACACACACACACACACACACACACACACACACACACACACACTCTATACACACACAGCATGACCAGTTTTTGCTCCTATCTGAACGGAAGCAAAGCCTGTGATGTGATGAGTCTTGATTGGCGTAAGCTGGGTCACTTTGATCTGTGTGTACCCGTCACGTCGAGCTCAGCGACTCTCCAGTAACAGGCTGCAGCTCCCCCCAAATTATAAAAAAAAGACATTTTCTCTCAATTTGCTGCTTGAAAACGTCCATTTAGATTTATCTGCGCGGGCCCGGAGCGGAAGCTAATTTTACCCCATCCCGTTCGTCTGTTTTCACCTTAAGGTGCGGATTATATAGCTTGAAATTGATGCGGCTTGCTCCTGTAATGTGCAGGCGAGCCGAGGAAATGGCCCTTAATTCTGTTTCCTCCTGCAGAGCCGTATGTGCTGCATGTTTACAGAGCAGATCCTGTGTAGTGTTATAACACCGTTTTGTGCGCGTGTGTGTGTGTGTGTGTGTCAGCATGTTCAGACAGGAGCCGACATGTTTACATTCCTGTCGCAAACAGAACCGCATAAAAGGATTCGCCGTTTGCCCCCCCCCCATCCTCCCACCATCTCTCCTTTTCTTGCTCTCCGATCTGCCAGCTTCTATCTCTCCTTTCTCTTTCGCTGCCTTTTGAAATTATTTCTCTCGTCAGCAGCGTTTATCTGACGAGCGCAGGACGTGTTTGGCTGCACGGTGACGCACGTGTCGGATGTTGGAACGCAGGCGATTGTGCACACAGGTGATCCAGGTGGGGGTGGGGGGGGGGGGGGGTTGGACCCCTAAGCCGGGTACAAAGTGGCACAGACACGCGGATAAACAGAAAGATAGGCGAGGGAGGGCGACTGATAAGGTGTGTGTGTGTGTGTGTGTGTGTGTGTGTGTGTGTGTGTGTGTGTGTGTGTGTGTGTGTGTGTGTGTGTGTGTGTGTGTGTGTGTGTGTGTGTGTGTGTGTGTGTGTGTGTGTGTGTGTGTGTGTGTGTGTGTGTGTGTGTGTGTGTGTGTGTGTGTGTGTGTGTGTGTGTGTGTGTGTGTGTGTGTGTGTGTGTGTGTGTGTGTGTGTGTGTGTGTGTGTGTGTGTGTCAGCAGTAGTGTGTGCTTCAGTGGCTCTGCTCAAGGTCAGGTGGGCTCTGGTCCTCTGTGAAGGTGCTGGATGTCGGGTTTTAAATGTCATATCATGTTACATCACTGTCAGATTTATTGTTGGGCCGGGCACAATATTGATATATCGATATCGTGATATGAGACTAGATGTCATCTTTGATTTGGGATATCGTAATACGGCTCAAGTGTTGTCTTCTGCTGGTCGTATAAAAGTCCCACAACAGTGAAGTGTTCCTGAACATAAAAGACTGTGTTTGCCTTTTGCCCAGTTATGAAATCCACATTACTGATGATTATTTATATACTATCTCATTGTGTAAATATTTAGTAAAAGCAGCGATGACCAACCCCTCAAAGTTCTTAAAGTTCAAGATGACGTCGTAGAATTTGCTCGATTTCTTCAGTCCAAAAGATATTCAGTTCACAAACACATAAGTCAAAGAGAAGCCGCACATTATCCCGACCGACGAGCTTTTGTGAAGGGAATGTTTGGTATTTTGGCTCTGGGGCGATTAATTGATCATCCATATTGAAATGATTAGATGCAAACCGGTGCTTCACTGCCACATGCAATGCCGAGGCCAGCAGAAGGAATAAGGAATGCGGTAATGATGAATGTACAGATACTGATATACACCTATATTTCAACATATCATTTAAAATCTCACAATTTTTAGGAATATCAAAGTATACATGTATAATGTTGGCTCGCTCACATGCTTGTCCTGATCTAGAGGTCCTGGACTTCTGTGCAGTTTGATTTGATGACTTGTGGTTGTTCTGTGGGATTGAAACCTCATGGAGGTGATCCGGTCCATGCAGGTGCATTGATTTCTTCCTCTGTGTGATTTTGGGCTGCGCATCGAGGCGCCGTGTAGTTTTGACGAAGCCTCGGCGTTGTCGCCAGGGAGCTTGTCTTAACTGTCTAATCTGTCGGTGTAGCCTGGAAGCTGTCTGACTGATCTTTAATCCCCTCCAGCTCTCTCCTCCTCATCTGTTCCCCCCCCCCCCCGTCCTCTCTTCCTTCACATGGACGTGTATTCCCTCTCGCTCTGTTCTCTTCGCTTCCCTCGGAGATGACTAGTTTCCTCCTACTGGAACCTCCGCTGTCATGTCCACTTTTGAAAACACCGTATCCGGTTGCAGTTATCAGATTACCGTGGACAAATTACAACTGGAATCTATGGCGTAGTCGTCGGTAATGTTGAAATAATGCGGTGAGGCCGACGTGGCACGGTTCAATCATTCGAGCCTTTCCAATCATATCCACCAGGATGAATGAGCCAAATCTGGTCAGTGTTTCTTCTCTGGGAGATGTCCGATAAATACATGTTGTTTGTTTCCCTCCCTCTCTCTCTCCCTCCTCTAATCATGCCCCACCCCTCCATCTCTTTTTTTTCCAAACCTCCTCAGACGAATACAAGATGAAGGGAGTGGAGGAGGTGAAGTACATGAGAGGGGAGGAAAATCGGGTGAACGCACGCAACCAGGAGAACCTGGTGAGACACACACACACACACACACACACACTGACAGGCTGTCATCCTCACACGGACTCAGACCTTTACCTGACAGTTTATCAACTCGGGCGAACAGGCTCGCGTTTGAGGCCGAAGGCAGCTCCCATCAGCCCCGGCGGGCTGCACATACACACATATTGTCTCTTGCACATGTGGGAAAAACACACAGCGAGGCGCCTCACACGCAGGTAGAGACAACATGCTGGCGTGTGTGGAATGCAGGGGCTGATCGCTTGGTTGGTTTGACTCCTTTTCCTGAAAAACCTGCAGTCTTAAACTGGAAAGAAACGTTAAATCTTCAGTGAACAAGTCAAAAAACCTGCTAATTCTGACTGTCCGATCCCCAATGGACATTTAACCTCCAATGTGTAAAGCTTGTACATGTTTACACCCTCATCAACACTAAAGGATTTCAATGAAAAGTTGAAATGAAAAGAAAATGCATCCAAAAACTGACTTTCTATGGATTCAGAAAGCTTTTTTTTTTTTTCAAGACAATGCAAAGAGAATCCATCGTGTGTGTGTGTGTGTGTGTGTGTGTGTGTGTGTGTGTGTGTGTGTGTGTGTGTGTGTGTGTGTGTGTGTGTGTGTGTGTGTGTGTGTGTGTGTGTGTGTGTGTGTGTGTGTGTGTGTGTGTGTGTGTGTGTGTGTGTGTGTGTGTGTGTGTGTGTGTGTGTGTGTGTGTGTGTGTGTGTGTGTGTGTGTGTGTGTGTGAATTCCTTACACCGTCAGTAATGACAAGTGGTAGAAAACACGTACTGGTCTAACCACATGTTGTGGTTTACTGGAGGGTACCTGGCTGTGTGAAAATGTGGTCTGGGTCTCCCATAACTCAACTAAAAACATCCCACACCTCCCAGTTTAAAACAAGACAACCAGCCATTTAACATTTAAAACAATTCATGCAGTTCATAAAATGTGCTTCCTTTACTGTAGAGTTGTATCAGGAAGTATAAGGAAAACACACCTCTTTTTTTGTACAACAAATGGGCTTACAACTGCAGTTATATATAAAAAAGATAATAATAATATAACAAAAATATAAAAGCATCACTTTTTGTTTTTGCTCCCATTATTCAAGAGTTGAAATCAAAGATCTATGCACACAAAAGGCTTATTTCTCAGGTTTCTCACACAAATGTGTTAAATTCCATGCCAGTGAACACTTCACCTGACAGGTGTGACTTATCAAGATGCTGATTAGACAGCATGATTATTACACAGGTGTGCCACGGGCTGGTCACAACAAAAGGCCACAGCTGTTGCCCGTAAATTGAAAGTTAATTTCCCTACCAGCAGTCGTGTCCAATGTCGTTTCTGAGAATTTGGCGGTGCGTCCAAACCGCCCTAACGACCGCAGGCCATGTGACGCCAGGCCCGCCGAGGTCCTCCACATCCGGCTTCTTCGCCTGCAAGATGGCCCGAGACCTGCCACAATATGGCGTATACAGTATGGCGTTGCTAAATGTCAACGTTGTGTGCTCCACGGCGGTGGCGGGGTTATGGGATGGACAATGAACAGAGATGCTGTGACGAGATCGTGAGGCCTTCACTGTAGTGCCAATCATCCGCAGCCATCAGCTCATGTTGCAGCATCACAATGCATCAGCCTGTGTTGCAGCATCACAATGCATCAGCCTGTGTTGCAGCATCACAATGCATCAGCCTGTGTTGCAGCATCACAATGCATCAGTCCGTGTTGCAGCATCACAATGCATCAGCCCGTGTTGCAGCATCACAATGCATCAGCCCGTGTTGCAGCATCACAGTGCATCAGCCCGTGTTGCAGCATCACAATGCATCAGCCCGTGTTGCAGCATCACAATGCATCAGCCTGTGTTGCAGCATCACAGTGCATCAGCCCGTGTTGCAGCATCACAGTGCATCAGCCCGTGTTGCAGCATCACAGTGCATCAGCCTGTGTTGCAGCATCACAATGCATCAGCCTGTGTTGCAGCATCACAATGTGTCAGCCCGTGTTACAGCATCACAATGCATCAGCCCCGTGTTGCAGCATCACAATGCATCAGCCCGTGTTGCAGCATCACAATGCATCAGCTTGTGTTGCAGTATCACAATGCATCAGCCTGTGTAGCAGCATCACAATGCATCCGCCTGTGTTGCAGTATCACAATGCATCAGCCCGTGTTGCAGCGTCACAATGCATCAGCTTGTGTTGCAGTATCACAATGCATCAGCCCGTGTTGCAGCGTCACAATGCATCAGCTTGTGTTGCAGTATCACAATGCATCAGCCCGTGTTGCAGCATCACAATGCATCAGCTTGTGTTGCAGCATCACAATGCATCAGCCTGTGTTGCAGCATCACAATGCATCAGCCTGTGTTGCAGTATCACAATGCATCAGCCCGTGTTGCAGCATCACAATGCATCAGCCCATGTTGCAGCATCACAATGCATCAGCCCATGTTGCAGCATCACAATGCATCAGCCCGTGTTGCAGCATCACAATGCATCAGCCCATGTTGCAGCATCACAATGCATCAGCCCGTGTTGCAGCATCACAATGCATCAGCCCATGTTGCAGCATCACAATGCATCAGCCCATGTTGCAGCATCACAATGCCTATGTTGCAAAGATCTGTACACACTTTCTGGAAGCTGAAGACATCCAGGTTCCTGCGTGGCATGCATGTCACCCAAATTGACGTTCCTTGTTCATATCCAGCAACGTCAAAAGCCACAATTAAAATAGATGTGACGCACTGTGTGAAGCAAATCATGGTCATGGCAGATACTGACTAATACTTCTGATTGTGTGCCAGAAATATGTATTTCTGTAGCCCTAATCCGCTTCTTTAAACGCCACACTGTCAGGTGGATGGATTTTCTTAGTAAAGGTGAAGTGTTCTCTAACAGAGGTTCAGAGTGAAATAAGCCTTTTGTGTGCATAGAAAAAGTCTCATAAAAAAAATAAAAACCGAATGAAGTGTCACACTGCCGCTAGTTTATATTACCCCAGCTCAGAAATTGTCCTTTTCACCGTAACCTGCAACCACAGGGAGAAGCACCTCTCGGCCTCGGAAAGTCGCAGCTTGTCGGGTAACCTCCAGCACGGCCACAGCGTGTGGTTCCACCAGTATGTGTTTCCTACCACAAGAAGCAGGTCACGGTGTGTTTGGTTGATGACGGGAGCAGGAAACCGTCCACAAAGCTCAGAAAGACGCGGGAGGGGACCGACCTTCATCGGTTTTATTACACCTACATACATTATATCGGCGCCTGATGGCCTATGGCTGCCAGCTGGGGGAAGACATGATTTAATAATGCAGGTCTTATTGGACGTGTGCTATCAGTGGTGTGGCTGTTTGAGGATCTGAACTGTTTGTTTTTTGCCTGTTTTGTCAACTGATAATGAAAGCTAATGGTGTGTGTGTGTGTGTGTGTGTGTGTGTGTGTGTTTGCCTTTCAGGAGAAGAGTAATGTGCAGTACAGGGGCAAACAGCAGAAAGAGGTCTCTTCAGGAAACATCAAGTCAAAGTAAGTGTCCTGTAGCTGAAATAAATGTCTGGTGAATAAAAAATATATGATCTATGTGTTAAAGATGGCTCTTGACCGTCAACATTTTTAAAGGGTCAGTTCCCCCAAATAATAAAACAAACTCATATTTACTTCTTGCCGTAGCCATACCCACATTTTCAACAGCAACATTCTTTTCTTGTCACACTTCATCTGCCGAGGAAGATCATGCACTCTGATGGAAAGCACCAGCACAGCTACAGTACTAATGCACGTTGTCATGGGATTGTTCTGCCAGCTCACTGTGAACAGCTTTCATAGAGTTTAGAAGCTCCGATGAAAACTGATGCATTTGCTGTAATCCTAGTGTGTTGTAACTTGGCTGAACTGACCCTTTAATAAACCGTTATGTCCATTAAGACCGTATGTGTATTTTATTATGTGCAGTAAGTGATATACGGTGTCTGGTTTTCATAACCCTGCCTCTCAGGCAACCTCAGACTGTTTGTATATGTAAACATGTTGGTTGTTGGTGGCTGCACAGTATTCTGCCTTTGGATTAGAGACTGGGTTAATACTTTGTAAAATAATTATTTAAATTCCTCCACAGCCTTTCTCACACTGCTGTGTGTGTGTGTGTGTGTGTGTGTGTGTGTGTGTGTGTGTGTGTGTGTGTGTGTGTGTGTGTGTGTGTGTGTGTGTGTGTGTGTGTGTGTGTGTGTGTGTGTGTGTGTGTGTGTGTGTGTGTGTGTGTGTGTGTGTGTGTGTGTGTGTGTGTGTGTGTGTGTGTGTGTGTGTGTGTGTGTGTGTGTGTGCGCGCGCTGTTCGGGGGGTGTAATGGAAAATTCTCATGATGTATTTGTTGCCTCCTCGTCTCCAACTCTCTCTCTCTCTCTCTCTCTCTCTCTCTCTCTCTCTCTCTCTCTCTCTCTCTCTCTCTCTCTCTCTCTCTCTCTCTCTCTCTCTCTCTCTCTCTCTCTCTCTCTCTCTCTCTCTCTCTCTCTCTCTCTCTCTCTCTCTCTCTCTCTCTCTCTCTCTCTCTCTCTCTCTCTCTCTCTCTCTCTCTCTCTCTCAGCATTCACACGTCAGAGAGCCAGCAGGAATTTTTCAGGATGCTGGATGAGAAGATTGAGAAGGTGAGAGCGTGTGTGTGTGTGTGGTAGTAGTAGGGAGGGGTGCATGGACCGGGTCTCTGAGCATTTAAAGAAACAGCTGGGTCTTAACATTTAAAGAGACAGGCTGTACTACAACAACATCCATTAGTCCACATTGTCTCTGTGCTTACGAGCTCAGCACTCTGCCCTCCTGTGTGAGGGGGAGGAGGGCTGCAGTGATGAGCTCCTACTACTCTTCGTCTGCCACTTCATCTCACCGGTTGTTTCTGACTGAAAATGAGGCTGCAGGGCAGTGATACTGAGTAATGGATGGATTCAGCTTGTGATACGTTTCACTTTTCAACCTGCCTTGAAATAATACATTATGTTTTTGTAGCCATATCCCAATGTAGAAACACTCTGTTACTAAAGTACTGTATTTAAAATGTTATTATCAGGAATATATACTAAAGGACGCTCTATTCAATATCAATATCTATTGCATATATGTATATAGCTTGTATAAGAGTCTTTTTATTTTTCAAGAGCTGGAGGAGACCAAAAACAAAATGGGAAAGGGATATTGGACTTCCCAAAATATTGGCCAGAAATGCTAATGGTACCTTCGCTTGATGTGTGCTGCTACTAGCAATTTATTTTAATCTTCCATCTGCCAATCCTTTTAATAGTTTGGTCTACGAAATGTAAGAAACTACACACAAAATGAAGTCTTCAAAATAGTTTATTTTCGCCAACAAAAACAGATGTTTAACTGACTACCGCTTAAGTCAATGAAAAGCATCAACTCATTGCAAGTGAGTTGCAGTTGTTTGGCTTTAAGAGCATCACATTAATCATCCAAACATCCAAACAGCTGCAGATGATTTGACGAATTAAGTAACTACACCTGTCAGATAAATGCATTGGAGCATTTACATTTTAAATACATTTGGGGAAAAGTAGAACGTTGTTTCTCTCCACTGGTGATTTGCAGGGTGCTGCGGCTGCCTGTGTTTTAAAGCCTAATTTAATTGCCGACAGCGAGCACAGCTACTGTACACGAGCTGTCAGGCCGGCTCTGCAGAGGAAGGGAAGGAAGTTGAGTTAGCGCTTCGTTGTGAAGGAAGAAACAAAGCAGCATCACTGCCCACCTGTCAGCACTTAAACGCCTCATCCAGCATTCTCTACGCCGAGGGTTTGTTTCAATGTGACTGGAGCAACGGGTGCATGCAGACAGTCCAGAGAGGAGTCAATTATAATAACTTTATTATTACGGAGCATAGTTAACCGGAGCAGACGACAGTAGAAGATGATGCACATCTCATTTGCTCTTCAATCTCTTTCTTTGCAGGGACGAGACTACTGTTCGGAGGAGGAAGAGGAGGAGGAGGAGGAAGATGGGACATAGCACAGAGGCCCCCGAGATTCACCCTCACAGAGAGCCTCACAACGTGTGTGTGTGTGTGTGTAAATGCGGATGTGTGTGCTTTGTGTGCCTGAGAGAATCAGTGTTTTACCAGTGACGGGACACTGTGTGTGTGTGTGTGTGTGTGTGTGTGTGTGTGTGTGTGTGTGTGTGTGTGTGTGTGTGTGTGTGTGTGTGTGTGTGTGTGTGTGTGTGTGTGTGTGTGTGTGTGTGTGTGTGTGTGTGTGTGTGTGTGTGTGTGTGTGTGTGTGTGTGTGTGTGTGTGTGTGTGTGTGTGTGTGTGTGTGTATGGCAAAGATAGTATTTTAATCGAAAGAGTGGTGGATACATGTGAGAGAAGGAGAGAGAGAGAGAAAATGGGATGAAGAGCACTTTCTTCAGAGACTACAGCCTTCCTCACCCCTTCAGGCCCCTGAGCGGACAGATGGAGGTGGCGGAGCGATGAAAGGAGGGAGAGGCGGTGGAGGACGTGACGAGTCGGATTTCATCACGCAGGACGACAGCGGCTCCTCATCCCTCCATCTGTCCCTCCGTAACCACCCGGCTGTACCTCCGTGGTTTCGATCCTGAATATTTAACCCATGCATTTGGACAAAGGAACTCCCAAATATGGAGCTCCCAGTGCGGACCAGTGTCCTTGGTGGGTGTGTGTGTGTGTGTGTGTGTGTGTGTGTGTGTGTGTGTGTGTGTGTGTGGGACTGAGACACAAGAATAAATAAGAAAGGAAGCCCCGGGAGGAAAAGGTGAAGGCAGAGGAGTTGCGTAACAGCACCATGGATCCACACTGAACTTTTTGGCCTGCCTACCTACAGCCAGGCCAACTGGGCCATGAGGGACTGAGAGCATGGGTGAGGGCGGGTGAGAAAAGAGAATAAAGAAAGGTGTGATATTTTAATAAGAGAGAGTAGGGAGCGAGCCGGTGATTTGAAACTCTAAACTCCTCCTGCCTTCTGAAGTCAAGGACCTTTATTTTTTTTTAATTGTGTTTCGCAGCTACATGTTCGGTTATCCCCCCCCTTCCCCTCCCCCGCCCCTTTTCCTGTGTTATTTTCTTCAGTTTGTTTTACTCTTTGCTTCCTTTGTAGTGTATCATCATCATCATCATCATCATCACCAATTCCATTATCATCCTCCTCGCCGACAGAAGCTGTGTTAATTCAGATCATCTGTCTCAACCCAATCCATCCTCCATCAAATACCATAGTACTGCAGCTCCAAGCCAACACACACACACACACACACACACACGCGCATACATGGAGTATTTTATTGTACATATCGTAGCACACTCATTCCAACACACCTCAGCATGTACATATAAACCATACAAACACACACACACACACACACACACACACATAACTGTATCCCTTTTCATTCCACCAGCAGACTGTCATGTGCATCATGAAGCTCTTTCCGCTTTGATTCAGTGTACACACACACATACACACACACACACACACACACACACTCTCTGAAGCAGAAAACAGGGTTGGGCTCGAGGGGAGGATGCGTTGTTGCCCTGTAGACACAAATCACATTGGTTTTTTTTGTTTTTTTCATCTTTACCGAATATTTCCTGTTCTATTATTTTGAATATTTTTTTTTTTCTATTAAAAATAAAAACGAAGAAGCTCTTATTTTGTGTGGCATCTTAGTGTGTGCGTTACGTGCGTACTCGTGTGTCGCCAGAAAGCTGAGTAATGGAGCCCCGTCATGCTGGAAGTGCACTGAGGGGTGTGAAGTCTATTTTCCTGCGGTCATGCTGCCCAAAGCCATGCAGTCCAGGCACATCCACGCAGAGCCCCAGGACTGGGTAACGCCCCCTGCTGGCCCAATATCAGTACTGCAGTCTGGGAGGTGATGTGTTTTTGTAAGCAAAGTTGCATTTCATGAAATACAAAATGTGTGTGCCAGGGGCATTTTAGCATTTATTAGATTTTTCTTCCCATTTTCAACTTGGAAACAAACTTATTCATCATAAAAAATGTCTAACTTAATAAACATAGCTTATGATGGATTCAGTTCAGGATGAAAATAAACATCTTTAAGCATATTTAGTTTTTTTTAATATATATTTGATCAAACAATATCTGGGAGATACGTGTCTTCGAGATGACAACTCTAACAAATTCTAACTTAGCTGTCGAGGCAAAGCCAGTTAAACACTTCAAATCCAAAGAGCTTTACATAAAAGAAGCATGAGGACATCTGATTCATTGTTCTTCTTAGGCGACACGTTAAATTTATGAGATTTAAAACGCACCCACAGAGCAACACAACCAGCTGCAGCATCCTCACTCGGTCTGGTACGTTAAAGGTGGCTCATGTTAGCAGCTAAGTGTTACTGTGTAACTGACATTGCTGATTCAGTTTGACTTGATGTGTATTTTTAATGATTTGATGTGACTTCTCTACTTGTTTTTAATATTTTTTTTTTAATATTCAACATTATCCCACAGTTGTCACTTGTGTTTACATGATCCCACTTCAAACTACAATAATTCTGAGAATAAAACCAATTAAAGCTAAATGGATCGCATTACTAATTGTAAAAGGGGTCATTAATGAAGATTTACCACCAGAATGTGCAGGTCCCTTCAGCTCTACAGACATTTATAGTTTCCATTCATTGGATGATTTTTCTAGCCTGCAAATTTACTGTTTGGGTTCACTCTCACAGCGCTCATCAGCATTGCTTCTGGCTGCTTGATTAACACATTATAGACTGCCTGCCCAGCACCACACGGCATACAGACAGTTATTAAATATCTGGTGAACGTAATGGAGCATTTAGCATCGTGCTCCATATTTCCCTTTAGAGTTGGTGGAGACCAAAACGGAGCTAAAAGGGAGGAAATGCTGCAGAAATATGTATCAGGTGGACACAAACACGTCTTCAAATGAATAATAATGTTTCTCTGCATCTGTTGGTTGTATAAATGGGAGAGTGCTTGCTTATGTATTTTCCACATTAGCTGTTTAATGTCACTGTTTCCTTTTCAGCTGTCTACCAATCGCAGGTTAAAATAGTTAAAACACAACAAAAACATGAGGCACATAAATCGTCTTGATTATGTTTTGTTGCAATTTATTATTTTATGGCCCGGTTATGTGAGTGTACGTGCAGGGAAGTCGATAAGAGCCCATAAAACAGCTTCCTCACTGAGTTTCTCACTAGTTAACATTCCATCAAACATGGACGCACATCTTGTTCTAGAGCAATAAATAGTAGTAATCCATCACTATAGATTAGGACACCGAGCAGCTGTCCCTCCAATGGCTAACAGTGATAATACTGGTGATTAACGAGCAACTTTTCTTCACAAATGACTCCATGATGCGTGTGTATCTGAAACCCAACCGTGCTGAATCAATATCTGCCCCTAGAATCGGCCTATTGTGCACCCGTGGGACTGGATTACATAACGCTTTGAGCGGGTGTCAGTGGTTAAGTTGATTGCCACATCATGAAAGTAGTCAGTAGTCTGTGGCTTTTTCCCAACAGTCTCTAACACACAAACACACACACAACTCCCTTTTTTTTTTTTTTTTTACCTCGCATGACTCACTAGCAGGGGCACATGAGGTTACAATCAGCAGCCACTGTGCACATCAGCAATGTGAAAGGGTCCCAGTGGGCCAGCGCTCGCAGCAGAGAAATAAATGTATGTTGGAAGCAGACAGAAAGAGAGGGGGAGAGCAAGGTGGGCGAGGTGAGAACGAGAGAGAGAAATTAAGAGGAGGGAGTTGGGAAAGAGAGATTGTGGGAGGGAGAGAGCGAGGAAGAGACGGATGTTGCCTGTTAACCTCAGACAGGAATATAGGCAAGAAATTGTTCTTTCCACCCTGACGTAAGTACCAATAAAGAGTCCACAGTGTGTGTGTGTGTGTGTGTGTGTGTGTGTGTGTGTGTGTGTGTGTGTGTGTGTGTGTGTGTGTGTGTGTGTGTGTGTGTGTGTGTGTGTGTGTGTGTGTGTGTGTGTGTGTGTGTGTGTGTGTGTGTGTGTGTGTGTGTGTGTGGTCTCACGGATATTACTTTGTTGGGCCCGGAGACCGGGAGCACACCAACGGTATGGGGCCCTCCTCCCTCGTGGGGCCCAAAATGGTGGGCCCCACACCGATTTTGATTTAAATAAGCTCAGGAGCCTCCCCTGATATGCCTGTTGCTTTTTTTAAACAAGTCCCACAAAGTGCCAAAATATGGAAAAGTGTGTGTAATGTGTGTGTGGAATTCATGCTCTCTTCCGCCCCTGGTGGTATGATGGTGCTGGTGCAGCGGATACACACACTTCCGGTTGTGTGTGTATATTTCCCGCGATTTCCAATCTCGCGAGATTTAAGGTAAAGTCTCATTGAACGGTTCCCGCGAGATCGGGATCTCACGGGATCTCTGTTTTACCAGCCAGGTGCCATGTTGAAACATCTAACCCAGGAACTTCTTCTCTAAGGTAGGTTTACTTTATTTAATATTACTTTGTCAACTTTCTCAACGGAGTGAATACTCGCAAGAACCCGAGGGTTGTTCGTTTAGTGACGAGGGCACTAAACACGTTTAATTCGGCCGGATGTTGCCTCCGGTGTCTCAGGCCGTAACGTGAGTTCGCCCGGTAACATGCACTGCCGATAGCACGAATTGCCAGCCTCCCCAAACCTCCGGTATACACGTAAGAAAGCTTTATATGCTTAATATGTTTTCCGTTTTAATTCGGCGGGATGTTTGGGCGATGGCGATGTCGGTAAACGCGTAGTTTGGTCTCTCAAGCGGTCACGTAGTCGCGTAGTTTGGTCTCTCAAGCCGAGTTCGCCGTCCGCCCGTTAACATGTATAGCTCATAGCAGGAGCTCTCTCGCTAACCAAAACCTCCGGTATTACATGTAATGAAGCGTTATGTGTTTAATGTGTTTTCCGTTTTAATTCGACTGGTTGTCAGTGTGTGTTTATAACTATGTGGGTGTGAACGTGGTGCTGGCTCACGGCCGGAGAAGCTACTTCCGGTTTTAGCTGCGCGAGGTAAACAAACACACGGCACGTGAAGCTGACAATGTTAACCAGATAGTGTAATAAGAGTCTATGTCTGAACCGTGAATACATTAAGGGGCTGGACACTCTTCTTACGCAGTTGCTTATTCAGTAATTGAATGAGCTCTGTGCATGAATTGTTGAATAATATTGCACAAATACTAAGACGTAAAATTAATAATTCAGACTAAAAGGAACAAAGTTGGCGATAAATTGTGTGTGTGAATAGATTTATAATATCACTGCTTCATCTAGAGCACGATACATCTGATTTAACTACAAGTGTATTCTGTTATATGAATCTATTGCAGGTGTATGACATCATATTGGCCTTATTGGTTCAGCTGTAACCCTCACACTGTAAAACAGACTTGGGGTCAAAACGAAAATATATTCATTGATGTGTGTCACCTTCTTGAGCAGTGTGACGTGTCGTGTCGTGTCTTACAGTCACAGGACTGGATGCAGTGTTACTTTGCTCCGGTTACTTTTTTAATGCTGTGATGATTATAAGCTATGAAAGTAAACTTTCTGACTGCTTTAGAATTATGTTTTCATATTTATTATTTGCCCATAAGTTTTACACAACTGGAATAATACGGTTAACATATTGTCATACACAACACTATAAATACAACTGCAATACATTAACATTTCCTAGTGAAACATTACAGCTAGTGTATCTATGGGTGTCCATGTGATCTTTCAGATCTATATTAGTTTTTGCTTTTTATTTGAATTCCAGGTGACAAACGACCAGGCTCCTGCTGTGGAGGTGGAGAGTAAGACGCCTTTAGTTCTGACTTCCCATGACGAATTGAACACAAATGAAGCTACAGACCAGGTAATGGAGTAATGTACACAGTCAAAGTCAGCTTTATTGTCAATTTTTACATATGTGCAAACATACAAAAGATTGAAAGTACGTTTCTCTTCTGTCCAACAATAAGTGAATAATAATAATAATAAAGTGCAAAAAGGTTTAAAGACTATGTGTATGTCAGCAACAGACAGAGTTCAGCAGCATTTAGACGTGTGTTTCTAAAGAGGACGGAGTGGGAGGGTGGGGAGAGAGTTCAGCTTCCTGACAGCCTGGTGGATGAAGCTGTTGGACAGCCTGGTGGTGCGAGCCCGGAGGCTCCGGTATCTCCTACCGGAGGGCAGGAGGCTGAAGAGACCGTGTGAGGGGTGGCAGGAGTCGCTCACAATCATGGTCACTTTGTGGGTGAGGCGGGTGTCATATATGTCCTGCAGGGAGGGGAGGGGGGGGAGTGAGGCACCAATGATCCGTCCAGCTGCATTCACTATGCACTGCAGGGCTTTCCTGTTGTAGTCTGTGCAGCTTCCGCCCCACACAGTGATGCTGCTGGTCAGGATGCTCTCAATGGTGCCACGGTAGAAGGTGCACATGATGGATGGGGGGCTTCCTGCTTTCCTCAGCTTGCGGATGAAGTAGAGCACCACGTGAGCCCCTGAGGGGCCCCTGTACTCAGTGTGATGCTGCTCGAGGTGTTGTTGCCGACGCGTACTGCTTGTGGCCTCTCACTGAGGAAGTCCAGCAGCCAGTTACACAGCGAGGCGTTGAGTCCCAGCTGGTCAAGTTTGCAGATGAGTTGTTTTGAGATGATGGTGTTGAATGCTGAACTAAAGTATATGAACAGCATTCTCACATATGAGTCTTTTTTGTCCAGGTGGGTGAGGGCTGGGTGGAGAGCAGAGCAGATTGCATCCTCCGTGAACCGTTTGGGACGATGCAAACTGGAAGGGTCCAGGGTGGGGGGGAGAATGGATTTGATGTGTGACATGACTAGTCGTTCAAAGCACTTCATGATTATGGGGGTAAGTGCCACTGGATGATAGTCATTGAAGCAGGATGGAGTGGATTTCTTTGGCACAGGTATGATGGTGGTGGCCTTGAAGCACGATGGAACAACAGCTTGTCTCAGAGAAGTGTTGAAGACATCCGTGAAGACGTCCTTAAGCTCCTCTGCGCAGTCCCTCAACACACGACCAGGGATGTTGTCTGGACCTGTTGCCTTGCGGGTGTTGATAGTGGAGAGAGTCCTCTTCACGCTGGCAGCAGACACGCACAGGACCTGGTCATGGGGAGGGGGCGGAGTCTTGTGTGGACGAGTGCTGTTCTGTGCTTCAAACCGTGCAAAGAAACTGTTGAGGTCGTTAAGCAGAGAGATGTTGCTGTTGCAGGTCTGTGGCGCGGGTTTATAGTCTGTGATGGTCTGGATGCCCTGCCACAGGCTCTGTGTGTCTCTGCTGTCTTTGAAGTGACAGGTTATCTTGTTTGTGTAATCCTGTTTTGCTTTCCTGATGCTGTGGCACAGGTTGGCTCTCGCTGTTCTCAGGTCCATTTCGTCCCCGACTCTGAAGGCTTTGTTCCTGGCCCTCAGGAGCCGGTGGACTTCCCCTGTCAGCCACGGCTTCTGGTTAGCCCGAGTGGTGATGGTCTTTACGTGGGTCACATCATCAATGCACTTACTAATGTAAGAAGTAACAGTGTCTGTGTACTCCCCAATGTCTGTGTGGTTGTTGTATGTGGCTGCCTGCTTAAACATTTCCCAGTCTGTTGAGCAGAAGCAGTCTTGGCCACACCCGGACCTGCTTCAGAACCGGTCTGGAGACGTTCACTCTGGGTCTGTATGCTGGCATTAGCATGACGGTGATGTGGTCAGAGAGTCCTATGTGGGGGAGGGGGGAGGCCTTGTACGTTCCTTTGTGTGTTGTGTAGACCTGATCCAAAATGTTGTCCCCTCTTGTTGGGAAATCAACATGCTGATGTAGTTTGGGAAGGACAGTCTTGAGATTTGCTTGGTTGAAATCTCCAGCAAAGATGGTGAAGCCGTCTGGGTGAGCCGTCTGTTGTTCAGTGACTCTTAACTCAAGTCGGGAACGGAGAAGCGTTACAGCGGTCTTTACGTGCCGTGCTTTCTGCAGCGCATCAGGCTGCGAGTCCAGCTGCTGCTGTCTGCTCACCTCCACCCCTCCCCCACAGGCCAGCGCGCCACGGAGACATGGTCCGTTTTATACGGCATAACGAACGCACATCAGACCCACGGGACTCATGTGACATATAGGGTTCTGCCTGCCAGCCTCCTGCCAGCTTCCTGCATTGAGCCCCTCTGCAACAGGGGGGCTTTTTTTAGACAAACTGCTAGTCAAGTATCAAGCACCAAGGCAAGTTATTTGCTAGCATTTAAATTAGCAAAAGCCAGCAAGCCTTTCTCTTAAGGGGAGTTTTTGAAAGAATGCATGGTAGAGACAGCAGGTCTCTTGTGTCCAGAGAGCAAAAACAAATTTGAAAAATTGAGTTCATCACGCATGACAGCGTGTAGAACTAATTGACGAAGACTTAGCCAGCAAGTTAAACAAAAAAGCTGAGTCATTTAAGTTATATTCGTTAGTAAGTAATGTAAGTTCTCTTTACTTTTTAGTTATTGGCTTTTACTTATAATTTATATTGGTTCACACAAACACTCTCTATCCATCTGATACTGGCCCGGCCCGTCTGTCAAATTTTAAAAGTCAATGTGGCCCCTGAGCCAAAAAGTTTGCCCACCCCTGATTTACAGAGTATTTTGAATATGAACAAGTGCAGCACCCTACATGTTGTTGTGAGGCATGTTAGACCTCTAGAATAGACCATGCACTCGGTTTTAAGTTATAGGCTGTTTCAAAAATCTTTTTCGCATAAGCTCATTTTTGCAACTTGTGAGTATCTCAACATGCATCATTACTATAATTTCTAAATGTAGTACTTTTTTCCAATCTTAATTCCAGCTGACAAACAATCAGGCTCCTGCAGTGGAGACAGAGACGCCTTTAGATCTGGCTTCCCATGACAAATTGGAAACAAAAGAAGCTAAAGACCAGGTAAGGAGTAATATACACACTGTTGTCACAAGCTATTTATGTTGACCTGTACACAATGTAGTTCTATTGGCAAGATAGGGATGTGTTCACATTGTTTTGATGCAGCGTTTCAGTCAAGTTACTCATTGGGTTATATGATGGACATCAGATTGAGGGATCAGATTTAATCTGAAACGCATATATCCAATCTTGCAGCCATGGAGCCACTTAACCTCACACACACGTTGGTTTCTAGTCTATCCTTATGGGGCCCTTGAGGTAAAAGAACATTTTCCATTGCAGGCGCTAATATGTTTTTGAGAGATAACCTCACACATGTTGGTTTCTAGTCTATCCTTATGGGGCCCTGGCATTTTATTCAAAGCATAAGTGAATTTACATAATTTTAACAACACATTTTAGAATGTAATCTCAAGGTATTATAAGTGTAATTGTATACCTACTAAAATGGTGCATGTTTAAAAAAGTTATTTTTAACATGCTCCATTGGAGGCCCTAATATGTTGTTAAGAGTTAACAGCCTTACACATGTTGGTTTCTAGTCTATCCTTATGGGGCCCTGGCGTTTTATTCAAACTATAAGTGACTTTATTTCATTCAAACAACACATTTCAGGATCCAACCTCAAGTTATTGCAGGTGTAATTGTACACTTACTGAGCTGTTGCATGTATAAAAGAGGTAGTTTGAACATTCCCCATTGCATGCCCTAATATGTTGTTGAGAGATAACCTCACACATGTTGGTTTCTAGTCTATCCTTATGGGGCCCTGACGTTTTATTCAAAGCATAAGTGAATTTACATAATTTTAACAACCCATTTTAGAGTCTAATCTCCATTTATTATATATGTAATGTTACACTTTGTTACCTGTTGTGTGTTTAAAAAGGATATTTTGGTTATGAACCAGTCCAGCCCCCTATATGTTGTTGTGAGACATGTTAGACCTCAAGAATAGACCATCCCACTCACTCAGCTTTAAGTTATATGCTGTTTTAGAAACTGTTTTCACATAAGCTAACTTTTGTAACTTGTAAATATCTTCCCAAACACCATTACTATAAATTCTTAATGCATCCTTGTTTTCAATCTGAATTCCAGGTGACAAACTATCAGGCTGCTGCTGTGGCAATAGAGATGGAGACATTTCCTTCAGATCTGACTTCCCATGAGGAATCACACAGAAGAAGCAACAGCCCAGGTAAAGGAGTGGTGTACACACTGTTTACACCAAGTATTTATGTTGACCTGTAGACTATGTGGTTCTATTATCAACATAGGGATGTGTTCACAATGCTCTTCTGATGCAGTGTGTCAGTCAGGTTACTCGTTGTTATTTGATTGACTTCAGATTGAGGGATCAGACTTAATCTGAAACGCATATATCTAGCATTGTAGCCATAGAGCCAGTTAACCACACACACACATTCTGGTTTTTATATCCTTATGGGGCCCTGTCGTTTTATTTAAACTATAAGTGACTTTACATCATTTTAACAACACATTTTAGAATGTAATCTCAAGGTATTACAAGTGTAATTGTATACCTACTAAGATGGTGCATGTTTAAAAAAGTTATTTTTAACATGCTCCATTGGAGGCCCTAATATGTTGTTAAGAGTTAACAGCCGTACACATGTTGGTTTCTAGTCTATCCTTATGGGGCCCTGACGTTTTATTCAAACTATAAGTGACTTTATATCATTCAAACAACACATTTCAGGATCCAACCTCAAGTTATTGCAGGTGTAATTGTACACTTACTGAGCTGTTGCATGTATAAAAGAGGTAGTTTGAACATTCCCCATTGCAGGCTCTAATATGTTGTTGATAGATAACCTCACACATGTTGGTTTCTAGTCTATCCTTATGGGGCCCTGGCATTTTATTCAAAGCATAAGTGAATTTACATAATTTTAACAACCCATTTTAGAGTCTAATCTCCATTTATTATATATGTAATGTTACACTTTGTTACCTGTTGTGTGTTTAAAAAGGATATTTTGGTTATGAACCAGTCCAGCCCCCTATATGTTGTTGTGAGACATGTTAGACCTCAAGAATAGACCATCCCACTCACTCAGCTTTAAGTTATATGCTGTTTTAGAAACTGTTTTCACATAAGCTAACTTTTGTAACTTGTAAATATCTTCCCAAACACCATTACTATAAATTCTTAATGCGTCCTTGTTTTCAATCTGAATTCCAGGTGACAAACTATCAGGCTGCTGCTGTGGCAATAGAGATGGAGACATTTCCTTCAGATCTGACTTCCCATGAGGAATCACACAGAAGAAGCAACAGCCCAGGTAAAGGAGTGGTGTACACACTGTTTACACCAAGTATTTATGTTGACCTGTAGACTATGTGGTTCTATTATCAACATAGGGATGTGTTCACAATGCTCTTCTGATGCAGCGTGTCAGTCAGGTTACTCGTTGTTATTTGATTGACTTCAGATTGAGGGATCAGACTTAATCTGAAACACATATATCTAGCATTGTAGCCATAGAGCCAGTTAACCACACACACACATTCTGGTTTTTATATCCTTATGGGGCCCTGTCGTTTTATTTAAACTATAAGTGACTTTACATCATTTTAACAACACATTTTAGAATGTAATCTCAAGGTATTACAAGTGTAATTGTATACCTACTAAGATGGTGCATGTTTAAAAAAGTTATTTTTAACATGCTCCATTGGAGGCCCTAATATGTTGTTAAGAGTTAACAGCCTTACACATGTTGGTTTCTAGTCTATCCTTATGGGGCCCTGGCGTTTTATTCAAACTATAAGTGACTTTATATCATTCAAACAACACATTTCAGGATCCAACCTCAAGTTATTGCAGGTGTAATTGTACACTTACTGAGCTGTTGCATGTTTAAAAGAGGTAGTTTGAACATTCCCCATTGCATGCCCTAATATGTTGTTGATAGATAACCTCACACATGTTGGTTTCTAGTCTATCCTTATGGGGCCCTGGCGTTTTATTCAAAGCATAAGTGAATTTACATAATTTTAACAACCCATTTTAGAGTCTAATCTCCGTTTATTATATATGTAATGTTACACTTTGTTACCTGTTGTGTGTTTAAAGAGGATATTTTGGTTATGAACCAGTCCAGCCCCTTATATGTTGTTGTGAGACATGTTAGACCTCAAGAATAGACCATCCCACTCACTCAGCTTTAAGTTATATGCTGTTTTAGAAACTGTTTTCACATAAGCTAACTTTTGTAACTTGTAAATATCTTCCCAAACACCATTACTATAAATTCTTAATGCATCCTTGTTTTCAATCTGAATTCCAGGTGACAAATTATCAGGCTGCTGCTGTGGCAATAGAGATGGAGACATTTCCTTCAGATCTGACTTCCCATGAGGAATCACACAGAAGAAGCAACAGCCCAGGTAAAGGAGTGGTGTACACACTGTTTACACCAAGTATTTATGTTGACCTGTAGACTATGTGGTTCTATTATCAACATAGGGATGTGTTCACAATGCTCTTCTGATGCAGCGTGTCAGTCAGGTTACTCGTTGTTATTTGATTGACTTCAGATTGAGGGATCAGACTTAATCTGAAACGCATATATCTAGCATTGTAGCCATAGAGCCAGTTAACCACACACACACACATTCTGGTTTTTATATCCTTATGGGGCCCTGTCGTTTTATTTAAACTGTAAGTGACTTTACATCCTTTTAACAACACATTTTAGAATCTAATCTCAAGTTATTACAAGTGTAATTGTATACCTACTAAGATGGTGCATGTTTAAAAAAAGTTATCTTTAACATGCTCCATTGAAGGCCCTAATATGTTGTTAAGAGATAACAGCCTTACACATGTTGGTTTCTAGTCTATCCTTAAGGGGCCCTGGCGTTTTAACCTCACACACCCACACAAAGGGGACGTGGCTTATCGCTGTGACTTATCTCTATAACAACAGTTACCATTTCCGCCATCCAGAAAGAAAGAATACATAAATTATCCTTTATTAAGTCCTTTAGGGATATTATTCTCTGCATTTAACCCATCCTATGTAGTTAAGGAGCAGTGTGCTGCCGTGAGGCGCCCCGGGGAGCAACTGGGGGTTCAGTGCTCAACACACTTCAGCCTCCACCATTGAACTAACCACTAGTTCTGCTTTGTACTTGTTGTGGAAGTCCCTCAAACAGTGGATAATCAAACGCCCCCGTGTCTGTGTTCATATAAGAATAATGTATGTATTCTTTCTTTCTGGATCGCGGAAATGGTAACTCATTTTACAGAGATAAGTGACGAGATAAGCCACGCCCCCTTTCCGGTGCAAATTAAGTGAATGCCGCGATTTAACCACATATAGTTTAAATATATATTGAACTAACCACTAGTTCTGCTTTATACTTGTTGTGGAAGTCCCTCAAACGTCGGACCATCAAACTCCCCCGTGTCTGGGTTCATAATATTATCCGAAGTCCCACAACTGCGTCTGAATGACGGCCGCTTCCAGAGCTGCTTCCGCAACGACAGGACAGCAGTGATGTGATTGGTTGACAATGAGGGCGACATCTGATTGGCTACAGATAGGTCCATGTTGAAAAAACGCATTTGTGGATCTGGCGACGTCAGGAGTCTCAAAAAACCCACACACGAATGTGTAGCGATTTACACACGAATGCAGTGCGAGCCACAAATAAATACATACAAATCCACATTTGTGCATTGGAATGTATTTGTAATTCGATCTGTGTGCATTTGTGAGTCACATTTATTTGTCAAATGTATTTGTAAATCCTTCTGTGTGCATTTGTAAATCAAATATATTTGTGAATTGTTCTGTGTGCATTTGTAAATAAAATATATTTGTGAATTGTTCTGTGTGCATTTGTGAATTATGAGACCGATCTGACCCCATAGTCTTTTGCCCAGAACATGTTTATCAAAGTTCTGTCTTTTGCCCAGAACATGTTTATTAAAATGTGTCAATAGACAAATGTTCATGTTTTCTTTGAGGATGAGTGAGGGCTGAAAAACTTTCTTTTTGTATATGTGTGTTATTAAAAAAACAATGGTAAGCATTGTTCCTTCCAGATAGTGTGCCTTGCTAAGATATATAAACTAGAAATGTGTGGCCAGCTAAGATAGAAAACCTTGATATCTAAATGTGTGTGTGAAAATGGACCCCACAAGTTGTGAATGCTAGAAACAAAGCCCCACAAAGTAACAAAAAAACTAGCACAAAAAAAAAAGTTTATAATTTTGGTAAATTCAAGTGATATATATGATATAGATTTTTTTCTTATGCTGCCTGATTTTTTACAGAGGTGTAGAACCACTGGAAAGGGGGGGCCCCACATTTGGGTAAAACAAGTTCAGGTCCCACAAAGGAGGAAGACAAGACTGTGTGTGTGTGTGTGTGTGTGTGTGTGTGTGTGTGTGTGTGTGTGTGTGTGTGTGTGTGTGTGTGTGTGTGTGTGTGAGAGAAATGGAGCCCAACGTGTGAGAGTCCTCATTAGGGTACAACGCGTTCTTGGCTGCGATTGTGATTTAAGATCCAACTCCTTGAATCAGTCGGAGCCAAATTCACAGTCATAACTGAAAATGTGTCTTAATGATGAAAAAAACATGTTTTTTTGTCAACACGTATATATATGCTTTGGCGTTTGCAGCTGCTGAAACATTTATAACTCGGCCTTCGTTGATGCTTAGCATTAGATAATCCATGTATTAAAAGACCTGCCAATCAAGCAGGTTCCTGTGTTTTGAATGTTCCTGCTGGGATGGCCTTCGTGTTTATATTTTTATATTTGAATCACAGATTGGGCCGTTCAGCATATGCAGCTTGCATATGAGATCCAGAGCCAACCCTCAAAACCTCACAGTGAAGATGAGAGAAAAGGGTTTTGGCGTTTCAAAGCCACACTGTGTTGTAAAACATGCAATTTATCACTTTTTTACAGTGAATATTCCCCATCTTTTTTTTTCATGATTTGATTTAGATACTGTCTTATAAATGTGGTGTAACAAACTCAATTACTGAGCTGAAGGAACAGTGACAGGAAATAGGTCAGAAAACAATCTGTAAATTAGCTTTAGCTAAGGATAGCTGAGCCTGTAGCCCAACTAGTCAACACATATCACTGTGGTTTAACTTACTTTTTCTTATTCCTACACATTTACACATTTCTGTAGCATAATAAGTTTTAAGGCGTGATGAATGCTGCCCTTTTCTGTGTTTTCCATGTTTTCCAGATACCTGGTGGCAGGGGCTCGTTAGAGCCAACGAGGACCACCTGGTGCTGCTAACGCCTGCCTGCTGCAGGTGTCTGCGTATGGCTTTTTTTTTTTGTCTCGCACCTTTACAACACCTGCACACACATAACTTTAATTTATGCACCACACACACACACAGACACACACACAACTGACACCCCTGATTCCCACATTACATACTGTAAATATTGAATTCCCCTCAAGCTAAAGGTTCCTATGGTGTGTGACCCTTTTTGTTATGGTCGTGACAAAGCAGAAACAGAGAAGGAAGTTGGATGAAAAGCGGATTAGAGAAAGAATAATTTATCACGCATGCATGTTTTATGCAAACATTTGCATGTTTTGTGAAAACATTTGAAAAAAAAAGTAAAAAGTGTGCAGAAAGAAGCAATAAATTGTTACCAGCTTTTTGGTGCAAAAGCTGAATGGACAAAATGTTAAAAAAAAGTTTGACAGATTTTATCTCCATGAATCAAAAAAAGATTTGTGTTACTTCCTGGCAGGTTTACATAATGACCGGAAAGAATCGGTCTCTTCCACATCACCATTGAACCAACTGTGTGTGTGTTTACATGCATACGTTGCCCACGTCGAGCGCATGAGTCAACGGGATGGCTGGATGCTTCCCTGCCTGCGCGCCCAGCGGGCCTTTGCTCGGTGTCTTAACGCTCTCCAGCAGGTCCTCGCTGCCCACGACCACTTTGGCGCGATCTGCCTCTTTTAGCTCCAAACACATTCATTTAGAGACGTGTCCGCGCCAGCGCTGCAACAATTTAGCTCTGTCAGTGTGGACAAGTATGTGTTTCCCATCCACCTCCAGCACACGAGCCATATTCCTGTAACTCTGAGTCAGCCCGGCGGCGTCTCTTTCGGCTCCCCGTCCATTTGTATGTAAAGCCTCTCCATGCAGATCCATACTCTGGATTACCTTGGCAAAGAAGCAAGTCACAAGAGGGGGCCAAGGCTTTTGGAAGGTAGAATTGGATGCATTTGCATTCATGCCACACATCCACAAGAAGTGACCTACTTAAATCCCAGGAAGCTAATTGTTAAGTGTAAACACCATATTGTATCTGTGAACCGTTATGCAACCGTCTGAAGGCACAATTTTGACGATATTGGGAGATTTTATGTGAATCCCCTGCATCGCTGGAGTGACCAGCAGACTACTGCAATGGATAGCCAGACAGCCTGAATGTGTTGTGCTTCTCCGCTGGTATTGTATTTTACTGCCATCTGCCAAATTCAAATAATCTGGGCAGGCAGTCAGCGGAGCAGGCCTGGTGACTGGAGCCCACCGAGGAGGCCGAGGCTGGCCAGCAGATAGGGACACGACAGCCTCAAACATCTGACCGGGAGGAGTGTTTTTCTCTCACACCGTCTGGACCCAAGTTACCATAAGACGTGTGTGTGAGTGAGTGTGTGTGTGTGAGAGAGGGAGAGAGAGAGAGAGATCTTCAAGGATAAAACAAGAGCACCATCTGCTGGTTCGTTCTTTTGCATGACGCTGACACACATGCTCATGCATGGGGCTCCATTGGAGAGCGCTCTGCATGATCAAGCACTATATTAGAGCCGTGCATCACACTGACAGCCCCGAAGAAGGCAAAACGTCCTAAACCACCCAGTCAGGGAGACACACACATAAATCAGCTCAATGCATTTTCAATGAGAGTGGAGGCCTTTCACTCTCCTGAAATCACTCGTTTCCACTGAGCCTCGCTAGGCTGTAAACTACAATGTAATGTGCTGCACTGGTAATATCTCGTGTTTGAGGCTCAGGGCAGGTTGTTTTGGTTCAATAGCCCATTACACAGTGTTCAGAGGACAAGGGAAATTTATCCGAACTTGAACTCAAACAAAACAGGAAATCTAGCTCTTTCAGGAGACCTATTGCATAACTGGTAAATAAAAACCACCCAGCCGGGCTGATACCCAACTTACTGGTTTATAATATAACCGGAGTTCACCCTGGAGCTGTGGGAGTGAAAGACGGCTCCTCTCTCAACACGTGCCACCGGATCATCTTATCTGATCGTCCTTTATTTCCCCCTGATGAGATCGGCCCCAGGTGTGAGGCTACACACACAGGTTCCCAATGCTGTCATATGGGAGTGGGTGGAGCCTCCTATCAGAATATTAGAGGCCTCCAGTGACCCCCTCAGGCCCTTAGAGTAGAAAACTGTTTGAATCAGTAGGTTTCCTTCAAATTAACCTTGAGAGGAGGTGCCACAATCCTTTAGCCTTCTACATTTTTATTACAAAGAATAAAAGAAAATACAACATGTGGTACATATTTTCCTGCAGTTTTCTGAATGACACATCTTTCTATTTATTGAACCTACTTATGAAGGATTTACCCTGCTATTTGACGCTATACGCGTTCCCTGCAGCCGGAGTTTAACAAACCAAAAGCATGGCCGTCTTTAAAACATACATTTATCCCAAACATAACTATGAAAAAAAAAAATGATACAGCTCGGCTCTTGTCTGTCATCCGTAGTTCAGCTACAGAGGGACAAATGGCTGCATGTCAAGTACGCAACCAAAATTACAAAGCAGATGTTTTGCTGTGAGGGAGGGAGTGCACGAGCCATTTGAATAAAGAAAATGTAGCATGGACGGCCCCGGTGTGGAAGCCTGACACTGGGCCAACAGGGAGAGGCTGTGTTTTTGTAGAAAGTGCAGAGAGATGAGTCAAAGTTTTTGTTTTTCTCATCTAGTTATATGCATTTTCCCTTCATCGCAGTTTGGAAGCTAAACATATACACCCAAGTTTGATGACGCTGATCTCTGCCCTTTGTTTTAAACGGCTTTGTGCAGGAATGGAAGCTAGAATGTGGGCTTAAAAAGGTCAGCAAACCTTCCCCGAGAGAAGAGCTTTTGTGAATTTTTAGTGGTGTCTGGGCAAGTTTGTAAATGTGTGTGTGTGTGTGTGTGTGTGTGTGTGTGTGTGTGTGTGTGTGTGTGTGTGCGTGTGTGTGCGTGTGTGGGAAGGTTATGACTTTGTAGTGGACCCCTGCATATTACAGTTCTGTCTTTAGGAAAGCACTAGAGGGAGCTAATGGATTACCCCGACAGATATTGAAAACATTGCTGCCTGCCTGCCTGCCTGCCTGCCTGCCTGCCTGCCTGCCTGCCTGCCTGCCTGCCTGCCTGCCTGCCTGCCTGCCTGCCTGCCTGTCTGCCTGCCTGCCTGCCTGCCTGCCTGCCTGCCTGCCTGCCTGCCTGCCTGCCTGCCTGCCTGCCTGCCTGCCTGCCTGCCTGCTTGTCTGTCATCCACAGTGACTAAGAGCATCCAACAACAGAGAACATGGCACAGTACTCTCATTACCTCAACCAGGAGGGAAAACATTAGCAAGTGGCAGAGATCTCAGCTTGAATAAACAGAGTGGAGACGGGGGCAGAGGTAAGCTGTCTGTCTGTGACTGCACTGCAATTAAAAAAGGTTACTAGAGGATTACTGTAATCATAAAAGAACACACGGTATAATATTATGATAGCATTGGGAGCATGGATGCCAACTTTTGGAGCTGAAGGTATATATTTGTGGATAGTTTTTTTAATCGGCTTTACGTAGCTGCACAACATATTTACAGCAAACTTTGGAAAGTTGGAAATGTTAGTGTCACGGTGTTATATTGGTTTGGACGCAGGTCTTTTTCCCTTGTTGAATGTTTTGGTTCCATGATTGTTCAATGTTTTATTGGATGGTTTTATGTTTTTGCACTCAAGAAACCTTTTTCATAGATACTGTTGATGTTATCAGTAACTTTTAGTCCTGCAATATAGTTTTATTTCTGCTCTTTTGTATCTTTCTTTTTTAATTGTCTCACCTGTCTTGGTTAGTTGCAATATACAGTATTTCTCCGAATTTATATGTATAAAATACAAAACAACTAATTTCCATAATTGAGGAGTATCATTTTGTCACTGTCCTGTAAAAACCATGCATCTTCAAAACTTTATACTTCAAATAAAATACATTTATTCTCGATATCATAACTATATTGCAATGTGTGTTTATAGATGTACTGCTTATAGTGCAGTTATAAATAAGGAGATGAAAGTAAAATGTAACCCCTAGATGCAATTTTGCTGCTGTAACTTACAGTTTTGCTAATACATAATCTTCTATTATTAAAAAGACGGAAAAAAGTGCAGAAGTCTGTCAGAAAGTTGATGTCAGAGCTCTGCAGCATCCAACATGCCGCCGAGGGGCGACGGCACATGGAAAAGAACAGACACGTGCAGGAAGTATGAGAATTAATAAGGAGGAGAAACAAAACTTACAGGCTGTAACCAGAAGGCATCATGGGTAAGGATGTGTTGAGAACACGGTGTCCTCCACTTTTTGTTGACAAATATTGAATGAAAGCAGTGACGGAAAGCTCCGTTCAAACTGAATAATTAGTGGTTTGTGTTCATGAGACATTTTGTTTTTATTATCTTTGCACTATTTTTCATTAAAAGGGGGAAGAGCCTCCAGAGCCGCAGCCATACGGGTGTAGGAGGGGTAACGCTCCACCCAGCCTATCCCCCTCTTTCACCTCTCTCCCCCTCCCACCGAGACTCCCTCGCTCCCTCCCCAGCCTCACTCACTCTCTCTCCACTCTCTCGCTCAGCCTCGGGACTCCAGGTCCAGGTTTAGGTCTAGTCCAGGTCTAGTCCAGGTCACGGTGGAAGCGAAGATGCGCGCGGTCGGGGCCGTGGGACTCGCTGTGCTGTGGGCGCTGCTGGCCGCGGCGGTGCCCGGCGGCGTGTCGGAGCTGGCGACGCTGGTCCAGGAGCAGCTCAAGCCCGAGTCCTCCCTGCTGAAGCCAAAGGTTATGATCGCCATTGTGGCTCGAAACGCCGCGCACAGCCTGCCGCACCACCTGGGCTGCATCGAGAGGCTGGAGTACCCGAAGGAGCGCATCGCGATCTGGTGAGAGGCGCACACCGGGATGGAAATAACTGTGTTTATTTACTAATGTTAAAAAAAACTAATGTTCTGCAGCTGTTCTTTAAGAGTTATGCACATCATTTGCCCATAGTTTAATTAAAGTGTGCGTTTTCAGGAGGGCTTATCCTGCAGTGGCGCGCGCTAATGGGGAAGCAGCGTGTGTCCGAGTTAATTATAACAACAACTCGTCGGTGTCGGTTCGCAGACCTGTTGCTGCGTTTTACGATGCACTTACCTCGCGTGTCTGCCAGCTTCCAAATTGCACACTGTGGGAGAAGATGAAAGGGCTGCTGTGCATGTTGGGTTAGGCTTAACCCTTCATCACGCCCCCCCCCCCCCCCCCCCCCCCGTCTGATGCTGCACAAACCTGCGGAAACGGCTTTAAAACAGCAGGGTTGCCAGGTATGAAGTGGGGGGCCCTCACTCCAGCTAGGGGCCTGTAGGTGAGCAGACTGAGGTCCCATAAAGTTATCAAACAGGGACCCGGCAGGTGAGGGGATGAAAGGAGACATTGAGTTGGTCTGACAGCTGGATTGGGGAGGGGTGTGTGTGTGAGAGAGTTTTGGGAAGTCATGTGTATAGTGTGTGTGTGTGTGTGTGTGTGTGTGTGTGTGTGTGTGTGTGTGTGTGTGTGTGTGTGTGTATAGTGTGTGTATAGTGTGTGTATAGTGTGTGTATAGTGTGTGTATAGTGTGTGTATAGTGTGTGTATAGTGTGTGTGTGTGTGTGTGTGTGCATGCCTTTGCATGGTCTGGATGAGGGCTATGCAGGCGGATCTGATAGAACACCAAACAGATTCTGAGACATTTAGATTGGAGGCAGGTTCATCATCAAAGTGCAGATACAGGATGAAGAATGTGAAGTCGAGGACATAACAGTCAGTGCTGGTGGATGTTTGCAATGCCCCCCCCCCCCTCCTCCCCCCCCCCCCCCCCTTCATTAATGACCCTGTTGCTCTCCTGCTGGCATTCTTGTGCTTCCCTTTCCACCCTTCCTTTGCTGAATGCCCTGCTTTTGTTTTCAGAGCGACTGTCTGTTCCTAATTCAGAGACCCTCACCAAAACACACACATAATTGCGCGCTGCAGAAACTCAATACAGAGCGAGAGGAAGGGGCCCTTCTCTCTGGAGCCGAGTGCCTGAGCCAACATGGCTTTGTGAGTGGGTCAACTCGCAGAGGAAGGGGCCCCATCAGTTATGAGTGGCATCTCACTGTGTATATTAGAAGCAGGAACTCCAAGTATGTTTGTCATAACAGCGAAGTGTCAAAGAGAGAATAAGGACATGTAATCACACACACTTATGCTACTCGTCATCATCAGTGTCTGACACAGGAATGTTTATTTCAGGCAATTCATTTAAATTCAGCAGAGCCTCATCTTTCCGCTACTGCGGCCCGAAGTATTCATACGTTTTGAATGAGTTTCATAATGCGCTGTGCGTTGAATCCATAAGCACTGAGTAACGTTTAAATTATTAAATACAAATAAAAACCACTGAATAGTGTCGCTGCAGTATGTGGTGCTGATTTGTTTCAGTGGGAGTGAAGCATTTGAAGGGAAGGTTATAGTTATGTTAGTGAGGATTTCTCTCAGTATGAAAAACTTAATTGGCTTTTTGTGGCTAAGTTGGTTCAGAAACGTTCTCCCCGCAGCTCTGCGCCTCTTTCTTTCTCTTCGTCGTCATCATCGCTGCCCGACATGTAAGCCAAACCACCCAATAAACTTCCAAATTGTAATGCAACTCTCGCTAAAACCTTAAATCCACATTATGGTGTGTTAGAGAGCAATAAGTGAGTGCAACGTGACATCAGGACTACTACCGTTTAGAAGAGAAGTAGTAGAGGATGAAAACAAAGTGATATTTTACTTCAAGATGATTTAAACCTGTCTTATGACATTGTTTTTCTCTTTATTTGATGCTTCAGTAACTCTGGGAAAGTAGAGCGAGGGGAACGAGGGTCTCCAGCTGGACTGGAGCCAAGAGCTTTGCCTTTGCACACGACCCGTAGAGCAGCCAGGTAGCTCCACTTCCCCGCGATCAGCAGCTCGTCCAGATACCCCGTGGACAGATTGACGTAGAGTCTCGGGGAAACTACAGCGAGAGGCGGTGAAGCTCCAGTTTTTTTGAGCGGGGACACAATGTTCCTCCCTCTTGTTCCCCCTCTGGAGCTTCAGGCCTGAGCAGAAAAGAGGAGGGTTATTTCTCCCCACTACTCATTTCAAACGTGCAATCCAAGGGAGACGGAGCAAGGTGGAGTAGGGAAGATGTGGATGTAGATGATTAAACATAATAATCAGGATGGTGATAAAAGAGAAGAGGCGTAATAATGTAGCGGCAGCAGGACCCCGGCTCCCTCTTTAACCTCGAGATGTTGCTTTAATGGGAGGAAATGTAGTGCTGCGTCTGTGTTTATGTGCATGCATCACAGTTGAAGAACGTTTATGGAGATGAACAGTCGCAGAAAGGTTTTGCAGTTAGAAAACTTTAAGTTAACTAAAAGTTCCATTTCTGGTCTTGAGAAAAATACAGTTTACAATCTGGCGGGACACACCTGATTAAAAACAATGTCCTCTACAGTTCTATTGTTTCGTGGTAGAAAAGCTTGTTTTTGCATTGCATTACTATCGTAATACAAAGTTGTGTAGACTTAATTTGTAGTTTCACAGCCGTCTGAAATGATTTGGGCAGTCTGGTATTATAATTTTCAGGCGAGATTCCACCGCGCCCGAAGAAAAGTCTCTCGACGCAGCTGATTTCATGATGTGCAGCCTTAAAGAGTCTTAAACATCTTAACAACACGGTTAGATGACACACTCATGCATATTTCCAAATATCTAGACAGGCTTTAGCTCGAAGGACCAGAGCTTCCAGTTTGGGCCTGTTCACATGATGATCTGCTCCGATCCCCCAGGTCAGGCCTCCTCCGCCCTGTTGCTTCAGCCCCTGACTCAAGATGACAGTTGTTTGGTCGGTCAAATTTGCCTTTACAAGTCTTCCCTCTGCAAGTAGTTGCAGGTCTGCCAGAGAGGTGGCAGAGCGGCGAGAAAGACTCACACACCGCTGTTAAAGAACGAAAGAATGCAGGGCATTAGAGGAGGAGGAGGGGGACGGGCGGAGGGAAGGTGGTCAACTATGTTGGGAAATTACCCAGGGGGCATTTAGCAGGTTGGTTAATCCACATTCCCACAGTAGCTGGGCCACGAGTACTCTTCTGTCTGGCTTTGTGTTGCTGCTTCTGTACCAAATGGCACTAAAAGACTATTCATGCTGATCATCTGGGGAAAGATGAAGAAACGCACACTCGGTATGAGGTAGTAGTGATAATGAGTCCGGGGTATTTCAATGTCAGCGGGCCGACCCTTAATCCTGAGGTTGGTGGTTCGATTCTTGGCTCTGTAAGTGTCCTTGAGCGAGACTCTGAACCGCATGTTGATCCCCGGGACATTTACAACCGCCCACTTCTCCTAAACGTTTGAATTTATGTGAAAGGGTGTAAGAAGCTACAGTCAGGTTAGCTTAGCTTAGCATACATACTGGAAACAGTCTGCTGGCCTAGCTAGCAATCTACCAACTAGCACCTCTAATGTCTTGTCCAAAACAACTAAGTGTAAGTCAGTAAGTAAGTAATTCTGGTGGCCAGACAACTAGTGGGGACTCCAGTTTGTGTGCTAAGCTAAGCTAAGCTAACGCCTTACATGCATAACAGGAGAGTGACGTGAAAACAGAAGGGGACAGAAGGATGATATCCAATAGTTCCTGATTGCATCTCAAAGCCAACTGGGCTCCCAATGACTGAGAGGTTGAGTTCAGAATTCAGCTTTTATCTTTTGCCAGCTAACTGTTGAGTTTTGTCCCCGGAGGTCCTATTTTTAGTAAGCAGCTTCAAAGGAAATCATAGAGGATTTCATAAGCCGTGAACTTTGTGTTTGTCTTCAGGTTTTTAGGCACAATGCAGACAATTGTCTGCAAGTCGGGGCCAGCCTGTTATTATTGTCTTGCGCCTCCCTCTGCTTGCCGCCTGCTGCCTGCCGGCTGAGTTCATGGAGGGGAAGCGCTTTCCCAGGTGCCGCTCCGGGTGTAGGGAGGATGATTTGTGGACTGATCCATAAAGAGGATGTCGGAGCGCTGACATCATCGGCCTTTCCCCGCACGACTGGCTTTCTCACTTTCACAACGCCATGTTGTTTATTTACCCATTCATCATACGTCCACTTATTTCATATTTATGACTGTCATTGTATTTTATAATGATAGACAATGCAGGGATGGGGATTTGCGGTATGGATTTTCCTCTTGTTAACGTTAAACAACCAACTGTATATGTCATTATACAACCTCATGGCGCAACCACCATAAATCCTGATGCACCCAAAGGTGCGATGTGACCATAAGTAAAGAATTTTCCACAGTTGCCAGAATTCCTACATGCTGAAAGCCTCACTGACAAATGTGCCCTGAATACTGTGTGTACTCCTGTCACACACTGAGGAGTTTTACATTGTAACCTGTAGCTACTCTTTCATGTCACATGGAGATCGATGTGAGATCATTGGATACTCCGCATCGTCCAGTTTCACATGATTTGCCCGCATGTGATATGGCATGAACAATATCGAGTTTCACAGTAATAAATGGACCATGAAACATTAGACTTAAATGCTGAGTAAAGCTCTTTTTGACTATACAATTTCAAAGTGTCAAATTTGACTTTTTAGGAGCCCTTTTGAGCCAGGACATGTCTGTGCCCTAATGGGACACTTCATCTTTTTACCTGTAAATAATCTCTTATAATTTAACAATTTCTGTTCAATATTTGAGGATGCATCATGTTTTTGCAGGTCAAGCTTGAAAAACGTGCTAAATTTGAAGGATAAACAAATGTGTATAGTTAAAAAAAAACATGCTAAACATAACCGGCAAAAGCTAATTTAATATGCAGGAAATTACATAAAATAATACGTCTTCACAACTGAAAATCTGACTTTATAGAATATATGTTGTTTTCTTACAACACTGCCTTGTGGCGAACCCACTTTTCCTTTTCAGTTTCGCTGTTTTCAGCAAGTTTAGATCCTCAATCATAAGGATCACAAGACCATAAAAGAGAGGAGGCTGATAAAGCACACTGTTTTGCAAAAAAAAAAGAAAAATCCTTTTTTACATTTTTCAACTCAGTCTTCTATAAACAACGGTCAGCTGCGATCAGGGTGACGCTGGACAATTGACACAGGTGAAGTAGGAAGATCAATTCTAACAAGTCATCAACATCTCTAATTTAAGCAATTTCAATGTAATCAATCAATAACATCAGATATTCCCAATGATATGGATCATGTTGTCTGTAATATTTATCCCACACACACGTAACTATAGAAAATACACATCGGTCCGTCCTCGGTCTAATAAAAACACATTAGAACTGAAAAAAAAAAATGAAGGTGTTTCCCAGCGCCAGGTGCGTCACCTCAGGCTCCATTCCTCTGTGGGAACGCCCCAGAGGAGCACAGATTGTGTGGTTACGTCATGCAGGGACTTGGCCATTTTAGGATTACAGTTTATCCAAGTGTATGGAATAAATGATCAGAAATGGGACGGGCTATTGTGCGTTAATATGGACATTTGTGAACGATTAACAGCATCTGTTTTTTTCTGTGTCAATACGGATTAGATCACAAAACTGGCAGTGAGTGGGTTTGATCATGTTTATTGTTCTGGTGCAAGCATGTATGTCTCTTTTCACATATGGCTGTGTGTGTATGTGTGTGTGTGCGCTATAACACACATGATGGCTTTGTATCCTGCTCTGCTTCTCTGGCTCAGCCCCAGTTTTCCACTCGCTTTCCCAGTTACCACACAAGGCCCTCAATGAGCCAGAACCTCCACACGTGGAGCAACAGGCCACAATCATCTCTGACCTCCCAATCAGTATCACCTGAGGAGTCATATTCTGGAGCCGTGGGAAACTGGAAAGGTCTTTCAACATCTGCTCAGGTTTTTGACACAATGTCCAGGAACACATGGTGATGTTTCCCAGATAAGCAGCTGGTAAAGACACACACTCTCTGGAGCATCGGGAGGTGCTGGGTCTTCTTTCTGGACCGGAGCACGGTTTGCTTGAAGGTACTGACGTTGTAAACACTATATGTAAACGCATTAAGACGCCCATATCCGGCACATTTTACACAACATTTGACATGAAAGCCAACCGCTCATTTAAAGACACGACTAGTTTGAGTCGGATGTAGTCGGAGCATCTGGCAGCGGCTCCCTGCTGTCGGAAAGTCAGCTGTCACTTTTAGTGAACTTTTAGAAACTACATCTGGAGTATGTTCCATGTTCCATCCACAGAAAATGGATTTGTGACAGTGAAATTACATGAAAAAAAAAAGTTTTGTTTTTTAATAGATTAAATAACTGCAATGAAATAAGAACCCAATGAAGTAAAGATTATTGTCAACAAATGCAATAAAATACTTTACTATATTACTTAGAGCTGCCTCCTTGTAGGGGATTATTCAATTTATTGATCATTTGGTCTTCGTCGACTGAGATTAATTTACTCGATTATTCATTTTTCTTTAATGCATTTT
Organism: Cottus gobio; assembly: GCA_023566465.1. Taxonomy (NCBI): domain Eukaryota; kingdom Metazoa; phylum Chordata; class Actinopteri; order Perciformes; family Cottidae; genus Cottus; species Cottus gobio. The sequence continues at coordinate 6,351,971 of CM042217.1, forward strand.
CATGCTGAATGACATTGTGAGCACACCTCTGGTAAACACAAGATTCAAAGCGGAGCGTTTGTGTGACTCAGTTTTACAAATCTGTCGATTAAATCATCCAACAGATTAGTCTCCTGAGAATTTCCTTGACAAAGTAAATCTTTATAAACCGCTCAACATGTAGTTTTACTTCTTTTTTTTTTTGAAGGCTGAATGATTCCGTAGCTTTTAGCGAATGTTACTCAAACAGGAGTAAACAGTGCATCTGTTAGGGACCTTGAGCAGTGGGTTAAAACATACTTGGTAGTGTGAAGAATGAACGTGTGACTGACTCACTGCTGCGTGGCTCATTGATGAGTTTCTACTGTTTGGAGTGAAAAAGACTGAAAGCACACACTGGTTGGTGAACTGGGCGTTCGAGATGTATTGAGTCATATATTTTTAGTACTAAAGCTGCAGGGTATCAGTGGAAATAAATACTTTTCACACATAATGATGGTGGTAATAGTAGTAATTACAAAGTGGCCAAATGTCCATTTTCCAAACACGGTGACTTCACAGCCTAATCTCTGCCAGCCTTTCACTGAGCCTCTCTCAACAAACCCTCCAGAGCCGAGGCGGTGCAGCTGACGCTGTCGTACCTGCCAATCCTCTCGGAGAAGGAATTCACGGGAACGTTTTCTCCGTCGGCACAACATATCTGTTCAATCAAGTTTCAGAAAACAAAGAGATTGGACTTTCTAATCCCTGAGCCTTTTTTATTTTTATTTAGGTCTCTGTGAAAATATCTGTTCCTGGCAAGAGACTCCGATGCCCCATGTGCACCAGCTCACTTCCAGCAGTATTGTCAGACTTTGGCAACACAGCAATAGTAGAATTGGCAAACACTGAAACACAATGGCATCTTGGTATGAGCGCTCTCATCTGGAGAGGCGGAGGCCTGGATGTGGAACAAGGTAGTGGAGGAGTAACGAGAACGAGTGAGAGGATGAAACTGTTCACCAGGGAGGGAACGTCTTCATGTGAAAGACTGGTGCCCATGTTTTCATAGAGGAAATATAATTTTAGCACCGTCCATCTGTCTGTCTCTGTGTCTGTCTCTCTCTGTGTGTGTGTGTGTGTGTGTGTGTGTGTGTGTGTGTGTGTGTGTGTGTGTGTGTGTGTGTGTGTCTGTGTGTGTCAGTGTGTCATCAATTTCACTGCTTAACCACTGTGCTCACTCCCCCTCCTCTCATTTCCTCCCTCTTTCCCAACAACTTTCTGTTCCTCCATCTGTTTTTTTGTCTTCTCTTTTTGTCCTCAAATTAATGAGTTCATTTGACTGCATTTAGTTTTGTGTGTTGAGTGTAAATAGTGAGCTTGTGTCCATTTGTTTCATTAAAAACGGTTCAATACCCATTATTGACATGAAGTGAGCAGTGGGCTCAACGTGTTTTAGAATGAATAATTATGGTTTTGATTCAACATATGACATGGCAGGAAACAATTATTACAGAGTGAAAGGAAATTAACTGTGAAACTATTATGACTGAACATCTAACCAGAGTTTGTAAGAATGGTCCAGGAAACAGCGGGGAAAGAAGGTAACATTTAAAATAATAATTTTGCCATCCATATTGCATTAATATATAGTATATAGGGTATTGTAACAGACATTGAGACACCCTTTTCCCCCTGAGAACAAATGGCTAGATAGTGCATAGGGCACCATTAAGCTTGACAGAGGGAGGGCCATGTGTTTGTCCCAGTGGCCATCTGCAGTACTGCAGGTTTCTCCCGCCACCCAAAAAAACACTTACAGAAATATATATAAAAAAAGTTAATTCTGGAAAACTGTTAACAGGGTCCATTTATGTGTGTGCTTTGAATTCCAGCAATGATAATGTAATACTTGAAAACTTAGAAATGCTACTTCTAGGTGTGTGATTGCAATGTAAAGTTTATGAGAAGAAACGGTAAGACGGAACACTGAAAAGCTTTTGTTTTGTAATTAATGACTCCCATCTGTTTTCCATACCACAGGAATCTCTTGTTTCAAACCAGGCTTCAATGCAAAAATCAGCAAAAGTAATGCAGAGGTCCGGGTGGTGGATTGCAATGCAGCGCAGGCGGCTCCTCTCATCCCGTCTCCTACCAACAGGGAACACTGGCTTCCCTTGATATCTACCCATGATGGATATATTTTCCCAGTCTTGAATATGAATACTGAATATTACACTTCAGTGCAAGCCCACCGGTCCTGGCTACCTTTGTTGACCCTGAGAGTCATGAGGAATTTCCCTTTCACTTCCATCACCCGTCCAACTAACCCCTCCCCCTTTCTTCAATGCCCTGCTAGGTCATCAAGAGGCCTGCAGCCACGTCAGCCTCAGACTATACTGCAAAGTCAACACACACACACACACTGGCATAGTCATTATGTTTTAAAGGCATCTACCCTCTGGTCTGAAAGAGGCATTCTTGTGTCTTAATTACACGCAGCACCCGGTGATTATTGGCAGCGATATTAGATTGTTTATTTAATCAACAGAGCTGAGCTGACACTGGCCTCCAGGATCAGCTCAGGCCTGTGTTTACCTGAAAGAGCCGGGCTCTGAGGCAAGCCTCTGTGTTTAAGGCCAGATGTCGGCCCTCTCCTCCGTGACACCCTCCCTGTTATCTGACACACTCCTGCGGTGGTTAACCCTAAAAGAAAAAGTGGGAGGTAGAGAGAGAGAGAGAGAGCGATAAAGTGGGTTGATGGTCACGTTGCGGTCGGTGATGGAGATGCAGGTGTGACCAACGCATCGGTACCTTTAACTGCAGGATTGCTGCAGTGAAACCAAATAGCTTAAGCATCCGAATCAGACTAATAAGGGATCATTTGGGATTTAGTTATCTACAGACGTGATTTGTCTGCTGCAGCGCTGATTGAGGACAGGTGTCACATGTGGAGGCTTTGAGAGACCACGGGACAGATGCTCGGGTGCACCGAGACCCGCTAACGAGGGAAGAGTAAGCGGATGTGGATGAAGCGATAGGGAGCGAGGGAGTGGCGGGGCGTGGAGGTGAGCTCCGGGGAAACATGTGGTGGCCAGATGCTGATCATAAAGACCCAAAAGGGGAGCGGACGCCCAACCTTTAAAGCTGCAGGCAGCGGATTAATGAGGCTACAGTCTACTGTGAACTTCAAAACAGGCATGAGGAGACGAGAAAGAGAGAGGTGTATGGGTGAGGAGGGTGAGGAGGGGGAGCAGGGGCCCATATTGTTGTTTCCTTCTGCAGAGGTGCATGAGATGAGCCTTAAATCTTAATTTGTTTATTGTCACAGACATCCAGGACATGTTGCTGGATGGGAATGTCTTCCCACAGTTGGATAAAACATTCATGATCCAGCATTTGGCACCGAGGTCACAGCTCAGTACACTTGATCTGCGGTGGGTTATCTGGCCTGGAGGAAGAGGAAGAAGGACAAGCGGCTCTAAAATGACAGGAAATTGAGGAGAGGAAGGCTCAATAGGAATTATGGGAAGCACAAAATGAGGCACATCCAAAAAGATGCATTTGGTGGGTGCTGCTTTCTGGGCCTGATCAAACAACAAAAGCCTTTCTTTGTTCCACTCTCTTTGCTTCACGTGTGTGTGTGTGTGTGTGTGTGTGTGTGTGTGTGTGTGTGTGTGTGTGTGTGTGTGTGTGTGTGTGTGTGTGTGTGTGTGTGTGTGTGTGTGTGTGTGTGTGTGTGTGTGTGTGTGTGTGTGTGTGTGTGTGTGTGTGTGTGTGTGTGTGTGTGTGTGTGTGTGCGCAGAGGGAGCGCTTGCCGGGCGGTGGGAGGAACCAGGACATGAAAGACATTTCACATCATCCTTAATAGATGGATTTATCTATTTATAATTGAGCCAGAGAATCCCCAGAACACAATTGGGTTAACGCTTCCCTTTTAATGGCCAAATCTGCTTTTTTTTATTGAAGTAATTTTTCAATTGAGACATTTAATATTCTTTTGCAGACCTTCCACCTTCACCGACAGGACACATGTGTAAACAGGTAACATATGTCCTGCCAGGAAGAGCTTATGAAAGTACAAAAAGGACTCGTCTAAGATTTTTTATATTCTTTCTGATTTTTGAGAGCCAAAGAAAAAGCATCGTCAGCGTTTTAATGAGATATTTGCAAATCAAATTTAGTGTGATCATTCATTTTAGAAGGGTTTTAATGAGCTCTTTGAGTAATACACCAAAATGAAAAAAGCTTTATTGGTAATAACATTTTAGTTTTAGCAGTAAAATAAAGGGATTCAAACACACGCTCTTTTTCACCCCTTCTTCTTCCTCTATCCCACACTCCTCCTCGTTTGTGTATATATACACACATGCATATACATATATATACTGTACCGCATTGTTCTGTACTTAAACTTCCCAGACGTTCCCTCCTATCTGCCTGGAGCCGGCTCTGTCATTGGAAGATGGTGTGCAGGAACACATTTATTCCCCCCGGCGATGTGCCGTTTAGCGGTTGAAAACATGTTTAATGTGTGTGCACATGTACTCATTACCTGCGCGTCAGGTGTTTCTAGTCCACGTTAAGAAAGAAAAACTAAAAAAACAAAAGCCAATCATCAAGCGGCAGCTCCCTCCGTTATTACTCTGGTGGGACATTTAAAATGTAAACCACCACTTGTGCAGCAGATAAATCACCATCCGCACTGCTGGGAAAACAACATTCCCAGGACACGAAAATGAACATCCTTATGTTTTGTCACATCGGCAAGTGCAGACACGCACACACACACACACACACACATGCTATTCAAATTATTAACCGCGGTGTCTCCTCACCGCCTCCCTACAGCTGCTGGTTATGTGTGATGATATTTATCTGTCTGACTGCAGATTATTGAAATTCCAAACCTGAGAGGGCTCCGCCTCCTCTCTGACTAATCCACGTGTGCAATGCAGGACCGTGCATGTTTGTGTGTGTTTTTCTTAGCGATATAAGCATCTGTGTGCATTTTTCAGTGTGAAAACAGGTGTTTGTGAATTACAATTTGTGGGTAAATGTCGAGTGTGAACCCTGTTATCATACTTCAGGTACGAGTCAGCAGTATCTCTGTCCAGCCAGGCTAGAATTGGGTGTTATTTTGGATGGAGGACAGCGAGGAATATTACAGCAAGCAGGGGAAAACTCCATCTCACAAAGTGTGTGTGTGTGTGTGTGTGTGTATGCACACATTCAAGTACAAGCGCCTGCCGTTCCTTTAAAGCGCAATTTAAATGCAAAGACGGCCGGTGTCTATTTTTCTGAAACTCATACAGAAGTGAGAGGGAACTGCTCGGTGACACAGTTGTTTAATTTCTTTTGCGCAGATTTAAATAGACCAACTCACACGTACAGTAGCTGCAGTGTCTTCTGGGAGTCCGCTTTGGGAGCTGGAGTGGAAATCTCTCGGTTACGTAGAGCGCAAACCACACGAGCAGCTTGTACACTGACATCATGATGCTTCTGTGTGGAGTTGTTGACTCAATATTCAGATTTAAAATATGAAACTTCAGGGCGAGTTCATTTGACGGACGTCCTTGAGGAAGCCCGTCTGGATGTGATCGGCATACCTGGCTTTCGTTGTTTGGGGTTTCCCCTGTCGGCCCTGTGGCTCCTCATAGGCAGTGAGGAACACTAAGGCTGAGAGTAACGGGATAAACGTGGAAGCCTGAACGTCTCGTCCATAACATGGCGTTTTCATGCTCGGTTTTCCAGAAGGATCTCCAGCTGTTTACATCTGGAGTGTTCAGCCGATGCTCCGGTTCCCAAAGTGTGCTTCCTTTGCATAACGTCCTGTGTCTTCTTCTTCGTTGTCGTTTCAGGGCTGCGACAGACCATAATGTGGACAACACCACTGCCATGCTGAGAGTGTGGCTGAAGAAAGCCCAGAGCGTCTACCACTACGTGGAGTGGAGGCCCATGGACGAGCCCAAGTGAGTCCAGCTTTCCACAGGAAGCATTTATTCACATCTATTCATGACCAGGCTTCTGGTTTTCTCTCATTATTAATATGCCGTGATCAATGACCTCGTCCCTTTGCATCAGGTCCTACACAGACGAGTGGGGGCCGAAGCACTGGCCTCCGTCGAGGTTCAACCACGTGATGAAGCTGAGACAGGCGGCGCTGAAGGCTGCCAGGGAGCGATGGGCCGACTACATACTGGTACGACTTTGAAATGGTTTTGATTCATGTGTAATGTGTAAAAGCTTGCACAGCTTAATTTTGTAAGAAAAAAAAAAAAAAAAAAAGGCTCGGCTCTGTGAGGGAGCGCTTGAAGAATTTAAGCAGCCACGAAGATTCTGCCTGGAGAGTTAATTTGTAATAAACACGAACAATACAATTTTAGTTTTAGTTCAAAGTGGAGCCCAGGAGGAGGTTGGTGTGGTCGAGGGAGCCGAGTCAGCAAACAGCATCGGTGAAGAGACTTTATTATTTAACCGTTCAGGCAGGCTGGTGCAGTTCAAAGTGTTTCACGAGCCGAAAAATATGACAAACAAGTGTGGACAGTAAAAACAGAGAAGACTAAATCAATTCAGCAACTTAACAATTCAAGAGTTTGAGACAAACGCACACTGGACAATAACATTATGAGTTTAATGAAATAGAATTTAAAGCTATAATGACAGCAATAGCAGTGAAACAGTATAAACTAGATTATAAAATGATACAACCTAAATGCAATTAAATAAGAAATAAAAACAATAAAATAAACTACTTAATATATAATATAATAAAATAAATGAATAAAATCTACGTACCATGGCCGACCTGCCTCCGTATGATTGGACGTTACTGGTGAAGGAGGAGTCAGTAATTGTGAATCCCGATCAATGACCGTTCCTCAGAGACAACCCGATGCTCTACACTTTAGCTCTGCACTGTTGTGCGACATGACGATGTTGTGTGGCTCACACACACTCTCCCCCTGTAGTTTGTGGACAGTGACAACCTGCTGACCAACCCCCGCGTGCTCAACCTGCTGATGGCTGAAAACCTGACCCTGGCTGCCCCCATGTTGGAGTCCCGCTCGCTCTACTCCAACTTCTGGTGCGGCATCACCCCGCAGGTACCCTTCAGCCTTCAGACCCCCGTCTGTCCGCTCAGCCACATGTACCCCTCTTCATCTCCCTCCTCTCCCTCAGGGCTACTACAAGCGAACCCCGGACTACCAGCCCATACGGGAGTGGAAGCGGCTCGGCTGCTACGCCGTTCCCATGGTGCACAGCACCTTCCTAATAGACCTGCGCCGCGAATCCAGCCGGGACCTGGCCTTCTACCCCCCGCACCCGGACTACAGCTGGGCCTTTGACGACATCATGGTGTTTGCCTTCTCGGCTCGTCAGGCGGGTCCGTACGAAAACTCAAACTCGCATCAAACTACCACATTTGAAGCGGGGCTGCTACATGGCGGCCTCTCTGTGACTTCACTGATTCATCAGCAGTCTGCTGCCGACTGGTTTTCATCCTGCATGCGTGCACTGCTGACTTTCTTTACCGCTTTTAATGCGTCAGATTCGAGCAGACGAGAGAATGCAAGAGGAAAATGGATCCATGTGTTTGTCTGGAGCGTGCACCAATAGCAGTGTTTGTAGATGTGTGTGTTTGTCGTGAGTAACCATCCATAGGGAGCAAACAGCCTTTGAGCTTTTCCATTACGTAGACAAGCAGAGTGTGTGTGTGTGTGTGTGTGTGTGTGGCATTCTCCTGCAAACGTAAGCAAACATATTAAAAGCATTCACATAAACACAAAGAGCTGACTTACAACAATGCATGTAAATATACTGCATGAAAGAAATTTCACTTTTGAATGCGTTGTTCTTCTTACAAATAAAATGTCAGATTCATGAGCAATAAAACACAGAATTGCTCAATTCTCCAGCCATGCGTGGCCTGGTTTGACCGATTGTATATCATTTTACTTTTCAGTAAAACTTACGCAGGCTTTAAACAAACATTTGAACTCACACTATGCCAAAATGAACTGAAATGTAAAAAGTAGGGATCTTTGTTCAATTCAATTGCAATAAATGCCATTTTTCATCAATTGAAATACAATCAAATTAGATAATTAAGGAATGAAGCAATACATATTTTACACAGCAATGATGGATATTTCTTACAATTTAATAAATACAATACACTCAATTGAAGCATCTTACTACAACACATGTTGCTTTAAAAGAAAGGACAGTGTTGATGGACAGACGATACAGTCCATCTCTAAATGTGTGTAGTCTACTTCCTGGTGTCCACATGCTGTATGTCATCCCTCAACACATCCAATGCTTGTTTCCCACTGTGTATAACACTGTCCATATATGTAACCATAATCCACTTTCATTTACTGGATGAGCTTTATGCTTTAACAACAGTTTACTCTCACTGTGGGAGTATTTATTTGCTTTTGTGTAGCGTGTAGACATTTGTGTGACACGAGGACGTGTGGGACGAGGACCTGAGGTCGTCTGATTTACATGTTTGTTTGAAATATTTGGGTCAAAAGGTTTCCTTTACAGAACTGTGTGTGTGTGTCTCTGTCTGTCTGTCTGTGTGTGTGTGTGTGTGTGTGTGTGTGTGTGTGTGTGTGTGTTCCAGGTGTGCCGATGTACGTGTGCAACAGAGAACATTACGGCCTCCTGCCCGTCCCTCTCAAAGCGCAGCAGAGTGTGGAAGAAGAAAGCGAGAGTTTCATACACACCATCACAGAGGCCTTAAGTGAGTTCACACACACACACGCACACACATAAACACACTTTCCAGCTGTTGTCTTCACCATCCATCACGCTTTGATTACTTCACCTCTCAGGTTTGTTTCTTCTCCTTCTTGACCTCTGAGAGGTGGTTACATCCTGTCAACCCTCTTTGCTCTAAACCCCGCCTCCGTACCGTCTCTGGCTCCTCCTCCTCCTCCTCCCTCTCTCTCTCTCTCTCTCTCCCTCTGTTTATTCAACCCCCACCTCCCTCTCACTTTTGGCCTCCCTCCCTGCTCGGATTTTAAATAAAGCAAATTAAATAAACCGCCTGAATCCAGAGGAAGCTTCTTTTTTTTTTTTATATATCCTGTTTTTGCTGTCTTAACCTTTTCCCCTCCCTCTGTCAACAGTCGACCACGACATCGAGCCCTCGGAGCACCTGTACTCTCCGCCCTCCCCGCAGGGCACCATGGGCTTCGATAAGGTGAGTTATGAGTGCTGCCTGGAGGCACGTGGGCTCCTCCACTTCTGTCTCTTTGTATATTTACTGTTTATCAGCAACTCCCACTTCCTGTTTTTGTAGCCTTTCCTTGAGTCTCCGTGTTCTTCTTCTCCCTTCTTTGCCTTTTGACCCTTACTTTATGCTTCTCCTTTTCCACAAAGAGAAAACGCCACAAATCACCATTATGAATATACTTACAGATTGAGGTTTCAGAGCTAATTAAAATAGTCCCCTTAATGACATTAACTGTGACTGTGTACTCTATGTTCTTATTGTTTGTATGTATTTTATTTGTTTTATTGTTTAGCTTATAGGATGATTTTAAAATGTTGTGTAAAGTGTCTTTGAGTATCATGAAAAGCGCTATATAAATTTAATGTATTATTATTATTATTACAACATCTCCTTTTTTAAATGCCTAGGTTTACCTGATCAACCTGAAGCGTCGGCTGGACAGAAGAACCAGGATGTTGAAAACGCTGTCTTCGCTGGGTATACACACCACGCTGATGGACGCGGTGGACGGAAAGTAGGTCGTGCATGCACACGATGAGCCGACCTGCAACACTTGACCTCCTTTAACGGTGCTCCCTGAATATCAGATCCGATGAACCCAGTGTCCAGTCTGTCGCTGCCTCTTTCCGACGTCTACTTCCTGTCTGAACAGAGCTTTGGTGTTTGTAGCCAAAGCCTCGACTCACTTTCCCTGCTCGGCGCTTACTTTAATCCACCGTTGAGAATGTCCTAATCCTCCTTCCAGCCGTTGTTTGTCCAACAACATGCATTACTTGTTGCAACTTGTGGAGTTTGACTTTGTGTTTTCCCTGATGATGCCTCTCTCTTCCCAGTACCGCTCATACGTTTCCCTTCTCCGTCTCTCGCAGGGCTCTCAATTCGTCCCAGCTGCAGGCTCTAGGCATAGAGATGATGCCGGGCTACAAGGACCCGTACTCGGGCCGGGTCCTGACCAGAGGGGAGATCGGTTGCTTCCTCAGCCATCACTCCATATGGACACAGGTGGGAGCAGCTCAATGTTACGTTGATTCTGGTCACATGACATCTGTTGCTTCTGTCCATCCGGGGAGAGGGATCCTCCTTCTGTTGCTCTCCTGAAGGTTTCTTCCCTTTTTTCCCCTGTAAAAGGGTTTCACTATTTTTTGGGGGGAGTTTTTCCTGATCCGATGTGAGGTTCCGGGACAGGGATGTCTATGTGTACAGATTGTGAAGCCCTCAGAGGCAAATCTGTATTTGTGATTTTGGGCTATACTAAATAAACTGAATTGTAGAAAAGTAAAGAGTCTCCCACGTCTGATTTGTATTCCTTGATATAATCTTGCAAGGAATATTATGCATAAAATAAATAACAGCCCATTTATCACCAGGAATAATTAAAAAAAATGGACATTCTGGACAAAACCTCAGCTGTTATTCTTTCATTTTAAGGGAGTGTGTTTTTGTTTCCTTCCCTTCAGGTGTTGGAGCTCGGCCTCAAGAGGGTTCTTCTGTTAGAGGACGACGTGCGGTTTGAACCCAGGTTCAAACGCCGGCTCCAGGCCATCGTAGATGACATAGACAAAACCCAGCTGGACTGGGACCTCATGTAAGAACACACACTCACAGTTTTTATGCCTCCGCGCCGCTGACAGATGTGGCCGCAGGCGTTGTGTTTTTGGGGTTATGCATCTCAGGAACGCCTGGAGGGAATTTCATTGTGTAAAGCACTAGTGTCCACATGGGCTCAAGGATGAACCGACTAGAATGTGGTGGTCACAGGTCAATGTGACCTCACAAATCTCCTTTTTGGCCATAACTCAAAGAATTTCTGTGCTAATTATCGCTAAGAACGGGAGTGGGGGCACAAGCGCAGGAGACGGTGATAAAGCAGATGAGAGAGAAAGAAAGCAGGGGAGGTTGACGTCGTCTTTTGGAGTCACAGGGAAAAAACAGTTCAGGTCTCGATGAAAGAAAAACGAGGAAGCAAACGTTAGGAATCAACGATACGGCGTTTGGGCTGGCGTGCGGACAGCAATCCACAATCTGGCAACGAGTGGTTGAATAGCGGGAGTAGATATACAGCATATGTGTAGTGATAAGAAGCAGGTGCGCTTGATTAGCTGATTGCAAACAGGTGAATGTGATGAGCAGAGCGGCGATGGGGGAGGGGATTAGCAAAGGGAAACCCCGCCCACCAGCACAGAGAAAAAACACAACACAAAGACAAGCGGAGAACACACAAGTTATGAATAAGGATACAATTATGAAGTGATGCACAAACTTAACTGCTGTATAATCATGAGGATTTTTCTTCTTGTTAATTAACGTTTTATAACTAAAGGTTTGCGTCCCATTTGCGTGACCGTCGGCGCCCCCTTTCTGTCTCCGCTGCAGCTACGTGGGCCGTAAGCGCATGCAGGTGCAGCAGCCGGAGCAGTCGGTGGACGGCGTGAACAACCTGGTCAAGGCCGACTACTCCTATTGGACGCTGGGCTACGCGCTGTCGCAGCAGGGAGCCAGGAAGCTGCTGGCCGCCGACCCCTTCACCAGGATGCTGCCGGTCGACGAGTTCCTGCCCGTCATGTTCGACAAACACCCAAAGTCAGTGATTTTTAAATTGCGCGTAACAGGAACAACGTGTGCATGCAATACAAAGGCTTGGAGTTGTATTTGAGGCATGTAGTGCAGAAAAACCGCAAAGCTACAAAAAAAAAAAAACACAATCACAAATTTAGCGTTCTGGTTTTATGGAGAGACCAATATTTACTGAGGACCACGAATAGATGGTCGCAGGTGCACTCTATATCAGGTAATCCACATTCAGAATAAACACGAAGATGCAAAAGTATACGCTTTATTTGTGGACCACGGGATCCAGTGCATGCTCATAAACGGACTGGAGGGCAATAAAGCAGCACAGAAATACTGAAGTACTACTGTACAGTAATTATCTATACATAGACACACACATGCACGCTTTTCAGACAGCGGGGTAGTTTTCTAGTTTGTTCTCGTGTGGTAGACCACAGCCTGCATCCAGCTCAACTCTGTGTTCCCTATATGTCTCGACTTCTACGTCCTTTTTCTGTCCGTCCTTCCTCGATTATGTCCCTTTTTTCGCTTTCCAGCACCACCCCCACTTCTTCTTGCTGTTTCTTCTTCTTCTTCTTCTTCTTCTTCTTCTTCTTCTTCTTCTTCTTCTTCTGTGCTCCCTCACACACAGGGCATGGATTGTTCCTGGGGTTCAGCGGGTACGGGGCTTTGCACACACAATGCCTGCTTTTCTCTTTCTCTGCTGCTTGGGGATTCCTGCCGGGCCCCGCTCCACCTCCACCTCCACCTCCGCCTCATCTCCTTCTCATTTACTTTATCTTCTCATCCTTCAAATCAGCCCGCTGTCTTTTCAAGCTCTCCTCTCGTTCTTCATTTCTCTTTTTTTTTAACATTTTTATTTCTTTTAACATTCCCTTACTCCCCTCAACAGAGCTTTACTTTCTTTGCACACCTTCTCCCTCCCTGTGTCACCCCCCTCTCCTCCCCCTTCCCTCTCTCTCTCTCTCTCTTTGAGGAATGTGGGCCAGCACGGCTCTTCCTGCTGGTTGGAGAAGGGGACAGGATTCCCATTGATAGAGGGGTGGGGGTGGGGTAGAGATGGACAGTGTGTGTGTGTGTGTGTGTGTGTGTGTGTGTGTGTGTGTTACTATATAAATACATGGAGATGTGTGTCCAGTGTGCAGTGTATAGATTACTATGTAAACAGTGAGAGAAGGTGAGTTTGTTAAAAAAAAAAAAAGTGAAATAAATGGGAAATATGGACAGAAATGTTGAAAGGTGGCTGAGAAAATATGTAAAATGTGTTGTTTTGGTACATAAACGAACAGCAGGGGATTATGTGCTCTGTTTTAAATTGTGCAGATTATGCCGCACGTTGTTTTTAGGGGGAAGCGGTCTGTATGTCCTCTGAAGGGCAGAGAAATCCAGACAGTAAGCCCAGTGAAGAGGGGAACATGTGTGTTTGTGTGTAGTGTGATGGAGGTGTCGGGTTTCCCCGTCCTCATGAGGCGCAGACAGGTTTCAAACAGGCGATTGGACGGCAGGGAGTTGACCTCTGCGATGACCTCTGTCTGCGCGAGCCGCCAGGGTGACGTGTCACAGCCAGACATCCCTCATTCCCCCCGCTGGGCCGGCTGCAGGCCGACGATGACGATGAGGCTGAGCGCAGCGTTGGGTGTTTTTAGTTTGACACAATATGATTTAGAGGGTTTTAAAATGTAAATGCTGAATATTTATTATTTTTGTGTTTATCATACATACACAGTGTTGCAGTGTACTGTGATGTAAAGTAGCTGGTGCTTGTACTTTACTTGAATACGCATGTTTTTTTTCGGTCCATATTCAGGTCTGCAACTATTTTTAAAAATCTGGCAGCTTTATCTCTAAAACATCAAAAAAAGTGTAAAATTATCATTGTAATTTCTAGATCCGAAGGCGGTGTCTACAAATGCGTCTGACCAACAGTCAAAAACCCAAAGATCTCCAGTTAAATATAATTTATGACAATATGAAAAGCATCAGATCCTATTTGAGTAACCAGATAATTGAGTGTTTATGCTAAAAAGTGACAATCAACTGAATAATACTCCATTGGAAATGTTCTTTTCATTCTACTACATGTATCTGACAGCGATAGACCATAGTTACCTTTCAACATACAAAATATGAAGCATTGTTAAAGGTTCAACTTTACTTGGGTGGCTCTAAAGCCTGAATTCTTCCACTGCTGTTAACATAAAGCATGCGATCGTACCGAGGGATGAACACATTCCTGTCATGTCTACATTGTGCTGCAGTGAAGAGTATCCTGTTCCTTTTTATTTGATATCCTGGAAATCTGCTGTCTGTAGTGCAATTTAAATCCGGTACATTGAGTATGGACACCAGAACTTCCCGTAAAAAAAAAAAAAAAGTCAGTGCAGCAAAATAGTCATAATAGTCCTTCCTTTCTCTTCACTCTGGTATGAATCAGTACTCTGCCATCTGTCAGTGGCAGAGTACTGACATCACATGTCAACATGTTTTTATTGCACAAGCAATTTCTTCTTCTTATTAGTTATTACCCTAACCCAATTTTTTACATTTCATAGAGAACTGAAGCTGCAGTTTCCCGAGCTAACTGTGGCTTCAGCAGACTAGTAACATGGAGTCATATTCATGCAGGTGTACAGCACCATCAGAACCTCTCTTCCTATGTGCTACATTTTCGGTATTGTTGTTTTAACCTCTTGAAAAAAAAAAAACTTGCCCGTCACCTGTTGATTCCTCAATATTCAAGTTCTTGCATTTACTATTTCAAGTTTCCCAGATGTGAGGTTTTTCTCTGGTTTCTAATGTTTTAGACTCAATACTTTGGGTTTTGTACCATTTCTGGACAGCACAAGACATGACCTTATAGGCGTTTTTCTCCAACACTAATCACGTCTTCGTCCCTCTTTCCCCACCTCCCTCCTTCTGTCCTTCATCCTCCTCCTCCTCAGCACTCAGTTCATGTCTCACTTTGAGCCGCGGGACCTGAAGGCCTTCTCCGTGGAGCCGCTGCTCATCTACCCCACCCACTACACCGGCGAGCCGGGCTACATCAGCGACACGGAGACCTCCACCATCTGGGACGACGAAGCCGTGGCCACGGACTGGGACCGGCAGCACGCCCGCAAGACGGCGCAGCAGGGCAGCATCCGCCCCGTGGCGCAGAACAGCGTCTCCGGAGAATCGCCGCCTCCCGCGGCTCGAGCCTCTCGGGACGAACTCTGATGAGCCGACGCTCAGAGAGAAGGACTTGGAAAAAGACACTTGAACTACAAGCTGACATACTGAACATTAATTCACATATATACTGTATATATATACACACACACTGATGTCCAAGTGGATAAAAGCAGAGGGAAGATGTCAGTCTACTCTGCTGCCTGATGAAGGGACACTGAGGAGAGGAAGACGAGAAACTGGGACGAGGGCCAGCAGGCCTTTGAGAAAAGCTTTATTTATTCCTCATGTGCCTCCTCTGGGCGTGTGGAGACACTTGCAGCCCGTGAAAAACTTCAGCAACATGTGGAAGACGGCTAACATAATTTAAAAAAAAAACTTGAAAGGAAAATAAATCATTCCCATGAATCAATTTTTATGTTTTTTTTTAGGAAGAATATTGTTATTTAAAAAGATCAGATTTGATTTTTTTTATTTTTTATGGACAGCAAAAGAATAAAGGAAGCTGTCTGAAAACAACTAAGTGTGCGTGTGTGCGTTGACATAATGCATGTGTGGGAGGGAGGCTGACATACCATACCCATGAGTGCCACTGCCTCATATGATGACACACACACACACACACCAAGGGGGGTGCAGCAGGACAATAAGGGATGTTATTAGGCTCCGTGTTTCTGTCATTGCAGATACCTCACGTGCACAGCGGGCTGGCCCTGCTCGTTGGCTTTCAGGGCCTCGGTCATATGTTCCACGCAGCCTGCAGGATGTTCAACATATGCACTTGTGTCCACTTCAGACCGCTTTCAGAATTCACCCGTGTTCAATTTCTTTGGATGAACTGAATTATTCATGTCCTCAACACAGGCTGTTCCTGGTTCGGTTTGTGGTGCCGGGCTGAACCAATAAAAGGACTTCCCCGTTTCTGTGTTTTCACTCACTGATTGCAGCGTAAACTGCCACAGATGTCACTTTATCTTCCCGAAGTTTTGGTTTATTATTGGATTAGTGGCATTGCAGAGAGTTTGAACAGAAGCGAATGAAAAGAAGAGATTCAAACCCATGACGGCTAAACAAAAACACACTGCTCTCTTTATCCCTGTGGGATAGAGCCGACATCATGTATTGCATAACTTTCTGATTTCTCCTGAATTGAAGATTTTTTCCTCCCTTAAAACTTAAATCTCATGAAATGGTAGTAAAACATGAAAAGAGCTGCAAGCTCCCCAATAAATTAAAGGTTTGAATGGTGAGGCCACTCAGTGGGTGTGTTGGCTCCCACTGTTTTATAGTTCCTGTCTGCTGTGGGATCTGACAGAGCGGGAGGTGGAGAGTGGGGAGCTGGGGTGCAGGTGGTGGTGGTTATAGATGATTATGATGATGGGGTGAAGGTGACCGAGAGCAATGGAGGCACAAAGGAGATCTATTTGAAAATGAATATCCTGCAGTTAGGTTGCAGCGTGAGACAAAACCGGTTTGATCAAATGAAACAAAGCGTAATGATAAACTTGCTTCATGCAACACTGACCAGACCTCACCCATAACGACTGCCTTAGCTCCTTTATAGGATTCCTCATTTACAGGTTTGATTTCTCTCATAGATGCTGCAAAGCCAAAAGAGAGGGAGGATGCTGCCGTCTGCTGGTCATGAGTGGAATGACACCCAGATTGTACAACTTTTGTTTTTTAAGACCTGTCAAGTAAATACACTTATGAAACGTTTTATTCAGGAGCAAGCCAGTGCACATAAACTACAAAAAAAACAGGATTTTATGCATGCACATCCACATTTATACAACTCTTTCTCACCTCATATACTTTGCATAATTTGTAGGACCAGAGATCATTACTGCACATCTTGTCTGCATTCATTATGTCACAGTCATGTTATTGCAGTGCAGAGTACAAAGTGCATTATCAAGGAAAAACTTTGATAAAAATGCTATAAACCTTTCATATTGACACAATATGGCTGATGATATCCATCGAAGATTTTTGTAACACCTGCTGCATCAACCAGACTCAGCAAAAGGCCTCATCACATAATACGGTTTTACTGTAAAGAGGGGAAACCGTCGGTGTTATGACTCGCTGGAAGGGAGGCGGGGAAACAGAAAAGGTCTCACGGTCACGTACACGTCTCCAAGGACAACGGCCCCACTGTGTCACAGGTGGCTTCCTCACAGTCAACAACTTTACACACCACCAGATGGCCATTGTGTCTGAACCACCACTATGAACTGGGCTGGCGACACAACCCTGCCTTCAGACCTCAGACCCAGCCGGCATGCAGAGACCCCTCAACAGGTGAGTGCCCCTTTAAGGATTCTGGCTCATCCAGACTCACCTGCTGTCAATCAAACCCCTAAACCACAAGCTTTGGCTCGCAGCCAAACACAAGCAACCACAATCAGTGTCATGAGTGTTCAGGTTGATACAGGTCTACCTCGTGACAGGTTGAGCTTGAGTTATTTGACACGAAAGGGACATCTATGGAAAAAAGGTTTACCAAAAAATGGTGACGGCAACTGGGAGGTCACAAACGAATGTGTGTGACGCTGATTTAATGATATGGGATCAAGTTAAGTTTGGCAAAAGGTCAAAAAGCCTTAAGTCAGATGGCTATTTCCTGGTGAACTTCTACAAAAATAGACAATGCTGCTGCATGTTAAGATACAGCTGTGGTACATCTCACGCATACACTTCTTCAGGGTTTAACCCATAAGTGTAAAGTTTACCGTTTAGTATCTACAAGATCATTGAGAACACCTGAGCAAGAAGAATGACGAATGCAACATATAACCACCATGGCTCTACACAGGATGTCTGAAAGTAAACATGGATTTAAGGCAATATACAAGAAAAGAAAGCATTATTTTTTATTATAATAACATAACAATATATAACCATTTACAGCACACGCCTCAGAGCAAAAACTGAAATCGATGTTTTTATTTAGTTTGGGTAAGCCGTGGCCTGCAGTTGCAATATATAAAAAGTTTCTCTCTGCAATATTAATTTCAGTAGATTGCAACCTCATATGTTCTTTCTCGTGGCTTCTTGGCCTTCAACCTTAAAGCTGTCTGGATTGTTGTTGTTACTTTAAAAGTGCTTTGCTGTGGGTTCACTTTATGCTCCGAGAGAACCTTTCATTGTCTTTTTCCCAGATTGCAGTATGTAAAAGAAACACAGGTGCAAGATAAATGGGACAGAACCAACATATTGTTACAGTTAATGCATGTTTTTATGTCATACATTTATGAGTCTTACAGTCACTGATTTACTTAGATGCCTTCATTTTAGCACAATGGTTGCAAAACCCTCATTTCACAATCACAAATCACATTTTCCTCTGAGATTTCCAACATGCACGACTTTCAAAGCCCTCGATCAGAATTTGGATCAGGAGCTAAAACTTGAATTAAGGGGGTCACGACACCAATCTGAATACAACATGCATTTCCCATCACCTCAATCAATCCG
The DNA here is from genome assembly GCA_023566465.1 of Cottus gobio. Classification (NCBI taxonomy): domain Eukaryota; kingdom Metazoa; phylum Chordata; class Actinopteri; order Perciformes; family Cottidae; genus Cottus; species Cottus gobio. The sequence continues at coordinate 6,370,398 of CM042217.1, forward strand.
ACGGATCACGGGATTCAGTGTAAAAGCAGACAGCAGCACCGTTGGATTCACAGCTTGGGCTCTGAGCCTTCTGCAGCCAGACGGGCACGCGCCTGAAGGTGAAGCGACGTTTTTTAGGATGCTGATTGGCTAAATTGTATATCACTCATTTATATCTTTAATCAGTCATTGGCTCAACTGATTATTAGACCGCCTTTTATTGGGGCCAAAGCAATTCGGCCCAAGACGGGCAGGCACGGCGCTGACACGTGCACACACATATATATATATATATATATAGCATATATTTTGCCCCGATATCCTAAAATATTACTGCATAAATTTCACATTTTTCGGTGGTTTAAGGTGGGACCCTCTATTGGCCGGCCGCCACTGAAAGAACCCCAAAAAAGTCAAGAATAGAAATGTTTATAGGATGAAATCTGTTTCTACTCGTCCTGCAACCAGTTGGGGGGTCCCAACTCCCAGTTTGTGCTCGAGCACAGAGCGAGCCAATTTAGACTGTGTTTGTTTAGAAATGGGCTATCTTTATCTGATCAATTTGCATATCTTAACTAATGATCCTATTAGTGTGGTATGCAGAGATAGAATCGTAAATGCTAAACTCTTAGTCATCAAAGGGAACAGCCGGTGATTGGCTCGCGTTACTGGCAAGGATGATTATTTCTGCAACAAGGAGATATCGTTGCGTAAATGGCTGATATGAGTCATTGATGCTGAGGCCGGTGACTAACACTGCCGCTGTGTGTCCTTTTGACGGAGAGGGGTTTCACGCACACACACACATTTACCCACGTACATAACCCCCACATGCACACGCACGTGGACATGTGTTGGAAAAGACGGAGGAACCAAAAAGAAGAAGGAAATGGAGAAAAAAAAAAGATCCACAAAAAAAGTGTCTGTTCTCTTCCTCACACTGATAATGAATAACGGCTCAGTGTCAACAAGAGACCTGTGTGTGTGTGTGTGTGTGTGTGTGTAAAGACGGCAGAGTAATCTAAAACAAATAATCTGATGTGATTTGTGTTCACTTCATGCTAATCCTCTGAAATAATCCCCGTCAAGGATTAAACAAGAAGACAGGAAAAACAACCAAGAAATACATTTCTGAGTCCATTGTGTGAGTGTGTTTGTGTTCCCATGGCAACCAGCAGAGAGCAGTGTGGAGTTGTGGAAACCGACATGAAGCTTTTGTGGTGTTTTCATTTAATAAAGGAAACGGCTCAATTTATGAGAAATGTTATTTGTATAATCTGGAACGTTATGCCATCATTTATCGTCTGTTACAGTCGAGCTGTGTTTTCAGCAGTGGACATATAATATGAAGTACATTTAGTCTGGTACTATTACTTATACTTTACTTGAGTATTTCTATTTTATACTAACATATCCTTATCCTTATACCATATTTCGAAGGCAGATATTATACTTTTTACTCAACTACATTTATCTGATTTCTATGGTAGCTTGTTTTTTTCAGATTAGGATTTAGATGATGTCACATCTTCTGTAAAATATGATGCTTTATTTTAATTAAATGAGCTATCAGTGTATGAAGTAGTTAGAATGAGCTACTTTGTTCTTTTACTTTCAATTTACTATTGCGGATCTGAAAGGATCTGGATACTTCTTTCTCAACTGTGTGTTTTTTTAAATCTCGTGTACCAGCATGAGATCCTACTTAGTCATGCAGTGTTTACTACAGTGTCAATATAGATGTTTTTAGAGCTTTTGTTTGCATTGACCCAGACTGAGGGGATCTTAAATGTGTGTGTGTGTGTGCGTGTGTGTGTGTGTGGTCAGAGTTTAGACAGCTTTGGCTTCCCAGCTGTGTAAACTGGTACTGCTCACTGCGACTGTGTCAGCACACTGAGCCAGAGCCAGAGAAGAAAAGCAAGAAAAAAGGCTTTTCCTTGAACTTTAATTTGACTGAACAATGAACACAAGTTACACTGAAGGGTGAAGGTGCAGTTATAGAAAAGAATGGATTAATACTCTGGCTGCTGTTAAAAGTGCTTTGGAGACATGTCCGCCATCAGTCCGGTGGAGACCAAACTGGGGTAAAGTGCAGTGACATGAAGTGACCGGGGCTCTTTTAGAAAAGGAGCTTTCAACAACAGAGAGAGGAAATGGAGGAAGGAGGGGGGGGGGAGAGGAAGGCAGAGAGCGGAGGCCGGTTCACTGGAAGTCCATCTCGACATCAGGAAGACAAGGAAGGCCGTTCACTCACTCGTCCTGCATCTCATGCTCCATTCACTCCCAGCAGTCAAATGACCTCTCCACTCACTTCAGCTCCACTTGATTCGTCTGGTCTGATTACAGAGGCATTTTAATGTTATCCACGGCATCCAACTATGAGTCAGTGCTAAATATAAACGTACTTTAGGTGGAGTCTCGGGTGCATTTTTGTGTTTGAGGCTCCAAAGGAATTTTGTCACGTTGAGTCAGTGGGAAGGCTCAGGTCTCAGGAGAGGCTACTTGAGTCCACAGCAGGGTTTTGTCTCTGGCTCTGAGCTGATGGGGACTGAAAGAGGACTCTTCTGGTGTGTTTGCAGAGGAGGGAGATGTGTTGGTGTCGTGGTGAAAGATGCTTTTACCAGAGAGCCGATCACACTGCATTGAAATTCAAAGTTTTGCATTTCAAAACCCTGATCATAAGTAAAGAGGTATGCAAAATAAATGAAGTGTGCAGGAAGTGGACCCTGTGGCTCATCAGACTCCTCACACTGATAGTGCAACAGTGTGTAAACAGACTTCTACTTTTGAAGCTGGTTGAGATGAAGGTTTTCAATGAATCAGAAGAACATTAGTTATAGCGGAAAAAATCAAAGTCCTGCCACAAAATTAGTATTAATTTCCCTAATCGTTGATTCTCTTGTGAAATGTTGTAATTGATCTCTTTAGGCCATCTGAGAAGTTCAGAGGGGAAGTGTCTCTTTGGTGGAACGGCCTAACAGACGTGTCAACATCATAGAGGCCCCACTGTTGTTTCTGTGAGGGGCCACATGCCAACACGGTGGAGAATTAATGGTTTAAGCTGCTGTATTATATAACCTTGTGTTTTTTGTGTAAAATCTGAATCTGTAAAGTGTAGTATACGAGTATATAGTTGCAAAAATGGAAAATACTCACTTAAAGTACAATACATAACATTTGTATTTAAGTGCGTGTGTGTGTGTGTGTGTGTGTGTGTGTGTGTGTGTGTGTGTGTGTGTGTGTGTGTGTGTGTGTGAAGCAACTTCTCCGGATGTTTCTCTGACATGTTGTTTTTCTAATGGTTGTTTATTTACCTGAGAAAACCGGATGCAACGTCTGATTGTCACACTTTGTTCTGTATTAACTGCTAAATATACTGTGTGTGTGTGTGTGTGGTGTGTGTGGTGTGTGTGTGTGTGTGTGTGTGTGTGTGTGTGTGGGTCTGAGATAATCCTCTCCTCTGCCACTGTAGCGTTTTACACATGACTGGTTCTTATTCTTCAATCACAAACACGCGTGTGCTCTCCATAATTGTTACACATTTGTTATGGTTTGCCCTTTGCTCTGTTGCGTCACACCGAGCTGAGGGCTCAATCAGTAACTGTATGAAGCCTTCTGCACAGTTTAATGCAAGAAAAGAAAAGAAGAAGAACACGGGACTGACTGAACTACTTAGAGACAAATTTAAAAAGAAGGAAGTGATTAGAAATGGCTGAAATGAAAGTCTCAAAACCAACAAGAATAAGAGTTGAAATGTGTTTTAAGAGTTATTGAGACATAAATGAGGCCCAAAGTCCATCCATCATGGAATATTTCTGCTATTGTTAGTCATTCTTAGAACCTCTTCCATAACATCCTCCTTTCTATCGCAGCTTTCCGGTCTTTCTTTCCTTTTCTTCACATTCTTCCACAGTCAAACTCTCTTTAGTCAGTGGGTAGTTTTTTAAGGAGGGGGTGGAGGGCTGGGCCAAGGAGTTATAACTCCTCCCCTTCTGGCAGGGATGAATGTAGGGGGTGAGAGAAGGAGGGAGAAGGAGAAAGAGAGCGAGAGACAATAGACTTTAATCGCTCATGTGGTTGAGAGCTGTTGGCAAGCCGAGTTCCGTGTGGTGGGGAAGAAACAGGAAGGGGGAAGACTGAGGTGGAGGACTTGAGAGGAGGGTTATCAGTGGTGACATCTCAGAGCTGAAGACAAGTCCAGTCTACAAACCAGACTGAGAGGAGAGGAGGTGATCAACAATCCCAACGACCTACATGAGCCCAGGTTATCCTGAATCCGGCACCCCAGATTCCTCCTGATTCTACTGAAGGGGTCTCCATCCACGCTGCCGTCCAGACAGGAGTATGTCCTGCCCTCCCGGCCCCCCCTGCCGCTGATCCAGGGGGTCAGCATGATCTCCCACTGCCCTCTGACCACGCTGCTGCCCTGGCCCGGTGGTCCCAACCACCAGTACGCAGACCTGGACTGCAGCTTACTGCTGGAGGGGGAGGGAGGGGTCGCCCTGCAGAGGTACCAGCCTCGCTTCCCGGAGAGCAGCCCCCGCCACTGGGTGAGTCCACGGCAGAATAATAATAATAATATATGTATATTTGTATATCTGGGAAGCACAGGTACTTCCAGTCTTGTCTAAAACAGTCTGGCAGGTGTTGGCCTCCTCTTGCGTGACCTTCCTGCGCCTTCTGTTGTGTGGAGCGTGTGATGTGTTGTTTGGTTGTTTCAAGGATGGGAACGTGAAGAGCAAAGAGCAAGCGATCCACTGAGAGAAGGAGCTTGGAATTAATAACAGATAAAGATGTGCAGAGGGAACGGCAGTGTTTCGGACTCCTCCAAGGTCTGTTTGCTGGCTGTTTGCTGGCTGTCTGCGGCGATTGTGAGAAACAAGGGAGAGTGACAGGAAAGTAATACTGTGTGAGTGCATGTTCTCATGTGTGCATGAGAGAGACGAAGGTGTTGGACGACAAATCCCAGCAAATGCGCGGCTGTTCTGCTGGTCGCATGGAGAGCTAACTGGTAGAGGCCCAGTGGTCCACACGTCCAACACACAACACCAGTGTAAAGTACAGTAAGTGAGGGTCATATGGAAACCAAATCAAAAACATGCACTTATTGCTCAACTCCAAGATCAATCGGCGATTTCTCAATTTATTTCTTTTCAGTTCCTCTGCGTGACCTTGACTCACGGAAATGTTACTCAATAAGTCGGAAAACTTGTCGTGCAATAACACAAGCTAGACGGTAACCTTTGGTGGCACAGACAGGAGGAAAGATGACCTCTTGTCCAAAGCGGTAATTCACTGTGTAACAAAATTTGCTGACTGGACACAAAGTTCACAGAAGAAGCATTACTCACTTTACTGCAGAACCCAAACCCCTTAATGACTTTAATATGCGTCAGCCAACCGCCGAGCAGAAGACAGAACCGTGGCTCACATTACACTTTGTGTTTATTTACCTCTTTTAAGTTTGTCCGTCCCCGCGACCCTAAAGAGGATAAGCGGTTCGGATAATGGATGGATGGATGGAAGTTTGTCCGTGAGGCCGCAGACTCCTCACAACGCCGTGATGACCAGAAAATGACTCAGCCTCAGCTAGGCTTATTCCTGAGGCTTAGCTGAGGCTAATTGTTTGCATGTGCGCACTTGTGGTATTGAGGATGAAGTGAAAATAGGTTTGTTGTTTACATCTGGCATGTTGAGATTTAGTGAGTCGGGAGGGTGAGGTCAGAGAACCAGGCCGCTGAAGCGTCCATGAGCAAGGCACTGGGCACCACCTGCTCACGGGTGGAATAATCAATGGGCCCCTGGGTACCCAAATAGGAGCAAGGCATATTTGTTAAACTCCTTTCTTCTTGTTGTGGTATAATTGTGGTCTCCTTTGCATCTTTCTGTAGTTTTGTTTGTGTAACTTTGTAATTATTTTTGGTCTTTTGTAACTTTTATTGTCTGTGACTGTTTTGCCCTTTTTAGTAGTCGTGTTGGTCCTTTTTTGAACAATTCTGCGTCTCTTTGTAGTTATTTTGTGTCTCTTTGTAGTTATTTTGTGTCTCTTTGTAGTTATTCTGTCTCTTTGTAGTTATTCTGTGTCTCTTTGTAGTTATTCTGTGCCCCTTTGTAGTTATTCTGTGTCTCTTTGTAGTTATTCTGTGTCCCTTTGTAGTTATTCTGTGTCTCTTTGTAGTTATTCTGTGTCTCTTTGTAGTTATTCTGTGTCTCTTTGTAGTTATTCTGTGTCCCTTTGTAGTTATTCTGTGTCTCTTTGTAGTTATTCTGTGTCTCTGTATCTCTTTGTAGTTATTCTGTGTATCTTTGTAGTTATTCTGTGTCTCTGTATCTCTTTGTAGTTATTCTGTGTATCTTTGTAGTTATAATGTGTCTCTTTGTAGTTATTCTGTGTCTCTTTGCAGTTATTTGTGTCTCTTTGTGGTAGATTTGCCTCTTCTTATGTTCATTACAAGTCTCTTTGCAGTTGGTGTCTTTTTGTCTCTTCGTGGTGGTTTAATGTTTCTTTGTGGTCCTCTTTTGACTCCTAGTGTGTGTCTCTTTGAGTGACACTTTGAAGATGAAGGTCAGTGGGGGCCCCTGGGCTTGTGGCCTGGAGGCCCTGTTCAGTAATCCATCCATGCACCTGCTGCACCACTGATATTCTGTGACAGCAAAAAGAAAACCATGTACCCCCAAAACCCCTTCATCATCACTATGAAACCAACCAAATGCCTGTCATTTGTCCCACTGTGCTGTATGCATGTATGTTTTGAGCTTAAGCGTCGATCCTCCTCCTCGCTGCCTATCTGACATCCTGGTTGACGCGTCCTCCCGTCTCACAGCGCTGTTTCCTCCGATTGTTTTTCGAGGGGTAAGGAGACTGAAGGATAGCTTCCATAAGCCGGCGCTCTCTCTGGATGCTGCAGCCAAAGTGAGGCTCAGCCTACATTCACTCTCTGCGTGTCAGAAACTCACCCGTGTGACTGTTTCTGCAGTCCTCAGTTGTGTTTGCCCTCACATCTTTGCCAAAAAGGCACAAAGGCAATAGGGGTGGTTATATAGAGGGGTAAATACCTCCAATAAAGTCAAAATAAACAAAACCACCAGTGGGTAATCATAGCACTTCTAGTGATAAAAAGCAATAATTGCACGACCTCGCCTCGTGTCCTTATGTCATGCTAACAGCTGGCTCCCGCCGGCTTGGAGGAGACTTTGCCTTCGCTGCTGTCAGGTGTCTTTTTTTCTACATGTTGCCTATCGTACAGCAGGTTATGAAACCATGCAAGTCATAAAGGGAGCAAGTGGACTGATTACCTCCCTGTAATCACCCTGCGGTGCGTTCAGGTGCCTGCGGGGTTATCAGGTCCACAGTTCAGGTCTTAACAGTCCACTGAGGACGAGGAGACTCCCACCTGAACACACACGATTGTTCACACGAGCAAGGGGAGTTTTCAGGAAGGAATTATTGATCATAAATCACCAAGAATAAACAATGCATCTTACTTGGATGCCGCAAGTGGGATTAACAAAGGACTTGACCGGGTTTGAACCCGGTGGCACAGAAGTGAGAGTGTTGACGAGTGGGTTATCCCAGTACATTTTACTGCTCATCCACATTTTAGAAGTCTGCTGTGTTCTTTTAAGCTCTTCTCTCTCTGTCAGTGATAAGGAAATGTAATTAAGCCTGCAGGCTGATCAATCACAGCTCCAGTAGAGGGAATATTAGACACCCGTTTGGCTTATGATAACCAGCAGGGTAGTTCAATAACCTCAGCGGGTCATTTGATGGAAAAGCAGAAGTGATATTATAAAGGGAAAACAGGGACAAAGGAAGGGGGGGGGGGGGGGGGACAGAGAATTTCGATGATGGCGTGTTTTCCATTGAAAGAAAATAAGAAAGCTGAGTTAACACTCCTCCTTCCTCTTTCTTGTCTTTTTGAACAGAGAAGTGCACGTTTCATGCTGATGCTCAGTGACGTCTCAGTGTTCCCTGAAGTTTTGATCCGGGCTTGTCATGTGTTTTGATGATTGCTCTGTGATTCACTCATCCTGTTGAGACTAGTTCTGCTTGGTTGGCCTGTAAATCAAAACACAACTGTGTGGGTTTAATTTCTTAAATGTATTATGAAACATCTGCATTGTACAGCGTATACGGGGCACATCTGGGAGAACACCATTCAGGGGACGTGGAGACAGACTGGGTTTATTGATTAACCCAGCAAGCAACACAAGACTCAAGTGGAGGGACAATAATGCACTTCGGCTCTTTCTTTTTTTCTTCTTCAAAATCCAGCTTTATTCAGTCCGCCACCTAAAGATGGTGTTTACACACTCGGGTGACCCTCAGTCTGTCAAGTTGTCTCGTGGCCTGCAGCTCTCGAGAGGGTCATATTGTGGTCTTGGGCCTAATTAGGTCACATAATAGCACTGGTGTGAAAAGTCAATACTGCGGGCATTGTCCCTGTCACCCGAGCGTCCATCTCAGAGCGACAACACCACAGGAGCAGCTCGCTCAACTGGAGCAGAAACTCACCGCGCCATATGGAGATGGGAGTGTGTGTGTGTGTGTGTGTGTGTGTGTGTGTGTTTAGGGGTGGGTTGGTAGGAGGCAGTAGGGCACCGCGTGCACCGGCACCGTCTTTGCTTGGGTTTGTTTTCATGGTTTGCAGCTCTGTGACACATTTCTCTACTCCTTTTCCCGCTCAGGCACGGCTTTCAGTATTAGCCAGGACGCATGACTGGGATCAAGCTGGCATTGTGCCGTGTCCATTAGCGTGTGTGTGTGTGTGTGTGTGTGTGTGTGTGTGGCATGAGGTCGCTGGTGCGCGGACGACATTTATTAATAAGAACGTTCACACATTCTGCATGTCAGCAGTTTGCTAATTGTAACAACTGCTGAGGTCAAACATTAAGTCAAACAAAGCCACGGCCTCCTCTAACTTTAGAACAGGAAACACATCCTGTATTTGTTTAAGTGAAACACTCGGGTATATTTTTAGGTGGACTTAAACTTTACACAAATTGGACGTGCCCATATTGTTTCGGCAGACTAAACATTTTACATTTTGGTCGGTGTTGTTGCAACAGCCGAGCTCGGCAACGCTTGTTATTGCACTACTGCCTCTTTTTGTGTGTGTGTGTGTTGTTGTGTGCATCACTTTCGCACTTTCATTTCCTCTAACGCACATGTTTCTTCCTTTGATTCCAAACCAACAGCACTGCAAACCGCGGCGTAAAATCCCTGGTTTCGGGTTTCCCAGAAACCCAAAGCGGCGTGATGGTAAACGTGTGTGATTTGGTTCCCTCCGATGGGACTGATTTGCAGTATTTTTTTCTGCTGTCATTTGGGGGGTTTTGGCGAGGCAGCAGTTGTCACCGGCGTGCTGTGTGCTGTGTTTTTGTTGACCGTGTGACAACTTTAGGCGAGCGTGTATCTGCTGGGCAACAGATGGTCCATCTCTCATTAGCAGGGAGGGGTCAGACAGACAACCGAGCCAGTCCAGACCGATTCATTCGAGGCTTAGCAGGGCTTAAATCTAGGGGGGTTGGTCGGGGGCCCATGAAGGGGGTTTGTATATGTGTGTGAGTGGGTGTGTGTGTGCGTTGGGAATTTATCGCAACTCTTCTCAATGCAGAGACACCTGAAAGTGCCTTAACTACCAGCATACCATCTGAGTCATCATAGCTCAGAGAGGATTATCCTTCAGTGCAACGGTCCAACTGAACCCATATGGAGGCTGCTGTAAAAAAAATGTCTGTTTCCCAATTTCTAATTGCCTAAACATCTCTGTGCATTAATAGGGTTCAGTAGGTTTGTTGTTAGTGAAACTCTGAGTAACTTTTCCTTGAAGTATGTCTTAGCTTGCAGGGTCAGCTGTGTTTAATGTGGAGTGCGGAGGAGGAGGAGGAGGAGGAGGAGGAGGGGTCTCACTCTGAAGCTCTGGACATTACTGGAAACAAATGATGTCACCCATCCAGAGGGGGAGAGAGAGACAGAGAGAAAGAGAAAGAGAGAGCTCAACAACAGCCAGGACAATAGATCTGAGGGGAGTAGTGGCATGACATAAGAGAAAAGAGAGAGAAAAGAGAGAGAAAGGAGCGCGGCAGCTTTCATGTGGCTGTTGTAACAAAGGGTTCGGTTGACCGAAGACGAGGCAGAGAAAAAGAGAAATGCAGCTGTGTGGGGTATGAGAGAAGACCTGGCATGTCCTTATCCAACTGTGTTTTCACGGTTGCTCGTATGGATCCACAGACACTCGTCTGCTGATCCCTCGCCTCATTAAATAACTATCAAATAACCCCGTGCACTTACTGCGCGCCCTCTTGCCCCCTGCTTCACTGCTCTCAAATGACCACTTTAAGCTCCTCTGATTGTCTCACTGGAAGGTTTTATTGAGTTATAGCAGATCTCCCGCGCCATAAATCCGACCTCTTGTGTTTTGTTGCTCTGGCCTGGTTTGGCTCAGACCTCTGCTGACTCTGGATAAACGCAGCGGTTTATGAACTCTGCCCTCTACTGGGCAGTATGCTTTGGAAACACAAACCCAGCAACCGCACACCAACGTAGTCAAATGCAGTGTGTGTGTGTGTGCCCGTGCACAGCACCAGCATCCAGAGATGGTAGCAGGAAAGATTCTCTCTTTTTAAAAAAAAAACATTTTTCCACAATGCCATTCCACAGGAGAGTCTGGCTGATGCACCTCTCGCTGGATGAGCCTCCTGTTTACTTAGAAATGAAAGCAGGGCGTCTCTTTCCGGTCTGAAAAATGAAATCACTCTTTCTCTGGAAGCCACCGCTCGATGGTCCACGTTACCTCACGCTTGTCTCTCAGCCAGTATGGATCCTCTCCTCCTCCCCCCCATCTGTCTCTGTCTCCCACACTCACGGTCGAGATAACGTCCTTTCAAGTTAATCTCAACAGAAGAATCTTCGATGGACTTCTTATCTCGGGTGTAAACACACCAAGACCCCCAAGGCCATCGTTGTGTTTGCTTCTTCTTTTTTTTTCTCCCAGCATTGTTATTCCTTGTCCGTTCCTCCTGCTCAATCAACTGGCTTCAGGAATCCCCTTTTCCTGCTCTCGTCTCCAGGCCCGAGAAGCCCCCTCAGCCAGTCAGGTACGAGGACAGCGGGCTCGCTGGAGTCGGGAGGCAGGAAGTGGGAGATTTCCTGGAATGTGCGTTTTTTCCCCACAGTGGTGCAATAACATTGCGAGCGGCGCTCCTCCTGTTTTCGTCCCCTTTCTGTCTGTACTGTAGCTCCCTTTGTGGAACAGAGCTCAATAATAGCAGGAACCCATTAGGAAAAACTGCTCTGCCCTCGTCAAGGGCTTTCCTAAGTTTAATTACGTCATTAGTCTTCCTGGAGAAAGGGAAACTTACGAGGACTGCCCGGTATTACGGGAAAATATTTTATAGCCTTTTAAATATTGCAACATGAAGAGGCCATTCACATCCATCACATTCTCTGGAAACAGTAAATCTGATAGGTTTAGTTTTATTTTGAAATTATTGTACTTGAGGATTTCCATTTAATTTGACTTTATACTCCAGAGGGAAGTTTTTATACATTTACATTTTGACAGTTGCTCTACTATAGTAGAAATAGAAAGTAAACTACTAAAGAATACAATAATTTACATTTGAGGAACCCTTTGTCTCCCTTTGTCATTTTGTTAATGTTAATGTCCAGCATTCATAGACTTGATGAAACAAGCAGCTTGATTTAGTGATGATTAGAAGTCACTGCCTCCGGTCGAAGAAATATTCCTCACATTAGCTGTAAAAAACAGCTTCAGAATCAGAATCAGAATCAGAATCAGAACCATTTATTGCCATGTATGCTTACACATACAAGGAATTTGTCCTGGCGGGAAGGTGCATACATTTAACATTTAACAATACACATTTAACAGTTAACGCAGTGCAATAAATGAGGATGAATGGATGAATGAATATCTACATTGAGACAGCAGCATAACAAAATACCAAAAGTAAGATAAGATAAAGTGCATGGAATGTGCATGAGTGAAAGTGGCAAGTGCAATGACCAGGTGTCAAGTGTATTCAAGTCAAGTATAAGCATAAGGCTATGTGCAGGGGAGTGTCCGGTGGGAATTGTCTGGGGGTGACAGAGTCATTAGAGTCAGTGGGGGACCCGGGCTCTGTTGATGAGCCCGACGGCAGACGGGAAGAAACTGTTTTTGTGGCGTGAGGTCTTGGTCCTGATGGACCGCAGCCTCCTGCCAGAGGGGAGGGACACCAACAGTTTGTGTCCAGGGTGAGAGGGATCAGCTACAATCTTCCTCGCCCGCTTCAGGGTCCTTGAAGCAAACAAGTCCTGGAGGGACGGCAGATTGCAGCCAATCACCCTCTCGGCAGAGCGAATGATGCGTTGCAGCCTGGCCTTGTCCTTGGCAGTGGCTGCAGCGTACCAGACGGTGATGGAGGAGCAGAGGATGGACTCGATGATGGCAGTGTAGAAGTGCACCATCATTGTCTTTGGCAGGTTGAGTTTCCTCAGCTGCCTCAGGAAGAACATCCTCTGCTGCGCCTTCTTGGCGATGGAGCTGATGTTTAGTTCCCACTTGAGGTCCTGGGTAATGCTGGAGCCCAGGAAGCGGAAGGACTCCACAGCTTTGACGGGGGAGTCACACAGGGTGAGAGGGGCTGGTGGGGCTGAGATCTTTCTGAAGTCCACAGGGGTCGCGTGGGGGCTCAACCTTCCCACTGCCCCTCTGGGCTTCCCAGAGCCCCAGAGACCCGAGTGGACACTGGGGCAGCTCGGCCTGGGAACTGGAGCCCGGCCAGATACGCAGCCTGATGGAGGAAACCTGATAAAAACATATGATTAACACACACGGGGGAATACTGACGAACTGTGGTGCCCGCCCAGCAATGATGCCAAACGTGGGGACCTTGTGTGTGTGTGTGTGTGCATCTGTGTGTGTGTGGGTGCATCTGTGTGTGTGTGCACCCTGCTCGAAAGACAGTGACGCTGAGTGTGACGTCGGGGTTACGTGTCGGTGTTATGGGAGCCAGAGGAGTGGGTAGACTTATCTCTCACACACACACACACACACACACACACACACACACGATACTAAAGTTGGGGCCACGGCATGTCTTGCCGTTTCACCCACGGGCCCAGATGACAACGAGCACCTTCCCACTGTCTGCTGACTCTGGATCAGTAGCTTAGTTGTTTCGTCGGCCGAGGAAACGCACAACCCACCGCTTGCGCATGTTTGATATATGTTTACGATACAACTTTGCACAAAAAGACCCCTCACAAAGTCGCCACTTGATTCATATCTTCCCGTTTATTCACACGAGTGGGCTGCTGGAGTACGTGTGCGGGCCCATTCACAGTGGAACAGTGTGGCCCATTCTCCTCTCCTGTCGCTGACAATGCACAGTGCCGGTGACGGCATCCACGGCCTTCCTTGTATTGTCCCACGCAAGGACAGCTGCTTCACAACCGTGACAGCGATGCACTTCATCCACTCGAGATCTGTAGGTGAACAGTGTCGTGATCTACACGTTAAACACACATGACGTTTACGAGTAAAGAAACAGCTTGGTAAACTATGGACAGAAAACCAGAAAGGTGTGTCATGATCAAAAGAAGCTTCTGATTTGGTTAGAGGGAGTCCAACGGTTTTACACATCAAAATCAGTTTATAGGATTTGGGGAGTCTGAGGCCTACAGGTGGTGATGACAGACCTATGTTGACAATATTGTTGTAAAGAGCAAAAAACAATAAACAATACAAAATAATAGCATGGATAATGAGCCAAATTAGTGACCTCTCCCACAGGAGAATTGTTCAAAGTGGAGAGGTGGAGGGGGCAAAATATGTTTATTGTGAGGACCATAGAAGAAGAAATGAAGGAGGAAGGACTTTGATCTTGAACCGTACAGATACACAAATTACATTTAGTGGTCTGGAGGCCTTCCTAGTCAGAGCCCATAACTTAATATATTTTGTGTAGTTCTATAGAAAATACTAACATTATCAGAGCACTTAACATCACAGTTTGGGGCCACAATAGCTGGTCCTAGCTTCAGACACTGGAATCTTTGATCAATTGCTGCGGTTGAATTGCATTGTGGGTGTAGGAGCCACGTATTGACTGTTTATGGTTGCTGTTTGTTGGTCATTGTGTTGTGCTTTGATGTTGTGGGTGGTGGGCGGAAGTGCGGTCTGAGCGGAAGTGAAAGTCTATTTATTTGTCTCACCTGTGCACCTGGGTTATTTGGGTATTGAAAGAGAGGGGGTGAGCTTGGGAGCGAACACTTTTGTTGACCGCGTCAGGCTGCATGAATGCAATTATTCTACTCGCCAGGTATCAGTTACATTTGGCAACGGCAGGGCTAAGTGTATTTTACGTGTGGAAGAAGAATAATAATAAAATCTTTGCAATACAGTCATGAGCGCGTCACAGTGTGGATCTCTCAGCGTTAGCCCCTCGCGGCAGCACGTATTGGACTGCTTACAGCCGCAACATTAGTCAACAAAAACGTTCTAAATCAGAGTGGAACTACGGAAAATGGGAGATTCTCTACGGATTCCTCGGACCACAACGGGATGCATTTCTCATCGGAGGAAACATTGAAGGCACGGAGCTCCGCTGTATTGGATGGCGGTGCATTCAATAGCGCTCGGAAAACAATTAATTGACCGACCCGCAAGCAGCCCAGCCACGGAAGCGGTATGTAGTAACTTTGTGTCAATTAGTTACTGCCGCTCGTCCATTGGGGACGCATTGTTGTATGCTTGTGTGGTTTAATGTGGGTCTCTTAATGTGGTTGATGAGGCATCAGTGGATTGACTGATTAAGGGTGTGGATTCTCCTGTGATTTGTGGAACATTGGGAAAAGGCAACAAGTGGATTATAAGCCATTTTGAATGCCAATTTCTCAAAGATGGATGAACAAAAAAGAGAACGCATACTCACCTCTAAAGCTCTAGAGAATAAAATTGAGAAACTTCAGAAGGAACGCAAAGGGAAAGTTCACAAAATTAAAGGCCTAACTCGGACCATAAAGGATTTGATGCAAAATGATGACAATGCCTCACAGGTGCGATTGCATCTGGAGGATATTAATCAAATGATGAATGAAGTTAATCAGTTGCATGAGTCTGTGATTCCTCTACTTCCTTGTGAGGAACAAGGGAAACAAAATGAGTGGTTTTCGAATGTACTTAAACATCACAAAGGACTGCATGAGGATGCACAAAGATGGCTTTCTGAAACTGGAAGACAAAGAAGCAATATTGCTTATATTTCCACAAATGATGTTCCCATGTCTATATTACAAAAGGAACTTAAGGAGTTGGATGTACAGCAAGATGAGAATAATTCTCCGTTGGGACAAAGTATTCAAACCTCTGTGATACAAGATGACGTTAAACCAAATGACAGTGTGTCAAACTCTGGAAGTAGAAGGTCTAATGGGAGAAGCTCGGCTGGGTCGAGGTCAAGCGTCTCAACAACTTCATCAGCACGTATCAAAGCTGAGGCCAACATGGCTGCTCTCATTGCACGACAGAGGCTACTGAAGGATAAACATGAGTTAGAAGACATGGAGGAGCAGATAAGGAAAAAGAAGGAACAGCTTGCATTGGAAGTGGAAATAGCCGCAACAATGGCTAAAGTGAATGTGCTAAGAGGCTCTGGAGGTTCTTGTGTTTCAAGTCATTTATCTGTGAAGTCCAATGGCATGGATTCATATTTTGAAAGGGGAGAAAGGAAAGACAAGCCACTCAGTGCTAACGCAAAATCATTTCTGCCTGATATAAATATCCCAGTACATGGAAAGCCAAGTTCACATTTGGGTGTGAAACCTCAAGTGGAAGATATCATTCAACCAACTCAAATCCCAATTACATCGTCGGAACGCCCAGAGTTCAGGCGGCAGGAAGGTGCAATACAAACCATTCAATCACAACCACCGTTGCAGCACCACAGTAAAATACATTCAGCACTGGTGCCAAGCAGCAATGATCACAGTCAAATAATTACAGTTTTGGAAAAACAAAATGAAATAACTGCCCTATTGGTGCAGCAACAATCTCTTTCATTTTTGCCAAAACGAGATATTGAAGATTTTGATGGCAATCCCTTGCAATATCACACATTCATAAGGGCGTTTGAACACAGTATCGAAGAGAAAGCAGGCAATCCAAAAGACTGCTTATACTTCCT
The DNA here is from genome assembly GCA_023566465.1 of Cottus gobio. Taxonomy (NCBI): domain Eukaryota; kingdom Metazoa; phylum Chordata; class Actinopteri; order Perciformes; family Cottidae; genus Cottus; species Cottus gobio. The sequence goes on from CM042217.1 coordinate 6,386,571, forward strand.
CGAACAGTACACCAGGGGGCAGCCAAGAGAGCTTGTCAGAAGCTGCCAACATATGTCATGGGATAGAGGGTATGCCAAGGCTAAGGCTTTGTTACAAGAGCATTTTGGTAATGTACACAAAATTGCTTCTGCCTACATGGAAAAGGCTCTTTCATGGACACCAATTAAATCAGAGGATGTGAAATCTCTACAGGCCTACAGCCTGTTTCTGAGAGGATGTTGTAATGCCATGGAAGAAGTTCAAAACATGGAAGAATTGAACATGCCTGCCACTATGTTGACCATTGTGAGGAAGTTGCCCTATAAACATAGGGACAGATGGAGAACTGTGGCATGGGAGTTGCAAGAAAGGCGTGGCAGGCGAGCCACGTTTACAGACATCGTTGACTTCATTGAAAGGCAAGTGAAGATAGCAGGTGATCCGTTATTTGGAGATATACAGGATACTCCATTGATTCAGAAGGATCTGAGGAAATCTAAGATTCAGCCTCGTGCTAGAGACAAGGGAAGTAGCTTTGCTACCACCATAGCAACAGTGGAAAGGAAAGTTGAATCTGGAGCAAAATGGAAGGAGAGAAGCTCATCTGATATGAAGGCTTGTATGTTTTGTGGAGGAATGCACGCCTTGGATCTGTGCAGTCAATTGGGACGGAGGGTGCACAATGAGAAAATTGCTTTCTTGAAGGAACATGGGGTGTGTTTTGGCTGTTTGTGCATTGGGCACATGAGTAGAGACTGTAGGCAGCGTCTCTCATGTAAAGTATGCGGTCAGAGACACCCTAGTGTACTCCATATTTTCCCAAAAGCCAAGGAAAATAATTTTGTGCAAGCCAAAGGAGAATCTGAGACAGCGATAAGCAGTGCTCTGATTTCTGTTCAATCCAGTGGTATGACAGGGGCCGGTGGGCAAGACTGTACACTCCCCATAGTTCCAGTTCAAGTTAAGTCCAAGAAGGGGTATAAGACATTGATCACCTATGCCTTCCTGGATCCTGGGAGCTCCGCCTCATTCTGTACAGAGCGACTGATGAACAAGCTGAATCTCAGGGGGAGAAGAACCGATATTCTTCTCCGGACTATGGGTCAGGAGAAGGTCGTTGGGAGCCATATTGTTTCGGATTTGGAGGTGGCTGAACTGGACGGAGATTGTTTTTGTGAACTGCCTGATATCTACACACAGAAAACCATGCCAGTTCATCGAGGCAACATTCCTCGCCAGAAGGATCTTCTACGGTGGCCACATCTAAAGTATGTACAGCTAAGAGAGATTGATTCAGAGATTGACCTGCTGATTGGAACCAATGTTCCAAGGGCGTTGGAGCCGTGGCAAGTTGTCCGAAGCAGGGATGAGAGTCCATACGCAGTCAAAACTATGCTGGGATGGACTGTAAATGGACCGCTTAAAGGCGGCGGGATAACAGAAACTACTTGTGGACATCCAGATGTCATGGTCAATAGAATCTCTGTTGCAAGCCTGGATGATTTGTGGAAGCAGCAGCTAAAGACCGATTTTCCTGAATGCAGTCAGGACGAGCAGATGGGGTTATCGAGAGAAGACCGTCAGTTTCTGGAATATGTTACAAAAACTGCTAAGTGGATGGATGGCCATTACAGTATTGGCTTACCTTTGAGGAAAAGGGATGTAAACATGCCAAATAACAGGAGAGTTGCAGAACAGCGCGTTCTGAGCCTCAAGAGGAGGTTTGGTAAAGATACTTCATTTCACGCTGATTATACTGCATTCATGAATGATATCATCTCCAAGGGCTATGCGGAGACGGTATCACCTGAGGACCTGGAACGAAGTGACGGTAGGGTATGGTATATACCACACCATGGTGTATACCAACCGAAGAAGAAAAGGATCAGGGTTGTCTTCGATTGCGCAGCTACTTTCCAAGGAACTTCGTTGAATGCACAGCTCCTGCAGGGACCCGATCTTACTAGCAAGCTAGTTGGAGTGATGACAAGATTTCGAAAGGAGCCTGTTGTACTCATGGCAGACATTGAGGCAATGTTTCATCAGGTCAGAGTGCCAGCTGAGGATTCAGATCTGTTGAGGTTTCTTTGGTGGCCGAATGGAGACCATAATCAGAACCTGGTAGAGCACAAAATGGTGGCGCATCTGTTTGGAGCCACATCTTCGCCAAGTTGCGCAAGTTTTGCCCTCAGGAAATGTGCAGAGGATAATCAGGAACAGTTCAGCTCCAAAGTAATTGAAACAATTCTACACAATTTCTATGTGGATGATTGTCTTACATCAGTGGCTTCTGAGGAAGAGGCAGTGGTACTCTACAGGGATCTTTGTGCCCTTTGTGCTAAAGGGGGTTTTCGACTCACGAAGTGGATTAGCAACAGACGTGCCGTGCTGGCAGCTATACCTACCACAGAGAGAGTGAAAGAGGTTAAGAATTTGGATTTGGATAATGATACACTACCTGTGGAAAGAGCATTGGGCGTTCAATGGTGTGTTCAGTCCGATACCTTCAAGTTCAAAGTCCGGATCAAGGAACAACCCTTAACTAGAAGAGGGATCCTCTCCACGGTCAGTTCAATATATGACCCCTTGGGAATCTTGGCACCTGTTGTCTTGTCTGCCAAAAGAATCCTTCAAGATTTGTGCAGAAAGAATCTAGGTTGGGATGATGTTGTGTCAGACTTGGCTGTACAAGAGTGGAGAGGTTGGCTGGAGGAGCTCCGTCAGCTTGAAAGTTTTAAGGTCGACAGATGTCTGAAACCAGTGGACTTTGGAAAGGTAATCTCTGCTCAGTTACACCACTTTGCAGATGCCTGTGAGAGTGGATATGGAACAGTGACGTACCTGCTTTTACACAATAGCCACAGACAAACTCACTGTGCCTTTATAATGGGTAAGGCCAGAGTGGCCCCATTGAAACCAATCACCATTCCTCGTATGGAGTTGACGGCTGCCATGGTTGCAGGTCGAATGGATGAGTTGTGGAGGAAAGAATTGCAGATGAAACTTCAGGATTCCATTTTTTGGACCGATAGTACTTCTGTACTAAAGTACATCAGCAATGAGACCTCAAGGTTTCGGACCTTTGTAGCCAATCGGGTTTCAAAGATACTCAGCGTATCAAATCCATCTCAGTGGAGATACGTTAACACCACAAGCAATCCTGCTGACCTGGCTTCTAGGGGAGTCAAGGTGGCGACGCTTCTGAAAGATAACCTTTGGCTGTCTGGACCTCAGTTTCTCGTTGGGCCAGAAGAGAGATGGCCTGAAAACCCTGGTGGCTCTGGGAGAATCCTACCGGATGACCCTGAAGTCAAGATGAGCTTGATGGTGAACGCTGTGCAGGCTGAAGAGAAGATCGACGCAGTCACCTGCTTGATCAATCACTTCTCCTCCTTGATTCGTCTGAAAAAGAGTGTTGGTTGGATCCTTAGGCTTAGGAGCCTGCTACTATGCTTCAGTCAGAAGAGGAAGCAGATGAGTATAACTCTGGCTCAAGGTGGCTTGGATAAGGACCAACAGGAGAGGAAGATAGCAAAGGAGATACAGAGTCTCAAGGCTCAGACTGTCGGTGATCCTCTTTCAATTGAGGAATTCGGAAAGGCCGAGATGGAGATTGTAAAGTTTTGTCAGAAATGGTCAAGTGTCAAGCGCAATTTTCTTGCTGGAGATATTGTGCTTATAATTGACGACTCGGCACCTCGCAATTCATGGCTTACAGGAAGGATTGTGCAAGCTATTCCTGATAGCAGAGGACTTGTTCGTCAGGTGCGAATCAAGACAAAGACCAGCTTTTTGGATAGACCTATTACAAAGATTTGTCTTCTACAGGAAGCAGAGGATCCATGAGGACATCAAGCTGACCTTTGGATTCTATAGACTTTGACCGTGACTTGGACATTGTCTCATGGGCCATTTTGTCCCTACATGACTGACTAAGTGTTGTTTTTGGAGCTCAAGAAGAAAAGGACATTTTTCCAAATGGATTTTTTATCTTAAAAAAAAAAAAGGGGGAAAAAAGGGGAAGGGATATTTATTTTTGTCATTTATTTTTGTCTCCTACATAATGTGTAGTTATGTAATTATTGTGGTAAAATAATTAGGGGCCGGAATGTAGGAGCCACGTATTGACTGTTTATGGTTGCTGTTTGTTGGTCATTGTGTTGTGCTTTGATGTTGTGGGTGGTGGGCGGAAGTGCGGTCTGAGCGGAAGTGAAAGTCTATTTATTTGTCTCACCTGTGCACCTGGGTTATTTGGGTATTGAAAGAGAGGGGGTGAGCTTGGGAGCGAACACTTTTGTTGACCGCGTCAGGCTGCATGAATGCAATTATTCTACTCGCCAGGTATCAGTTACATTTGGCAACGGCAGGGCTAAGTGTATTTTACGTGTGGAAGAAGAATAATAATAAAATCTTTGCAATACAGTCATGAGCGCGTCACAGTGTGGATCTCTCAGCGTTAGCCCCTCGCGGCAGCACGTATTGGACTGCTTACAGCCGCAACAGTGGGTAACAATGTGTGGAATAAAAAACATGATCTCTGGTATTTATTTTTTTCGGAGTGTGATGCTGAATCCACGGAGCAGACTGGGTTCACTGGTCATGCACAGAGCCCTTCTTATGTAACGTGACTCCAGGTGATGAGGGACAAAAAGTCATATAAAGTAGGTGTCTCCCAGAGTTATGGTCTTTTTATAGTGAGATTCCCTGTGTTAATGGCTTCCATACCTCCACTCAAGAAAACACTGTCTGGGTGAAACAAAAAAGGGAATATTGCAGTAAAAACACAGACTTTACAGTGACACGGGCCAACCGACTTCACTGGGGAAGCCAAATAGTACCCTGAGTCACATTTTCACACAGTGCAATTAGACACACAGAACAGGAAAACACACAATATTGAATATATATTTCTTAAATCATGTTTTCTTATTCATAACAAGATAAACCAATACACAAAAAAGCAACAAAAGAAGAATACCAATACAAAACTGTACTGTATAGCCTTCTGTATACAACATAAGGAGTTAGGGTTCATAAACTAATATGAACACATTCTAAAACACTTTTTACGAGTGTTATGAATTTCTCTCGAAAGAGATTTATTGTAACGGTGCATTCATTGCGCAAACGGAAATCACAGCTCTGCGTCTGAGTGCGCGCGCGGTAATCAGAATGATGGAAGTCGGGACAAAAAGAAAAGGGGAGGAGTTTAAACGGGACTGTTGTGAGTGCAAGGAGGCGGAGTTCGGTCATTCAGTAGAAGAGGGGAAAGCTGGCTGACAGACAGAGGATCTGGAGTTTGGAGCCGAGCGGAAGAAAGTGTGCGCGTTGAAGGAGAAGATCTCTTTTTCAGCGTGGATCTGGGATTTGATTTTAAAAAAATATATAGGAACGCCTCTTCTTCATCACCTTCATCTTCTTCTTTCCTCGGCGGATTATACCCGAGCTCTGATGCTGTCCCCGGATCATGAAAGAAACGCTCACCATGAAATTCGCCTGGAAAAGTAAAATGGTAACGACCAAAACAACAACCACAAAGAGCCTCTCGTGCTTTCCCATCCTGGCTCTGTTTGTTTGTGGTTTTTGAAGAGAGGGGGAGAGGGAAAGGGAGGGGGGAGAAAAAGGAGGGGGTGTTTGTAGGCTTGGGAAAGTAGTAGATAAAGGGGAGAGGAGGAGGGGGGGGACAGCGGGGGAACAGTTGAACATTGAGTTTTAATTGTGTTTTCCGGGCTTTAAATCCAACTTAACCTACATCGTCGGTGCGTAAAGATGTCGCGCAAAGTTTGGATAATGTAAAAAAAAAAAAAATCCCATGCCGACTCCGCCAGAGTATGAACTCGATCCGTTAGCTCTCCCCTCCCTGATGGTGGATATGAAAACTTTTGTCTGGGCGCCCGCAGCGAAACGGAGAGGGAACAATTGGCGAGGCCCCGGGGCCATCGCGGTCTCTCCACGGGACCCAGCTGCGTCCAGGCGAGGAGAACACAAAAGCCCACACATCAGCCCCAAACATTTGACTGTTGTTGTTGTTGTTATCTTGGGAGTATTGTTTCACACACAGCTGATGGGCAGATTAGCCCTATTCAGGCAGAGATAGGCTTCTATGTGCTCTTCTTGGTATCCTCACTGTGCACTTTTTGAGCATCTTCTTGGTGAAGGACCCCAAGTTAGTGCAGAGAGTAAACACGCCTGTTTACACCTCACCCAGGGCCCTGTGATGTGCTCTGCTCATCCTCATCTGCTGTGTAATGTTTCTGGCCTGCATTCTCCGGTGAATAGAACAATCACAGTGACCGGCTCGTGGAACTTTGTCTCTCAATAAGCCCCGAACGTGGTGCACAAAGCAGAGCCGTTTGTTTTTCAGTTCTTTTAAAGCCCAGCTCTGAAAACCATCTCCAGCTCCGTGGCTGACAAAAAGCGGGCCGTGTGTGCAGACTGTGAACTCAGCATCCCGGGCCGGCCAGCAGAGAACTCTCGCTATTGTTTTGGGAGTTGTGTGGACTGCATGACTCATGCACTGATGTATTTATCTGTCTCTGCGCCAGCAGCAGCCAAACAGAGAGGGAGAGAGATGTGCACGTACTGCTGACCTTAAGATGCTGAGCAGGGTGTGGGGACGGTTTCAGACCAGTGCAACAACACAGTCGTGCTTACTGGTTTCATCTGCCAGAGCCAGTTAGGATCCCTGTTGTTGTTTTTTTATCCTCCTCTCCTTTTCTCTCTCTTTGTGTTCTTTGGTTTTGGTTTTCCTTTTCATTTCAGCATCACATGTTTCTGTTCAAACCCAAACACGGCCCAGTCGTGGCTGAGTGCCACCGGCCTCCAGGACCGTCCATTGAGCCGGCTAACGGAGACTTTGACCTTTTTGACCTCTTCTCTGGCTCAATGGAGCTTTCCATTGAGCTGTGTGAATGAAAGTGGGGACAAGTTGGAGTGATCTTGGCGGCCGTGGCCTGTGTGTGTGTGTGTGAGAGATGAGGACTTGGTCATAATACTGCATGCATGCGTGGTGTTTATATTTGGCCGGTCCCTCTCTACAGCATCTCTGTTTTGTCTCCTTATCATGTTGATGTCTCGGCTTCTCTCTGAGTTTTGTATTGTTTGTTCAGGCCGTGATTTACAACCAGAGACAGACAAAGTGCATTCGGAGCGAGGTCAGCGGCCATCTATTTGCTGATTTTAAGTGTGGTTGTGCTCTCACTTGTAATCAAACTCTCTTGACTTGTATAATTACTCAGACAAACAGACCGAGACATATCAACGCGTCTCCTTTTATTACGCATAGGGGTTTTTGTTTGCGCAACTCTGTCCATTCTGGCTCTTATCTCCAGCTTCCTGAGCCCCGGTAAAGCCGTCCAGCTCTGACTTCACCTCAGAGAGAAGGGGACACGGTGAAAGAGATGGATGGGGAATAAAAGAGGGAGTAAAAGCGGAGGAGGGAGGCCTGGCAGGCTGCAGCGGTGGGGGTTGGGGAGTTGGTCATTCTTGATGTTTTACGGCACGTTAGTTCTTTTCCTAAATAGTTTGAGGACTTTTCTTGTGTTCTCTTTCTTCTGAATGCGTCCTTCTGCTTTTCTCAGAGATGTTTCCAAAAGCGTCAGTTCCCATTTTGTTGAACATTTGCAATGCCACTCAGTGAGTTTGTGTGCTTATCTTTCTCCTGGAGGCTTCTAACATTTCTCACTCTCTCCCTGCAGAGCTCGGTGCAGGACTGGGGGGAGGAAGTGGAGGAAGGAGCCATCTACAACGTGACACTGAAGAGGGTTCAGATCCAGCAGGCGGCCAACAAGGGGGCGAGATGGCTCGGGGTGAGTCGGCCCGTCTGACGTCTCGCAGCGTGACAGCATCACAGCTGACGGAGCTTTTTCAGAAGAAGTGACCCTCAGCGCAAACCGATTAAGCAAATGAAAACCCGATGCTGCTTCTTTTGTTTTCCACTCCCGTAACCTGTTGCTCTGCAGAATGTGAACTGCTGATTTATCCCCAAAGTGGAACAGTCTCCGCCTCGGGATTTATCATGAGTGGACCGGGTTGTAAAAGCAATCTTGTGTGCCGGCCAGGCCGCTCATCATAAAAACAGAACCTAATCTCTTTTTGTTTAAAGCCGGCCGTGTCTTTCGATAGCGGGGCGTCTCTCTCTTTGGGCTCTGTTGCTTTAACATTTGAGCTATAAATCTCCCAGTTTCGACGACACCTTTTTAGCTGCCTGATGGAAATCAACAGTTTCACCAGACCTGGACTGTTTAGCCAAAGCATGTGATTTCCTGACTTTCCTGACTGCCAACAAACCGGCTCGCTCCGCTGTACAACAATGTTTTTATAAACGCTGGTATGACCCCCCCTTAAAAAGGTGGGGGTATTAAAGGCTTTTCCTGGAGTTGTGCATGTTTCCAGTGCATATGAAGCATTGCTGTTGCCTCCACTGTGCTGTTTATATCAGCATAATAAGATGTTATACAGTATGTCATTATGCTGCACAGAAGGGCCAATTAGGTCTTTAGTTCCTCTTGTGTGTGTTTCCTATTGAAGGAATGCAGGAATCCAGCGCAATAGGAAATTACAGATGCCTTTGTTTGCAAGAAAGGAAAGAAGAAAAAAAAAATCAAGATCTTGTTAGTTTGGTTGTACCACTGTTGTCTCTTTGTGCTGACATGGGGGGGGGGGGGGGCACATAATAGAATAAATGGATAACAGCTCTGAGGCTTTAAGAGCGTATTGATGTATTGACGGCACGAGCTGCCAACTGTATTTCTCGAGCTAATTAAAGCAACATGGGTGCTTTTGCACGGCGCTGTCTATTGAGTGGAGTAGAATGGAGAGCGATCCCCATTGAGGCATTGTTATTTACCATAAACAGCCGATTGTCAGTGAATAACAGCAATTACTGTCCATCGGTGGGATCGCACGCGGGTGTGTGTTTACAGCCCGCGAGGCCGATTTTGGTGGCAACTTCAGTTCCACTTGTGCGTGTGCGTGTGCGTGTGCGTGTGTGCGTGTGTGCGTGTGTGTGTGTGTGTGTGTGTGTGTGTGTGTGTGTGTGTGTGTGTGTGTGTGTGTGTGTGTGTGTGTGTGTGTGTGTGTGTGTGTGTGTGTGTGTGTGTGTGTGTGTGTGTGTGTGTGTGTGTGTGTGTGTGTGTGTGTGTGTGTGTGTGTGTGTGTGTGTGTGTGTGTGGCTGCACAGCGGGTCACCTCACACAGATAAGTAATGGCGTTTTCTGTCATTAAATGGAAGTGGTGGGAGAACTTGGCCGGTCCTCCTCTCTGTCTGGAGGCCCGTGGAGGAGGGGCCTGTTGTGATTAAAAGCAGATTGGAGCGTTTCCTGTTGTAGCGCGCTGACTTCACCAAGGTCTCTCTCTCTCTCTCTCTCCCCGTCCTCGTCGGCCGGGTTTGTAACCCCTCCGTCTGTTTCCCCGCAGACACAATAGTCGGACACATCTGGAGATATCGGAATTAAATATAGTTTCCTCCCTCCAGCTCTGTCTCCTGGTGAATTGTTCCACTCTTGTAATTTCACATTTCAAAGCTTGACGGAATAAAATGATGTTATGAATCAAGAATTAATCTGCGACGCATTCAAAGCCAGACGAAGCAAAGAAAAGCTTTGGGAGCACCAGCCAAGTCTCCCCCCATTAATCAGACTCCTCCATCTGCACTGTTGTCTTTAATGTCTTTTTAGATTTATCTTCTTTATTGTAAATACCATGTGTATATATGTACAACGAGAGCTACGTGTAACCGGAGTTAAATTCCCAATAAAGCTGATCCTGATCCGTCCAGCTCCCTCTGGTTTAACGGTGTGAATATGTGTGTCCAGGCGGAGGGGGATCGGCTGCCTCCCGGCCACACGGTGAGCCAGCTGGAGACCTGCAAAATCCGAAGTATCCGCGCTGGAACGCTGGAGCGTCTGGTGGAGACGCTGCTGACGGCGTTCGGAGACAACGACCTCACCTACACCTCCATCTTCCTGTCCACCTACAGAGCCTTCGCCAGCACGAAGACTGTTCTGCAGCTGCTGCTGGACAGGTGGGGCCGGGGCGAAGCGGTGCACACGGCCACATCATACATCGTATACATGCATCCACTATACGTATTTAGTGGTTATGAACAGGCCCTCTGCTTATTTTCTGCTGCAGATATGGAAGCGGGGAGGAAAACGAGCAAGACGCCGGCAAATGCAAAGGCTCTGAAACCAGCGGAGCCATCAGAAGGTGAGTTACGTTTGTCTATACTTTCAATAGATAACATTTTTGGTATAGCACAGCTGATTCATCACAACTCAAATCTTTCCCCGTGGTCTCCACAGGGCCTTGGCCTCCATCCTGCGCGCCTGGTTGGACCAGTGTCCTGAGGACTTCCAGGAGCCCCCTGACTACCCGTGTCTCCACAGGCTGATGGACTACCTGGGCAGGGCCCTGCCAGGCTCGGAGGCTCTTAGGCGGGCCGAGGGCCTGCTGGAGCATCTGCAGAGCCAGGCCAGCATGGACGACTCTGATGGTAACTAACTAAAAAAAGTGTGTTTTTAACTCGCTTTACCACATATATTTAAACAGTCAAATCACCTGTGTTTTGCATGCTTTCAGTTGGCTTCCACGGAAACAGTTCTTTCTGCCTGGGGGAGGAGGATGAAGTGGAGATCGAGGTCCAGGAGGACTTCATGTCGTTCGAGGCCGACCTGGTGGCCGAGCAGCTGACCTACATGGATGCGGTAAGCGGGAGGGAAGATGGAGACGGGTGGACCGGTTTTCTTCAGTGTCGTCATTCTAACACCGGCCCGATCTTCCCTCTCTAGCTGCTGTTTAAAAAGGTCGTGCCCCACCACTGCCTGGGCTCCGTTTGGTCTCAGAGGGACAAGAAGCACAACAAGCACAGCGCCCCCACCGTCCGGGCCACCATCACGCAGTTTAATGCCGTGGCGGCCTGCGTGGTCAGCACAGTGCTGAAACACAGGCAGATCAGACCGCACGTCAGAGCGCGCGTCATCCAGCGCTGGATAGACATCGCTCAGGTCGGCAGACACACACACACACACACACACACACACACACACACACACACACACACACTCATCTATAAACTCAGCACGAAAATGGACCCTGTTGTGACTGTCCTTGTCTTCTAACAGGAGTGTCGAATACGCAAAAACTTCTCGTCTCTGAGGGCCATTGTGTCTGCGCTGCAGTCCAACCCGCTGTACCGGCTGAAGAGGGCCTGGGCCTGTGTGCACAAGTAGGTCTGCTGGAGGAATCAGCGTTTTGTCAGGATTTTCAGCAGCGTTTCTGAGAGCCGTGTTTTAGCTGATGTGTGCGTTGCCCCTCACTAACATGAGTCGGTGCTTCACACAGGGACAGTATGCAGACGTTTGAGGAGCTGTCGGACATTTTCTCCGATCACAACAACTACCTGACCAGCAGAGAGCTCCTGATGAGGGTGAGCTCTCACTTCAACATTTATTTCAAGGTCCCATATTGTAGAAAGTCTGATTTTCATGTATTATTTTTATAATAAAGCAGCTGGGGACTTTATAAACACTGTAAAAATGCCAAAGCACTCAGCCCATTTTCAGAAAGTGTGCCTTTTATAACAAGCTTTTACGGACTTATAACAGGTTTTTTCGGAAGTGGGACTTAAAGAGAATGGTGCTAAAACTGAGCTTTTCAGAAGGAGGGTGAATACAAGTATATTTCGGCAGAAAAATGTGAAAAATATGTTTTTGGGTTGTTTTTTACATTAAAGCATAGAAAAATGTTTGAGTAGAAACCTAACTATAAACCTGAAAATGAGCACAATATGTCCCTTTTAATATCTGAGGGGATCAGTGGAATTATGAAGTAATACATTTAGTACCCTTTGTGGAATAAACTCCCAGTTTTTAAAGTGGGTAGATTTCTTCTTATCTGAAAATCCTAAAAGCATTCCTTCACTGGAGAGAATCTGGAGGACTAAAGCTGCATTTTGTTTTTCTTTACAGGAAGGCACTTCAAAGTTCGCCAGTCTGGAGAGTTGTGCCAAGGAGCACCAGAAACGCACCCACAAGAGACTACAGTTGCAGAAGGAAATGGTGAGACAAAGACCGTCCGACCACGAGCTCCTGTGACAAATGCCAGCCGAACGGAGAGCTGAAACCGAGCTTTGTAATTTTAAAGCGACACATTCCTCTCAGACGATGTGCCGTAAAGGGAGTCCCAGCCTCTCCAGTGGGACGAGGCCACATGCTCTGGCATCTGTAAATTAGTCTCCGGCTTTATTTGTGGCGTCCTTTTTAAAGTATTCATTTAAACTTGTGTGTCCTTCCCCACAGGGAGCCATGCAAGGAACGATACCATACTTAGGGACCTTTCTCACGGACCTGACCATGCTGGACACGGCCCTGCCCGACCTAGTGGAGGTAAGAAGAAGAAAATCCATAACCACCTGCTGAATGTGTGTGTGTGTGTGTGTGTGTGTGTGTGTTACGATGTTTGAGAGCACGTGTCCGCGAGTTTGCACATCTCTGCTGATCCGAGAGCATCTGTGTAACCGCTGTCACAAACCGGGTCCGTAAGTTTCCATGAGTGTGTGAGGAATGCTCCGGCGGTCCGACCTAATGCTGTTTGCCTAAGCAGCCGGCGGTATGCGACGTCCAGCCTCTGACAGCGTGCTCTTTGTGTCCTCCGCAGGGCGGCCTGAACAACTTCGAGAAGAGACGCAGGGTGAGTGTGGCTGCGAGCGCACGACTCTGACGCCGTCGTACGGCGGCGATAGCGGCGCGATGCGCTCGGATCCGCGTGTCTGACTCTCTCTTTGTCTCTGCAGGAGTTTGAGGTGATCGCTCAGATCAAGCTGCTCCAGTCGGCCTGCAACAGCTACTGCCTGGCTCCGGAGGCGGCCTTCCTCCGCTGGTTCAAGAGCCAGGTCCAGCTCAGCGAGGAGGAGAGGTACTGCTGCTTTACTCTGAAGATTCGATAACGAGCACGTTATTGCTTGAGGTCACGGTCTGCTGGACCTATTGTTCACAAACAGACAATAGAAGCTTCTTTGTGTGCTTTCTCCTCCTCTCTCTGCTGTTCCCTCCCTTACTGATATATCGCTCTGTGGACTCTCTTCTCTCCCTCCTTCTCTTGTCCTATATTTCTCTTTCTCTCTCTCTTACTCAAAAAAAAAAAAACACCAGGCACATGATTTGTTTTATGATGTCTAAGTTTCATTATCAATGTTCCCTCATGCAGCTACGCCTTGTCCTGCGATATTGAAAGTCTCGGTGACGGCAGTCCAACTTTACCCAAACCTCGGAAAAGCATGGTGAAGAGACTCAGCCTGTGAGTACATCCAGGGAAAAAGATGTGGACAAAAACCAAAACCCGGAAATAAAGTATTGTCACACTGTGATATTTAAGCACTGGGTTGCTGCGACCCATTTGTTTTATTACCCAATAACCAACTCCCGCTGCTCGGCAGGCTGTTTCTTGGACCGGACAGCAGCGCAGCCAGTTCTCCGGTCAGAGAGACGCCGCGCTCGCCTCCTACTGGCAGCTCAGGGGAGAGCATGGACTCCGTCAGCGTGTCCTCCAGTGACTCCAGCACGCCGTCGGACGGCGAGGGCCTCACCCCCACCCACGCCCCCGACTCCCAGCAGAACAAGGTGGGCCGCAGCGCCGCAGAGGATGGGCTCGTTTTGGTCATATTTAGGGACCGTGTGAAAAGCATTGGTTTGGGGAATTAGTGTTACTAATGACATTTTTGGACCCTCCCCTTGACATTCTTCCCCAAATATAATAAATAAATTAACACTTTTGAAGTGATACAATTCACTTTGGACTAAATAACAAAAATTGCATGAAATAAGGTACATTTGTTGTACAATTTAAACCTCATATGTTATTTATTACCACCACAAAACTGAAAATTGTAAGAAAATGATTTGTCCTGTTGATTGATCCATTCATGTCCATCCTGTCTGACATGATAATACAATTGAATCGTTGATGTTGGAAAAAGAGCCACAATGTGACACACATTCATTACCCAAGCCATAATTTTAAAGTGAATATTTAGTCCTTTAAAAAAAATTTTTAACAAGTTGTATTGGGAAAAAACTCTTGGATGAGACAGAAGGTTCTCCATTATTCTCCCCCAAAACCTTACAACCTTCTACAATCCCCTCTATCCCTTTGTATACAGTCCCTTAGACAAAATTTCTTTTTGACAAAAAGTTATTTGAGGCTCACGTTTATCAAAAAAACTATTTTTGCATGTTTCCCTTTGCTCCCGTCCTGTTTCCCCTGACCTCAAATAGCTCTCAGATAAGGGTTCAGTACATTTGTGTTGGAAAATGCTCCCCGTCGTGGTTTTGTAACTTCTGCTCATGTTTCCTCAGCTCTCAGAATCCTCCTCTTGTAATTCCCTCCACTCCATGGACACCAGCTCGTCGACGGCCAGCGTCTCCATGACTCCGGCGTCTCCCCCGCTCCCCGGGCCCCCCTGCACCCACAGGCGCTCCCACTCCCTCACACCCGCCAGCACCCCGAGTCAAACCCCAGCCTACAACACCCAGGCCCAAGACGCATGCATCATCAGAGTGAGCCTGGAGCAGGGCAACGGGAACCTCTACAAGAGCATCCTGGTAAACGCACCGTTTCTGTGAGATGCTCTCGCTTTACATTTTTACACGATATATGAGCAATTTCTTCTCTATTCCCTGAATAGTTGACCAATCAAGACAAGACTCCGGCTGTGATTTCTAGAGCCATGGCGAAGCACAACCTGGAGGTGGAGCCAGAGGAGGGATACGAGCTGGTGCAAGTCATCTCTGAGGAGAGAGGTACAAAGCTTTATTTATCTTTCTTTCATTCTCATTATTCACACCTGCTCTGAATTAGAGGTAGCTAGGGACATGTGGGGCTTTCCAAAACAGTCAGATATTTTCAATGAGTACAGGAAGCAGAAGCTGAACTACCCTCAGTATTTGCAATTCAGCGCTTCAATTACTGTCATCTTTTCCACCGATCAGCTGTTTTTCAAACCACAATGACCCGTGTATTGCGGTCTAAAAGTACCGTAGCGGCACCATCAGTAAGAGCTGAAACCACACTCACAGTGTCCGCTTTCTCTCCGCCCTCCTTTCATCTTCTTCCAGAACTGGTGATCCCGGACAACGGCAACGTCTTTTACGCCATGAACACCTCCGCCAACTACGACTTCCTGCTGCGGGTGCGGGGCTCGGCCAGCCGGCCGGTGCAGCTGCGGAGCCGCTGCAGCTCCACGCTGCCCCGGGTCCAGCACCGCTCCAGCCTGTCGCTGAGACTCAGCAAGGTCACGCTGTGACCCCGGACCGCGGGGACCCGGCGGTTTTGCCCTCACGCCACTAATCCAGGATCACACGGGGCACGGACTCGATGGGACCTGTTGGATTTTTAGATGAAGGCGCTTGGAGGGATAAATGGACGAGGGGCTCCGGAGGATCCATGAAGGATCACGAGGAGTCTTCAGACTCTTTAAGAGCTCCGCTTTGACTCTTATCTCTCCCTGAACTGTGCCATCCCTCATTGTCGTCTTTATCCGCCTTATTATGGAGCATGGATGTGTAGCGTGACTTGACTGCTGTGCCAGTGGGACTTGACTTTTGACTAGTGATGCCTGTGACAGAGGGAAACAGCGACCCCTAGTGGCCTTGGCTCTTTACAACAGCAGGTTTTTGCACATGTTATGGGAGCAGCCAAGCTCCTGACCTCCAACAGTATTCTGATGGTGAATGAACTTCTGTTTGTCCGGTGAAAGTCTGTGTAGCAGAATATTCACTTTACTGGTAGTAGAAGTGTGATGAATGCAGAAAGAGAAGAGGGACGGTGGAATAGAAGAAGTTGCCTTTTACCGATGAATGGACCTCTGATAGTATTTCTGAATGATGTTAATTGATTAATTGATTGACAGGAGCTGTGATGTCGTTATTGTTCGTTAGTCGGGCATGTTTACGTGCCGTGTGCGTGCACAGTGTGCACTGTGTTTGTGTGTTTTCAGCCCCTCTCATGTTGTGAGCTGTGTGAAGAATGTTCCGTGCATTCTGATTGGTTCCCTTACTTGGTTCCTTTACTTGGTTTTAACAAGTCCACGGCAACTATTGTAACGGCCTTACCTGCCCCTTTCTTCAGGGTTTAGAGATGAATTATGTGCTTATTTCTAATCCAGGAAGATGTTCCCTCGCCTCCTCGCATTTTCAGACTTGTTTTTAAAAGAATAAATAAACTAATGAATAAATAAATGAAAATAAATTGATGTGCGACAGCGGGGGAGGAGGAGGAAACTGACTTCCTGGAATGGAAAATGCCCCGCAAAGTGTCTGAAACTGATTTATACTTGTGCCTCTTTGCCCTTCATTATATGAACTGTAGAGCTGCACTTGTCAGTTGGTCGGAGACGCCAATGTGACGTGAATATAGAAGAGTGAACGAGCCGCTCTGTAAGTGGTTTTCCCCCCTCTTCGCCATTTCTGTTTGGAATTGTTGCTTTTTTATATGTTTTTCGTAACCCAATCCAAACCGGACACTTACGCCAGATCGGAGAGCGATGAAGCAAATGTTAACACATAAAAAAAAAAATACGGCAGTACCAGATATTTTTTTTTTTTTACTATGATCAGCGAGGAAATCTTTACTGAGGGACACGTCACTTCATTGCACCGGAGCCTCCTCGCGCAGTAAACACCCAGCTGTAGTTTCACAGCCGCACGTCTCACCCGTCACGTCACATTAGATAAACACTCCTCTGAGCCTCTTTTTTTCTGTCTCTTTTCGTTATTATCCACTCTTACACGCCATTGTGCCAATTTGTCCAACCCGGTTAATGTTCCTTGGTTGATGTTACATTCCCACTGGGAGAACTGGTTCCCGGTTGGACTCGTGTTAATGGTCCAGTTGGGCCAATCATTTGTCTCCATGCAGCACTTCACTCTAAAAATGTTCTCATTAAATCACCCTCAGTTCCTGTGTTATTCACTGCCAAAGACTTTTACTCTACCTGAATAAATAAATTATTATCATTGTTATGTTGGGTGTCCTGTGAATTCTTAATGAGTAACTTAAAAACATATTTTCTTCGCCCGTATTTGAAAGCACATCGGTGTGACGTCACGAACACGGTCAATCATTCATGCATCTGTCTCTTTGCCCTTGTGCGGTGATGGACAACACGCTCATTCCTCTCAGAAGGGACACGATCAAGAAAAAGGACCCCGGGCGCCTCTGGACGGAGCCCAAGTTATTTTGCTGAGTGGAAGACATTTCTGCTGAGTTGAATGCAGCAGTCACGACCTTCCTTCCTTCCCTGAAGCGGGGTTTGCTGCGCCGGTCAAACACTTCCAGGAATTCAAAGACAACCTTTTTTTTTTTTTTTTTTTTTTTACATTCACAGGAATTTATATAAAAAAACAAGGAAAACGGACAAATTTAGGGAAAAAAACATTTATATTACAGGCCTCTGACTTCACAATAACTTCTTCTTATGTATAAAATTAGGAGTTTGTTAAAATGAACCGAATGAAAGAAAGCAACTGCATGAAAATGGTTCCTACACCTGCCCAGAGTTCCCAGGATAAATCAGAGGGTGAATCACAAAATGCTTTTCCTCAATATTTTTGCTATCTGCTTGTAAAGCACTGTAAACTCATACCTTTAGGCCTCTTTAAAGCCTTCAAATTAAACACTTTGAGAAACCCACTGAGGTCCACATGAAGACCACGTGGAATGTGATTTAAAACTTTATCTGACTTGTCCTTCACTTCTCTACTTCTTAGTTCTTCTAAGTCCTTCACTCTGTAAAATTACTGTTTTTACCACAAATTTTTTTCTTCTAAAATATCTTTCTAATATATTTATTGCTAATATGTTTATTCTAAATCTATTTGAGATGTAATGTTTGTCCCTTGAGGTCTCCTCCTCAGGACCCAGTTGGAGCCAGGCATGTTCAGACTGTTCCCTGAATGGTACTCTGTGGGTCTTTATAACACAGATTTTTAATTGCCTCATGGCTCCTCCCCCAATAAGTAAATGGGATTGAGGACACGCCTCCTGCTGATTGAGCACACCTGCTTCTTATCCCCCAGGCCTATGGAGCTCTTATTTTTCTCCCTCAATACCCTGAAGAAGACTGTCATGTAGAAATGCTAGTAAGTCAGGAGCAATATTCAGTGTTGTTGTAATAAAAACAGCTGGAGCGTCTTTGCCCTGTGTGATGAGTCTGAATCTGTGGATGACCTCCAGTATTCTCTGTATTCATACTGCTGCCCTCGGGCTAAAGGCTTAACAAAGCTCCTCAATGCCACAAGCTATGAACACTCCCCCTTGTGACTCCCTTTTTCTTGCAATTTGCAAAATTAAAAAATTACATTTTCACACTTAACATTTTTTTTTGGGGTGGTTTTATTTGCCATAAAAAGCACAAACCCCAGTGAATCCAAAGAGAAAACATGAAGCAGTGTGTGGCATTAAAACCTGCCACACACCACAAAGAAAACAGCAGATAAACATCAGGGAGATATACATAATGCACGGGGCAAAGGATGCTCTGCGGGAATGGTAATGAGAAACCGAAGCCAGACATGAGCTCAGCAGGCATGCTGGCTAGCCACAAATTAATATGCAGCAAAATATGGAAGAAGCAAATATTCTCCACCACTTAATGTTGAAACCTCTGTGAAGACGCCTGCATGTTGCTTTTGAATGCTGCAGAGGCCGTTTCACAAGAGGGCAGAGCTCACCCCTCACGCTGGCAGCTCCTGGACTGATTATGCAGCAAGATATCAAAGAATGTGTTCACACACACACACACACACACACACACACACACACACACACACACACACACACACACACACACACACACACACACACACACACACACACACACACACACACACACACACACACACACACACACACACACACACACACACACACACACACACACACACACACACACACACACACACACACACACACACACACACACACACACACTGCAGGCCTAATGGTTCACGTTCCATTTGAATACAATTGAGTATTACTTCAGCATGGTATTAATGTTATATATCTTCATCTGTGTACGCTAGAGGATAATTAGATATTAAAATGTCTTCACATAATACAACATTTTTAATGGTCTGAAACTGACAAAGTCGATCTACGATCCGCTGTAATGGATTGTACAAGGCCCCCAAAAGATTCATCAAAATGTATTACTCTTAAATTATTCAGTTGTTAAATATTTAAACAATACCACTAGTTTAGAGCAAAAAAAAAAAGATTTTGTTTTTACCCAGAAACCTAAGTTTCAGTTACTTTGTGTCTGTATTTGCACTATTTTCTTTTTTCTCAGCAAGCATCACAGTCCTTACGGGTTATCTGCATCCTTGCTTCACAGTGAGGTCACCGGGTCACGGACACCTGTGAGAGTCATGCATCCAGTTGACACAGTGGCAACATCCACAAATCCTGGTGCTTCCTTCCCTTATGCAGGCCCTCTATACTTATGCGTCTACATCTGTCAAACCGACGCATACACGGTCTAAACGCTCACCACAGCACACTCCTCCAGTCGAGAGCATTAAAAGGCTTCAAAGGCTCTCCGATTCACGCGTCTCGTTTCAAGTCTCCTGTTGCCGAGAACCAGCACGTCCACAATCCTTTGACACGCGTCATCATGAAAGGCTCTGAGTGGAGGACTGAGTGCTGCTGGTGCTGCTGGTGCTGCTGGTGCTGCATGCAGCAGGTCAGGCCTCACGCAGGGGGATGCGGACTGCAGCTGCTTTTAATCCGTAAGCGCATTTGAGTGGGACACCAGATTGTTTATGTAGTCCATTGAAAGCAAGCTGGCACAAGCTGTGTGTGTGTGTGTTTTCAGAGGGTGATCTCAGCTTACGATCCATCTGTCCCCATTCCCCCACAACGCACCACGGTGGCAGACAGTGAGGGGAGGCTGGGACGGACCTGAGTCCTTTGGTACTCGTTTAATTAAAACATCATTTGAACCTTTTTTTTGGCACAGATGATAACGAGCCCATCCCAAAATACGACAACTCAGAGGAGGGGGGAAAACACACACACACACACACACACACAATTAAAGGACTCATTTACTCATAAGCCAATTATTCATCCGAGCCGCTCCTGGATGCCCTGTGAGGCCGCTCTCTGCAGGCAGGTCATTATTCACCGAGCGCCAGGACATGAGGGGGAACTTAATGAATGAGAGGGCAACATGGACATTGAAGGCTGTTGTCTAGAGCACATCTTCACTATGAAACACCTGGATGGAGGTCATGATACCTTGTTTTATTTTTAAAAAGAGCAAAAGAGTCGTAATTATCAATTTATGATTATGTTTTATTAACTTCTCTTCAATCATCGCAAAAAAACGACAATCTTCAAAAGCTAAAAATGAGTCAGTAAAATAAACAATGGCTGACAGTTTGTGAAATCCAAACATTGGAATAAAAGACAGTTTTCTTTTCAAACAAAAGCTTTCCATTTGTCAGCTTGAAGTTCCCCTTTAATTTTTTTTTTTTAAATCACTCACAGCTTTGTTCTAAAAGTTGTTCTCCTTCACAAATGATACATTATTAAAACACCTTGAAGAAAAAAACAAACCCACAAAGTATGCTGCTCAAACTCAGTTGATAGATGATAAAACAATTATTTTAGCAATATGACAAATGGTCACAGGAAATTGTTATCGAAATGTACGGTGTAGTGGAAAAAGACCGCGCCAACCACATAGATGAATACACTTTTTGATAAAAAAAAAGAACTTAAAATTTGAACATGTATGCCTTTGGTTACGAAGATACCAAAAAAAAAAAAAAAAAAAAAAAATAAATCAGCAGGTACATTGGGTAAAGCCCTAATAAAAAATAAAAAAAAGCAAAGCTTTGGTTCATATGTACACAAGAAAACCCCAAAAGGTCATGATCTCAGCAAAGAGGTTTAAGAGGAGCGACACTCAGGAGTCAACACTTTGTTCCTTCCAATTATTAAGCTATACATTAGATCCTAATTTTGGCTTCAAACTTTGCGAGTGTTGCAACTTTTAAGTCTGCACCTCATGCCGGCTTGTAAAACACAAGTGAGAGCGTGAAGACTCTCCAACAGAATGGGATATAATTTCAAACCAGTTTTTTTTTTTTTTGCATCCTGGTTACAAGCAAATAAAAATATCCTTTGCAGTAAAACGGGACAATTTCCTGTCTGCTCGTTAGTGATATCCCCCGAAATAATCAGCGCGAAAAGAACAAGTCACAAAAGGGAATACAAGGTGCTCGAGACAGTTTGCAATAGATACAGAAGTCACACCAGCAGTAAGAAAAGATGGCTGACCACCGTTAAGGTCGATGCTGTGTAAAAAAAAAAAAAAAACAATAGTGTTACCGAGAGCCGGGACATACAGACAGATGTTAGGCAGTTCATGTAAAGGCTGTAAACCAGAGAGTCCATGAGGGTTGAGACTTAGAAACACACCCTGCCTGCTCTCTATTTGGACCGGTGGCACAGGATAGCAGCGGAATCGCTTTGTCGGAGTAGAAATGTGCCCAAACGTCGTGTGTCCGCCTCTCAGAGGAGCTTCTGAACCACAGCACTGCATTTTACTGCGATGAAACATCTGTTTCTGTGCTCATTACGAGTATAACAGTGGGAAGTATATGTATTCATCAGAATGTGAAGCTCAAGGTTCAATAAAAATGAGGGAGAAAAAAGCAAATTTTGCCCAAAACGCTCAATTCCCATCTCAGATGGTCGTCAGACAGCTTCAGAGATTAAAAAGTGTCTGGAGGTAGAACACAGAGGCCTGTTTCATTTTAGTGTTGCTTCTCTGTTCCAGACACGAAGGGGGGAAACGGGAACTTCGCAGACGACTGTGACCAACTGGTGCGAGACATAAACAACGCCAGCGACTCTCAGACGTTCCACTCGATGACGCAGCGTGAGGTATTTTGACTTCTTCGCCGCAGCCAATCCCACCGCGTTACTGGGAGACAGATGTGGCGCTGAGAACGCACACGCACACGCACGCACACACGCACACACGCGAGATGATTTCAGCTTTTAAAAAAAAGGAAAAAAAAAAGGAACAAAAACAGATGTGGAACACACTTACCAAAATGTCTAAAAGAGGGTTACCTGAGCAAAAGAAAACTGAATTAAGCATGTCAGCATCTAGTGCATACATGAGGTGGTCACATATTAGGAACACCGGTCAATATAATGCAGCCCAGCGCCACACAACTAATAACTAAAAAAATGACAATATGGTTAAATCAACCCTTTTATTGCCAGGCTTTAAATTGGATTGCATTAGATTGTGCAGGAGTTACTAATAGAAACGGTAGAAAACTTACAAACCTGTTTGCAATTCAAACAGGTGTTAAGAAAACAACCCCCAAAAGAAGAAGAAATCCCAACCCGTCACAAGCATTTTTGAGGGCGTTCTTTAGTGTTTCCAATGCTTTACCATCATCCATTTAACTTGGATTAACAGAAGAAAAAAAAAAAAAAAAATCACAATAAACTCTGAGGCTGGGAAAAAAAAAAAAATGATTTTCCACGTGGACCACAATGTAACTGATCAACATGATTACTTATCAGTTTGTCATTAATTCCCCTTTCATAATTTAAAAAGGCTTTCCCCCCCCCTTTGCCCATATTATTGCACAGTATAGGAATAGATGTAGTATGAAAGGAACTGCTGAAAAAAAAGTGTAGTTTGTGAAAAGGTCTTTCACACTCACACACTTTTCACCCCACGGCCCGTTAAAGTGCCCCGGAAACAAAGCACTACAGTACGTGAAGCACTACAGCCGCGGTAAGCTGAGGGACGGTTTAGATGACTCTCGGACAAGTGATGATGGTGATGATGATGATGATCCGGGTGGGCCGGTCAGGCGTGCTGCGCCGCCAGCTCCTGTCCTATGAAGCGGCGCAGGCGCTCCAGATACTGGCTGTACAGCTCAATGTCGTTGTGCCCCGCCCCCTCCACCCAGAGCGGCTCCACGGCTTTGGGGCAGCGCTCGAACAGAGCCAGGCCGTGGGAGAAGTCGATGACCTCGTCCTCCGTGCCGTGGATGATGAGCACCGGGGACGTGATTTTGGACACTTTCTCAATGCTAAAAAGAAAAGAAATGAGATTTTAAAAAGGAACTGATGATTTACGTACAGTATTAGTTACCCGGCTTTATAAAAGAGCTCATCAATCACTGGCACTGACGATCAGAGCATTAAAAAAAAAAAAAAAAAGTGGCATTGTAGTGGGTCACTGCGCTGGCTGTTATAGATTAAACAATAAAATCGTAATAGATCACCGAAGCGTCATTTTTTTGTCTGGACTGCTACAGTAAATTGTTATTGGCTATAAAACTTATTTATTGCTTTGAAACAAGCGGGATATCTTCAGGTTATTATTTCTCTTCATCAAAAACAGTTATCTTGTCTTATTGCCTGGGTGGAGATCATTTGCACAGTTTATCACTCAAGCTGCCATCAGTGCAGAAGACAAACATCATGTCTTAAGGTTTATCGATTTAATCTGTAGAATGAACATATTTATTGCATAATGAGGTATAAACTAGAATTATCACCTGGTGGCTGTGTGCCTTCGCCAACCAGCCAAAATGCATTTTATGCGTCATCATTTTATCACACACACATTTGTGTAAAGTTGTCATAATTAGCGTTTCAATATTGCGAGGTCAGAGTGACCTTTGACCACCAAATTCTAATCAGGTCATCCTCGAGGGCCCAAACTCGAAGGAATTCCCTCCAGGCGTTCATGAGATATCGGGTTTACAAGAAAGGCAGAGGCTTTAAAACAGACTACTTCTGCACAGTAATGGACGCAATGGCCACATATTAAATATTAAAATTATAATCAAGTCATTCTATGGAATATTTACAGAAAAAAACAGCAGATAAAGATGCAGTCAGATACACATGGAGGAAGGAGGGATGCCACACACACACACACACACACACACACACACGCACACTTCATTAAGGCCGGCCGGATATTGACCTTCGTCAGACGCGGCCACTTAAACTAAACCGACAACAAGAACAGACGGGATAGTCTCACTAATCAAAGCATTACTCGCCGCCGTTTCCGTCGCGCCAAGGGAGCTTGTTCAGTGGCCAAGAATTAAAAATAAAAACACAGTAACAACTCATTACAGTCGCACATTAATGTGGGACAACAAATCCCTTAAAGTGAATATGAAGCCATCAAAAGTAGAATGCCAAAAAAGGACTGAATTTCACAACCAAGTTGTTGTTGAATGCAATCACTTTCATTTTTACTGCTTATTAATACCAAAATGTTCTCCTTTTGCATTGCACAGTGAATGGCTCACATTCTAAGCTACAACTCTTATTCTTATGGTTTAAGCCAAATGCAAAAATATTAGTAAACAACAAGTCTTTCCCAAATCCGAAAATTAGCATGCTGAAGCACACTTTTGTGATACTAATACTAGTAAATAAAAGCTCCATAGACAATGAATTGAAAAAGATGTTATGGATGACACTGAGGGCACCCAGAGGTCCAGAGTATAAAAGTACATTTTCTGTTTCCCAACTGAAAGCACTACAATAGAACGAAGCTCATTTGGGTGTAAAATAGAAAAAGAACATCCTGCTGGTCCATAAAATCCGTCTCTCTGTCATCGTCTAAGGAGCAGCTCCAGGCGTTAAACATGATGTCATCACAAGTTTCAGACTCGTTTCTGTCTCTGAGAGAGAGAGAGCGGCTCATGTTCACAAAGACAGATTGAACTTTCCTAAGCCGTAACCTATTTTAACTCTTAATTTAAGATGGTGTTTCCCTTTAACGGTTTCTTTAACTGCCATTCACTGTCAATTAGGTTGAAAAGATGTGGGACTTAGACTTTATTACCTGAACGTAATAGGCTGCGAGTCCCACACTCTTGTTAAAAGTTAAAGATAAACTACGATTGCACTCCTGGAAGGTCACTTTTAGACCAAAGTGAAAGAAGATTTCGGTCGCTGTACAGTCAGATCCCTTCTGCATGATAACACTGTTCTTCTCTGAAATATTACAGTATTTGGATGGCCGACTCACATCTACGAAAACAAAATAAAAATGATATCCACACACACAGTAACCAAGAAAAGACATTAACACTGAAATTAAGGCCCCGGAGCTGCTCTTTCAGCGCAGATGTTTGTTTTGGATAAGAAACACTTTCAGTGCAAATAGCAATCACGTCTTTCTGCCGGCAGATCTGTAATTATGTGGAAATGCCAACTGGCACGAAGTAGTCGCCGTAATCTATGCGCGTGTATGTTTAAAAGAACACCTTATTTCAGGATTTGATGGTGCAGGGAAAGAGACAGAGGGGGGAAATTAAAGGCGTTGTTTTTGTCGAAAGATTTCTTCGACAAAATGTTATCCTTAGCGCCGCGTATTAATTTAATGCCACGTATTCACAGGCGCCAACTAAAAATCGCACCGAGCGCCGATAAAAACACGAATGCACTATGATCCCTAACGGGGTGGAGACTTACTTGGGGAACGCGTCGAAGCAATAGGTTTTCTTCGTGTCGGGAAAGGCCACTCTCATGCCGGACGTCAGAGGGGAGTGAAGCACCACGGCAGCGCACTCGTACCGGGACGCCAGGTCCACGGTGGGGACTGTGCCGATGCTCTGGCCGTACAGGATGATGTTCTCCGGGCTGATGCCATACCTGGTCACGACCAAAGACGCAGAGAAATATATATATAGTGCAGGTTCATGGAAGCAGTAGTGACAGATATACAAACAGTCACACGTATGTGTTGTTTTACATCGACTTTTGTCAATATATAAAATATACAATGGAGAAAAAATATTTCGTTGCAGGAAACGACATGATCAAGAGTGACAGCTACACCCACATGTGAATTCACCCAAACCAGCTCTTTGTCAATGCGTCGTGGTGTCACGTCTTCCCACGGCTACAGCCGCATTAAGGCAGCTTCGCTTTCACTAATGAGACACTTTATCACATCGCAACGTCCTTGAGACACCTCCCCCTCATCCCTCCCCCCCAGCATTTCCTTCCTTCCTTCATCCGTCCAGCTCACTATTTCGTTTTTTTATTCCCACGACATTGACATTTATCCACACTCTTCCTCTCAGCTCTGTCCTGACCACAAACTCAGCCACCTTGATTCACCCCATCTCCATCTCTTTCAAACCTTCTCTTCCTATTTGAGTTTTTCACTCCCGCTTTTTTATATGCAGTGATATTGCATATAAGGATGCAGTGATATTTGACCGCACCCATACATATAACATGGTTTGTTTTGCTCAACAGAGCAAGACGGCGTATAATAAATCATCAATCAATAAATCATTGAAAGGACGTGACATCATATCATAACCTACCGGGTGCGCAGGGCGTGCCAGGCAGCGTCGATGTCTGCGTAGAGGTTCTTCTCAGACGGCTTGCCGGTGCTGGCACCGTAGCCTGAGTAGTCGTAGGAGAAGATGTTGCAGTTGATGCGAGTGCCGAGGCCGATGTAGAAACTGCTCATCTGGCCCAGGTCGACCGCGTTGCCGTGGGAGAAGAGCACTGTGAATCTGACATGGCGCGCAGGCAACAGACAGGTTAGTGGACTTCACTTGACATGGAGGATTAATAACGTTAGAAGAGACACAATCCAGTTTCTCACATTTCTAAAGCTGGTAACCGGACACTGAATCAAACCATAAGCAGCATGTTGTTAGGAGCCACACAGCGAGGCCACTTGGGCTCTGCGCCAACGTGCAGCAGGCTGGAGGATTGGTTTACCGCTCCGGACAAATGACTCTAACTTCTAGACATTTTGCACAACCTGAGAAGGAGGGTATCCACTATAAAAGCTGGCCATCTAGCCCTCGCCTTTTATTCATGAACGCATGTTGTGCTCTCTTGAGAAATCGGATACTTTTTCTCTACACTGACTGTTTTTTTTTTTTTGGTAATCCTCCCTCTGTGGTTTTCTTTATGAACCCATGCGGCCCGAGGCTTTGCCCGTGGCCTTTCCACATGGAATGCAGCCTAACAATGACTCTGCCATATCAGATCTAGTTTGGATTCATCTGTGTGTAATACAAGATAGACATTTATACAAGACACAGACTGTAACACAAGCCCGTCCATGTCTTTTTAATTGATTTAGTAAATTAATCAGCAGCAGCACACAGCGACAGGATGGGAATAAAACTGAAGTTAAATACTTTTACAGTACATCATAACATCAAATGTCTGCTGCTATATGATTTGATCCCTTCTCGTAAAACGATTGACCAGTCACTTAAATTAAACGGCACAAATCTAAAGGAAAGAAAGACAGATTGCTGAAAATGTTTGGTCTCTGACTCCCTGAAAACCAATATCTTGTTACTGAGCGTGACGCTTTTTTTATTTTTTTAAATTAGGATTATTGTCATGAAGCAGAATTAGTGTCCCAGTTTATTTTCGGTGTCAGTGTATGAGCATGACATCAGCATGACAGGAAGTAAACATGAACACAAGCTGTGCAATCCCATTGAAAACGTGCTAAAGCGAAGCGCTTCAGACAAAGGGTGAATATATTCAGACCGACAGTATGATGAAAAATAGCTTTTTGAACATTAAAGCATGCGAACATGTTCTAGTAGAAATTCAAAATACTAGCATGAATCTGGATATGAGCAAAATATGTATCCTTTCAAATAAATGGCAGTGATCCGTGGAAAAGCAGGAGCAGACTATCAGCTGAGTCAACAGGAGATAAATAAAGGAAGTAGACCTGGGTGTGAGCGAAAAAGAAGACTGACGAGGAAGGAAGGTGTGGAAACGCTTCTGAAGAAGTGTAATGCACTGTCCCAAAAAAAAGGGCAAGCTGTTGCATGTAACAGAAACAATTACCACACAGACTCACGAGGGAGGTAAACCTTTCAAACCACCCACCTGGCGTTAGGAACGCAGCGAATGTACATGCAGCCGATTCGGTTTCCCCGGCTGGATTGCGTGAGGAACACCTCCGTCGTGTCCAGCTCTCTCTGCGAGTACTGAAACTCTGCCCGGTCCGTCAGGTGGAGCTTCCATCTGCCCTCCACGGACGTGCCGGCACCTCCGCTCCCGGCGACCGATGCACCACTCCGCGCCCGTACGCTGGATGTCCCTATTGCTGCTGCTGCTGCTGGTGCTCCTGCTGCTGGTGCTGTTGTAGTTGCTGCTGCATCTCCTGCAGGGCCAGTCTCTGGGTCTGGAAGGAAGGCGTACGTGGGCTCGGGGGGCAGGAAGGCGAGCTTGGCCGCGATGCGGCCGGGACATGGCGGGCAGCAGAAAAGGCAGCAGAGCTCGCTGAGAGAGAGGCCATTCATCCTTTACTGTGCGGGAGGAAAACAAGAGGATCCCAGTGTTGACACAATGAGATACTTATTACAATGTCATCTATAAAAGGCATTCATTCAAAGTGTGGCTACAATGGATGACAATATTCTACGACAGCTAGTTTGATAAGCAAATGGATACATGGCATTTCACAAATGTCGCCTACATATGGATGACCTATTCATCAATTTGATGATTTATCAAGTAATAGTAAATGTTTTATATTTGATGGTTACGGCATATTTTGATCAATCTGGAGCATACTTTCTTCCTTAATTGCTTAATCATTTGCTTGTAAATAACTATGTTAGAAAATAGTGAACACGTGTCACAATTTCTTATGCTCAAAGTGCTCTCTTCAAAGTTTTTTTTTGGAGGGGGGGGGGGGGGTTGAAAAACAGTCAAAGACAAGAAAACACTTTGTTAACTATCACATGATACAAAGAAACACAGCAAACCCTCACAACCGAGAGGCTGGAGCAGATGATTGAAGAATCTTAGAAAATAAGCAAGTGGTTGCTCTCTGGTGAACCATATGATTACAACTCTTATGAGCAAAAAGAGAAGACATTTTTAAAAATAATCCTTGAACGCAACACCCTATGACATCACCACAAACACGTCACACATGTGGAGGACAATGACAGCAGACTTACCTGCTGAGCTGTGGAGCTACGTCGAAGTTAAAAGTAAAAAAAGAAGTTGCGTCGAAACAAAAGTAAAAACAAATAAAAACAAGGAAGACTTCCTCCGCTTCACTCAACTTCAAAACGCAGGATACTGCTCGTAAAGTGCGCAGTCAGCCGGAGGAGGAAAAAGTAGTGGAGCCTAACGGCTGCCAGGAAGTGTTATTTACAAAGTATCTGCTGTGATGTCTGAGCGGCGACTGAAGTCCAGATCACATCCATTTTGTCCACTTGTTGAGACGCAACGCTCCGTTTCCCCAAACGTGTTTCAAGAAAACGATACACTTCTGTGCTCGTCTTTGACCAGCGTTCCCAATGTTATCGACAAAGCGACACAAAGTAAATTCTGAGCGTTTCCGGCCCCGCAATTACAACCCCCTCCACGCAAATACCCTCACGTGCGACTTAAGTGACGTATCGAGAGCAACGGCAGGTCAGTTATGACCGGGAGAGAGGAGCCGTTTGTCCGCGCGCACCAGCTAACGCTACGATGGCTTAAGCTAGCACGAAGACATAAACACGGCTACTCAGTTAAAAACAAACGCGCGCTCGCGGACACCCGCAGTAAAACGCTGTCAATACACAGTTTCCGACGTGTGCACGTTTCACCGGTAAATCCAGTCCGGACGGCGCTGGCTTTATTGATGGCGTCTTGTCATTTCAATTAATCCATGTAACCTACGTGCGGTGTTTTCCTTCTTCTCCGCCGTTTCACCGCATCCGGAAGCGACAGCTGACAGGATGTGACGTCAGGGGGGTCTCCACTGGACAATTAAGGGAAACTCGTTATCACTTGTGGGTGACAATGCCGTAAAAAAGATGACATATTTGAACTTAATTGTTCATTTGCACAATTGAAGAAAAGAAAAAAAGGGGTGAATAGCATCAGTGTCCATTGTTTCTGCAGTTCTTGTGAATCTCAATATCACAATAACTTAGTATTGGTGACGAAAATGACTTTTTAAAGTTGGTGGGACTTTATTACAATTAATGTATTTGTTTTTAACAATGAACACGACGTATCGTCATCTATCTTTGTGTGGGAAACCGTGATAGTATAATAGCTTACAGGAATAGAGGACCTGCCCCCTCCCCATCCAAAACACACACATACACACATCCCTGTACTTCTATGTTTGTGAGGACACTCATTGACATAATGCATTGCCTGGCCCCTTACCCTTATTTCAGCTTTTCAACTTTAATTTATGTGGCCATAAGAAATAGGCCACCTTGTTACAGGCCCTGCACAGGGCACACTCCAACAGGTGTTTTCTGTTATTCTGGCTGATTAGACAAGTTTTCAGGTTAATCATTATCAGTCTTTAGTACCACTGATAAGGTGAAGACATACTTTGTCGAAACATTAGTATTACTAAATACGTGGTGCTCAAAGAATTTAAAATGTATTTATTAAACTTATTTTAAATGTGAATAAGTGTTAATTCAGTATAGTTAAATTGCTTTGTGGCTACTCCTCTCACAGCATGAGCAGAACATTAGGTGCTATTGTACCATTTTTGCCTATAGTTTTTGCTTTGTATTTGAAAACAATATACAAGTACAATGCATTGGGGGCCACAGCTTGTGCACACACTGGAGCAGCAAAGACGTCATGAAGGCTTTTAACTTTATACCACTAGATATATAAATTGTACTTATATAACTTTTAGGGATACATTTGTATATTTTCAAGAAAACCTAAACCTCAAAATAAATAAATACAAAAGACAAGTGTAATTTAAAATAAACTTTGTGAATTTATTGTTTTATACTTACTCTTACACATCATACAATCCTAAATCTTCAAAGAAAACAAAATAAAAAGATATCTGGTGGTGTTTCTGGGGGACTGGAGTGCCAAGGAACAAGAAGTACAGCTCTGAACATTGTAGATTTCCTTTGATGTCCCTCAAGCTCTTCTTGAAAAGACAGATTGAATCAAGTCACCGTCATTTGTCTTTTCTTCCGCAGTGAAACTGAATTTCAACTCGTCACAACTGACAGGTTTATCATTATTATCAATCAAAACCCTCGCACGGTGAAGACATGGATTATGAAAGGTTGTGCTAAAGACGGAATTGAAGACATCAAAACTCTATCGAAGCAACAGAACAGAGGGAAGGGCAATGTATGCATGTCCTGATGATATCTCGGTTATTTAGGTACGTTTGCCCTGATTGCTGGTGCCAAATCCGTCATCACAAATAGTCAGTGATCCAACTGTCTGAAATCACGTGTAAGAAAATTGGGCCTACACCCAAAAACATAAACAATGTCAGGGCCGAGAAATTTGATGAATGACATTACAGCTGATTATGTGAATTATGGTGGTTTACATTCAAACTGCCCACGTTTATTAAGAAAATAAAGGGTGGGGGTCCGATATGAGCAGTCAATAGAAAACAAGTGTAAACCATGAAATCCTCAAATTCCACAGCTGAACAATCATCTCACGCAAAGTACTTTTACTCTGAAAGGGCTTTCAATCTGTAAAATAAAATTGAGCATTTTGTAGGTGACAATATTTTTGCAAGGGTCCCCAACGGCAGCCAAGCTTTAATATTCTGAATCTATATCTATATATATATATATATATATATATGCACCTCAGGGAACATCAAACTACAGAGTTTCAACCACAAGTCCCCGCCCCGACTATGACAATATTTTAACTCCTTCTGAGTTTCCACCAGTGATAATTAAATCTGTCAGGGGCTTTAGAAAAGCAACTTATCCTGGGTAAACAGTCTCGGGGTTGGCACGCCAAGTCACAAAGCCATTTATACGTCCATCACCCACACTCGGACTTCAACAGGAATTATGACCCAATAAAAAGGAGCCAGAACTAAACTCAACCAGGTCCAACATGATATTCTGTGCATACAAGGAGAAGAGTCATTCACGTCCAATACATTCTGCATTGGCTTTTTTTTTTTTACTTCTTCCTTTTTCTTTTGAATACACACTCTGCGAATTCCGTGAAACTTTTCTACAGCCCTTTGATAAATACTTAATGATGAAGATCTCGCATCATTTGCAGAGAAAGCTTTTGATTATAAAAAGATGAAACCTCAAAACGCCCCTCTGCGTCTCACAAGGGGCCTTTTTGACTTATTATCGCTACGCTATGAATAGACTTCAGTAAACCGGATAAGAGGATACTGTGTGATTCAGCGAGGTTAAGAACGCTTACGGGGCAGTTATCGTACAATAGAAGCCACATGGCCCCTCGTAGGAGATACTCATGGAAGAGCCAGATACTGAATATATCGGACATTACGTGGGCAGATGATGTGATTAATAACGTGGAAATAAAATGGGGGGAAAAATGATCAATGCCATTTGTAGCATATTCTTTTTTTTTGGGGGGGGGGTATGAAAAGCACTTTTATACACAGTACTATTCTTCACTGTAGTCCCCCACCTTTATTACCTGTCAAAAATCTACATTAAGATTATACTATATGAATAGGAGCCATATGGTATTTACATTTGGAGGAAAACTAAAAACTGTAGAGCCCTGTTAACGTGACCTCAAGGTCCCAGCCATGCATTGTGCTACTGCTGAGTGGCTTTTTTTGTACTTCATTTTAAACATTCCAGCTTCATTTCAAACTGTGCAGCCGGTTGGTTACAAAACAGCAACTCGTATGTTGGACTGCACACATGCAGGTACGCTTGATCATCCTAGAGAGAAGCGGGCGAGAGGCGGGGACTCGTCGGGAACCGGAGCACGTCGTAAAAGCGCAGCACGCGAATCTGGAAGGTGTGAAGAGCCACCGCCACCCAGGTCAGTTTTCATTCAGCACGTGTCAGTGGTCTGCTGGTGGTCAGAGAAACAAAAAGGGAGCGTCACTCGTGGAACGGAGAACACGGAGAACGGGTGAAAACGGAACGTCTCTGCGATCAGGCGAGTTCTTCAGCGAGCCTGCTGCACAGATCAAACAAAAACTGCAAATGACCCGGATGCTGAACCAAACTGAGCAGGTGTGGCACATCGTTTTGTGCTCTGCAGTTGACACAATGTGTTGTGCTTTGTCTCCAAATCGCTGGACATTTTACTGCACGATTGTGACCGTCAACGGCTTAACTGGACTCTACTCCATCATGTCAAAGCGTGTGTATTTTTTTTTATTCAATGGTTATATAATCAAGATGTAATTACTTAAATATAATTGAAAAGGTTAAGGGCAAATCTAAATGATTTGCTGACACATGCTGCCAATCCTCCAGCACAGACCAACCAAACGATAAAAAATAAATAGAATGCAATCACACAATTCAAGCTAACTACAATATATTAATATAGATCTTCTGATGTCATACGCTCATTAAAACAGAAAAAAAAGAAAATAAACAGAATTCAATCACTCAGTTAACTCAAGGTTCTCAGTTTCCCCTATCCTTGCCCTCCCCCTCCAACAACTGTTCATGCACCCAATATCAGTATGATAAGTCAATATATCAAAGAGAAACGGTTCTGGAAAATGCTAAGACTTGGGAGTTCAACGTATGGTGACCCATAGAGGAAACATGAGAGGATATGGAAAGGGAAAAAAGAATGCCAATTTGACAAGAGTTGACATCATTTTCAGTCTGGGGAGGGGGGGGAGAGAAATATATATATATTCCAAAGCCAAAGTATATATATATATTCCAAAGCCCTTAAAAGGTCTTGCTGATAGATGAAATCTCCCAGGTAGGTTATTTTTTTTTTTAACTTGTTTGACCTTCTTATTGACCTCTGTGTCATATTCCTCAGCTTACCCCCGTCTCATTTCAACTGCCTCACAGGGATTGTATAAAAATAAAACCACACGATCCCCCAAGTTGAGAAACAAAAAGGGCTAAAATCAAATGCCTTCCCTCCCCACAGCAACACTAATGTCCACCTGGCCCCTACGCCGCTCTCCCTGACTCAAGTAAATGTGCACACACTGACTTTCATACACGCACACACACGCACACGCACACGCACACGCACACGCACACAGGTTCAGCCGCAGTCAATAGTGGAGAGAGAGGGAGATGCTAGTAAGGGAAGCGTCTGGACAGTGGCTGCCACTGCACCACCCCACCCCGCCCGGCTTAGTCTGCCATGAACAAATGAAGCCATGATATCAGGTGTTTTTCATCCAAGTCGCCATTGTTCAAATCCACAAAGTCAAGAGACTTTGTTTGTTTGCACTCAGTCCTCATAACTTCTGAATCTTCTCCGCCACCACGATGGGGTTCTCCTTGCGTATGCGGGCGGCAGCTGCACTCCGGTAGTCGTAGGGACAGTCGTGTTTGTCGGAGTAGCGGTGGATGGCACAGAACAGGTTCCCACAGCGACAGTCGAAACCTTCGGCAGAGAGAAGCGGACGCGGTCAGTCGAGCGTGTTATAGACATTATTACACATTCAAACAAGTTAATATGTACTATGTAATATGTACGGGATGGAAGGTTCATATCTGCTGCTCACCACCGAGAACCGCAGTCTGAGTGCATTTGCTCTTTAACATTACTTTAACATATTGTATAACAAGAAGCCTCTTCAACAAGGATCCAAACAGGACATGACTAAAGGCCGGCTAGTATTCGAACAGACCATGCGAGTTCATGCTAATATCAGGTAGCTTTTTTCCCCACTTAAAAAAATTTGTGGTGAGGAATTAGGCGTAAAATTACATTACATTTTCATTTTAGCTGATACTACTATTCAACGTTAAATAGGACTGGAGCCTCCTTTGAGGTAATCCAGTTTGACAAAAAGGTGGAGGCCAGCAGTACACTGTGAAATGCACCACTGACCTGCAGTATGTTGCTCTCTGCGCAAAGTGTTTCGGTTGTGGAGAAAATAAAATGACACAAACCGTGGACTGGGATGTTTAAGACTTTTAAAGTCAATTTTAGGGAGAAGAAACATGACTAAATATTAAGTTCAAGCTCAGATAAGACGTGGCGAATACTCCAAAAACTCCCCAACTGTCATCTATTGTCAGACACTGAATGGCAGGAAGACGTAATATCAGAAGTAACATGACTCGCAGTCAAAACCTCTTCCTTACCAGTAAGGCCTACTTTCTTCCGGCAAGAAAAGCAGCGGTTCTTTTTCTTGTTTTTATCTGGAGTTTGGTCATTATCAGACAAAGCCTGTGCTGCTTCCTCCACTGGTTCTGATGAAAAGAAACACACACACACAAAAAAAAGATAGCACAATGGTGACTAAGCAATCCGCGTATTGTTTGTTCACATATGTGCTTTAATACATGGGCAACTACATGTTAAACTGAACTACTAAAACAAACACATTTTAGAAATCTAGTATGACTGAGACCGCATAAAATAGTTTCATATTTATTGTTTGTTCCTCTTTCAGGGCCAATTACGGCCACTAAAGCATCGCCGCTTTCACTCTCTCCCCATTTACACATTTGGAGGATGGATGTGCGATACTAAGGGCCATCCAAAACCAGTCGGCGTGACAATAAAAACCTGCATCCTCTGCAGAGGTGCCGAATTTAAAACACCCACTACCACAGAAACAACCATGCCGGAAATTGGAGAAAAAAACATATACTTTCATCTTACATTCATCATAAAATATAGTTTTATGATTTAAAAAAAAGCAACAACTATTTCAAGGTGACCTTAGAGTATGGAGATAATAAAAAAACACCATCCTCAGAGTGTGTGTTTCTATTGTTTTTGAGCTCTTTAAGGTAGAGGGCGGCCGGTGCATCCCACGGTCTACATGTTTATTCCTACCGTTAATAAGTAGCGCCCTCCGCAGCTGCGACTGTGACTCATATTCATGTGAATAGCGGGGTGGGGACTGATTTGCACAAAAGAAAAACCTGCGATGTTTACCTGAGCTGTTGGAAGTACCCTCTTCCTCTCCCTCCTCAGCCTCCGCTCGATCAGAGTCTACGGTGCCCGAATCCTGGGAGATGCTCATAGCGGTCATCTGTTGAGTTACCGGGCTGGGCGAGCTGGGGCTGCCATCACGACGACACACAGAAAATACATTTAAACCATACAGGAATTATTTTACAATTCATTTTGTAGCAAATGTACGGCTGAAAGATTCATGTATATTTTGTTAGTGATAACGTCTTTACTTCACAGATAACCTTGATGCTCCTGTTGCGATCGTGAATGACTTACAAACCATCTATGTGAAAATGGAGTGAACACAATCCAAACATTTAAGTAGGTTTTCACCCCAACCACAGAAACAATTTTGCCATTTTCTTTTAAATCTTTTTTTCCCCTCATTTGTTTTATTTGGCTGCATACATTGTCCCATCGTTGTGTTTTGTGACTGACTACAACCTCCTTGGATCCGTTTCAGCACGCTCCCTGTCAGCAACTTTGAGAAATGCCTTTTGAAGAGCTCTCACAATCAACTTGACGAGACACAAGCAGCTCCAAACAGGCAGCGCAAGCAGAAACCACTACAGTGCATATATATATATATATATCACAGCACAGCACAAGCCATAAGAATATTATGCAGAGACAGATCAGGCGCACATCCCTTATTATAATTCCAAAAATGTCATCACACTGGGAAGAAATGGCTGTTTGGACGTCTCTGTGGACAGTCGAGGAAGCATAAACCCAATAGTGGAACAACTTCTCTGATAACATTATAATCTAAGTAATCTGTGTTGTCAAATATTCTATGTCAAATATTAACCGTCAACTATCTGATTATATTCCTCTAAGATCTACCCTGGTCTATTATCCTTGTTTTTTGGTTTCTTTCCAGCACAAAATCCAACAGATTTTTTAAACCATTAAAACAGCTTCATAGAACTCCCATGACATTATCATCATCATCATCATCAAATACTTTTCGCACGCATCACATAATCTATTTCTAAATTAACAAACAATTTATTGGCAGAACTAAAGCCAACCAAGAGCCCTTACAAAATACATAATTACAAATAATTGCAAGGCCTGCAATAATTATACTTAAAATCCTCCAAAACGTTTACAAGACTTGGTAAAAAATGGCCAAAACAACACAAAGAAAGTACACAAAGTTCAGAACTATGCAAAGATAAGCCGCCCACTACCGAGCTCACATAATCGCTATGTGTTTACTGTGTGGAGACTGAAAGAAAATGCAAAGCAGAGATACTCAGTCACCAAGAAATAAAAGACAAAATAAGCCCAGAAAAGCTACTGAGAGACAAAGCACTCAACTAAAATTGTACATTTATCACAAACATAAAATAAACAAAGCCACAGTCAGTTCTGACCTGGCATTAGGCTGAGAGGACAAATATGTTGGATTTGGAGATTTGGAGCACCTTGTTGTGTATTAACTCTTAAAAGTGGCTGAAAATGTAGTATTAACAAGCAAAGAGTTATCAAAAGCCATCAGGTGAAGTTTAAAATGTTTGAATGGCCAGAGAAGATTGTATCTTGAACAGTGTGAATGTAAATATAGCTTACCATCTCTGCAGAGGCAAACTGTTGTGCTTGCACTAATTGAAGCTACTAATGAGAACCCATTAGAACACAGTGTGCTGGAGCTAGTGATGCACTGATCTACTTGCCTATTTTGTCAATTAAACAGGCCTTTTAACAATATAATCTAAAGTCCACTAGCATGACAAACACCATGTACAAGTTCAGAGACCATCCATCCATCCATTATCCGAACCGCTTATCCTCTTTAGGGGCGCTGGAGCCGATCCCAGCTGTCATTGGGCGAAGGCAGGGTACACCCTGGATAAGTCGCCAGTGTATCCAGGGCTCACATATAGACAGACAGTTCAGAGACCAACGATTCCAAATTATTTTCATATAATTACTCAAGTGGTCCAATCTGCTTCTTAGAAACACTTCACAGTGAACACAGTATGTTCATAATTGTAATTGGTCATCGAGATGAAAAATTAACACTAATTCCCAATGATTGATTGTTTGAGGACTCCTTCCCATCCGCCCGTCAACCTACCTGGTCGTTTGCTCCTCAGGTGGGGTTCCCGCCACCTCTGTGCTGGGCTCCGAGGTCGTACTCTCCACAGTCGCACCAGCCGACCCTGGTGAACCTGCTGGTGATGTAGCAGCTGTGAGGGGACAGAACAGTCTGATAGCACCAACAACCCAAAACCTGTTGTTTAAGCCCCAGGACATGAATGACTTTCTATTGGTTTCTGACATTTACCCGTGTTTGTTTGCTATGATCAGATGTGTTATGAGTTAATGTGAAGCAACAGATGGTGATGTCACTCTCCTGCTTTCTGATACCAGCATGTATGCAGCTACTGCTACTGCTATCTCCATACCTTTCTCTCCGGGGGGGCTGGATCGCCCCCCTCCTTGTTGTCTTTGCAGGTGTTCCTTGTAGCAGACCGAGCACATGCCGTTGGTGCGGGGGTTACCATAGAAACCGCATCCCATAGTGCAAAGCATTGGCACCTGCGTCTGATTGGTCTCCTGAGCCATGCTCTGACAGGGGGCAAGGGGGATGGGAGAGGATATTCCTGAAAATGGGGGTTGCAGAAGTTGGTCAAAATGATTAGATTTCATTTATTTACTTTATCCATTTGCTTACAAGGTTATTCCACTTTTTTTTTTATTTTTTATTCTTAGCCAAAATAGGTTGGAAACTTTGAGCATGAGAGTGGAGTTGTATACAAAGTAAGTTCAGGGGTGATGGATGACCTACTAGTTAATAGTAGCTGTAATAATGAAGGTTTGTCAAACAGGTTCATATCTTAAATCAACCAACAGAGTGAAAAAAACTTAAGCATAACAGGACTTTATCACACTTAACTGTATCTAAATTGAATCCAAAAATCAATCCAAAAATCGCATACATAAGAGGGGAAATAAATCAAAAACAGCAGGTGAATACTACACACACACACACTACACACCTAACGGTTGACGTAAAGCTGCTCCTGCAACAATAGGACGACGCAACCAGGAGTTTGGAAAGTGACACACTATGGACTGGTCACAAAAACTAGGTGGAGAGCCGAGCACATGAATGAAAACAAAGGGTACAAAGAGACGTGCGGAGTTTCAGTGCAAGGGGCAAGTTACGGTCTGCGATAACACGAGCAAGCTCAGCGAGTTTACGCTGCCTTCCGCCGCACGGAAAGATGTTTTGATCGCGATAAAGTTAACAAAAAAGAAGAAGAAACAACAGCTAAAAAAAAAACTGACGCAAAAAAAAACAACCGGAAAACTTGAACGAAACCCTTCAACATTAACCGTTGAGCTGGCAAACGTTGGTCCCAGTGAAGCCGAACAACTTCCAGCTGACTGTCCCCCCAGTCTGAGTTTTGTCCGCAGCAGAAAACAATTGGAGTCCTGTGCTCCGAGCAAAACACTGAAACGTTAGCAAACAGCCTCGCCGGGACGGGTTAGGTCTCGTCTGACTGGATACCTCCGCGAAGAGAAGGGCGAAACTCGCTCGGTAGCCTCCGGTCGCGATGCCGAGCAAGACGATGGGAATAAGTACAGCGTCCTTGGCGACAGACTGTCAACAAATCTGGCGATTTAAATCGAATAAACGCTCGCGTTAGCGGGCTAGCGTTAGCTGAACTGCTAGCATAAACCAGCCAGCACCCCCCCACCCCCTCTAAAAGCAGTGCGCTTTCCCCACCGACAGCGTCCGCGAGCTGGTTTAGGTTTGGTTTCGGCACCGCGGGGGTCTCCCGTGGCGGTCTGGAAGGACGGCGGTACCTGCAATTCGTGGTGCCGGGGGCTGCCGACGACCTTGGGCTTCAGATTTGTACAAGTTGTGTCCCCAGCAGAGCGCGCGGCCTCTTACCCAGCGCTAGCTCCCGACATTCGAAACAACGACCATGACGTCATCCTCAGCATCGATTCAGCCTTCAGTCGGTTGGGCCAACATAGCAAAGTCCACCAGCCCACCCCAAAACAACAACAACAAAACACAACAACAAAAGCAGTTAGGAATAACACTTTTAATGAATGCATTCAATACAATTACATCAATACTGTTCTGGGGTGGGCATTTTATTGATTGTATGTCAAGCTCATGGACAGTTAATCAGCTGCTTCCAGAAACTAATCAAGATGAAGGCACAGAATACTGAAATTAAAACTGCAAACCTAAAAACAGATGAATACATTGTTCCCTCCACATCCGAGATTAAGTTGAATGCTTCTGGCTGTTTTATCCACACAAAAGGAAAGGCATTGGCTTAGTTCTAGGAATGCTTGGACTTCTTTTTAGGCTCTAACGATAGTCTTTGGCACACTCATAGATTGATTTTCAACAAAAAATACTTTTAGGATATATAATTAAATGAACAAATGTGCAAATTCTCTATGGCCACATCAGAGCTTTCAGTTATTAGCGTCAACATTACAAATATAGTGTCATTAACTTATGAAAATAAAGTTAAGGCCTCTTTCGTTAAAGCAAGCAAATATATAGTTTTTTTTAATGGCCCATCTACAGTACACGCCAGTCTTCCGTCACTCTCATGGAAAAAAACACAACAAAGAATTGCAAGTCTAGTTGTGTGGTCCACTCTGCTCCATCGCCTCGTCGCCCTTCTCAACGATCTGAGGGGCGAAAGGCCCCACCAGCCAGTTGAGTGGTGTGTTGTGCAAGAGATACTCCATGACACCATCCAGAGACTGTCGAACCTGGGAACAAGCACATGCTAGGATCACTTTCAACAATATTACCTAACCTTTATGCAAAACGTTACCGTATAAATATGCTAAGCTTATTGTGGGTAGGAAATACAGAGGTTATATGTGTGCATAACTAAATACAACATAAGCTTGACTGTCCTAGTTTCATAAATGCATAGGAATGAGCAGACACCCCTGGTGGATGTTTGTTTTTGTGAAGTATGCCGGAGTTTCCTGTTTAATAAGACTGTGTATTATTCAAGCAGCATTATAATGGTAATGGAAGGTAACTGTGAGAAGTGATTGCACTGAAAAAAAAGAAAATTAAACTACACGCACTACACTATATTTAGCTTTGCTGATGCAGCAAAACAAAAACACTGCGGTAAAGGCAACGCGATGCAATTATTACTTGGTTCAGGTGGCGGCGGCTCTGCTCCAGAAGGAGGGGTGTGATGGTGCTGGTGGTCCCCAGGGAGGAGTGCAATTCTTCAGCTGATCGCCTTGCGCTGGTAATCTGGTCCTGGACTGCACCTGGCAGACCCTGAGCACTTGACACCACATTGGAGCACGTGGATCTCAGCTGGTCACTCAGACCGTGCACCATGGAGAGGACACGCCATTCCAGCTGCTGTGAACAGGAGAGTGGGAATAAAAATAGAGATATGTGATTTGCATGTTAATTAATAAAGCTGTAACGTATGAATTCTTTCCAGTTTCTTTAGGCCTATGTAATCCCATCCCCAATCCTGCTGAGGACACAATGTAACATCACTCCTAACCCACATGAATCTGTGGGAGGCATTACAACATATTGTCAGCCTTTAAAATACACTCTCATTTATTGCTAACTTTATTGATTTGTTCTTATCACCATCATGCTCTTAGATTTCTTTTATTTGTGGTAGTATAAGTGGTATTCCAAGAGACATGCTGCCTATGTACAGTAAGTATACACTCTAAATGTTGTCGAATGCAAACGTAATCCGGTTAGAAACCATCGAGTCCATTCTCTAAATGCTTCAGCCCTGACCTCAGCCTCATCTCTGGTCCCATCTGGTTCTGTCTGAGTGGGTTCAGCTCCAGCCTGCTTCTGCTTCCACTCTGTCCAGCGCTGCAGCAGCTGCTCCGAGGCTCCTCCTATCTGGTTACCGGCGGTACCCAAGCCGGTACGGGCCCTCTCCAGCAGGTCCAGAGTACTGGTAATCTGAGCCACCGTAGAGTAGGTGGCGTCTCTGGCACGGCCAGCACGAACCAGGGAATGCTGTAGGGCTCGCTCCTGGACTTTGGCGGAGAGTTTCCCCAAGCGGACGAAGTAGCTGGGGCTCGATGGGACAGCCACCTCACTGCTGGTGGTTTCAGCCACGGCAGCTGAGAGAGAGAATAGTATTAATCATGTATTCAAAAGAGATGTTTTATGTATAGAAATGTAAAATGGAATTCAATATTTAGGTGTGAGCACAAGGGTGTGATTATAGTACTGTATATTATCCTGCATAATAATTTAGGGGGGGGAAGGAAAATATCCAGTATTGAAATTATCATGTTTTGTGTATATTGATTCTTAAAAACACTTCATGTAAACCATCAATCAAAAAAAAAGTGACTGGTATAAATGCAAATGCAGTTCCCACTGTTATGATAAAAAATTAAAATAAGTTATTTATTTTTTACTCCCGATTTTATGCATATGGTGTTGAGTAACTTATGCTGTGAAAAGTTTCCCTAAAATTAGATTTAGAAAATCACAATCCATCACCTTGCTTACAGACATGTTTTGAGTGACAGATAAAAGTACGATGGGCTCCCTCCCACTGTGCCAACTGGTGCATCTGCTCTGAGTTTGGCTAAAGCGCATCTAGATGCTCAAGAGCGACCCAAAAAAACCAACAATCCGTCTGAAGCTAAGGGATATGCAGAAAGACTTGCTCTCCCTGTAGCTCAGTTAAAAGCCACAGTAACCAACGAACAAATCCAAAATCCCCAGAGTGCCGCCATTACCGGTACGTTGCTGCTGCCGCTCATAGCAGTTGCACTTGCATCTTTCTCATATCCATAATCAGAGAAGAGGATTGCCTCTGGAGTATTGCCGCTACATTGGAGTATGGCAGGTTGTTATGACATCACAGTAGCAGGTGTCAAAGCTGTGAGTGTTGGAAATTGTAGGGGCTTTATGGGCCAAGCGAACAGAGGGGAAGTTCACTGGAATGTCCTGCCTCCATCTCTATGAATAGCATCAACCATTCATGTGTGTCAGATCCAGTCACAGTGGGAGAATTTAACACTTTTATCACGACCACCCCTATCCTGCTGCATCACCTTGTCTTGGCTTTGTAATGTTAATTATTTTGGACCGTCTCATCAAATTTGCCGTTTGATCAATAGATCAGTGAAGCAAGGACACAGTGTCGGCTACTGACTCTCTGAGTAAATGGAAAATAGTGCAAATGCCATCATTCAGGCATATTAATTATGAAATAAATTAAGTTTCAGTGAATACCAGCTACAATATATAATGTACGATATTAAACTTTGAGTCATGTAAGGGATGTAAAGGCTAATCGTTGAGCTTAAACTTTAAAATGTTCCACTTTAAAGCAAAACTGAAGCATTATTCATTCTTAACTGAAAGTAGATGTACTTTCTCATACGCCAATGTGGAACTAATTTATCAAATGTATCTTTTATTTGCAAGTGCAAATGTAAAAAGAACAAAAAAGGGTCAAAAATCTAATAAATATGGTATAGTAGATCTTGACTGGCAATTTAAGGAGTGAAGAGGAAGTAATCACTTTTGTTTTTTAATGAAATACATTAAAAGACATATTCTGTGACCCAAATTTAAAAGAAAGCCCCATCACAAAAATTCTACATTTAGGGTTGGAATCATTTCCACTGAGTGACAGACAGGCCACGAAATCAAATATAAAAGTGCTTTGTTACTATTAAAGTTGCACTTGGAAATCTTACTGACTGAGTCTTAAAGCCCTACATTTAGAAGGCGTCCGGGGAGCAACTGGGGGTTCAGGGTCTTTTTCATGGACACTTCGACTTGCGAACCATGGGGAGACCTGGGATGAAACCGGCTACCTTGTGGTTACACAACGACCACTCATCCCCATTTGTTTGTTTATATTTACAATCATCCAAGATAAAAAATAAATAAAAATGGCCGCTTGTTGTGCCATAATTAATTAAGTCTCTGCTTTATTTGATCCAACTGTCAAAACACACCGTCTGTTCTTCAGCGTTGGGTTCATCACCTCCCGCAGTGTTTTATTACTGGACCGATTATGATTTCCACATCTAATATAGCTACTGACCCAGCTCCTTCTCAGTGAGTGGCAGGTTCTGGTCAACCCAGTCCTCGGACCGGCTCAGGGCCATGCCCATCCCACTGCTGACCATCTGGCCCATCCGGGTGCCCATGGCGGAGAGGA
This sequence comes from Cottus gobio, assembly GCA_023566465.1. Lineage (NCBI taxonomy): Eukaryota > Metazoa > Chordata > Actinopteri > Perciformes > Cottidae > Cottus > Cottus gobio. The sequence goes on from CM042217.1 coordinate 6,430,683, forward strand.
TACCTCCGCTGACGGCGGCCCGGGTCATCTCCACACCACCCATCACGGCCCCCATCACAGCATCTTTGGCCCCCGCCACCGACTGGTACATCATACCTACTGTGTCCGACACCACCTGAGGAAGAGAGAGATGATTAGGAGTCGTGATCCGAGAGTAATTTATGCATTTTTCTACATGGCTCGACAACAAGATGAGGATGAGGTGTTTTATCCCACCTATACCTTAACAAGACAGCACTCCGGTCGTAGTGAATTCATGAACTTTCCCCTCTGACACTGAACACCAGATAATTCTAACCCGTCAGTTGGGTAAGTAGCATGTTAAATAGCTTTCAAATAGACAGCCATAGTAACATAATAATTAATAAATCCAAAATGCACAGTAAAAAAGGTATTTCTTGACATTGCATTAATGCAGTCTGACCTTGTCTGCTGGTTGTTGAAGAATAGGCAGCTTCTCTTCCATCTTATTCAGTCCTTTCAAGGCGTACTCATTCACTGTAGCAACTAAAACAAGTATGAGACAGAAATTCACACATATTTTAGGAGGGATACAATGAAATGTTTTCAAACTCAAAAGAAACCTCTGCTACTGTGATCAGTGGAAGGTGATGCCAAGTACAACAAGCAGTAATTGTTTCATATTGTACAGTAAGAATTGAAAGGCCCTTAAAGATGAAAATGACACCTCCAGTAAACGATTGGGAAAATTCTGCTCCAAGAAGAAGAATCCTATTTTTTATTCCAGTTGCATTCTAGCCTAGAGGCCACAAGTGGACTTGACATCAGTTTCACATGCAACAAGCTTGCAATATTCGTTTAATAGTATGCCGTCCTTGCAAATACGTTACATCATATTTTGTACAGAAAGGAGGAGAACTCACGCTGTGGTTCTATAATGTCCAAAAGCGGCTTTGACCCCGAGGTCGCGGCTGCTCCCAGGGTTCGGACCCCGCTCTCCGCCACATCCATCACTCCCTTCAGCAAGGGCACGCTGTCTTTGGTGCTACTGTAGGCGCTGGAAACCACCTCGCATGCTGAACTCACCAGAGGCAGATGGCTCACTCGGGAAACAACATTCTGGGACAAAAACAACAACAATTACTGCCATTGAAAAGACACTAAATAAATAAATAAGTGAAATGCAATGCAAGCCCTTTTGTGTAAAGAGTTTACATTTTATATTCAGGGGTAATGATTGATCCCCTACAGTGGCTTATCGAGCGTCAAATTAGTTCATAATGTGGCTCGGTTTTGTAAAACATGTCATTCTGGGTCAAGGTGCTCCTCACCTGCTGGTCTCCATTAGCTGGTTCTGCTGCTGCAGCTCCAGTCTCATTAGTCTTCCCGCTGTCTGCCATTGTGACTGCTGGATTCAATCTCTGACATGGAATATGGAGTGTCAAAAAACAGAGATTGCTTGGTATGCATGATGAAATACATCTCTGATATTCTTTGTTTAAGTGGCTTTCTTTGAGAGAAGAAATGTCTTATCAATTTGCAAATCGAATTGCTCTTCTGTCAGAGGGTTGAAGAATCTGGGCAGAAAGGCGACTCAACCATGTTAAATTCATTTGTCAACACGATGATGCAACGAGGATGAAACTGCACTTACAAAATAAAATGGTGCAGCAACGCAGACACTTCAAGTCAGCAGCCCATGTCAAAGTTGAAAGTAACATAATGGATAATGATACATTTTGGAGATTGTTATTTTTTTTTCTTCCCACGGCGATTAGTTTGCATTTTAAAAACAACATTAAAGTCTGAACATCAGAGGCTGGAGGAAAATGTTGAATTTGCTCCTGAAAAGAGGGATTGATGAGGCCAATGTAGATCTAGGTGAAGACTTACAATGTATGAGTTATACATTTAAAAACACAAACTTTACATTTTGACATTAAAACAAGAATCTACAGTTCCCTGATAATCTGTGCGAGCAGGAAAACCTATAATTTAATTCATGGAAGTCTTGATGGCTGCATCAGTCACTAGATATATTTTCCCTTTGATGTATCTTAATATTCAACCTCTAAGTAGCTGATGCAGGAAACATTGGTTTTCCAAAGGTGACGATTGTGACGGCATTAAATAATTCTGGGGCTCCTGAAGTTAGTCTGATTTAAAACGATGGTCTAGAGTCAAGAAAAACTCCCATGAATAACAGCCAACTGTGAAACAGCAGGCCACTGACGCTGGAGATCGATCGCTCTCATGAAGGCGTGCGGGAAAAATGGACCTCCATATCATTTTCATCAAGTGAAAATTCTTAAGTGAAATATTGAGCAATACTGCAAGTCTACTATTGTAAAATATTGCTTAAAATGAAAACTAGGCCAAACGAATTACTCAAGTGAAATATTGCTACCCTATTCCATTAATACTAAATTGGAGTTATTGCCTTAAATAGAAACTAAATCCAACACGGAATTGGGTCAGAAAAGGGTCAAATAATGAACTTCACACACACAATGGGTGACATGAGGGAAGGTCTCTTGTAGAAGTGGGTGATATGGATATCGCCTCTCTCATGGCATACTGCATGTCATCTAAGACTGCAACTGAGAATGCTTTTTAGTGATTATTCTGCAGATTATTTTCTGGATTAATTAATTCAATAAAAATGTCCCAGTTTCCGAGAAGCCAGGGGAACTCTCCAATTGTTTACATGTCTCAAGTAGAGCGGAAACAATTAAATCCTTGATTTAATAGACTTTTTTTCTCATCTGCAATTAGTTTGAGAATCAATTAATTGTTTATGTAATTTCGCCCCAAAAATACCAATCATTCTCTGGTGTGAGCTTCTCAAACGTGAGGATTTGCTGCTTTTCTTTGTCTTGTGTGATAGCAAACTGAATATATTTGGGTTTCAGATTGTTGGCAGAAAGAAAAACAAGCAACTCAAGTTGCTTGTTCCCCCCCAAGATTTCGCCTTGGGAAATTTGTGGCTTTTCATTATTTTCTGGCATGCCATTAATCATCCAACGAAAAACGTGAAAGCTGGTGCTCCTAAACATGTGGACGGCATCTGTTTGTGTGCTACCAGATGCCACAGGGACTCCATCTGTATCCACTGAAATACTGGTTGTTAACCATCGTTGACCTGATGTATAGGGGCAGGCGAATCAAAGGAAGACAAGGCCTGTGTGATCATATTGCTGGCGACCATGCAGCAGTAGCACGTGGAGCGCAGCCGCACAGATGTGACGCGTTGCCAACACGCAGTAAACGCTCAGGTAGATTAGGCTCCACGTCCCACCTGACAGAAGAAACTGTTGACAGAAATCTATATCGAAGACGAGCAGTTCCAACGATGGATGACCTTTTTACAGAACCGCTGTCTCGTCATTTCACAGATTCTTTTAGATGTCAGGGTGAATCAAATCTCTCTGATATATTCATGACCTGTGGTGTTACAGACTGTGTGATTGCAAATTGCATTGTGTTGCAACAGCTTGGTTGGGCAACATATTATTTTCCCAAGAGCCAGTTGATGGCATCTTCATTGGCTTTATTACAAAGCAAAGTCTGACACTAGTCTCCCTGCTATCAAGTCAGAGATGAACCAGAGATAATTCTCAGCGACATTGTACACATTTGCGGCTGTTGCAACACAAACTAAGCTGTTTAGACTTTCGGAAATAATCATCCCACTGACAAGTGACTCCAGAAAAGCACTCATCGCGTTATAAGCCATTTGTCACATCTTCACAATGTTGAGAGGCATCATCCCCTTTCCGAGAAAAGAAAACTGTCACTCTCCCTTTGGAGCTGAAACATTATGTGACCTTTGATATTAATGGACAAGCTGGTATATCTCCAGGAAAATCTTGAGACATTTGCCACATACAACAGTGTTGCAGCTGACAAAAGAAAGATCACTTCTGGTCAGTGGGTCAAAGAGGTCTACAGTTGTTCTTGCTGTCCCCGATCTGACAGATTGTGACTTTAGAAAGAAAGACATCTTCATAGTGGACAAAAACAGTGACGAGTATATTATTAAAGAAAGACAGGAAGAGCTAGGTTCTTCAAAATTTGATTATACATTTGAACTTCATCTAAAAGAGTGTCAACCCAGATCAGTGACTTTAATTTGCTTTGTCTGAAAAGCATTTAGTGAGAATTGAACCTGGAGCTCAGGTGTCCAGACCCTTCAAGGGGCAATAGAATAATTATAGAGATAAGAAGCAAAAAAAAAAAAAAAAAATCTATTATACAATATTCTTGTGAAATATTGGATTTTTTTTTCAGGCTCCTACAAATCCCTAAAATGAAACTTGAGCTTTGAGCACATTCTTCATTATTTTTCTTCTCATGTACACAAGCAGTCACAAATATGCGTTGCTCAATCGTTAAGTGGTCACAATAACACAATATTATACATAAAGCACAGACTCCGTAAACAAAATGCTCTGTGTTGACATGAATTGGTATAATGTCCAGTGTCTGAAGAGTCAGCCCATTGTAGAGAAAACAAATAACACGATTCAACCGCAGCACTGTTCACGCGTGTCAATTCTGAGAATGGATGACTTCCGACCCTTTTAGCTGCGTTTGAACACAACACCGTGTCACCTCGCGCTGTTGTCAGTCAATTGTTTCAGTTAACGCTAGTGTCTGATGAACTTTACCCCAGATGAGAAACTCTAACTTGTTGTAAACGCTACTTCAGCAAACAACAACCCTCTCGTCCTTATTTATCATGACACTCCTCGACGTTAACGAGCAAAGTAAGTATTTAGTAGTGGCGTCAGCCCCTAAACGGACCGTTAAAGTTAAGTTAACTAACTTATCTAGCTAACTAACTCGGTTAGCTTAGCTAGTTAACTAAGTTAGCTTAGCAAAACGTCTTCGAGAAGTTGCATTTAAAGACAAAACAGAGCTGTCATATTAGCCACTGACCTCACTGGCAGCCTGCTGCTCCTCTGTCCTGACGTGACCTGCAGTGTAATGTTGGTCAATGAACCGGCCCAGCCCACAACAAGGCCCTCTTTCTCTCCGGCTGAGCCGCAGCACGCAGCGACGTTCCGGGCAGGAAGGCGGGGTTCTTGTCAACTTTGAACCAATTGAATCGCAGCACGGACGTCCCAGTCGCAGCTGTCACATTTCAGTGCAATCAAATCATAAACATGCCAAATAATCGAAATGAATACACAATTGCCAACCCAGTTTATTTCGGTTTTATGTTTTTATTCCTGCAATCGCTCAGATGAAGTTTGGACTTGGTCTTGCTGATGTGTCCCTATTTATATTGTCTGACTCATTCATCACATTGTAAATTCATAGATTGCATATTGGATGGATTCATTTAATATGTGTTCTGGCAAGTATAGTGGAAACTAAGAAGACCTAAATGAAAGTGCAGTTTAAGCACTTAAATATATATCTAACATATTATGCTTTATAAATCTAGACATGATCAGTTTATGTGATATGATGCATTTAGACAGTATATAAAGCAGTTAAAATTAGCTCCATCTCTACCAACTTAAACACTCCAGTATTGCTTTCATGTTAATGAAATGTTGTTTCCTCCACTACTGATATTGACCAAATTAATGATGTAGCACATTCATATGGCCAAGGTATTTATGTCCACACCTTGTATACAGTTAGTTAACTGGGTTATGATTTCAAAAATTAAAAAGCTTAAAGAAAAACGTTTTGACATGGTCCTCATTGGACATTTTCCAGAGCTTTCACACCTAGTGGACATCAGTGGCTTGATTTTGCTCTGTTTTCAGGCAGAGGGTTCAGCTATTACCCTGTTGATTGTTGATTTTTTTTTAAAAGGAGGCAAAGACACACACCTTTGGCTACATTAATGGAGCTGAGGTGGAGCCAACAGTTTGAAGTTCCTAGAAATCAGCTTTACAAACAACCTGATAGTCATCAAACATCTCCATCCTGGTGAAGAAAACAGCTGTATTTCATGAGAAAACTTAAGGAGGCAAAATTTCTGTGTCAAGTTCTTGTTATCTTTTACAGAGGAGCAATAGAAAGCAGGACTGATCAAAACTACCCAGAACATCGTTGGTACCTACCGAGCATCAGTGATATCGGTGAGGAGAGGAGCCTGCAAAGAGCTAACGGGATATTAAAAGACAAACCTAACGTTATAATTTTAACCCCTTCTATTTAGCATTCATCAGCTGCAAACCCAATACATGTTTCACATCTCACTATAATGTATAAGGACAATTTATAAGTGTTTATTAATATATGTACCAAGAACTATAATTTCTCCTGTGAAGCATCCATATCTCTTGCATTAACAGTTAATGGATTATTGACAATGCAAAGGTAAATATTTCTTCATGTTTTATGTGAATATCAATATGACATATTTACATATAAATCATATATATTAAATTAATTTGCTTTATTTATTCCCAAATGATTATTCTTCACTATTCAGGTTAATGTGCAAAACCTGACTTCAGACAAAGATGTCAATATCCAACATGAAGTATATATGTATTCTATTTATAAATCATGTGTATTACATATTCTACATTAATTTATTATCTTTAGAATTGAAGTATTTATTCATTCATACATTCTTCTCCACTCTCCAGGTTAATGTGCTAACCGAATCTCCCGATGAAGGCCATGAGCTCTAACAAGATGCTGCAAGAAAAGCTCCAGAAGAAATCTAGTAAGTGGACCTTGAGTTAAGAATGTTTTGTGAAACTCATTTACAAGCTGTGTTCATACGCCAGTTATGATGCTTCATATGAAAGGTTATAATTGTTGACAAATACATGAAGAGACACCTAAAATGTCCTGATAGTCACATAAACTACATCACAGTGTGTTTTAAACTATTCACGAAGACTGGTTGGAATGAGGTGCGTTGATAAGATGTGTGGGTAAGGAAATATGGAAAAATGATCCGATGTTAGCATCAGACGATGAAACATAACATGATCCATTAAAAGTCCACCAGCAGCAGCATGCACATAATCTCCTCATGCTTTCATTGTCAAACTTTTGCAGGAAAAGTTGAGTTTAATCAAAAGTATCCTAAGCAATAAAAAAAAACAGCAAAAGAAAAAACAATCAATGAAATGATTTTTTCAATCAAACACATTACTAGTGAATGTCAACGTGGGCCATTCCCCACCCTGCATGTGTGCACAGCCAGACAGCTGATAGTCAGGCAACCATGTTAACTGCAATTGACATAGGAAACCCTGAGAGGGCAGTCTTTACCCATTAAGTCAACTTAAACTTTTTTTTCTTTTGTAGCCTGAGTTAGGTTCATTCACATCTAAATCCTTGAGATTCCTTTTCTACTGCAGGGTGCATTACAACTCCAGTCTATTTCATATTAAATATGAAATAATTAAAGATTAAAACATCTTCTGGAAAAAATGAGTCTTGGATAGTGAAGGAAAAGTAGCCATAACAATAGCTGCCTTCAATAATGTATTTACTGTCTGAGAGGCGAATCTCTCAAAACCTTTCTTCTTCATGTGGCACTCACACATTATACTGCACTTTATCATTGTAGAGCCAGCACAGAGACTTCCCCTGCTGGACGCTGTCTAGAACTCTATTAACTCCCCCTCTTCATTTACAGAGGATTTTCATTATTCAAGCCATTACAGTTTTCATTATGTGTCCATTGGTACTTCCCGTGCACCGGAGAAAGGAAATAGATTGCCTCTCATGTTGCTATCAGACGTTCGCTGAATAGGACCTGTTGTAGCCTTATTTTGGCCGTGTTTAAAGTCCAGGCTGCACCGGGAACCGTTTATGATGCAACACCGGACTGAGGCGGTGAGAGTAAACAAGTTATGGAGAGGAAATAGCATGATGTGGGAAACATGGGTGTTCTGTCTTGACCGACGCTCTGCGGCTGCTTCCCCCCTTGAATTGTTTGATTTATGAATAACCAAGCAATTTCAACCTCTGCATTGTATTGCTTCAACTGAAACACACACACACACACACACACACACACACATCCGTGCACACACCGGTGCCACCACGCTCTCCTGCAGAAGATTTGGCAACATGTACCCCGAAGGCTCTCATCTGTTCCCGCTTAACTCTTAACTCTGCTTCACTGGATCAGTTGATTGAGGCCAAAATTGTTCTGGATATTGAGTAATTGAAGATTAGTAGATAACGGGGAAATTCACCCAACCCTCGGAGTAAATTGATCACTCCAACTAGCCCCCCCCCCCCCCCCCCCCCCCCCGCCTCGCTCTTTCCTTTCCTGCCTGAAGACATACCTTTCATGATAACAGCAATAAATTGGTAATTTTACTATATTTTCATGGATGTGAGAGCAGAACCCACCAATCCTATTTATATAGATTTATTTTTAAGATATTTTCCCACAGTAAATAGAAGTGCCTATTTCCCAATCTTTTGGTCACAATAGAAAAGAAAGACACAAACTGCCGTACACATAGCTACAAATAGTACCAATAAATAGTGCAATGTGAATAAATACAATAACCTAGATTTGATAACATATGCAATGCAGTGCATCAGCACACATATTTGTATACATTCAATACAGTAAAATTGTTAATATTTCCAAATGAAAGCCAACAAATGATACAAAAAAAAAACACAATAAGTTGAGCAACAAATGTTAAAGGGATACCATAAAACACGTTGATGTTCAAATCCCAGGTGCTCTTTGAGTCGTTTCGCGTGGAAGATGAATTGTTTCAATAAGATATCCATCATCATCAAAGGGCACTTTAGAAAGGACGTGGTCTTTGCGAAGCAATGAAAGGAGCAGTACAATTACGCCGTAATGAAATCCATTTGCTCTCTTTCATGTTTACTGTCAATCCACGAGTCTCAGGTGGGCTGCGATCACATCACACGCTTTCCTTTGGCTCGGCATTCGCTTTCCCTGCTGTCTCACCCCCTGCTCTTCATTATCAGCGGCCTCGAAACTGTAAGAAATTAGCTTCCATTAATAGCTGAGCAGATCTTCTTGGTTTCATCTGCCCCACACCGTTGATGGGAATCTTATTTCCAACATCCTGCAACAAATTTCCGGAGGCTTGCAACACGAGGTATCAGTAACATACAACACGGCTACAAATCATCTGCAGGTTGAAACCTGAGCCGGACCTTTGCCCTTACTATATTCTGGCCAATAACATATTAATAAGGCATAACCAAGGCACCGGTTTTGCAAGAGAAATTCATCCATCGTGTTGAGATAATAACGAGACAGGAGGATGACCTTGGAGTCACATGCTGGTGTGCATGGCATCCATTATAAAAACATGTTTACAAGGAGGATGCTTTGATGAGAGTATCATGATCTGAAGCTGCATCGAGGTGAGTTTAATGCAGCAGTTTGACATATCGGAAAATACTTTGCTTTCTTGCTGAGAGTTAGATGAGAAGATTAATAGCACCCTTACGCGTGTGCAATTAATATGTAGCCGTAGCCCATCATAGTTAGCTTAGCTTAGCATTAAGAATTCAATCGGGGGGAAAGAGCTAGCCTGGCTCTCTGTCAAAAGTAACAAAACCCATCTATCAGCGCCTCTAAAGCTCACTAAATAACACGTTATATCGTGTTCACAGTTTATTGGGAGCTTATGTGCCAGACTTTTTCTTGGCCTGAAGCAGTTGCCAGCCAACAAGCGGAGACTCCAGGAAGTTGCTGGTCCCGGCCAAGAAATAGTCCGGCCCATAATGCCCACGAAAAAAAACGTCTAATTGACTCTTTTTTACGTTTTGTGTGGGACTGACGTGTTAATTATTGAGCTTAAAAGGTGCTGGTGGTTTTTGTTATTTTGTAAGTGGTAAGTCGTTATGCTATGCTAAGCTAACCAGCTGTTGCTCCAGCTAAATGAGAGTCAATTTCCTCACCTAACCCCGAGACAAGAAAGCCTACATATGGTAAGTCATATGTTTTATTGTACCTTTCTTTCTCAAATGAATACCTTTCTATTGATGTTCTGGACTTTAGTAATTTTGGACACAACCTTGAATTTTAGATCATAGGTTTATCCTCAAAAGCAAAATATACAATCTACACTAATTATGTGCATTGGAGTGTGTGTGAAATGAGCATTGGAAGATACTGTGCTAGTTTATGGAGTGGAATCCCAAACTGAAAGCTCATAAAAGTCATTAACTTTATGGGTTAAACTTTTTGCGAGAGTAACGGTCTTTAATCTTTTGAGTGGAATTGCCCTGCGAGGAAAACTTAACTGGCTACAGACATTTTATGACTGTTTGCCTTCGGCTTAAAGGATGTTGGAAAAGTGATTTGTGGGGAACCTTGAGCAGACCTTAAAAACACATAATCTACAAGATTTGTAGCCACGGTCGGAGAACATGGGAAATGCCAGGTCACCGCATGCAACATACAAAATGAAAAGCAACAAATAACAGAGCGCAGTGTCGCGCCACGGCCAACAGGTAGTCTCAACTCTGCTGCCGCCGAGAATGCATTTCCTCGCTCTGTGTTTTATGACTTTCCATATAGCTTTTTGAATACCATTCGCAGCCTTACTATTCCTCCGGGTCTCCCCTGTTTATTTTGGAGAGCTCATTCCACCCCAGAGCCCTGACAGCAGGTCAGCTGCCACAGCGGAGGTGGAGAAGGAAACATGGACAGAGCTGACGGGCCCTGAAATATTTATGCTTCTTTAGTGTTGTGATCGTATGAGTTTTGACACCGATGGCACATTACTGTGACCTTTCCCCAAAAAGGCCTGATGTGTTGCTATCTGTTGTGACTCGGAGGGGTCAGGCAGAGTGCAGGCTTTTTCGCCATACATCGTCTCCATGCTTTGCTCGTTTTTTTTTAGCGTATTAATAATGTTAGGGTCGATCCTCTTCTTTGACCCTTTTCCACTATTTCTCTCCGATATTATTCTCTTCAAACCTCCTCATGGCGAAGTACGCTCGCCTTCTCTCCTCCCGCGGCCTCCTCGACCTGCTCCACCTCATTTCCTCTCCCTTGTCATCTCTGCACCACAGTCATAATGACAGATTGATGGCTGCAGTATCGCTCAGTAATAATAAAGTCACCTAGATTGGGCCCAACTAATTTACAGCACGGCCTGTTTATACGCCGACTGTAAATTATTTAGTATTTAGACTAAATCTTGTAAGTAATCTGTAATCTATTAATTACAATGTCATATTTAGACTGAGTGCAGAACTAAGACATAACAGACTTGAAATAACAGTGAAAACCCTGAATATGTTGGATAAACACCAGTAACTATAAAATTGAGTTTGCTCGTTTTATAAACAAACATCTGTCCTTTGTGACAGCAGACTTGTTGTCCTTCTCCTTCAAATCCAAACAAAGCTTTCCTCTTCAGAACATTTTTTACTTTGCTGTTTACATGTCACGCTGAGAGGAGGAACAATCCAAGATTGAGCTCACTGCCTCAGTGTTTTGTAACAGAGTCCCACACCAGGGGCCGTCACAATCAAGGTCTTTTCCTCTAGTTTCATTCGATGCGGATTCTCTCTAAGTGCTGCGCTCGGCATTACCAGTATTGATGGTATGTCTGATAACTTTATCACAAGCAGCTTGTTCTTAGAGTCACTCCAGTGCAACGCCATCCACATTTCAACCTCAAGTTAAGAGTCATTATATTAGTTCTAATGTTTATTCTCCACCATCCTAATCAACTGTATTTTGTTTAGGATGTGTCAGATCAAACTTGCTTTTTAATGTCTGTCTTTTGGTTACATTACTCAGTGAAATGCAAATAAATACATTTACTGTAGTACTGAACTGAAGTATATTTTAAGGGTACTTTATAGTTCTACTCCACTACAGTTCGGGGCTAAATATTGTACTTTATACACTATCTTTTACATTTAATTTAAAACTTTAGTTACTGGTTACTCCACATATTAAATTATTAATAAAACATATAAAATAAACATACACATTATGGTATATTATCATAGATTAAGCTACCCAGCAGTAAATAAAATCTTTTAAATTAGCCCCGCCTTCACCAACTGCAACATTACGTAACACATAAATGCATCTATAATTATAATCTAGTAATATTATATAAGCCATTCAGTATAATTATTTTTATAATCTGTAACTGAGTATTTATACACTGTGGTATTGCTACATTACTAAAGTAAAAGATCAGAGTACTTCCACCGCTGGCTGACGGAGACCTATATGTAGCAGCCTGTGATGATGATAATGCTGTTACTTGTATTACAAGTCATTTAAAATTGATTTGTTCTATGGATCATAGTCTCAGAGCCAGAGATTATGAAATGTCTGAGCTCCATTGGCTAAATTGAGTCGTCAGAGTGACTGCTGAGCTTGTGAAGTCACTGCGTCTGATCACATGAACCCGGCATGCAGTCTGTGTGTCTTTGTTCGCAGCTTGGCCAACCATGTGATTACTTTGGTGGGATGGAAAACGGTCACACTGGAGACTGAGGCATCTTTATTTTGCAGTCATTTTTCTGCTGAATTGGAAGTTAGCAGACAAAAGCCCTTGCTGTGAAGAGTTCGTCTAACTTTGGCATCAGCATATATCCCCCTCCTAATGCTACTAACACACAGACACACGCGATTCTTCCCTCCTGCTATCTCACTGTGCCGCAGGGGGCATGACGACTGTGCTGCCCCCTTTTCCCCATGAAAGATTAAAAAGTGCATTCCCCATCAAAGGTTGTCGTTTGTTTTTTTTTGCTCTGCTTTCTTGCTCTCTCGTGGCAGCTCTATTCCCTTTTTTTTTATCTGGCTCAGGTCTACTACACAGCGAGTGGGATGAAAGGAAACGGATGAACAAAACAAATGTTTATTTATTGACAGCACACACACTTTGACAGGAGATGGCATGGTTCAAGTTCTTTTGTTGAACATGGCTCGAAGTTCCTGTGTCCTGAATCATTTATATGCAAATTGGCTAGAAACAGAATAATAAAGCTAATCTGGGGATTAAAAAAAAGAAACTTTTATGGAGCTGTTGAATAGAGTGCTGTCAGCAGTAGCTTCACTGTGGACGTGTTCCCTCCCGCCCTTCATCTCCCTGTGACATATTAAGGAAAGAAGCAATACAACCATGACACAATGTACCCATCAGGCAGAAAAGGAGGACGATAGCATTCATTTGGAGGCGTGTTTCTGGCCACCTCTCGAATATAAGACAAATATATTTACTCTTTCCCTTTTAGCTCTGTTTTTGGCCTCAACCAGAGCTGCTGAAGCTAAATGCTAAACTATGATAACCAGCTAGTCGCCAACTGTGTCTGTGTAAGTGTAGGCTATGGGCTGAGAGCGTAAACATGTTTACATTGTTTTAACCCTCTGAGGTCCAAGGTAATTTTCTCGATTTTACATATTTTTTTTTTTATGTATGCAAAATACAAATCTGGGATTTATTGGCAGAAATTAAATATATTATTCATAACTTTTCATTACCGTATAATCACCTGAAACTCACTAAATATTTTTTGTGAACTTAGAATCAGCCCATATACACAGGAAGCGTTTCCCCATGTTGCATTACGTATCTAGATAGAGAAGGACTATCACGTTGTTTGTTACCTGAAGGCCACCGTAGTTCGCCGACACACTTGGAAAAAGAAGGGTTGAGCAGAGTGGTATTCAGTTGGTTGCAATCTGCAACCTCACCACTAGATGCCACTACATCCTACACAGAGTAGAAGTATTGTTGACTCACGTTACCTTTTATTGCATAACTTTCACTTGTGGTCAAAAGGGGGCTGCTTTTAGGGGGCGGAGTCAAAGGGCAGTGAAGCAGCAGGGACAAAGCAATAAAAAAGTGTCAGTTCTCTCTCTCTCTCTCTCTGAGACACACACGCACACACACACACACACACACACACACACACACACAGAGAGAGAGAGAGGCATGCTTGTTATGTGAGAATTAACCAAAATCAAGGGTTGTGGGACAACCCATCATTATTCCACTGTCAGTGAATACTTTCCTTTGTTGTAACCTGATTCAGCAGGTCTCCTCTGGACAAAAGAAACTTTATTTTTTAATTACGGATGCTGCAAAGTCACAGGCAGCGAGGGATGATAACGTTTGCAGGATGAATACTGTTATTAAGTACTACAGTGCTGGTGCAGGCACATTTTGGCTGTGTAAATGAAGATAAGTCGAAAAACAAAACAGCAAATAACAAGCAAACCAAAACCTGTCCTACAATAATATCAATGTCAGACAACAGTAGGCCATATCATAAGCTCCACAAAGGAACGTGTATAACAATAGCCACAGTATGCCAAGAAAAATGTCTTTCTAAATAAACACCCAAAATGACACAAAAGAAAATGCTTGTTTTAAAACCTTTACTTAATGAACCTAAAGCATCAACATTTTATTCAATAATATGTTTTTGGATTCCAACTTGAATAAAATAAATCATACTGCGTGTTTTGCCCATTCCGCCCAAATCATAAATTGAGTCATCTGATTTGGCACAGCTGATTAGCAGATTGTATCAAACGGGCTGTCAGATTGCCGCCAGTAGCTTTATTAAGATGGTAACGAGAATGAGCTGCAGACAAGAGCCCTCGAACCTATTAGTCATTATTTCAGCACATTAGTAATTCATAAATCAAAGCTTAAAAATGGCTCTTGCTAATTTAATGGCAAAGTCCAGTAAGTCTAACTCCTTCCACGCAGCACCAGCATTATCCATCGGCCGCTCTGTAAAAGCTTTTCAGTGTGGTCCTTTTGGCATCGAGTCCTCTGCAGGCCATTTAGATTCCTATTTGGGTTAAGTATGAGGACGCGGCGCTCAAACACTAACCCGAAAGTATGATGAAGCAACAATTACGTTTGGCTGGAGGCTTATTAAGATTTCATTTTAATGGGACTAAATTATGCCTCTGTTGTGTTAATTTCGGCTCAATGAGAAGACACAGAAAAGATATTAAACTCAAGGATGGAGACTGCTGGCGAAAAGCGTTTATTAAGTTCACTGAGTCAGACGTTTTAGTTAAAACAAATTGTTCCTTAAGCCTGTGCCATAAAATTATTAAGTTCACTGAGTCAGACGTTTTAGTTAAAACAAATTGTTCCTTAAGCCTGTGCCATAAAATATAGTCCCATATCTGCTGAATCAAAGGATGAAAGTGGATGCAAATGGACATATCAGTGTTATTGCTGTTGATTGAGCATATATAAATTAAAAGATGATTGTGTTCGACCAACCACCCCAAAAAAAAAAAAACCAAAAGAACTATGACCTTTATCAGGAAACTGATATATACATATATATATATTTTTTTTTTCCAACGTCTGCTGTTTGTTCTTTTGGGAGACAGATTCCTTAGAATAAAGTTGCGACGTGTTTCCTCTTTCAAGCCCCTGTGCGCCCACGGTGCGTTTTTGACCTCGCGCCTGTGACGGATTTCACTTCTCAATTATTCGTGCCACCACGAACTGTGATGACCGACAAACAGCGAAGTTTGTGCCGCGATGAGCGGATTGTTGACGGCACGACATTCGCCCAATTAGCCAATTAATCAGTTCCATTCCAGTCGCTGCGTAACTCTGCTTCAGGTTTTGGCTCAAACGGGCTCCAGGAGTCTCCTGTGGATGACAGCAGGGAGCAGCGCTGGAGATGCTGTAGCTCGCACAGCCGCTAGAAGACGGAGCGCCGTGGTCCTCCCACCTTCTCCAAGCTCCTCCGTGCAGCCCGGGGAACAGCCGCTATTCCCTAATAACCCGGTGAATGGGACTTTTGCCCTGCGCTGGATCCCGGAGTCCGGCTCCGTGCTGCGAAGGTGGGGCACGTTTGCGGACAGAGGGACAGTATTTTCTTTCAGTGAGACCCGAGGTGGAAAAAGACGCAGCAATGACAGAGCAGCAGTCGTGCGCAGCGGCGAGATAGACCAACTATTGTGGGGACGGGAGGCTGAAAACACAACTGAGCGACGCCGGCGGCAGATGTGATTTCCAAACGCCGCAGCTGGTGTGGTGCCGGCGGTGTGCTGGACGGGCTGTTCTCCTTCTCATCCTCCACTGCGTCCAGTTTCCACACTCCACTTCGGGGGGGATCGGGCGGCTGTCCGCGAGGGAGTATCGCTGCAGAGACTAACGGGGAATGCCATGTGTCCCCGCGCGACATAGAAGCTCTTTGTGGGCTCTTCTGCACCGGGGACAGGTGGTGCCGCGCGCGTGCGTGTGTGTGCGTGTGTGTGTGTGTTGAAACTAGCAGGGGGGGGGGGGGGCACGGACACACAACCCCTGAGACAGTTGTCCTGAGGATGTCAGCCAGGCGTACGGGATCAGTTTTTGCCAGAGACAGGTGCGACAGGGAGGAGTAGTTCGGAGCCCGACTCAGGATCCGGGATCGCTCTAACGAGCCTCCTCTCCCTCTCTGATCACTCTCGGATTTTGTTGTTGTTGTTGTTGTTGTTGGAGGGATCCAGCGGGACTCACAGCCGACTCGTACTGCCGTTTGCTCGGCGCCCCGTTATCAGAGGTAAGTGAACCCGAGCTGTCCGGTGTGGAGGTCTGAGGTGGGTGCGGGTGGGGGGGGGGGGGGGGGGGGGGGGCTGGTGGCGCGCTCTATGGGGGGCACTACGGGCTCTGTGGCGCCTTCCAGCTAGGGATAAATTGTGTCGTCTCTGATGACGTGAGGGATTGAAGTTGTGCGATCCGGTGAGGACGGACAACACCGAGCTGATCTCCGCATTTTGTCCTTTACAGTAGGTCTCATTGTATAATTCTCAATTTCATACTGCGTAGCTCGCAGCCACGCACAACACAGGCGGAGCGCCATCCGTGTATTGATTGGGTATTGACAGGGATCAGATCGTGTGATTGAACATGGCTGGCAGTTTATGGATGTGTGTTGGACAAGATCATTTGTTACTGTACATCATGACAGCTGTAGTTCAGTCATCAGTGTCACTCATCCACTTTGATCCACCTGGCTTTGCTCAAGGAGCGGGTTTCATTTGAGAAATCTGTGACTTTCCTCTTGGTGTCTGGAGGAATTTTGGCTTTTTGACATTACAATTGTTTTTAAAGGGTAATTAGAAAACCTCATTTTCTAATCCAGTGAGTTGCAGAACCGTAGAAGCAGAGACTGCATTGTGCCTTCATGTGGTGTTGGTGAAAACATGCACCTCTTTGTGCGTCTTCCCCACTGTTGTTTTGCATTGTGTGTTGCTTGATTGCGTGTTACCTGCTAGCAGTTGTGTGCGTTTTACAGCCATACCTGCTGGGCCCCTGGTGTCCAGTGCTCCATGCCTTCAAGCTCTGCTATCCCTCCCTCCTTCCCTCCCTCCCTCCCTCCCCTCTGCAGTAGCTGCTATCTTTACAGTACATTGAGCTAGTTGGCTGGATAATGTCAGAATCACATTTCTGCCTTCGCTGCGCGGACCGCTAACTCCTAATAGCCGGCTCCAAGTCTTTGAAAGTTTCTCCATTTGGGAGCTGCGTGTTTTTGTTGTGGCCCCCTGTTTTCAAATTCAAATCTCCTTTCAGCTGCCTTTTGTCCATTGCAGAGTTTTGTGGACTGGAAGGAGAGACAGGGAAGTAAGAGAAGTCCCAGAGGGCCAGAGCATTCCTATAATGAGCCCGAGTGTGTGTGTGGGAGAGGACAGTGAAAGACACATCTAAAGAAAGTGAGACGCTGCTCCTTGTCCAGTGCAAAGGTAGAGACAGCCGAGGGAATACCGGCACCTCCACTAACCTTTCTGTCGCTCTGACTGTGTCAATCAGCCGTGGAGGACAAGGGCCTCTTTAATTCCCCATCCTCTGGGCTGTCACCCAGCCTGACAGCCAGAGCTCAGGGGTGCTTCCACAGGTTACACATAGCTCCTTCCTCCCCGCTGCTCGGATGCGACACCAGAGGGTGATGTCCTTTTTTTTTCCTTTCACGGAAACAACAGTGCATACGAGGGAGAGAAAGTAAAAGGTGCTGGAGGTGAACAAGTCGAGATGAGACATGAAGGGAAAGATGATCACACACTAATCATCTGAGTGCCGCAGCTTCTTCGGCACGACGGAGGAACAGCGGCGCCCTCTTCTCTCATGTGCTGACACCCTCTTGTAGGCCCATCGCACCACCAGTAATTAATGGAGAAGTGCTATCAGAGGGAATTAATTAATAGACAACAGAGGAAATACCTGTCTGATCTTCTTCTTGCACCGGATCCGGCTTCCATTTGTTAAAGGGCAAAACACTTTGTGCCGAGTTGAGAATAGAATTTTTAGAAAATCGACACAAAAATGAACCGTGGATTTATTCTTCTCATCGAGCGAAGCATAAGATTGTGAAGAAGATCCGACGAGAAGAAAAAAAGCAGATCAAAAGGCAGACCTTGGAGCTGCTGCACTGTTAATTTGACCTGAAGTCACATTCTGTAACCGCCACAGAAACATTAGCACTTAGTCAAGATTTAACCCTCTAAGACTGGCATTAATGTTCCAATGGCTGAAGGTTTTAATAGTAAGCTTTCTCAAAAGAGTTGAATCTCTCCCTGCAGGCAGAGGAGAAAGGGATACATGTTTTCTCAGTTATTATATAAATAACCAGACTGTAGGAAGCCTTGCTCCTGCCAAAAGAAATGACTCAGTAGGGGAGGTGGGGTGGGGGGGCAAGACTGCACAGGCAAACATAAGGAAAGCAATCGAAGGAACGCTTTACCTGATGTCCTGAACACTAAATGTGATTAGTGGAGAAACCCCACCAGTGGGGGGAAAAGCAGTAGTTGCAAGTAAAAGCTTAATATAGGAGCTGGGTTTTGTGTCAATGGAGAACTCAGATAACAAGGCTAAGTGTGTGCCCAGGAAACCAGGCAGGGGGTTTGTACCGCTCCGAGGTCCCAGTGCTGATGTCAGTTTTTGGCGACGTTTCCCCCCCACCCCCCGTCCCCCCATCCCCAGTGCTTCTCCTCGCAGCTTAACAAACTGCTCACCGGAGCTTGGCTAATCCTTGGCTATAGCAGTGCCCAGTGATTTATCATAAAGTTAGTTAATTCGGGGAGATCTGCAACACCGTACACCCATGGCTCTGACAGATCCCCGCTGTCTTCACCGCAGAGTCTGAATCGCCAATTAGTTTGAAGAATAGTTTGCAAGTGTGTGTGTGTGTGTTTAAGTGTGTGCGCCGGTCATTAAGAAACGAGGAGAAAGACAGAGCGAGAGTTTGTCTGTCAGAAGGAAACATAGGCACATTGTTCATCACATTGTGTCTGTTTGCCATCCTGTCTCGTATGGACTTTGTGTGTGTGTGTGTGTGTGTGTGAGTCAGTCTGTCTGTGCCCCCATACAAGTGTGATTCAACACTGTCCGGCCTCGCTTGAATGGACGCCCTGTTTGTGCCCCGTTCCCGACGCCAACAGCCGCTCTGCACCCTTTGCCTCGGCGCAAGTGTCGCGCCCCCTGTGCAGAAATGACAGGTGCCTTTTCACACAATGGCTTGATCCCCTCTTCCCCTCCTCCCCCGCTGCACCCTGCTGGGAGGGGGGTGGGGGGCTGCTGCGTCACCTGTGGGCCTCGGGGCAGCTCCAGCGTGGAAATAAAACAAAATCATGCATTAGTCAGACACAGCTTGCTTTCCCAGACAAGACCACACACACATCGACAAATTGGGCTTCTGTTCTCAGAGCTGAACATTTGCAGAAACCTGGATTCAACACTGAAGCCAAGGGGCGGAAAGGGGGATAACTGAGGTTCTCCTTTGAGAAAATAACTTCTTCAACCCAGTTATGATCTAAATTGTGGCCCCTTTGCTATCCTGTATCTACTGGTAAAAGGGCAACCCATACATCTTGCACATTTAATCTGTCCTGAGGAGTAATACTTGTGCCTCTGGAGGGAGCTGTCTAAAGTTTGAAAGATGTCATCTGAGTTATCTCTGATTTACCAGAAAGCCTGTGTTACAAAGTGGAGTTTGAAAGAAGTGGGCATTTAAGAGGACAGTGGTTGTTTAATGAAAGAGAGTTGACTTGCATAATGGGACATGTAGAATCCAGAGTTTTTTTAGATTGACCCTTACTGTTTTAGGAACTAACAGTCAGGATGTCTTGGCCTCTGCTGCTTCTATTTTTATCATACTTATTCTGTCTCATGAGTCCCCCTCCATCTCTATGAAAGCATTAAACTGCTGCAGTAGCCCTGTAAATCCCCTTTTCTGGTTAGACACTGCTTTACATGGGACTCAAGTTAAAGGCTCAGTTCACCCATATCATAAACAGTAAAAAAACTAAACAAACATACTCTCTCACTTACTGCACCGAGTGCTGCAACATTCAACCACGCAGATAGTTTGGGTTTTAGAAGTCTGGCCCTGTGATTTCTTCCTCCGTCTGAATACAATGAAAAATAATGGAATTTCATTTGCAATACTCACAGAAGTAAAAATAGCTATTTTATTGGAAGGAAGTGTTTCCAATGAAAACAGAGCATACCTCTAGAGGTAAGTGGGGAAGCATGATTTCTCGCAAATTTCTAAGATCCTGTTGGCTGAAGTTTCTCTTTGGCAAAAGTGAGTCATGAGGGTCAACATTTGACTCTAATTACATTTCAATATTGCACCATGTGCATGTGCATGTGCACCTGTGTTTACTTAGACGTGATCAATGTGGGAGCAGAGCTGTCGCCATCTGCACCAGTCTAGTCCGAGACTGACAGACTGGGTAGGAAATACTATTACCCCCCCCCATCCGCTACTTTCCTTTGCACTTTCTGCCTTCATACTGCTGCTCCCCTCATTACCTCTCTTCTCCTGTCCCCCCACTCCTCCCTTCTGTCCTTCGCTATCCTCTCCTTGGCTTTCTCCTCCCGCCCCCTCCTCCCTCTCTCAATCTCCCCTGGACCTTGATGTCAAGGCCTCTCAGGCGGTGTGGTCTCCGTCTGCAGGCTGTCAGGGCAGGGACACTGCCCACTGGGACCCTGAATGGGACAAATTGGCCGTAACAATGTTCCCACTTAGCATGTGGAGCTGGGAGAAAGAGAAGGTGAAAAGGAGGGCCCGGTGATTGAGAGGCCAGGCCAGCCACATTGGGGGAGATCGGTGGAGAGCAAGGGAGCAGGACAGCTCTTTGAAATGTATGAATTGAAGACTTGCATTAAATCCCACACCTCGTCTTTTTTTAATCCTCTCCTCACACGTTCTCTCTGCACATATGGCTTTTATTGTTATTTGCCCAAGGCTAGTGCTGGGGTTGCCATAGCAGCAGGATAAACACGTTTGCCTGTGACCCTGCAAACCCTCACACACACACACACACACACACACACACACACACACACACACACACACACAAAACACCTAATTCTCAAGGCCCTTCCAGGGGGGTTCGTCCGGCCTTGCAGTTTGATCTGCACTGAGGTGCTAGCGCTGCCCCACAAAGGGTCAAGGATCATCCAGCCCCCCATTACAATGTAATAAGGGCTGCAGCCCAACGGGACCACCTCCGCCATTTAATGCTGCTCCCACATCATCTGGCTCTCTCGCTTTTATCTTTTAATCACTTGTTTTTCCAGTCCCATCTTCCTTTCACTCTCATCTCTCCGCCTGCTTCATGCATCCAGTGCAATGCCAAGGCAGCCAGAATATACGAGATAGTTCAAAGAAGGAAGTCTGATATAGTCAATAATAAGCACGCTTTCATTTTCCTTTCAAAAATTCTCTTTCTCGTGGTTGTGCTCATTGGCAGCCACAGGCGAGTCTCTCCTTCTGAGTTTGTAAAGTCTATGATTTCAATATTTTCTTGTCTATGCCCTTTAACTGTGACAGAATGTCTTGGAAAAGTTGGAGGGATATCATGTTGTGTAAGCCTGAGGTGGCACAGTATGACAGGAACGAAGAATGCAGCTGCTATCACCAAAGGCCAAGTGGCTGTTGAATAAAGATGCTTCCCGTTGGTAAAACTGGCATTCCCATGTAGGCTTATTGTACCTCCACGGGGGGAGTGTGTTCTCCTATATCTGAATAAGGTAGACACCGGGGATTCTTCCACTCTCTGCAGCAGTGAAAAAGAGACATTTCCATGAGTACAAACTCAAACTGGCAGCGGACCATGAGCGATACTGTGGGAGACGGGGATGAAAAGACGGGCAGACATGTTGGAGACGGACAACAACGTTTACTTCCTGGACACGGATAAACAGTGTGTGTGAACGGAATTTGTTTGCTGGCCCCCCCCCCCCCCCCCCCCCCCCCACACTCTCCGTATCTCTTTCTTTTACACACACACACACACACACACACACACACACACACACACACCCCGTCGTGTCTCTGCCGCTCACTCTTATGAGGTCTTAGTGTCAGTAGAGCCCCAGTCTGTTAACAAGAGAAGAGACTAATGAGGGGCCATGGTCAGGAAGGGAGTGGACAGGCCGGTCCCATATACCACCCAGAATACATGAATACACACTGGCTCATTGAGGCACACACTCGCATATACCGAGACAAATATACACACACACATCTAAGTAACAAGCCCAAAGCCGGCAGTTGCATATTCAGCGGCAGCAGCCACACCGCAATTATATTATTTTTCTCCTCTGACACGATAAAAATAGCAACACTTATTTCTATTACAGCATTATCAGACACACTCTGCGCATCTCCGCGGTTTTATTTCCCATGCCAGGTTGCTGCGATCGCTCAGCAGATAACTATGAAGACTCAGTTTAACCGCTGTACGGTGGGAGACATTGCGTCGGGGATGCTGGTCACACACATCCTGAATCATTTCCTGCATCAGCGCCGCGTGAATCTGTAGAAAACCATGCCCTCTGGGCCAGCCTGTATTATCCTGCTTCTGTTTTATAGCTGATTCATTTCTTTGGGGAACTTCCAGCCCAAATGGCTCCATCCTGTAGTTTTATGGTCGCAGAGAAGCTGCGAAAATAAAATGAGAATGTTCTCATCGGTTTTGTCTGTTGTTGACAGAATTGTTTACTACTTCTTCTGCAGCTCTCTGCTTGTCTCATTGGCGATCTGTTTCTGACTGACTGTACGCTTTAAAAAAAAAAAATCTGCTAATTTTTCTGCCGAGCAACCACTTGTTTTGTGCTTCAAGGTAATTAACGGCTTAATGCGTTCAGTGACCTGGGCGAGTCAGTCATGCTGAAACAAACAAAAAGAAAACTGGCTTGCTGGCACTGGTTGCGGGGCAGTTGGCGAAGTGGTGGGACGGAGCCGGGACTGTGACCCGCTGAGGGAGAGCGGGGAAAGGGCTGCGGCGAGAGGGGGTGGACGGTTGGTGGGTGAAGCTGGGGGGGGGAGGAAGAGAGGTGGAAAATAGTGGAGGAGTCTTGAGGGGATGCTCGCTCAGCCTCTGTTGCCGTTGGAAAGTGGAAGCAAAGTGGGTCCTTGAACGTACTCGTTTAAATTAAAGGCTCAGAAGCAGCAATTAATGTACAGCCTCGCTGTGGGTCTCTGCTGCGCCGAATCAAAGGGGTCTTGCTGTGCAGTGCGTCTGCTCATCTCCTTAGCACCCCATTCACACACACACACACACACACACACACACACACACACACACACACACACACACACACACACACACACATGCACGCTCGCATGCACAGAGAGGATTTTAGCCAAGCAACTCGAGCCAATGAGCGAGAGACGGGATGAAAGTGTTGCATGGAGCTTAAAGCTGAATGTCAAGGTTAAAGAACAAAAGGATGATGATTTTGGGCTTTGTGTGAGTGGCGGGGGGATGAAGGGAAGGTGAAGTTTTGATGCTGGGATGAGAAGAAGACGAGATGAAATAAGGAGAGGAGGAGGAGGAGGACAGAGTGTGCTCTCCGAGGGCGGGAATCACAGAGCCAGACCCGGGTCCCATCTGGAGGCAACAGGTCCGTTGACAGCAGGCTGGTTCCCAGTCCAAGTCTCCCAGGCCGTGTGTGACAGCCAGGACCGGAGCCAGGGTCCCCCCTTGTCCAAGAGCCCCAGAGACCCAGCCAGTCCACCGGCAATCTGTCCCGTGGTACTAACCACTTCAGTATGACGGATGGCCACGTTTGCTATGCTCAAATTGAAAGTGGATGTCTGATATTAGCGCCCCTATCAGAGACGAGTGGAATCCACGAGAATAGCAGACAGTCTCTTATTCTGAGGAAATGTGGAACCGATAGAGAGGATTTCAGCTCCTTCACAGCAAATCTGTTATTGCTGTACTACATTATGTCCCGGCCTGAATTCATTAACATTAATTTTCACTTGATACAAGGAGCGGGTAACAATAGCAGTCGCAAACCAATAAGCCACAAAAGCAAAAAAGAATTGATATCCTACACGCATAACAGCTACTTCTAAAGCCTGCGTGCTGTTACAATAGAGCCGTTGATTGGCAAGTCTTCTGTGCCGGGGCTTCTCTGTCGGCCGCTGTGCATTCAGGATCCCATAGCTAGCGTGCTCACAGTAGCTAGTGGGTCATTCGTATTTGCATGTAAATGTTTTTCACCCCTTGGCTCGACTGGTGGGGCAATCAGAATGGCTCTCTGTCTGCATCACTAAGAGGGAGGCTGCAATGACTGACTGTGACATTCAGAGCTCAGGCCAGGCGGCACCCTTTGCTTTCATTGGCTTGTTCGCTCACACGTTGGTTTCTGTGGGAAGGAGAAGGCAGAAGAGAGGAAAGGGTGTCGTCGATGTGATATCTCGTCAGCCGATCCTTTAGCGGCCGTTCGCGGCTCCATTCTTGTTTAACTCTAAACAACACCAGAATCAGACCATGTCATCCCACGTCCTCCTACCTCATCATCCAGCCCCGGAGCCTCCGCTTGGCCACCTCCAGCGTCCCATGGAGACACGGAGATGGACACTTTGCGGGGATTTTTCGTGCTCGGACCCAGCGTGACACACACACACACACACACACACCTCCCACATGGCGATGATGGATACATGTGCAAATGCGTATCTGTACGACGGAGGAGTGTTTGTGCTTGACTCATGTAGCACATCCCATGGTTTGGCAGTCTGTCGGGCATTTACCAGCCTCTGCTATCAGATGAAACCTGGTCCTTTTGGTCCTTTTGGTCTCTGAGCTTCACCAGCCGGGTGTCTCTGTGGGAAGAGGGGACATTAGGGGACAAGGACACTCAGGGAGGGGTTGAATGTTTCGAGTGAATAAGTTCAGTGAGTGAACGAGGACGCGAAACACATCTAAATACTCTGTTACCGTTGGAATGTGTGTTTATTTTATGAATATATCCATTGAGCTGACATGATTTCAAACATGTCTGTTTCGGCAACCGCAACGCTCCAGTAATTCCAGTTTGTAATTCTCATATTTGCCGTATTCTTCCCGACACTGATTTAGATGCATCTTCCGTCTTTGTCTAGGCATGCGAGCATGTCTGCCCGTGTAGGACGTTGTGTGTGTACTCGCAGTCTAAATAAACAGAAAAACTATTTTTAAAAGTCTCCCCTTCCCAGTTTGTGCTTGTGCCTGTTTGATGTGACTGCACTTCAAACATTTCTCTAATCCTCCTCCTTGACATTTGAGCGCTCAGTTCTTTCATCCCAATCATAGGATGTTACTGTACGGTTTGTCCGCCGCTCAACAGAAACATTGGTTTGTTGCTGTCATTATGTGGTCTTGCTGCATTGGCTGCTCTTGTGAATATTTTTTCTGCGAGGCTAAGGCAGCTCATGGGCTTAAAATGCCAGCGCATTGGCCTTTTAATCATGCACAAATGTTCAGGAGTTGGTTCTAGTTAGCTTGGGGCTCACGGCGCACTGATTTTGACACCTCATCACAACGTGACCCTGGGGGGCGGCGCCCTTTGACCCCGTCCTCACCTGGCGACGTCACGCGCTGACTCAACACCCTGTTGTGCACATCAACGCCGGGGCTCGCTTGTTACCTGCTGCGGCTGGTCTAACCTTTTCAACAATTATCCGCTCGCTCCTTATAAATAGCCTCACTTGTTCTGTCTGTTTCATTTCAAACCCAGCCACTCTCTCCTCCTGGCTCGTATGTACAGAGAAACTCGATCCCCGAGTCTAAACTCAAGTAATAAACAAGACAGAAAATGCCTGAGAGGCGGCTCCTGCAGGCCTGAGACACGTCGTGCACCATGAAGCTTTAAGGGTGCCGTCACAAAGGGGAAGCGTTGACTGTTTTTTAAAATGTGTTTATTCTTCTTCTTGTTTTTCTTTTACTTATATGCATGTTGGAAACGAAAAGCAGTAAAAGCCATCTTGTTGCTGCAGCATTAAGTAAACAGAACCCCTGGCCAAAATAACCCGAATCATCACAGAAATATGCAGCCAACCAACACGCTTTCAGGTTGGCCTCTTGCCTCCCCAGCATGCCGCTAACTCACGACGGAGCATTTATTTCTGCACATTTGTTTAATTATTGACGACTCTTGGTTAGTGTGTTTTTAATTGCACTATCCTGAGAGGGCGAGCCGAGTGCTCAGTTAAGAAACACTGGCGTGCACGACTCCTGCAAAATGTTAAAGCTGGCAGTTTATTCTTGAAGTCCTCCTTTGGTGGACAGTTTTCATTTATTTTTTACTCTCTTTTCGCTTGGTTTTTTGGGCCTGGGCCGCTTCACCTGGCACAGAAGAGCCTCTCTGCTGTCATCAGCACCATTAACGGCCACAACAAAGTAGCTTTGAAGCTCTGCAGGGCTTAGGCCGTAATAGGAAGACAGCTCCGGGCTTGCACTATAATGGAAGGGAAAGCTCGGGGGCTCCACTGTTTGCTCCTTAGTTCAGATTTCTGCCCTTTTTCATAAGATACGGCTCCAAAGACATCTGGACCAATTACTCTGCCTTTGTGTTCGTCCACCTTTTGTTACGGCCTCGCATCTCAGTTTTAGACGCTTCTGACATTGAAGGGGGGAAGACGACAAATGAAGCGACGCGGATCATAGCTGCACAGGATACAGCCGTGGCTCTCCGGCAGCTATTTTCAAGACAGAGGTAGCAACTGCTGGAAAGCTCAGTATTTACTGCTGTCTCTTCTCTTAACTGGATGCATTATGTTCATTTCCTTTGCTGCTTTTCAAATCTTAATCAGATGTTTAATTTGCAGGATTTTCACCAGCTGGCTCCAAACATCTCCATCTCTTCATCTCTTCGTCTTCTCTGTGTGTGTGTGTGTGTGTGTGTGTGAGTGATTTCCTTGGTTTCTTTAGTAGTCAAGCGGTGTGTGTGTGCCCCTGGCTGTGTGTGAAGGTGGGTGGGTTAACATAACAGACAGTGTCTTCTGCCTGGTCTGGTATTAACTCGATGATGCCAGTGGAAATGTGACAGGATTATTGGTCTGCTCGTCATTCCACAGAAGAAAAGACCGCGAGGAGCCTTTATTAATATAATAACAGTCCTTGGTTAGGACAGCTAGCATGCTCTCTATGTAAAACATTCACACACACACCTATTGGCCGCCCAGCTAGACTCTCAGCGGCCACCTCTCCATCCTATTTATGTTATTTGTCACTTCTGCAAAAATTCACAAAATGCAAAGCCGGAAGCTGATTAGGCTTCTCCGTGTGTTTACAGGCCATGAGATCAGCATTTCCTCGCCATTGTCGAGGCTGTTCCCTGCCGCCGATAAGGAGTAATTGCCAGTGTGGCAGTTGACTTGCTTCTTCCTTGAGAGTTGCCATCCAGGCTGAAGCAGGCTTTGAGACTCCCTTTGTTCCCGTGAACAGTCTACATCAATATCTTTGTCTGGAGGTGTGGAGATTTCGTTTGCATCAGATAATCCCCTTTCTCTCCTGAAATTAGTTTCTCTCTCTTGAGGCTAACACGCAGAAGCAAAATTACAAATGAGCCAGGATTACAAATGTAGAAGTGTGAAACAGAACAGATAGAGGAATGAGTGGAACAAGTGTGAGTGTGGGTGTGTGTGTGTGTGTGTGTGTGTGTGTGTGGAGGAGGCCTCTCTGCTAGCTGTCAAGGACTTTTGCTGGGATACTTACCTGATTGAAATGAATAGATTCCTGGATAGTGGATGCAGGAGGAGGGGGGTGTGTGGAGTGGAAGCCTGAGGACTCATCAGTCATCACACACACACACACACACGCACACACACACACACACACACACACACACACACACACACACACACACACACACACACACACACACACACACACACACACAGAGGCTGGCTCAGTGGCTCATTAATGCATTTTAGCACCACTGGCCAGGCACCAGGCCAACCCAGAAAACAGAAGCTAAGGGGTGATGCTCACCGCGGGCTACCCTGCGCTGGGTAGAGGCGTAAAGCTGAGCCTCTGGCAAGTTTTAGGTGTCAGGATCCATACACAAACTAATGAAGAGCCGAGAGAGAGCGAGAGAGAGAACGAGGCTTCAATCAAACTGAATAAAGCAACAAAAACATGCACACGAGCTTCAGCACTCGCATGCACACAGGCGGGCGTGAGAGCAGCTCAGCTAACAACCGCTGATGTTTCACAGAGGAGCTGATATTTAGGAGTGTCTCTGTAAGTGGATGTAGTGATAAATCTTAAAGCAGAACACTCTCCCCGAGCCAGCGCTGTGTTTTGGTGAACTAGTTCTCCTTTATCCGAGCGTCGGGGGACGCAGACACCCAGGGGAGACGGGGTATAGGAATAGAGTTTTCCTCCATCAACACAACTACTGCCTCGTTGAAACATACAGTGTGTGTGTGTGTGTGTGTGTGTGTACCAGAGCTCTTTTTCAACCTCCCATGACAGCTTCCATCAGCACGATTATCAGGAGAGCAATATTGCTTTTGTCAAAGCGGTTTCAGGGGCAGAATATGGATATTTAGTCTGTGTACACGTCAGGACATTTTGTTATTGTTGTCAGGCGAAGCAGTAGCCGGCGCTCAGGAGAGCTCAGAGTGGGGTTGCTTATTTTTTTTTAAAGCTCAGCAAGTCTCCAGCCAAGGCAGCTAGTTTTCTCTTCCAAGGCCTCCTGAGAGTCAACCCCGAGGACCTGGACTAATTCTTCTGCATCGCATTACCATTCTCATTAACGTGACTGATTACGCACTTGGAAAGAGTGGGCCACCGTCGTGAGCCGAGCGGCCAAAGTGTTTACTGGCACACAAGTGTGAAAAATCCCGAATGCCGACTCGTGTTGAGTCATTTGTGTCTTAGATCATTCTGACGGCTGCGAACAGACCTTTTGACATCTCATTCTCCGTCGGAAATGGATTTCCATCTTATTTAGCTGGTGGTTTGTGCGTGTTGTGTCAGCGCGCTCCTGCGCTCATGAAAGGGAGATTTTGCCGAAGTTAGAGTTAACTTCATGTTTTGATCACACGATTAATTAACCTTCCTCGGCTCGCTGTTGAAAGTGAAGGGCGTTATGTAACTCGAAAAAAAAGAGGTTTCCATGGATGGAAATGTACTTTCCAACAAGCCGATCCAATTTTGTCGAGCAGCAGTTGTTTCCATAGTATATAATGCATCCTCTTGTGTTTATTGTTGGAGGGAGATCACAACAGTGCACAACGTAGCTTTGACTAAGGAATGAAAACAAGAAAATGTGTAAACTAGTAAACAAGCTGCCTCGGTCTTCTCGGTGCACTAAGTGGAGTCCCTGAATGGGTGAGAAAAAGTAACAACACTTAATGCATGAGACATTTCTGTGATAATTAGATGTTGTGCAGAGGCTGTTTAATATGCGGACAGACTTCAGAGGATAGGAAAACACAAAACCCCAAAGCCATCCCGTGTCCCAACTACAGCCATTATTAGTTTCATTACATAAATACTCTGTTATTTTTCGGAGAAAGCTCCACTCGGAATAGAAAAATGGAAATAGTTCTGGGTCTGACTGGACTTCTAATCAGTATGCTCCTTAATATAAATATCCCAGCATTATAGGTGCTGCAGGCTTAATATAGAACAGAGATCCCATCTACTTGATTTGTGTAAGTCAATCTTTATTTATAGGGCGGGGACACGTTTAGGAGCAAGAGTCAAGTTTACAATTTAAAAACAAGAAACCCTCCAGGCCTTCAAAAATCCCGTTACGATGATGGAAAAACAAATAAATGAACTGAGTGCAGTTAAACATAATGCTACCAGCGATATTATAATCATCCCCTGAATATGTTTTCTAGAAACGGAAGATACTACCCGGAGTATTAGACATAAAAAATCGGTTATTCCAGGAGAAGGGAGCAAATGGCCCAGGATCCCCATCTAATGTAATGGTGTGTGTCAGCATAATGCCGACTGGCACTTTAACTGGCCAATAACCCAGTCTTTATGTTTTATGAGACATAGAATGATCTGATAAGGCTCGACCACCTTGAGGCTTCCTTTGGTCGCTGTAGACGTACATACATGGAGAGCTAATACACGGGTACATTAGGTATGCTAGAAAACTAACAATATGGATTAAGTAGAGGCTCAGCAGGACGTTCAACTTAACTTCAAGTCACAAAAACAAATAAGGGTCAAAAGAAACTGCCTTGAATTGAAAAT
Source organism: Cottus gobio (assembly GCA_023566465.1). Lineage (NCBI taxonomy): Eukaryota > Metazoa > Chordata > Actinopteri > Perciformes > Cottidae > Cottus > Cottus gobio. Next base: position 6,461,083 of record CM042217.1, read on the forward strand.
GACACATTTATTGGTTTTCATTAAGTTCATGAGCGTTAGTTAAAGTATTATTCATGTTACATGCTACGGACGACACTGAAATGTAAATAATCACGATATGAATTTCTAAAAAGGCATCTCCATACTCTCTTAAAGAGTTAAGGTACATAAAGTAAGCAATAGACGGATGTTAACTTCTCTACAATGAGATTGTCCACCTGCTACCAATGCTGGGATGCCATTGGACGCGTGCTATGGATGTTTGTTGCACAAACTTGGTTAAAAATTAAAACTTTGACCACAAATCCTGGTTAAAAATTGTAATATTGACCTGGCTGGAGCCCCCGGATATCAGAAACACCTAGATCGTGTCAATAGAGTCAGCGGAGCCGGTGAAGGGCGTCCCAGTGTAAGTCTCAGGTCAGCCACAGTGAATGATGGGTAATGGCCTTCGCTCACTACAGTGTGTGAGCTCAGCTGGAAGAAGACCAGCTCGGCCAGCGGAGCTATGCGGCTCTCCACAGGGACCTTTGTATCAAGGCCCAGTGTTGGTCTGTTTGTGTGCATATGGGTTTGTGTGGACTTCTCTACCCCACTGTCCAGCTGACCTGGAGTCTGTCCAAAGGCCATACTTCAGCCACCCTCTCCTCTGCTCTCGTTCCCTCGTTCCCTCTCTGTGGGCGTCGGCCGGGGCTCAAAAAGATGGTGAGCCTGGGTCGCTTCCAAAATGATTTCCATTGCCGCATAAGTGCCTCTGGAAGAATGCAACTTGGTACACGCCAGGAAAGGAAAGGAATAAATGACCCTGGAGTGAGAGCTTGAAGTGGGCCAATCGACTTTTCTTTTTTTTTTTTTTTTTTTTTTAGGAAGACTGCGTTTGCATCTTGCCAAGGCCCAGCCGAGCAAATTGAAGAATTTGGAGCAGCGCAGAGAACAGCATGAGGTGGAGAAGGAGAATAAGCTAGAATAAATGAGAAAGATTGCTGGAGGTTGGAGGAAGGGTTGCTGCTACTCTCCATGGTCAAGCCCGGGATATAGTGGGGCTTTTGCAAGGAGAGGCTACCCGATTACAGCAGAAGGGAGGAGGAAGAAGATAGAGGCAGACAAGGAAATAGGCTTTAAAACCTCCATTTAATTAGAATAAGCCGCCGAAGAATTGAGAAGACAGCAAAACGAGTGGGCGTGAAGATGGAGAAAACGCGAGCGAAGGGGGAAAGCAATGTTCCCCCCTTTGCATTTTGTAATTGTTTCGGCGTGTGCATGTTCTTTCCCTCCCTGTTGCTTTTGCAATTATCCCGAGACCAGGGGCGGTCTCCCCGAAGTCAGAGTGCTTGAGACACTTGGGTGGCTTGATGGAGTTTGGCGAGTGGCGGCGCACACACACACACACACAAGGCCCGAAGACACCACTTAGTTAATTAACCAAAAAAAGACTCAAACTGACTCTCCGGGCTGGCGGACGTCTTCTTCCCGCTTCCCACGACGGGTTTCACGGAGAGAAACATCTTCCAGGTAGATTCAGGGCCGTTTGCTTTTCAAATACTGGGAATCCTATTGGCCGAGGGAGGGAAGTCATTTCCGAGTCATTCGTGTTTTTTGTTGTGGGCGGGGGGGGGATGGGAATTCTGCCTTATCGTGAGCCCCCGCGTTGGCTTTGTGCGCTCGCTCTTTGATTCACGTTCAGCGTATTTTCACTCATTTACGGGCATTTTTATCCGTGCTGCGCATTTACAAGAGACCCCCTGCGGCCTCGGTCTGTCGGATCTCCACCTACAGAAGCTGATTGCAGCGTGACACGTACCTGCGTGTGTGTGTCTCTGTGTGTGTGCCCACGTTGTCGTGCACGTGTTTCTTCTTTTGTGTGTATATATGTGTGTGTGTGTTTTTTTTTTTTTTTGCAGCTGAGGGCGAATGTTGATGAGTGCGGGTAAATAAACGGTAACAGACAAAGCACGCTGGGTTCTTGTAAACCAGTGGTGGAAATGATTAACATCCGCACCGTCCCCAAACGAACCCCGACCGCTTTCCCACCGCCTCATTTGTTCTCACTGTCAGTCCGGGGGCCTCATTTTCACTCGCAAAAGGAAAACGGTGTATAATTGTTTTTAAAGGAAACATTATATTTTGCTATCTTAATTACTATTTTAATCTTTCATAGTGATTACCTCAAATTCACGTCCTCTCCTCGAGGCCCCCTCGTGCCACAGTGCCGGAGCATTAAATGCCAAAAGATGTCTCACTGTCTGTCTGGCTCCTCCTCCTGTTTGTGTTTTAAACAGCGTTTTGACAGATTATGCCGTGTGCGCCGTGTGGGGAGTGACTGCCCGGCCTCTGCTGACTCCAGCACACAACCTGCAGAGTTTGCAGACACCTCGTGACCCCTCATCCCTTCGCGGCTGTACACAATTTGCCACGGCGGCCTTGTATATCGCCTGTGCCCTGACATTTTAGCTTTGCCCTCCTATTTGCCCTGTCCCTTCTCATTATGAGACTGCATCCGCTGCTGTCACAATAGCTCTTTCAGGTGGTCTAGCCTGCTTACTGCGTTCACTCTGTGTATGTGTGTGTGTGTGTGTGTGCTCTCTTTTAATCACAGGCTGTACACTTAATATTTTCCTCCCCATCCTGCCCCTCCATTTCTCCATGCATCTTTGCCGCATTGACCCCGCGATCTGTTTCTAAAAAGCCACTTCGCTCTCTCACTTCAGATGTTCGGCTCCTGCATGCGTGACCCTGGTCCGTGTCTGCAGATCTAAACATTTCCCTTCATTATCCCCGGGTCTCCTTGTAGCGGCTCTGCAAATTGGCCTGATGGTAAAGCTAGGCTGTGTTGCTCATTGGGCTGCCGTGTCAGTATTAGTAGCCTGGCACCTGCTTTTGTTCCCTCCAGAGGTAATTGCTAGCGAGGGGGGTTTAAGTAATGCTATGTGACTCGGGTGAGGGCATGGGCGTGCCATGCGTCATCCATCTGAGTGGATCAGTCCCCAAAAAAGGATCTCCTGTGAACTGAGTGGTGTCGTTTTTTTCTTGACATTTCCAAAGTTAAGACCTCGGGGCTTTGGTGTTAAAAACCTGCAGAGTGAGACTGAATGAAAATGATATTCATATCAGGTGCAGTTGAACTCTGCAGCAGTTTCGGTGGTTTACAGACGTGGCTGTCGGTCCCTGCTGTCTTTTCCTTTTCTCACATGCAGTACTTTGGTTTCGTTACGTCTCTCTGAATTTAAAAAGGCCAGCGATCCAGTTGGGCAGTAAAACTCTTTATCCCGGGCTTTGGTTGACTCAGGAGAAAAGAAACCGACAGCGACATTATTCTAGCTTTCAAAACAAAGGGGCGAAAAAAATATGGAGATTGTGTTGCAAATCCAAAATGTGCACAGAAACACAGCCGCCACCTCCCACGGACACCTCGAACCCGGCTTCCTCCCCTCACAAAGTTCTCTTCTTCTCCGTCCTTGGCTTCCCTCTCCCTCAGCTGTACATTAAAGTGGCATAAACCAGAGGACAAAAGTGGGTCCTCAGTGCCTCGGCGCTTGAATGGCTTGATTTCCATTCTGGTGGAGACGTAGTGTCTCGGCCTGCCAAGTTGTGTGCAGACAGACCACGGCCCGGCCCGGCTTCTGTAAAGGGCTGTACTGTACACAGTGTCGACGGATAATGAGATACACTCGGCACCCAACGGATCTGAGTCTGTTCGCTTCTCCTCTGTCACTGAGCGGTGACTCCCTTGAGAGACCAGCAGTAAAAAACACATTTAAATGGTGCTATGTCTCTCTCTTTCACACACACACACACACACACACACACACACACACACACACACACACACACACACACACACACACACACACACACACACACACACACACACACACACACACACACAACCAAAAAGGCATACATCTGCTTCCAGGGCCCTCGCTGAATTATCACCACGCGGTGAGGTGCTGAAATCCGCCGTTTGACTATTTGACTCTCTGATCTCATTGAAGTGTATTTCCCCCTCACAAACACATCGGAGCATCTTGCCCTCTCAGTGGGAGATGAGAGAGGCTGGTAGAGGGTGCTTCACTGCAGGACTGCTTTCTACTCACCAAGCACCCATCGCACACACACACACACACACACACACACACACACACGTACACACACTCCCCGCCACTTAAGTCCCATTGCAATTTACAGTGGAAATGAAAACACTCCAGTGGCAGGGTTTGACGGGGCGCGAGTGCTTTTAAATAGTGGGCCTTTTCTTCATTAGACGTTACTCAGGTGACAAGAAGGCATAAACAACCCTTCGTGGCGTTGAGATAAGTTGAGTTTTAGTGTGTTTATAGAATCACAATATGCTCCTCTACATCATCTCATTCACAGCCTCGGCCCCCATCAGCCACCCAGCTGGTTCCCGACAAGCTGCCATCAGTACATGATCTGTGTGTTTGTAGTTGAACCCGGAGCTCGAATTGATTTCATGTATGCAGTTATGTAGACTCTTCCTGATTGAGTTACAGTAATTGGATTAGAGATAAGATCAGGCATTTACTGCACGTCTAACTCCGACAATTAGGAAGTCTCGACTCAGAAGAACAGACTGACTGAGCGCAGCGAGATTGTAAAAGACACGCCTTTGGATTAAAAACCGCCTCCCGATACGATGCTAAATGGAGGGCCGCCTCCTGCAGGCCTCGGTCGTCCTAATCGCATTTCATCGCATTTCTGCTGCTCTTTATGTTGAATGTCTGCATGCATATGAGCTGTTTGGACGCTGGGAGGCAAGCACGCTTTTTCTTTCTGGTTCGCGTGGTTACTCCAAGGCTGAGACTCGATGCAACAGATAAATGTCGACAGCGTATGCTTTTTTTTTAGCAGCATAAACACAATAATGCAGCTAGTAAAAGGTGGGGTCCATCACCAGGTCAGATTCGGCCCCGTGGGTTTCAGCATTGTGTTGTTTGGCCATCGGGCAGGGATCAGAGGTACGGGGACCGATGCCAGAGAAATACCAGAGAACATGGAGAGAGCTGCCAACGGGCAGGGAACGACTGTTTAACAAAGTTCCCGGACACGTGTTTTGTTTGGCCACACTGCCCAGCGATACATATGAATCCCATTTGTCCTGTTAACCTAATCTACCTCCTTCTCCCCCATGCTTCCTTGCATTTATCTCCTTCCCTCCTTGCACAAAGTTATCATCGCACCCTTCGGCCAGAGTAGTTTCTGATTTAAGGAAACTGAATCAATCTCAAACCTGCAGGCGTACAATAGGGATCAGACGATAACGCAGGGCTACAGGAGGGCACACCTTTTCCCGGCCTTCCTCCATGGCACCGGCGTTTTTTAAGTAAGGTCACGAATGAACTTTTAGGACTGAGGCAAAGCCTTTCCACTTCCTGTCCCCGGCAAAGAAAATACATTTGGAAAGCGCATGAGCATCCAGTCGTCTCTGAGGAGTTGGCCCCAGCAGATGGCTCGTCGTGTTTTATTTAGCTGTTTGTCACACTGTAAGACACGGGAGACCTCAATCTTTTCCCTCTCCATCTACCGTGACCCGGCAGGGCTCCAGCCTGAGAAGGCCTTAATGGAAAGCCTCCTGTTCATGCCGCAGGTTTTGGGGTTGGGGGGGTGGGGTGGGGTGGGGGGGGGGGAGGAACTGTCATTCAGATGGGATATTGGATAAACAGGGTTGAAAGGTCGTGTTTACACAGCAAATCCGCCATTTCCTTCACGTCAAACAGGAGATATTTGGCAACCGGGGGAAGGAGGAAAAGGAAGCGTGACTTGACTCCTCCCCCCCCCCCCCTCCCCCCACCCCTTTGCCTTCGTCTAACATACATGTCACATGTCACACAGTAGCAGAGACGGGGCGAGCTCGCGGCGTGCCGTTAGCTCAGTTTTTCACCCGCTAAGTACTCTGTCTGTCATAAGATTTTGCATACACCCAAGCTAACCTTAATATTAGCATTTAAATTGAGTACCCATCAGAGAGGGGGGAGGGTCGCAATCGCAATATATCTGGCCAAAACACTTTTTCACTTTGCCTTCTCAAAGACGTCTCTTGGCATGGGGAGAAGTACAATAACCAATAATGCCTCTGATATGATAAAGACCTGTCATGATTGATTTCCATGCCGCCTCGACTGAATTAATTGGGATCTGTCTTCATCCGCCAATTCTGTCGCTCTTCCCTTTTACCGCTTTCTCTTTTCCCCCCGCTTTGGCTCCGCACTGCTCCCAGAGCTCATTTCAAATACCTCAATGCTGCTGGCCGGTGTCCGTGGCCCGCTGGTGGCGTTTTGGCACCGGCAGATGTTTGGATTTTAAATGCCTCTGAGATGAATGCAAAAAAATGCGCGAGCGGTTTCAGGCAGACGCTCACAGCGGTGGTATTGAGGAGTCAGAGAGAAGGGGGGGGGGAAAGAACTTTTTGCAGGGAAGTTGCAGCAAAGCACTCCTTTGACGCCGCAATCCTCAACTTGACTGAGCTCAGCACGGAAGATTATGGAGAAGAATTTTATTTTTTCTCCCTTTAATCCCTCTTTCAGGTTAAGAAGGGGAAGAGTTTTATCTTTGCGTGTGTGAGATAAAGAGACTAAAGAGAGGAGAATGGTGGAGGTGATGGCTGAGATGATCGGCCAACGTGGTCTGTGTGAGTCGTGCAGATCAAGGTCGCATCACTGATTCCCCCCTTCTGTTTGGGTGAGAGCGGGTGACCTCTGCTTCATTAACTCCGTAACTCGCTTTCAGCCCTCCCTCTGTGTGTGTGTGTGTGTGTGTGTGTGTGTGTGTGTGTGTGTGTGTGTGTGTGTGTGTGTGTGTGTGTGTGTGTGTGTTTATGTTTATCTGTTTGCATGCATGTCTATAGGCTGATAGAAGCTGTTAAGGTGGGAGACAGCATCAGGACAAATTTGAGAGAGGAGAGCAAAGTGAAGTTTCTCCAGTCAGCTTCTTGATGCAGACTCCCTCCTCCCTCCTCCAGCCTCCCTCCTCCCTCCTCCCATCATGATCCTCATCTTCCAAACCAAAGAGGAGGGCTGCAGGCAGAACAAGCAGACAGGCCTTTGATGCCCGAGTTGATGGTTACCAAGCCCTCTCTTCCTCTATCCCCCTCTCTCTCTCTCTCTATTTCCCTCTGCGTCGGCCTCGCTCGCTCTCTGTCTTGACAACCACACCACGTCCTCCACTGAAATGTGCCTAATCACAGTCTAGCCGAGGAATGACACACCCAGCACCTTTCTCCTCTCTCTTGTCACCCGTTTACGCCACTGCGCTCGCTCTCCTCGCGTCACCTCCTCCCCTCCTCCGTCTACCTCCATGCAGCGAACGGAGAGTGGAGTAAACACGACCTGTCACACACTTCGTCCCCGGCTTGTCGCGGCGCAGCCCAAAGAAATGATGCATCGCGCCGAGACGCTCAGGAGTGTCGAGCGTCGAGCTCGGCGTGCTGCGGCGTGCAGGTGGAATCCTGGGTAATAAACGGCATCTCTGAAAACACCTCAAACGCGCTTTAGGGCGTATTTTGCAGCGTGATATCATGTATATTTGTACACCTGCTCGGCATAATGTGAGAGTTTCTCCCAAAGTCATGCACGGTTTTGCCTCTAATTCGGTAAAACCAACCTGGACTTGCATGTCAGCGCAACTTTGTTTAATTGGCTTAAACTGAATTTGTTTTAGGATTTCAGCCGAATAATCACATTAAAGAGTGAGACCTTGCTAACTGGCGGCGGAGTCACGCGCTTTAATCATAATTCTCTATGCGATTTAAAAGGCAGTGGCATTATTTAGTGAACTCCTAATTTGCCTATTGATTTGAATTTAATTCATCTCTCCCCAAATACCGTGGGCCCCAGGAGGCCTGTTAGTAGATAATATATTTACTGTAGCAATCAACTGTGTGTGTGTGTGTGTTTTTTGTGTGTGCGTGTGTGTGTGTGCGTGTGCGTGACAGAGAGGCAGGCTTAAAACAACGAAACAGAAAATGTCACTTGTCACGATTACGGAGGGCTGGAGGCTATTCTGAAACTAATGACTCCATAATTGTAACGGGTCGCACAATGACAAACTTCATTACAAAGACGATTCCTCTGAAGTCGATGAAGACGTCTCACTCCGCCCACTGCAGACATAATCTGACTTAAATATGACGAGACCAGAGGGAATTCAACTGTTGTTATTTTGCCACGTGCCTTCACGGATCCGTTCACAGTTTTCAACGTTTCGACAAGAAAATGGATCATTTGGAGACGTTTATTTGGAGAATAATTTCCTGACATTAGTGCACGGGCACTAGACCCACAGCAGTGCAGGTAAGTGCTCGGCACATAGGTGCGTTTTCATTGGTATTCTTCACATTCACTGCAATAAAAACAGGTTAGTGCTGTCAGGATTCAAGTGGGCTAGCCGGGGATTATATGGTAGGATGGTGTCTTTTCCTCTCTCTCTCTCTCCTTCACTGCGTGCACCTCTCTCCACCCCGGCTTCCCTCTGCCTCCTCTTCCCTCTGTTCTTCTGTATGCGGTGGGAGTGTTGTTTGGACCGTACAAAGCCCCCGATTAGGGGGACCGCGCTGTGCAACAGCAGATAGCTCTGTTTTTCTTATTTCTCCGTGGATGGAGACGAACAGAGAGGTGGACGGACAGACCCCCCAAAAAAGGGCAAAATGGAGACGACGACAGCCGCAGGAAGTGTAACCGGATGAGGCGAGCAAGAGGGGGAGATCTTTTTGCTCACCTGCCAAGAAGTGGTTTACTGTGGCGATAGAGAAAATGTTGCAAAAGTTATTGCACCTTATCAATAACAAATCAAATATCCTGTGCAAAGTTGATATTGCTCTCCATAATCAAATGCATTCCTTTCCAGTGAGGCTAATGGAGTACTTGAAAACAAACTTGTGTTAACTAAATATCAGGAATAGTATGGGACCTTCGAAACCTGCTGCCTCACTTCAAATAAGCGTGTAATTCATAATGAAAACCACAAGAGCATCTCAAAGCCTAGACAAACCCAAACACTGTCGAAGGTTTCTATTTTAATATGAATTCCCAGCTGACCGTGGGAATATAAGAGGGGTTTTTAATCAATTAACCTTTTACTATCGGGAAAGTGAAGAGAGAGGAGGCAAAGAGAGAGGAGGCAAAGAGAGAAGAGGCAAATAGAGAGGAGGCAAAGAGAGAAGAGGCAAAGAGAGAGGAGGCAAAGAGAGAAGAGGCAAATAGAGAGGAGGCAAAGAGAAGAGGCAAAGAGAGAGGAGGCAAAGAGAGAGGAGGCAAAGAGAAGAGGCAAAGAGAGAAGAGGCAAAGAGAGAAGATGCAAAGAGAGAAGAGGCAAAGAGAGAAGAGGCAAAGAGAGAAGAGGCAAATGGAGAGGAGGCAAAGAGAGAGGATGCAACAAGAGAGAGGAGGCAGAGAGAGAGGAGGCAGAGAGAGAGGAGGCAAAGAGAGAAGAGGCAAAGAGAGAGGAGGGAAAGAGAGAGGAGGCAAAGAGAGATGAGGCAAAGAGAGAAGAGGCAAAGAGAGAAGAGGCAAATAGAGAGGAGGCAAAGAGAGAGGAGGCAGAGAGAGAGGAGGCAGAGAGAGAAGAGGCAAAGAGAGAAGAGGCAAAGAGAGAAGAGGCAAAGAGAGAGGAGGGAAAGAGAGAGGAGGCAAAGAGAGAAGAGGCAAAGAGAGAAGAGGCAAAGAGAGAAGAGGCAAATAGAGAGGAGGCAAAGAGAGAAGAGGCAAATAGAGAGGAGGCAAAGAGAGAAGAGGCAAATAGAGAGGAGGCAAAGAGAGATGAGGCAAAGTCCTCAGAGGTTTACAGTGTCTCTAATACAGAGCCATTGATTGGCTGAAATGTAATTTGCTCACAGTCAATAGTGAGTGAGCAGCGGTCAGCGAGGATAAAGTGTAACAACAGGAAAGCATAATTTAATGGCGTTGTCTCAATCAGCCCTTCTTGATTGAGTGCATCTGCTAAAGAGTGAAACGTTGGCACTTGGCTACCAAAACGCTTCACAGCAGCCCACTGCTCCTATATGCTGAGGGGGGGTTCAAAGCAGAGGTCAAATCCATGACTGTACCTGTGTGTCTATGACCTTCATCATTTATTTGAAGTGTACATGGTGCCAAAGAGATGCAGAAATTGCATGTGTAGTTCGGGAAAAGCAAAGTTTTGGGGATCAGAGACAGCAGGTGAAGTGACAGGTGGGGGGAGAGATAGTCGAGTAGTTACTAGTAGTTACTAGCATGTTGCTAGCTACATGCACTAGAGATGGAAGTAATGTATCACATAAAGTGAAATGAATATTGGGAACTAAGGAACAGATAGATGTTCATTAGTAGGAGATCACACACACACACACACACACACACACACACACACGAACACGAACACACACCCACACCCTAACATTCAAAGTTAAAGTAACGGAAAAAAGATGGAGGATAAAATCTCCAGAGAGGAGGCTGTGTGATCGTGAAGGTGCTGATTTACCACAATCTAGTTTCACCTTCTCACAGATGAAGCCTATTCAATCCTCCTATCTCTCTCTCTCTCTCTCTCTCTCTCTCTCTCTCTCTCTCTCTCTCTCTCTCTCTCTCTGTCTTTGTTCCTTTGTCTCTCCCCGTATGCAACCTTTCCACATCCTCTCTCTGCGTCTGTCTAAATCATTACTAGTGTTTCTTTTTTCTTATTCGCTCTTTCTCTGAAATTTCCCAACTCTGTAAAAACTTTGGCAGAAGGCTTTTCCATTCTCTCACAAGCCGGAGTGCCGTCCAGTTAACTGGCAGCACATGAACAAGGCATTGTATCCAAAAGCAGGGTTTGGTTATGGAACACGTCTGACTGTGTTGCAGCTGCCTTCGTTTTCTTAGAATAATGTTTTGCGCTCGCTGATCGAGAACAGACATAATACAAGACTACTCCGTGAAATAGTTTGAAAGCAAGCCGTAAAACGAAGTGTTACCTTTCTTTTGAGAAAGTAATCCCCACACCCACTGCGCGCCAATTTCACCCCGAGCGCTCCGAAACCATGAAGAACGCCTTCACAGGGAGTTTCTGGACGATGCCATCTCTTATAGTGATGCCCGTTAGCAGCTGATTCAGGCTCTGGTTTCGCAGATGAATATTAAACTTAAACAATTAATAGAAATTCAAGTGTACTAATTGATTAAATGGATTTATTTCATTCTGTTCAAAAGAGGAATGAGCTTGCAATTTTTAGGTTTTCCAGTTCAGAATGTTTTCATTAACTTCTCTCGGTGGCTCGGCAGCACATGTCCTCAAGTGTCCTTGGTGGAGACAATGAACATTTCTTACCATTCATGGAGGCTTATTGCCATGAGCGTCCGAGTGAATGGGAGGAAAGTTGTTTCTTATCGTTTATTTTAAAGTAAAGTCAAAATGAAACCACCCTGCCTGTCCTCAGGCACCCACTTTGTGAAACCGAGGTCCAGGGTTCAAGTTGGGCTCCTTTCCTTTGTTACCACAGCGTTGGAAAACTCTCACACTTTAGTCTTGAAACATCCGCCGTCTCACACTGAGCAAACAAATGCAGGATGTAGTCTCCTTTTCTTTGACTTTATTAAATAACTGCCCGCGGCCATCAAGCAGCAGCAGGATTGATACGCGTGTCTCCAAATTGAAAAAGTCCAAATATTATTTCCTCTGGAGAATCACAAAATGGTTTTCTGGCACATCGAGTGGATTATTTAAGAGGGTTTTCATTGTTGCTGCTTGAATACAACAATATTCGTATTAATAGTGGCCTTACTGCAAGCATGGGACTTATCAAGTGAATAACCAATTAGGCAACAGATAATAGGTCTATTAATGAAAATGTATTATTCTAATTCTTTACGTTATTGTAGAGACTGTATGAAGTGTCCTCAGTGCAAAGATGTGTGGGACAGGAATGACTTAGTTCAACACAAAAACAAACAGCAAACAAGCGTACCACTGGCAGTATTTAGGTATCCGCCTGTACTTTAGCTAAAGCCTTTTGACCAAAAACAGTGCCATAGTTTCTCTAGACGACCACAGATCACAATGTGTTCCTTTCCATTAGAACCGCTTTCTACTGGAGAAATGCTCCATTTAAACGGCCGACTTAGTGGTCTGTGGAAACCAGCCCACCCATAATCAACCCTCCATTCTCATTGGACCAGAGCTCTCCCTCCTCAAACATCTCAACTTAACCTCTGCCTCTGCCCAACACCCACCATGTGCCACAGGGATGCACCGATACTGAATACAGGACTTAAATAGCTGCATCGGTTATCGGTGAAAATTGGCCTGATCTACTTCATTTAGTTCAATAAAATGATGCACTGGAATTTGTTTACGTTTTGACCCATTTGTTGCTGCATTAGTAAAGTTTACACTGCTAGTTTTGAATATTATTTACCAAGTTGCTGGTGTTATTAAATACACATATTGGACTGGTTCTTGGTATCGCCCAGGTATCGGTATCGGGACTGACATTTTTTTTTCCTTCTGTTAAAGTAACAACTGAGAGAGCAGCGTTTCACACCTTAGGTCTAAAAGATAGTCAGCAAGTCGGAGCAGTAAGTATTTTAAAGTAATCAGATTACATAATTCCTCTCTGAGTAGTTATTTCTCCAGTAACCTAACCTGCGCTGTTCGTGATCTGGCAGACAAAAGAAGACTGAATCCAGTTTCTCTCAAAAAATATCTTTAAACAACCGCATTCCTACGCAGGTCTGAGGCTCCAAACAGGTGCGTGTGTTTAAGGCCTCGGGACTCCCTCGCTTGTATTTCCATTGTGCAACTTACAGTTGATCACACAAAAGCACTGAAATGGATTTGAAAGCGTAATTTGACCCCCTGTCAGATGTTGTAGCCCCGGGCTGCGGCGCTTTAACCGGCTAGCGTAGTTTACCTTAGAACAAAGTAAGCCGGGCCTTAGCCGGCCGGCAACACGATCCGGCCCGCAATGATTCCCAGGCATCTGGGGGTCACGCACCCGAACGGCTCTCTCAAAGGCGATGTCACATCGGAGAGAGGACCATTCCCCTCGGCCGAAGAAGAGAAACCCGATACGCGCACATGCACACACCGACACACACCGACACACACTCTCACTCCCCCTCGGATGGCTGTGAGAGTGTGTGAGGGACAAGGCTGAGTTAAGTGTAAAGCCCCAGTGAGAGAGAGTGTGTGTGTTCAGTATCGATTAGTATTTGATCCCTGCCAGTCGCTCCTCTCCTGTGTCTCCCCGCAGGCTCCATGCTGACCTTCTCTGACTGTCTGTCTCCACACGCACACACACACACACACACACACACACACACACACACACACACACACACACACACACACACACTGCGAGCACCAGTATTGCCTCTTTTTGCCACGAGCGTGATAACTTACCCTTAATGGAGGTGGTGTGAGACGATGTGGAGGCGTTAGGGGGCAGAGACACACAAAAAAAAAGAAAGAATAAAGGCATGAGATGGCTTTGGGCATGTGACGGAAGACAAATGGAGTGACTCAATGGGTCCATTATGAGTTTTGGGCAGAGGGTGGGTGCGGGGGGGGGGGGGGGGTGTTAAGAGATGGATGGCAAAGACGAGGCTTTGAGAGGACGTGAATAGATGTAGGGAAGCATGGTTTGATCAGGCAATCTGCTTAACCAGCTTACAGCCCTCGGCCCCCTCCTCTCCATCCTCTGACACGTTCTGTATGTAATCAGACGTTCTTCGATTGCAGTTATCGTCATAACTCTGCCAAGTGTGCTTTAGCGGTCTCCTCTGATATTTTTATTAGGCAAATTCTTCACCCGTCTCACATTTCTATGTACCTCTATCTATGACTCGGGGGGTCAGAGGATTGGAAGTAATCTTTAATATGTTCAGCCAGTCTGCGTAGTTCTGCACGTTCCATCCTTTTTTTTTTTTTATATATATATCCGCCAACCCCTTTGTGCCCTTCTTCTTTTAATCTATCTCCATCTCTCGCTCTTGTTTTTCCTTCTCCTTCTCTGCATTTCCTCGGCCCTCTTCGTCTTCGCTTCCTCTCGGTCTTTATAACTGTTAAGTCATGTTTTATAGTCCTATTTGCTGGCTGGCCCTGCTGCTGTAATAGAATCGCTCCTTCCTACATAGACAACAGTTTCCAGGGTAACAGAGACGGGGGAAGAGGAGGCCACGGAGTGCACTGTGCTGTAGTCAATTTTTTTTATTTTCTTCCACCACAATGTTTTGGCCCATTTCTGATAGACTCTGCCTGCATCGCTGGCAACCTGAGGTGTGGAGATGAAGATGTAGGCCGGCGATGTTTTTATCAGCTAAAAGCATTACCGCAGGTTTTCAATTCATGTGATTGCGTTTTACTTCTTCAGAACGAGTGTTTCGCCGCTCTGGCTTGTTGTAGAGGTTGAGCAGGTTGATGCATTGTCCTTTGTTAGGAGTAACCCTGACTGGCATTTGTGAGGAGGAGGAGGAGGAGGAGGAGGAGGAGGAGGAGCGAGGATGCCTCGCAGACATTCACTGGCATTTCCCTAATCACTCCGTCTCATCTTTTATTACCTCGGAAAGTCATTCTCCTCTCGGGTGCTGGCACTGCAGATGTTTCTACCGCCTGCAGTATTGGACATTTTGTCAGTGGCAGAATAGAGGAGAGGAGACAGACCATAATATGACTGTCAGTAATATCCTCACTTTGCTCCCGGGAATTCATATTTGCGCGCAGAATGGCAACAAACTCTCACAGGTCTGCAAAACCACATTAGGAAAATATTCCTTCTTCGAATCGTTATGTCGCCTTTGGGATCGCAGCCGGCTATTCTCCTGTAATCCACATTATTAGTGTTCTCTGAACAACCTCACTGATATTCATGAAAATAAACATCAATCAAAGCAATGGACCATGAAATAGAAAGCGTTTCACTGACTTAAAAACAGCTTAAAGAGTAGCCATAATCATATTTCTTTTGTAATTGCAGCGTATTAGTTATTGACTGGGTCAAAAGTGTGTATTTTTGGGGTTATTTTACTGTCTTAATTAATTGTTTCTGGTTCTATATGTTCCTTAGATTACATAATTTAAAGATCCAACGTTTTTATGGAGCATATTTGTTGAAAGTGAAACCAAAAGTTCACATAGTTTCCAGTAATCAAGGTCTTCTTGTGTTGAGCAGCGTATAAAAGATGCTTCATGTTCGTAGAAACTGAGAGGAAAAGTCAAAAAGGTTACTGATTGTGACAGAATCCTTCTGAGTAATAAAAGAAAAACCATGTTTTATAATCTGATTTACACTCAAGTTGATTGAGTTTCTAATTACATTTTTTTCTTAAATTACCAGATTGAAAGAAAAGCAATAGTGGGAAATAATAAGCCCATACTTAATATGGAGTTGAAATCATTTTTTGAAAGAAAATGTCCAGCTTTATAATGAACCTCCTCTCCCGGATGACTGCTTTGCAGCGGTCCAAAGATAGACATATACATACAGACATCACCACTCTAATCGGAGTGGATAATGTTTAATGGCCCACCTCTCTGGTGCCAATAGATCCCTGTTTGTTATTCCTGCCCACTGTAATGTCATCATGTTTCTATAAAAAGGGGGATGAGATGAGAGAGGGATAGTGTAACCGTTCAGGCCCTGCTACGAATGAGTGGGGGGGGGGGGGGGGGGGGGGGGGTAGAGTGCTGCAGCGTGAGGCCACAGAGAGAGAGACAAAGAGGGAGCGCGGCTATATTTAGGCTGACCTGAGTGGCCGGGTGTGGACCGGAGCGGGCCGGGCGGAGAGACAGGTGCAGCGGCGGGTCATTACGGAGGAACACAAGAGCCTCACAGTCCGGGGCCGATAATGGGGCCTCATTTGACAACTACCTACAGCCCTACTTCACCGCCTATATTTAGCGCCGGTTTGAGCCGCTCATGCCTATGTGCGAGTGTGGAAACGCGTGCTGTGGACTGCGTAAGCTGGGGATTGGACCCCGGCGGGGCTGTCTCTGGGGAGACTGGCATCTGTTCTGAAGACGGCGTGCTGTGTTTTGCAGTGTTTGCTCAGGCGATGCAGAGCGGCCGTAAAGGTGCTTCTGACCTGCAGGGCTCTGCGTCTCAGGATTACACTAACATGAGCCGCCTGGCTGTTTGTCACATCTCTGTAACATCTGTGTGAACTGCATGGTTCGTATTCGCAACCCGAAACTCGCCGCTGATGTTAAACGCTTTACAGGCGGATACATGTGTAAAAGTTGGCGTGGTGGACGTCAAAAACAATTTCGCCAAAGTGTTTGGGTAGAAATCCACTTGTGTCAGGGGATTGTAGAGAGGACTGTTTGTGTATTTCTTTCCTGTCTTGTCCCGTATCTGCTTGTCGCTCAACACAAAAACAAATATTTGGCTGCCATGTATCAAGTGCAGTCCCTCATTTCTCTCCATCCTCTATCCGTCTGAGAGGACACGGCACTCGAAAAGAAACCAGGAACTCGTCTGATGTTTCACAACTACTCACCCTTGGACTGCTCTCTGGGACAAAAGTGCCGCATCAGCATATTATGCCTAATAAAAATGACTTTGCTTTAAGTTTCTAAATTTAAAGCAGTGCGTTGACAAACTGCCGCTTTGTAAGGCGGATTTCTTAAAGGAACAGTGCGTCATTTTGTGGAGTTGGTTGCACGATTGATACCGCTGTCATCTTAATATGGAGTCTGTTAGCTTAGCTTAGCATAAGGTCTGTTACCTCTAAAGCGTGCTAAACAACACGTTTCACATTTGTGTAATAAATGTTGAACTATGCCTACAATTTTATAGTGATTATGATTATGCAATTGTCTGTGCCATGCATTTTAATGTTTGCTATTACTAGACAAAATCAAACTGAAGTATATATATATATATATAGCTCCATAGCCTGGCTATTCATCTGCATTTTACTGCCCTTAAAGTGAAATCAAGCTGAAAGGTACGCTGACATTCATTCATTCATCTGAGGGCCACTACTTCAGTCATGAATGGAAGTCAGCCGGGTTACAGGTTGGTATCAGAACCAGTGTCCCGCTCACTATGGTAATTCAAGGCGAGGGAGCAGATAGCCGCTGAAAATGATAACATATTGGCTCTGTCGTAATGAAATAATACCACCCGCTCCAATTGCAAACGCCCCGTGGAGCAGAAGGAGAAGGTAAACTCCAACTTTGGCTCTTTCAATTTCACAGAGAAAGAACACTGTTTTTACAGCCGCGTTTAGAAAATGAGTTTTCATGCACTCGCTGGGTTCATTTGTGCATTTTTATGTTTCTATTTTGTTGCCAAACAGTAAATGAGTCAGTCGGGAATACGGCGTGTCATTGGAGATACCATTTTATCTGGCCCGGCCTGTTGGCTGCAGATTGCAACAGACGAATCATTTTTTTCCTGTTTGATGTCGATGGCAACGGCTCCGAAAAACGTGTCTTCGTGGTGGTGAGAGAGGACGTTGTTGGAATCGGTTTGATTGAACCGTGTTTTCTGTTGCTCGGTGAAACTTCATAATTGAGGTGCAGGATTCACCGGTGACCTTTAGTTGACTCATAAATTGTCAGCTGGACCCGGCCCCAGCACGCCCTGGATCTCATGGGGAGCGCACCATTTAAACCATTAGAGTGTAATGTGAGAGCAAGGGGCAGGCTGCATGGTGTGTGGGGGTGGGGGGAGGGGTGGGGGGGGGGGGGGGGGGGATGGGAGGCGGCCAGTGAATCTTTTTAATCTGCCATCTATTTCAGTTCAGAAAGCCAAGGTCACTTGAGGGGTTTGAGTGAAGACACGTTGCATTCTGGGTAAAGGGAGCTGGTGAAAATAACAGGGGGCAGTGACAGCCCCTGGTTGAGGGGAAGGAGGGGTGGTTGGGGGGGGCCTTGATGTCCGACAGTGAAGGAGATGGAAATAGAGAGATGTTGGAGGGCTTTGGGGATGTGGGGGCTAGGTGAGGTCCAAACCTGCCCGAGGCAAAGAAAGAGAGGGAACAGAGCCAAGATGACAGAGGGAAGAAGAGGTGTGTCTGGAAGGGGTTTGTAATTTAATCTCCGGTCACTGAACGGAAAGCGAGACAGCTCGGCTGCCAAGACCGAGTGAGTGAACAGACAATTGTTCCAATCCAGGGACTCAATTAAAACTGCTGATACAAATGTATGAAATTGCATCTTGTCTGGGGCACATTTTCTTCTTCTGCCCAATGATTTCCTTTTCGTCCGTCTTATGACAGATGAGAAAGGGTCCAATTCGGGACAGGGGACCAGAGGGTAGGCGGGGTCCCGGGGCCACAGGGGGCGGGACAATCAGTGGATCGCAGCCGCTGATAGCGCCAGGAATTGCGGATGACTTGCAACCACCATCTGTGCCCTATCAAGGCCCGATTCACAAGAGATTGTGCTAATGTTATTGTACCGCAAAAACACACTCATAAAGTTTTGCAGCCGAGTACAGTTGCCTTTTTTTTTGCATCTGATTTAGATTATTTTGCTAATCGCTTGAGGCCAATGCGGTCGTTAGTGGTGGGAGTCCGCCGGAGCCAGAAGGCCGTCAGGACCCGACACGCTGAGTGGATTCAGGTCGGTCTCGGTCTGTGTAGGCCGAGCTCGGGTCGGGCTCGGGCTCATTTCATTTCTCTCCTTCCAATGTGCACGAATGCGAGTCGGTGAAAAAATACATCATTAACCCTCTGAACCCCGAGCAGAAGTCTTGCACCTTTCAGGAAACAGCACACTCACGGCAGGAAGAGCCGGTAACTCAGAGATGTCGTGAGCAGCCGGCGTATCACCCGAAAGGTTCATGAGCAAAAGTTGTTTTTTTATTCTTTTGATAAACACGCCTCCTCATTAAAGAGAACCGCTGTGTGCTTTTAAGCACGAGGCACCGCAGCGTAACTTCATTTATTATTGAATTCTCATTTTTTCATATCGTGTATTTAAGAAAATGTGACGCAGGAGAGCTTTATTCATTTATTTTCCATGACTCAACTGTCATTGCATCCTTTGACTACAATGCACATGATTTCTAGATCATTGTGAATTGGACTGTCTCTGAAATGAGGCTCATAGAAACAGGCTGATTCGACACAGCCAGCCCCAGTGTCTGCATATCACCTCTTTGAATGCGTGCACATTGCATGTGAGCACCGAGACTCCATTTACTTGCAGCTGTGGGTGCATTTCACCCTTTAGCGGATGCTTTGAGACTTACACGTTTTTTTCATTGTCTCATTTGCGCAGGTTTTGCAAAACCTTTTAGGATCTTGTAAGACAACAATGGGCCGCGGGTATTTCCCGCCCCGCCTCCTCCTCCCGGCACCTGTAACATGTTTGCATTTCATCTGGATGTTCGTGCTTGGACACTGGGCTCCATGGTGGTGACGGATGCTTTAATGTGCCTCTGTAAATGTTTTAGATTTAACAACGTCATAGCTACATCTCAACGATGCTGCTGGTTGTTTATCAAAAAATAAACTTCAACAATCAACACAGTTTGAGCTGCCGAGGTACAAGTTGAGTATTTTTCCAGTGCGCTTGCTTCCCATCACATGAGCTCGTTCCTCCCCTAAAAATGTTATTTTTTCTAAAACAGGGAACTTGGCGCTAAAAGAAGAGATAGAGCAAAGGCTGCAGGCGAGAGCGGGTGTGAAGGGGGAAAGATATGAGAAAAAAAAAAGCCTGGTGTGAATAGTAAAAGGAAAAAGAGTTGGCGCTGAGAGCTGTGTGCAAACGCTCAAAGCATCTCAAGATCTAATTTAATAATAATGAATTTCAGCTCGTTTAAAATAATCCTGAAGTTAAGCTTTTGTTTTTTCATTATATAAAATAGTTTTATATGCAAGAGGAAAACAAGTAAATCCAATAATTTATTTGCGGGCAGCCAAAGCACACAATGAGAGTTGCCTTAAATAAAATAAATAGATACATCTGTTGGTTTAACAGACATAAGAGACCAATTAATGAAGTGAAGTGCGGGAGTTTATTCCGCCTGTGCGTGTTTGTTTCTGCTTACTATATTGATTTAAAGCCCCTACAGAGCAGGCAATCATGATTTTTAAGCTTGCCATAGATTCCTTTATGTAAATCTCTTCACACACACACACACACACACACTCACTTTCCCCTCACAACCGTTCCAGATGTGACTCAGGTTCTGTGTCCAAACACGAGTTCCTTCGCCTGCAGCCACGGCCAGCGCACATCTCCTCCCATTTATCAATCGGCATTAGGCTGTGGTAGGTAGGCAGACAGGTCAATCCACCTCCAGATGGACCCTTATTAGAGACAGCCGCTCCATCCATCTGAGCCCAAACCACCCTCCCTCTGCCAGGAGCTCGCTCGCTCCACTTTAAGAAACCCTCGTCGGGGGGTCGGAAACACTCTCTGAACATTTGGGAAGTTAACGCCGAAGAGAAGAGTTTTCTCGGCGTGGAGATCCATGTGAGGATAAATAAATATATAAGCCTTCTAATGCATTATTCCTTCTCAAATCAATCACATTTTCTCTCCCCCGCCATCGGGCCTGTCTTTGCAGCCACCTCCTCTTTCTCTCCCTCTCTGTTTTCCCAAAGCCCATAAAAGTTGGAGCGCTTTAATAAGAAGATGAAACGAGGGAGAGGAAGTGTGTGATGTGATGGAGATGAGAGAGATGATGAAATGGAGATGGATTGGATGTGGATGAGAGCCACAGGTGACGGGTCTCATCCTCTCCTCCCTTTCGGCCCCAAAAACTGTCTGTTCTGTCTCAAATCCCACATCTCCACTCGGCCTCTCATTGCGGCCGTTTTTCCTCTCCGCCGTCTCTTTCTCCGTCTCCCTCCCCGCCTGCCGCTGCCTCTTTCCCTCCTCTCTTCCTCCCTTCATATATAGGACGCGCGCATGGTGTGGAGCGGCGCTTGGATAATTAGCAGTAGTTTATTAATTATGAATGAGAGCGGGTTCTGTGGGAGCCAGTGAGTAGGCCTCTCACAGAGACTCATCAATTAAACAACAGAGTTTCCCAGCCTTTTGATTAAAGATAAAGAGGAAATAAGATGATCAATAGAGACCTGTTAGAGACTGGCAGAACAGATGAACAAAATGCAAGGAGGCTAAGACCGAAGGAGACAGACGAGTGGAGGAAAGGAGCACCCACTGACGCACAGCGACTACTTTGAGGGTTATATGTGACAGCTTTGAAGAAAAAAAAAAAAAGGGGGCCGCGAGGATGGAAAATGTGGGACGTGTGTGCGTCGGCGTGCGAACACTTCACGGGACATCGGCACGTCTCACGTGACACCGGCGCCGCGGTGGGAAAGCCTCGCCATCCGGCGGCGGCGATCGCTACTTCGGCCCACGCGGACCAGCGCCTGGATCGATGCCAAGGTGCCGGGGCCGGGCCGGGTGCCAAAACCCTGCTGTCTGTTGTCGCCCTCCTTTTTTTTTTTCTCTCTGCCTTCCCTCTTCCCTCTCCCGCCCTCGCCTGACTCCCCCCTGCCTTCCCTCTTTTGTTCTCTCTCCTTTTTTCTCCTCTCTCCCGTCTGTTACTCCTCATCTCTTCTCACCTCCCACTCCCTCGGCCGCCGCTCTTTGCCGCGTCTCCCCCGTCAGCGGGCCGCTATGATCCCCGAGGAGATGAAGAAGTCTTAAATCTCTTTCAAGTATTTTTTAAAAAATTAATTTATTCAAGAGTGAACGGGTAAAATGGGCTCAAAATTGCTTTTGACCTCGAATCCTGTTGTTTCAGGTGATGTCGCACATTCAGCAGCAACAGGACACACACACACACACACACACACACACACACACACACACACACACACACACACACACACAGACCTACTGTCTCCGAACATATGAGCTCCCTGCGCAGCTTCCCACATGTTCCCCCTCTCGGAGGCCTTGAAGTCGGGGCCAAGAGTGCAGTGAAAGGCCGTGTGATGGACGGCCGGTGCTGGTACTGTTAATTGACGCCATGTCTGATTACGCTTTTACAGCGTGCACAGGAGGCTGCTCGGCTTGTTGCTAGGCTCCTGTCCAATAAGTGGCTATAAAAGTGGGCGGGCGGTGCTGTCATGCTCATCACAAACACACACACACACACTCGCACTCTCTGATGCGCACACTCTCCGATTAAAAAGCCTCATCCCGTTTCTCCATCCATGTGAAGCATGAAAGGAAATTACCTTCACCCATGTTTCCAGTTCAATTACTTGTACTTGCTTTTGAAATTTACTTGCATGCACACATCAACTGGGCTGGTTGTAGAGATGTGTTGCATCTTTGAGGTGTGAGGCTGCAGACTAGTGAGACAAAAAGAGATTCATGAAGTGTTTTGAGCCTGAGGTTAAGAAACAAAGCAAAACAAGGTCTTCTGTATCTGTATGTTCACCATGCCTCGGTTCACCATGTTCTCACAGCTGATATATATAGACTTTAAATAACAAGTGCACATACTCACTGTGACCCATTGGTTTGAGAACTGCAGTTTTTGAAACTTCGAGTTTGACTGTGGCCGTCGCCATCTTGGTTTTTGCAACCAGAAGTGACACGAGGGTCAAGTACAACCAAAAAGGTAACAATTAACTTTATTAACAGACTGAAAACACACTTCGAAAGGGTTGACAGGGTTGACAGACGAAAATATCGACAACTCCCACACCGCACAACGGCGTGGTGGCGACTTGTCAATCAAAAGGTAGCCACGCCCTACAGTATTACCCGTTTTATCATCCGCTTTACTCTAAATGGGACCATAAGTTATAAAATGAACAATAAAATCATGTTTAAAATGCTTACTACGGTAATAAATTAGAGGAGTCGCCCCCTGTTGGTCAAGAGAAAGATTGCAAGTTTAAGGGAGTTCCTCATTGGCTTTACTTTTCAATCTTAGTATAAGATTGTTTCTGATTGGAGGGAAGATTCCTTATAGTCATAAAGTGCATTCACTCATATACAAAATCCTTTCCATATTGTTCAATGTGTGTCACTTTCTTCTATTTTCAACGTTAAAGAAATCATAAGAAAATCTGAGCCTCCTATACGCTCAACCTGGCTCCTCGTCTCTTTTCTATTTCGCCATCTTTGATCACTATAAACAGCATCTGGTGCCTTTGGACTAACCAGATCCCCTCCCACTCACAGCCAGACCAGCTAATAGCAAATCCATCCCAACATCTGGCCAGCGCTACACTTTTCTGCAGATACTGCACATTAACATCACTGGAAGCTAAAAGCAAACATATTCTGGTATCACGCGAGCGCATATTTTGTGCATTTTGAGGATCCAAGTGCATCCTCTGCCCTCACTGTCTACCCCAGCTCAGTTCTCTTGGCTTCATCTTGCCAGGTTACATAGCATTACCCTCATTACTCAACCCCCCCCTTCAAAGCGCTTCACTCATTGTGGCTGCAGGGTAAACGAGGCGGCCTCCGTGGACTCTTCGGGGAGCAGAAGCTCAACGAGTCAACCAGCCACTGCGGCAAAGAGCAGCTCCAGTCGGAGCCAAACTTCCTGGTTTACTTGTGATTGGTTATGGATTTTGGCCCTTAGTGCTTTCGCCGTCTTTACAAGCGCTCTCAACTTCTGTGTGGGAAGTTTGCTATCATTAGCATCTACAATACTTTATGAGTGGATGCATTCACAGTGAAACATGGCCTCGGGCTGACATCCGCTCTGGCCAGACGATGCTTTGTGATAAGAAAAGAAAAAAAAGAGCTGAATATACAACTTATTTCAGTTAGATTTTTTCTTCCTGGCAAGTTTTTTAAAAATCTTTTATGAAGTCCCTCGTGAAGCATTAAGTATAAAAGTTAATTAATCCTGAATTACACATTGTGTTGATAAGGCGAAGAGACACCAATATACACAAAGATCAAGTAATTTTACTGACTTTAACATCATTTCATAATGTAAAAAAAACAAATATAGAAATACAAACTAAATATGTAGATTAAGATTAATTTAACCTCAGAATAAAGGCCAACGTGGTCTTGTAAATTTTAGCCGTTGCCGAATAGCAAGCCACCTCGTCGGTGCCCAGATAAGAAAGAAGCTGTAGTAAAAATGTGTTGTTTTTATACAGTCATGTGATGAGAATTGATGGCTCAAATATATCATATTTATAATGTTTCCAAGCTCCTCTGCATGGAGTACAAACTGCTCCACAAAAGAGGATTTCAGACATTTATGAGACAAGAATCAATAATACAAATGTGTGTATTTTGAATAAACTAGCAGCTTTCTGGATCCTGTTATCGACCAAGCTAACGAGCCCCCCCACTCCAGTAAAAGAGAGAGAATAGGAGCTCAAACAGATGCTTTGCATCACTATCGGTGACACCAGTTCACCACGGCGCCCTGCGTGCCGTGACTCCATCACCGCGTGTTTCCCGGGAACGATCGGATTCCTTTTGCAGTCGCCGTCGCCGCGTCTTAATCCCCGGGAATACAAGGTTGCAGATCCGCACAAACGTATTCGAAGAGGGGAGACGCACACCCGCATGTCGATTCCCACGTTCACCGCCACTCTGCAGGAGTCAATGTCTTGTTGCCATAGCGCCCGTTGGCATTGAGGAACACGGCGAGGCTCGACGGTGAGAAGAGAAGCCGGAGCGAGACGGGAAAGAAATGAGCGGCGGACGTCGAGGTTAACGAAACGGCCGCACGGCCGAGTGTTTGGTGATTCAAACCTTCATCGCCGCTTCCTCCGTCCCTGCCTTCACTCTTTTTTTTTTTTTTATCTCTCTGACAGATTTCCCACAGCATGACTCACTCTGATTAGCATTGGGCAGCCATTTCAAAGCTCGCAGAGGCTTTGACATGTAGCCTAAAAACAGAGCCCTCTCTGCAGTGTAAGAGGAGAGCGTAAAGAAGCGGCCATCGCGGCCTCGCACTCGTAAAGCCGGCGGCGGTGGCCTAATTCTGGAAGCACGAGTTGATGAACTGTGTCTGTCCTTTTCGCGACGGTCTTTAAATTCCATTTAACGGCGCTGTAACGGCTAATCATTTGTGTCCCTCTGTGGTTGTGCAAGTTTGTGTGTGATTTTTTTTTTAGACAAAAGCAGCCGATGATAAGGGAAGTTGTTGGGGGGGGGGGTGTGGGGGGGGGGGGGGGGGTTGTGATGGCTGTCCTTATCTTGTCGCCACACTGCTGCCTTTCTGCTATCTTCCCATTCGTCTCCAGCCGCTCCGATCCAACCCTCTATTTTCGTTCTTATCTCCCCGTGTCATCTCCCTCTGACTCTAAAATTAAATTATGCGCTGTTTCTCTCTCTCGCTCTGAGCTTACCTCCCTCTCTCTCTCTCTTTCTCTCTTGTCTTTGTTCACTCTCTACTTCTTTCTCTTACTTCCCCATCTTCACTTCTACATGGATATCAACTTTCTCCCCCCTCTCTTTCAATAAGGACGGCCAGGCCCGACAGCTGTCCTTCAGCTGTACGTGGTGTTTCCACAGCCAGATGGAGAACGGTTGGCCATGTTCGAGCCAGAGTAAACACAGCTAATGGACGCCGTCATCGCCGCTTCCTGCGTGCACATTTGGTATGCTGGCAATGCGAGCGCCATGCCGCTGCAGCTCGGAAATTATGTTGTATCAAATATTCAAAGGATGAATGCAGTATTAACACAACTGGGTTATTATTGTATAGGTTATGATGATTACATCATATTAACCAAGATTATTGATGAGATCTTGGGACGTGGTGGCACAGGTGTGTCCGTTCATTCAGATTAACTGGAACAGACACAACGTAGCCGTTACAAGCTAACGTTATTTTGAGGCGTTGGCATTTTACGGTACAACTTTGGGTGCAAATTCACCCAAAGTTACCCAAGTTTCTTCCTTCCAAAACGCTTCCACAGGAGAAGTGCAGTCGCCTGGTTTACTGATATGATTGGTATTAATTTGAGCGTTACGGATCAAATATGAAAATGTTTCCCAGGTTGTTCTCAAATTAATAATCTGAGCACATGTTTTAAACAAAAACTGTTGGGTTAGCCAAATTTTTATATAAGCGTTTGCAGACGGACGTCCAGGTTCAACTTTGAGTCACCGTATTGATCTTTGAGTTTTCCTGTGAAATTGGAGCCCATTACCGACTGATTATCGGGCTAAACTGTATGATTATCTGCCTGCTCGTGGCCCAGATGTGTATACAAGGGATGCTAATAGTTGCGTATTTGGAACACACATTGCAAAAACGCAATTTTACCACCACATAAATAAATGTATTTTCAGACTTTGTATCGAATTAGCGTCGCGAAAGGGAAATCAAATTCAAACTGCAGAAGCCGAGGTAGATGTTCAATAAACCGCTGCACCGGTGCAGAATGAAATAATAACACGCTCCGAGGCCGGACGTCTTTGTCAGTAGGAAAACCAGGCTTGACATTAGCGAGGCAATATTGAATAGTTCTCTTTCTCACATGGTCACAAAGCACAGGCTGCATGGGAGGGAGAGAAAAGAAAGCCGGAGCCCGGCAAAGTGGCCTCGGGGCATCTGTGCGGCGGTGCAACCCAGGAGATCAGTCAATAAACAGGCAGGTTGTTGTTGCAGGATCAATCCAGGCCTGGAGCATTGCTTCACTTCTAATTGCCATGTGCACCGACAATACAGCCCATGGTCTCTGCGTGCATGTGCCAACAATCTTTATGGTACTTCTCACAGCGTTGGGCATTGTTTGAAGTCGCTTGAAGAATCTTTAAGTACCGCGTCCTACAGTTTTGCTGTATGTATATATTTACTATAGTCACTTTGTAGCTAGTTTTTATGTGGGGTTCTTTTCATATTGCTGGTACAGTGTGGCATTACATCAAGATAGATATGAGCAGCAGAGGGAAATATTGTGACAACAGTTTGAGAGCATTTAAATGATCAACAAACATAAACATTAAATGTCTCCTTATGGCGCATGTTCAAGCGGGAACCAGAACATGTGCATCCGACCATCGGCTGCCGCCTGCTGTTCGCTGAAAATGAACAGTTATTCACGGATTATGTGCCTTTATCACTTAAATATATGATATATCAGGCGTTTGCGCCCCGTTCACTCCGCTCGGCATCGGCCAATCGGCCAATCGGCTCGTAGCTCCGTCACTGCGAGCTAAACACCCAACAAAGTCTCGATTGGATCCGTCATGGATCCTCGATGGTGGGTTGAGCTCCCCAGTGACATCAGGACAGCAGGAAGTCTCTACATCTTCCGCAGAAAACTAAAAACACATCTTTTTTCCACCTTGAATAAGTAGCACTTAAATGGCTCTTACTGATAGCACTTTGTAGTTGAACCTTATTGATGAAATTGTACTTTCTTGATTCATGTTGTTCTGATTCTTGTTTGTACTCATGGTTGAATGCACTTATTGTAAGTCGCTTTTAATGAAATGAAATGTAATGTGTTGTCATGTGGCCAGCTAACCACGGAGGAGATGCCTTGGCTCCGTTCTCTCCGTTCCCACAGCAGGGTTGTTTCTGCCCAGCATGACATGGCTGTCTGAGTGGGCAGGAAAGCTGCTTGAATGGAGTCCCGGAAAAAAAAAAAACACATTCAACTGTAGGTTTTCCTCAGTGATAAACAATGACCAGACTGTCTCTAACCGAATTTGTGTCAATCATAGTCAAACAGCCAGGACTTGAGTTCCTATAGAGGTCCGACATACAGGCGGACATTGTGAAACAAGGCCACTTCTCCACTGACAGTAGCCACTGTAGGCCTGAGGCCATGCTATTGTTTCGAGGGGGCGGGGTTAGTGTACTATATCTTTCTGTGTCCACCTCCACGTCTTGAGTGCATCATATTCTCATTCTCGCTGGGCTGGGAATTGCGGGAAACTTCAGCAGAAGTAGACCAAGTGGGCAAATCGTGGCTTCATCTCGGAAAACAGCTCCTGGAACTCGCCTTACATCACAGACTGAGGGTATAGAAGTCTGTAAGAGTATCCAAAGGAGGATTGTTCTCTTCATGCAAAATTGAACAACACATTCCCTTATCCTGTCTTATCTTTTTTTGGGGCAAACTTAAAACTTCAGAGTTCTTGTGAGGATATTCCAGCTGGATGAGAGGGTTGCTGGGGAAAAAGCTCCGGTGAAACCAAGCCGGTCAATTTTCCTCATCGCCTTGTTGTGTGTCCTCCTCTCAGTGTTTTTTAAATGGCAGCCTCTGTCAACAGCCGCAGCAGGGGGTTAGTCTACTGTCTGTTCGGCTCTGCTGCGTTATACCCTGTTGCTCAGAAGCCTGGAGAAAGACCAATCAATGAACGAGCCACTTACCCTGTTATTCAGAGAACAAAAATAATGTCTGTAGCTCCCAAGCTGTCGCAGTGGAAGGAGCACAAATAACCTGTGTACCAGACCAGTGCTTTAATGGGGGAGATGAGAGCCAGGGCTGATGGAGCTGTGTGTTGGATTCCCATTATTGTTATGTGGAATTTAAAAAGGCCCAGATGAGCTGCCTCATTCCTCCCAGGTAGCGCAGAGAGAGAAAAGCTCTCTCACCTCCACGTATCCTTGAGCCTGTGTAGCGCCACAGCTGCCGCGATCAATACCGCCAGCGTCCTGCATACTTTACCTGAGCTGCACCTCTCCACTGTAAAACGCTCCTCTCGGGTTAGTCCCGTGTCACGTAAGTGAGAGCTCACCAGCGCGCCTCCCTGGGCTCGTTGTTTCATCTCTGCTTTTATTGAATTAACTTGACAACAGGAGCGGAGGCCCATTGACTTCCAAGGGAAATGGTTTGTATTGATTTGATCTGCTCCACGAGATGCCAGGTACTCGATGGCATTGTTGAACATCCATCCGCCGCCGTGGAGCGACGAGGAGGCTCGAGCCCATTTCACGCACATAGGAATTGATGGCGCCGGGGTGACTGAGCCGAGGGAACCCCTTTTAAGACGTCGTCTCCAAAGTGTGTCATGTGACTGCGCTTCTTTTGAAGTGCGACGCGACGGATCGCGAGGTAAAATAAAGAAAAGCATCGTCTTTGGCCGTCTGCCTTGAGTTATTCAGGTCAAGGAAGCAACATCTCTTTTAATTTGTGTGGCGGCCTCGCGCCATTGTTTAAGGAAGCTAAAAGGCCTCTTTTGTGCGACGCATGTGGAGCCATTGAAAGGGTCCGCTCTTCTCTCTAAATTGACTGCACTCACCACACTTCATGTTCTCTTTCTCTTCTAATTTCCTCTTTTCTGTCCCCCCCCCACCCTCCCACTCCCTTTTTGCTCTACTCCCTCGTCATCCGTCTCACCATTGTTATCGCTGTCAGCGCGGAGATGACCACCTCCCTTCACTCCCCCACCTCATGACTTATAACTGAGTGCCGGGGTTGGAAATCTCCTTAGGAGCCGTCTCTGTAAACACACGATTGCTGTATCTCTCTCCCCGCACAACTGTCTCTCCTTTCACCATCCTCCCTTCCGCTGTCTCTGCCCCTCAGCTCTCAAAGCTCGTACTTTAAAAGTCGTCCTGTGAAACTCATCCAGCATCCCACAGCCACCCACCCTGATCCAGTCACCATAACCAAATCCACTTTAAGACCGGCACAAACAGATCCCAAAGCCTCGTAGCGGAGGGGTTGGAGAGGAGGGGAGGGCGACGAGAGGAAGGGGTGGGTGAAGAAGAGGGCAAATGAAATGGTGGGATATCTTCAGCGAGCCCCATCTAAATAAACCTTCCAGCCTTAAGTGTGTTAAATCCCATCTGTCTAACCCCAGAAAGTGATGCATTAATATGCAGGGGCAAGAAGATTTGCTGTGATCTGGAGTGCTGGACAAAGAACAGGAGGAGAATGAGAGGAATGTGGGATTAATGCAATATGGAAGAGGAGGAAAAACGTGGTTTGACAAGAGCGAAGACAGACTGGAGAGACCAGATGCAGATAGAGGCGGAGATGCAGGGAGTGAGAGCGAGAAAGATAGAGACATATATGGCTGAGCTGGCAGCCTCTTTCGCTGATTAACATGCCTCTCAGACACGGTGAGAGGGATCAAACTTGCACACAGCCAGAGTTATGCCTGCAATGCAACGATAGAGTGTGTGTGTCTGTGTGTGTGTGTGTGTGTGTGTGTGTGTGTGTGTGTTTATTTCTGTTTGTTTGTGTTGTGTTTGGATCTACCGCTCGGCACATATGCAGGCATGTGTCTTTGTTCACAGCTGCCTTGTGAGCACAGTTGTCAACTGGAGATGTCTGTTGATTGACACCCCAGTGTGTGTGTGTGTGTGTGTGTCTGTCTGTCTGTATACCTCGTGAGATGTGACATCCAAAGCAACAGGGAGAGATAAACTAGAGGCGGAAAACCCACAGCCTACAGCCGCTGTGGCGCGTGAACTCGACTTGGGAATCGATACATCGGAATGAAATTTATCTGATTACACCGGACGAGCAGGTGGCTGATTTGTGGAGAGAGAAGATAGAGTGGGAGGAGGAAAGGAAGGTGAGAGGAGAGTCCAGGATGCTGATAATGCACAGAGTGTGTGTGTGTATGTGTGTGTGTGTGTGTGTGTGTGTGTGTGTGTGTGTGTGTGTGTGTGCGTGTGTGTGTGTGTGTGTGCAGGTCCACGTGTTGTATCTTTGCCGGTGCCAGCCCGGCCTTCCTCTGGGAGGAGATACTGGGCCTTCTTGTCCCTGGCGCGAAGGAGAAAATTGCTTTTAGATTTGTTTATGATGTTCACAGTGGAGCGTTTGACAATTTTCCTGAGAAATTTGCCATAATAAATAAATAATCTGGGACACACAATGCTATAGCGTGCACAGAGATTCAACACAGTGAATTAGTGAACTTTGCATTGAATATGTTGATCTCGACACCAAAGCGGGGGCTTCGTTCGGCTTCGTTCGGCTTCGTTCGGCTTCGTTCGGCTTCGTTCGGCTTCGTTCGGCTTCGTTCGGCTTCGTTTGGCTTCGTTTCGTGCGCCGTGCAGGGGGAAGGAGGTAAACGAAGCGATGGGAAACACCATTAGCCCACAGAGACGTTGTTGTGAAGCCCGAAATGTTACGGGTTGTGATCCGACCCCAAGAGCACGACACTAGACAGTGTACTTCTTTAGCTAGAGAACTAGCGTTGTTTATTTACCAACAGAAAATGCAAAGTCCAAAACCACAAACAAAAAACAACTGTCTTAAAACTGACAGCGACAGCTAATCCAATCCCTCCTCTTCCGCACCTCTGCTCACGTAATTGCAGCGTGACTCACTCCAAAGCTTAGCTCCGCATCTCTCTCTCCTGACAGCTCCGCATCTCTGTCTCCTGACAGCTCCGTCTGTAGCGTGAACTCAAGGCACGAACCCACGTCGGACGCTATCTGCTCTCCTGCTCTTATCCTCTGCGATCCGCTGATCTGCTTCAGCTGCGAGACACTCAGATTGGCTTCAGGTGTGCGCCGGCACGCGCCTTGCTCGTTCCCTTCGCCTGGCGCGCAGCTCCCTGGCCGCGCGCGCTGATGTCTCGGGTGCCTCCGTGTACCCGGACTGTGGACGGGCTGTTGAATCCACAACAGTACCCCCCCGTCTACGGGAGACCCCTGGCGACTTGCCCGGTTTCTCAGGGTGGGCCCGGTAGAATGCCTCTAGCAGACCAGGGTCCATGATCTGCCGACGTGGCAACCAGCTCCGGTCCTCCGGACCATACCCCTTCCAATCCACCAAGAACTGGTACCCCCGCCCACGTCGTCGAACGTCCAGCACTCGACGAACCTCCCATTGGGGGTGACCCTCCACAAACGTGGGAGGCGGTGGATCCGGGTCCGACGGCATCAGTGGACTGCGGATGACAGGCTTGACCTTGGACACATGGAACACAGGGTGAACTGGCATAGAGGCCGGCAGTCTCAACCTTACCGCCGCTGGATTCAGCACCCTCGTCACTTCGTAGGGCCCCACGAACCGTGGACCCAACTTCTTGGCGTCTGGCAGCGCGGGGAGGTCCTTGGTGGATAGCCAGACCTTCTGCCCCGGGTGGTACACTGGGGCTGGAACGCGTCGACGGTTGGCCCCCCGGCTGCTCCGATCCGTCGCCCGGAGTAGGGCGGCCCTGGTGGTTGCCCAAACGCGGCGACACCTCTCCAGGTGGGACTGCACGGACGGGACCGCCACTTCCGGATGGTGTGCTGGAAACAGAGGCGGCTGGTACCCCAAGGCCGCCTCGAACGGAGAGACGCCCGTAGCCGAGCTCACCAGGGAGTTGATGGAGTACTCCACCCAGGGAAGGAACCGGCTCCAGGCGGACGGATTCCTCGCGGTCACGCAACGGAGCGCTGCCTCCACGCTCTGATTGGTCCGCTCCGTCTGCCCGTTCGTCTGAGGGTGATAACCAGAAGAGAGACTGACCGAAAACCCCAACCCCTTGCCGAACGCCCGCCATAC
This sequence comes from Cottus gobio, assembly GCA_023566465.1. Lineage (NCBI taxonomy): Eukaryota > Metazoa > Chordata > Actinopteri > Perciformes > Cottidae > Cottus > Cottus gobio. Next base: position 6,493,353 of record CM042217.1, read on the forward strand.
CTGTGATGTAAACTGGGGCCCACGGTCCGAGACGATGTCCTGTGGGAGGCCATGGAGCCGGAACACCTGGGCCATCAGCAGCTCCGCCGTCACCGCCGCCGAAGGAAGCTTGGGAAGAGCCACCAGGTGGACCCCCTTACTGAACCGGTCCACCACCGTCAGCAACACGCTCATCCCCTGGGAGGCCGGCAGCCCGGTCACAAAGTCAACGGCGATGTGGGACCACGGACGGCTCGGAACGGGAAGAGGCTGCAGCAATCCCGCAGGCGCCTGATGACCCGACTTGCTGCGGGCACACACAGAACATGCCTGGACGTACTACCTCACGTCGCCTCTCATGCCCGGCCACCAGAAGTGCCGGGCCAGGAAAGAGAAGGACCGGTGGACCCCAGGATGGCAGGTCAACCGACTGGCATGACCCCACTTGAGGACCCGACTCCGGACCACCTCCGGGACGAACAGACGACCAGTGGGCACGCCGCTCGGGGCTGGATGATCACGCAGGGCCCTCCGCACCGCCGTCTCTACCCCCCAGGCGACCCGACCAATCACCAGGCCCTCCGGAACGATGGGCGCCGGCACCTCCTCCGTCGGTCCCTCCTCCTGGTACCGTCGGGATAACGCGTCCGCCTTCGTGTTCCGGGACCCCGGCCGATAAGTCAGGGAGAAGTCGAATCGGCTGAGAAACCCGGCCCACCGCACCTGTCGCCCGTTGAGTCGCCTGGTTGACCGAATGTAGGTGAGGTTCCTGTGGTCGGTCCATACCACAAACGGTTGCTCAGCCCCCTCCAACCAATGGCGCCACTCCTCCAGAGCCGCCACCACTGCCAGCAGCTCCCGATTCCCAATATCGTAGTTCCTCTCCGCGGGCAGGAGACGTCGGGAGAAGAAAGCGCAGGGATGTACCTTCTGGTCCTCCAGTGCTCGTTGGGACAGGACTGCCCCCAGCCCGGCGTCCGACGCGTCCACCTCCACGATGAACTGTCTCGTTGGGTCAGGGTGCAGCAACACAGGAGCACTGGTGAACCGCCGCTTCAGCTCCAGAAACGCCCCCTCCGCCTCGGGGGTCCAGGTGAAGGGCTGTGCGGGAGACGTCAGGCTGGTCAGCGGCAGCGCCACCGCACTATAATTGCGGACAAACCGCCTATAGAAGTTGGCGAACCCCAGGAACACCTGCAGCTCCCTCCGGGAACTCGGCGTGGGCCACTCCACCACTGCCTGGACCTTCCGTGGGTCGGCCCGAACCTGCCCCCTCTCGACGATAAAACCCAGATATTCCACTGAGTCGGCGTGAAAGAGGCACTTCTCCGCCTTCACATATAGCTGGTTCTGGAGAAGACGTCGTAGTACCTGTCGCACGTGCTGGATGTGCTCCTCGAGGGTCCGGGAGAAGATCAAGATGTCATCCAGGTACACCACCACGAACTCCTCCAGCATGTCCCGGAGCACGTCGTTCATTAACGCCTGGAAGACCCCCGGGGCGTTGGTCAATCCGAACGGCATCACCCGGTACTCGTAGTGCCCCCGAGGCGTCTTGAAGGCGGTCTTCCACTCGTCGCCCTCCCGAATACGCACCAGATGGTAGGCGTTTCTGAGATCCAGTTTAGTGAAGATGGTCGCCTGGGTAAGAGGCTCCATGGTGGAACCCATGAGGGGGAGAGGGTACCGATTCTTCACCGTGATCTCATTCAGCTGTCGGTAGTCTATACACGGACGGAGGCTACCATCCTTCTTCTTGACAAAAAAAAACCCAGCGGCCACGGGTGAAGATGAGGGACGAATCAACCCTGCTGCCAGTGATTCTGTGATGTAGGACTCCATGGCCGCCTTCTCTGGTAGGGACAAACTGTACAGCCGGCTGCTGGGTAGAGTAGCCCCAGCGCGAAGGTCGATGGCACAATCGTACGGTCGGTGTGGAGGAAGAGACTGTGCTCGGACCTTGCTGAAAACCTCCCCCAGGTCCTGGTAGACCGCTGGCACCGATGTCAAGTCCGGGAGTGGACCCCGCAAAGCAACCTGGGAAGCCCTTCCCGGGGCGGACCGGAGGCACTGGGCGTGACATGCAGCTCCCCACTCCAGTATGGTCCCGGATGCCCAGGAGATGCGAGGCTCGTGCTCTAACAACCAGGAATGTCCCAACACCACCGGAGCCGCTGGAGACTGGAGCAGGTAGAACTGGCGACTCTCGACGTGGTTCCCTGCCACCGTGAGGACCACTGGATGAGTACAACAAGTGACCTGGGCCAACCGCCGATCATCCAGGCCGAATGCCTCCCGTGGCTCCTCCAACTCCATGGTCGGGATCCCGGCCTTTGCAGCGAACGCGACGTCCATGAAGCAGGCGTCCGCTCCGGAGTCGACGAGAGCCCCCACCTCAATTCGTTGGTCCGCCCAGGCCAGACTGACCCTCATATGCCGGCCCGGCGGTGCAGAACGGGAGTCGGCGAGGCGGCTCACTAGAACCCCCCGTGGTTCAAGTGAGCCTGGGCTTTTGGGTGGGCGGGGCAGTTACGGCGTAGGTGACCCTTCTGGCCACACAAAAAACACTGTCCTGCCCGAAAACGGGCCTCCCGCTCCTCCGGACCGAGGCGTGTGCGTCCCAGCTGCATCGGCTCCTCCCCTTCTGTTCCCTGGCTTGAAACGGGGCCCTCCCGGCTTGGAGGGACCGGTTGGAACGCCCCGGGGACCCATTCCCAGGCTCTGGAACGCTGAGGACTCGAGACCCGCCCTCTGGGATTCCGCTCCCGCCTCCGTTCCTCGAACCGCTCGTCAATACGCAGGGCGAGCGCCACGAGCTCGTCAAATGAAGTGGGCTCCTCTCTGGTTGCGAGCTGATCCCGAACAGCCTCGCTAAGCCCCGCCCGGAAGGTAACTCGCAGCGCCGGATCATTCCACCCGCTCTCCGCGGCGGCCAGTCGGAACTCCACTACATAGTCCGTCACTCGGCCATTCCCCTGCCGAATGGTGGCCAGTTGGGCTCCGGGTTCTGGGCCTCGGGAGGGATGGTGGAAAAGCCACCGGAGCTCCGCCACAAACTCCTTGTAGGTGTGTCGGAATCCGACTCCTCTGGTCCACGCCGCCGCCGCCCACTGTGCCGCCCGACCCGTGAGCAAGTTCGTGATATAGGCGATCCTGGAAGCGTCCGACACGAACCGGCTGGGTTGGTGAGTGAAAACCAGCTCACACTGCATCAAAAAAACCTCACAGGTCTCGAAATCTCCCCCGAACAGCTGCGGGCTGGCCAAACAAGGTTCAGCAGATGCCGCTCGTAGCCCAGACGTCGGCACCGGTGCGGGTGGCTCCGGTGGTGGAGTGGAACGGACCACAGTCAGCGCCCGAAGCTGAGCTAGTAACTCCGTATGCTGGACAGCCGACGCTGCCTGGAGTCGCGCCATCTTCTCCACTGACCTGTTGAGACTCTGGACCTGTTCCTGGAGCTCCTGGATGGCGGTTGCTGCTGCCTCCAACTGGTGAGAATGGCCATCCGTCACCACCAACTGATGTTCTAGAACGGTCCGGTACGTTGAGTCTGTGTCGGCTGAGGTCTCCATTTGGTGGGTTCGTACTGTTACGGGTTGTGATCCGACCCCAAGAGCACGACACTAGACAGTGTACTTCTTTAGCTAGAGAACTAGCGTTGTTTATTTACCAACAGAAAATGCAAAGTCCAAAACCACAAACAAAAAACAACTGTCTTAAAACTGACAGCGACAGCTAATCCAATCCCTCCTCTTCCGCACCTCTGCTCACGTAATTGCAGCGTGACTCACTCCAAAGCTTAGCTCCGCATCTCTCTCTCCTGACAGCTCCGCATCTCTGTCTCCTGACAGCTCCGTCTGTAGCGTGAACTCAAGGCACGAACCCACGTCGGACGCTATCTGCTCTCCTGCTCTTATCCTCTGCGATCCGCTGATCTGCTTCAGCTGCGAGACACTCAGATTGGCTTCAGGTGTGCGCCGGCACGCGCCTTGCTCGTTCCCTTCGCCTGGCGCGCAGCTCCCTGGCCGCGCGCGCTGATGTCTCGGGTGCCTCCGTGTACCCGGACTGTGGACGGGCTGTTGAATCCACAACACGAAATGCATCCTGACCTCCATGTTCCTTCTCCCTCCGGCTCTTTTCTGCTCTGAAAGAGAATCACTTACACAATTTCATACCGCCCTTTCACACATCGCATTGTCCAAACGTACATTTATGCTTTGAGCTTAGAGGACCAGATCACTTGTTTAGGCCTCTTGTCATCAATCGATCGATGCTGAAACATGAAAGGTTGATTCTGCATTTTGGGAAACACGGTGCAGCACCTTCTTCTATCTATATCACGGTCATATCTGGTTGTTAAAAATGGTATGAAGCTCCATGCAGCAGCCAGTTAGCTTAATCCAATATAGACTTCACTTAACCGTCAACTCTTAAAAATAAATAAATCGAAGAAGCATCAAATCATCCTTTAAGTGCCACTAAATCTAACAAATTGACACTTTGTTTCACCTTGGCCGGGCAAAGTGACTTCCTGAAGTCTCTGCTGGTTGCCTGGTAACCTCATGGTCACGACCAGACTCCAGGAAGTAGCTGCACCCGGCCAAGAAACGTCCCGGCACATCACTCCTCGTAAAAACCCACAATGTGCTGTTTTTTACACTCTGGGTTTTGTACGGATTAAACAAACGAGATATACAATTGATTTTTTTTTCTGTCCCATTTGACTCACAGCCAGCTGCTCTCCCCGTTTCCAGTCTTGATGCTCGGCCTGACTGTCTCCTGGCTGTTGCCTTGTATTTACCGTGGCATCATCTGTATTCGCTAATTGAGCTCTTAAAATAAATATCTGCTATAAGAAACCATCTGGAAGTGGGTGATACTGGAAAAAATAAATATATAACATGTTTTGTTTTTTTCTAATGGCAACGCAGGTTGAGGTATTGTTACATCACTGCATTGTTCTTATCCCAAGCCTATCAGTAATGACTCACTCTGGGCTAAACACATCATGTTTTTTTTTTCCCATTACGACTCTTTATTTTAAGGCTTTTTACATAGAGAATAAAAATCTCTTTGCGGTTGAACCACTTGGTTGCTGTTATTTATTTACTCATTCAAAATGACTCAATCAGCAGCTCATTAGCATTCCCCTCCTGTTTTCCTCGATACCTTCTATTACGACGATGAGCAGCGGTGCCCTTTTGCAAAGACGGCCAGTAAAGTCTGCAGAGCGTTTTCATTTTTTCCCCCCTCAAATGTTCTATTTCTGCCCGCCACCCGACCTCGTGCCCCAACCAACAGTCACTTGTTGCCATTACAATAAATCCACCTCTCCTCCTGATTCACAAGCTAAAAGGGCAAACAGTCTCTGGAAGGGAACATATTGCCCTATTGAGTTACTCCTGAGTATTTACGCCAGATAATAGATGTCCTTGGGGGGATTTTTAGCCGAATAATCACATCATGAGGGATTCTGTCGCGCTGCACAACGTCTTATTGCCATTAGCAAAGTTTCTGTATTATTTATAACCACGCTAGAGATTATCGCCTTGTGTGTTTTCTTCTCCTGGCTTTATGGAGCCTCCGGCCAGTGATGGATGGGTTTGCTTTTAGTCTCCCGTCAGTCTCAGAGTGTGTTTTCTTTTCATTTTTTACTGCGGCGTAGCTGCGTCCCTCCAACATGGATGGTTTGAGTGTGATTTATGGCTCTGGCCCCTGATCCCTGCCCTGCTAATGATGCTTGTAAACTGGTGGGAAGCCAAAGGTCAGGCCTATATGCACTGTTGTGATGTGGGATGAGGTTTCTCCTTGTCTCGTGAAGCATGCCGAAGCTAAAAAGATGAAAGGAGCGAGAAGGAGCACAGGATTTTTTTTTATTATTGAGAAATAAAAGATATGTGTGGTACAGAGAATAAAAAAAAATCCATCTTCTTGGAGAGTCTTCCTCCTGAAACACAGACCTATAATTAACCTGCAGACGATGCAAAAATCTTTGTTCTGCCGCGTCTCGATTGCGACTGCCGTTCCTCCGTCTCCTGGCGTCTCCGCCGCTGTAATTCTGAGGACTGTGAAGGTTAATGACAGTGACACAACTCCAGGGCGAGCGCCAGTAATACTCAAAGATACCCATTCATCAACAATAAGCTATTACAGGTATTACATTACTGCTCCGTCATTCAGCGCTCTTTAGTCGGGCTACCTCTCGCTCATTAACGGGAGGCACATCCGCCGCACAGAGAAAGAGTCAGAGATTATCTTATCCCAGCACCAACCTTTAAATCCCCTGAAATGATATATCCATTAGACACATGGTGCTGTGTAGAAGAAGATACAGTACCTGGCTTCACTGTCAGAGGACGTGTTCTCATGGGCTGCTCCGGGTAGAGGAGGGGTGCGACAGCAACGTTTTTGTCCTCCTGCACATGCTGCACATATTTCCCACTACATAAATCCATGGTGTCTCTCAGTGCATGGGAAAACCAGTGTTATGTGCATAAAGGTCACTCTCCATTTTTCATTTTGCTGCGCACTCCCCCTCTTTTCTCTCTCTCTCTCTCTCTCTCTCTCTCGACCTTTTTCTCTTTCTCTCCCTCTCTCTTTAAATATGCGCTACATTACCGAGGCTCCAGGATTTTATGCTGATGCAAATATCTAGTAAACCGACCCCAGGTCACTCAAGTCCCGAGCAAAGAGGAGAAATCATGTGTGCGTTTTGCTCTGGCGGAGGGAATTCCAGCATCGTTTTTACATTAGGCCTGAGCGAGATAGAGGGGGAAGACTGTGGTTTGGCTTAAGTGAAGGCGTAATGCCCAGAACAGATGTGTGTGTGTCTGTTATTGTGTTGGGTGCATGTGTGTGTGTAGAGTATATAGTGTATGTGTTTATGTATATGTGCATCCAGGGGTCTGGGGTCAGCAGAACAGATTTAAGGTGTTTTTCAGGAAAACGAAACAAAGAAATCTTTATTCATACCAAATATTTCACTCTAGGGGAGATACAATGCACAAACAAAGCGAAATATCAGATGCTGTTTAAAATACAAAGACAACTAAACTAATCAAACGCAGAGGGGAAAACAAACGTTTTCAGTCTGTTTTTCCAACAGTGGTAAAAAATATTGCAATCTGGCAAAGAATCCGAGCAGCTTGGACCCTAAAAACCGAAAGCTACTTTGTCAAATTGAAATGTGGCGTCTGAAACAACCAGAGGGCTTGTGCCAGATTACATAGGAGGTCTGACAGGTGTGCATATGGATTAAGACAGCCAGAGAGGTGCTGACTGGATCGGGTAGGGAGGGCTTCATAAATGTTGTAATCTGTTCTGAAGTGCATTGAATGCCAATGCAGAGATCTGACAGGTGACGGGAGTGATGTGATTGCAATTTTTCTTTTTTATTGAGACCTTTTGTTATGACCCATTTTGATTAAATTCAGCCCACCGTCTTTTTAGGTGGACATTTATTGCACAATTCCACACCTCAAGATTTAGATCCAATGCCGATATACAGCATCAACGAGGAAGTAGCGAGGCTAAGAATAAGGGTGTAGAAGATGTGATATGTTTTTTAAGATGATGAAAGACATTTCTTTTATTGATGTTGCTCTGGAACATAGGGCATAATCAACAATAACAGCCAGATGTATGACCTTTGGGGTCGTGTACATCCAGGGAGAAAGAGGCTCGTGAGAACATGAGGATCAGCACCAATAACAATTCTTTGTTGAGTTGTGGGAAGTTGCAGGACATCCAGATCTTGATCTTGAAGTATTTAAAGACAAGCATGGGTACTGTGTAACGATGGGTCATCTGCATAATTGGTAACATGCCTTGTGTTTTTAATCCATGTGGCCTAGAGGCAACACGTACAGGCTGAACTGCAGTGGCCCCAGTATTGACCCCTGGGGGACTCCTCTTTTCTACACAAGACAGAGACACAGAAACGTGTCATCCCTTTCGATAAGTCCTTCCCACTAGTCTACTCTTGGCTTGGTATGGATATAAATCTGGCAATGCGAGTGCATTGGCTCTGTGCTCTTCCTCTCCTGTTTCTTTTTCTTTCTGTCTCTCTCATTCTGGACATTCTTTGGCTTCACTCTCTTTACATCCTGTGTGACTCCCCCTCTCTCTTTCGCCTCTGTTTTTCCTCATCACTGCCTGTAGTGTATCTTTTTTGTCCTGCCTTGTCACCTTCCCACTTTTCAAACTCTTTTTTTGTATATATATATATATATATATATATATATATATATATATATATATATATATATATCCGCTGTGTTGATTTCCATCTTTGCCTTAAATCCTCCCTCACGATGTTCGTTCTTAATCTCTATTCACTATCCTCCTCACATACGGCCTCTTATGTTCTTGCTGATTGAAGGAGATCACAGCAGTACGGGCTATCACCTGTCATTGATTCTACACACTCCATAAAGCAGCCTCTCCTCTCGGCTCTTATTTGACAATTAGGCCAGTCTCCGGCAAATCTATGGGGTGTTTTTAAGTCTGCGTAAAGAAAGTGGAACAATCATAAAATCCTCCCCCGCTTACTTGATATACTTTCCCGTGTATCAAGTACTGAACTCTGAAGGTCGTTTCGATGATGCGATACAATAAAGGCAGAGCAAAGTGCAGCTCACCCTGGTGCCTGCGGCAAAGGAGTATTTATTTGAACATTAATTCCTCTTAAAAAGTTATTAAGCGTTTTAAGGATCAAGCTCAAAGTCTGTTGGTAGTTTCTTCGTATCTCCTTTACAATAACAAAGGTTATTAGAGCCTGAAACCCTCAGGGTTGTTTTTGGCTCCCTTCTAGTTTGATCTTTCTTTTTTTTTTACAGAGGAAACTGAAGTAAATTGAATCAAGACGAGGTTCTGGTACTACTAAGTCTTCTTCTGCTGCTTCTGTTCAGCCTCTACTTCTGTCGCGTCACATGGATAGAAAAATAAGCGGCATGCAATCTTTTTAGGAATGTCTTGGCTTAAACCTTTGCCACTATAAGCAATCACAGAAAACTATGACAACAACTGCACTTGAACTGAGCTTATGACACGGAAAGCTGTTAAGTTTAAGCAATATTAGATTATTTAGACATGGTGAATGGAAGTGTAACAGACTCTCAAGCTGCTGAATGCTCCACTGTGTTTACCAGATACTTCCTAATTGTCTGCTCACTGTTTGGTGCATTGTGGTGTTTGTGTGGGATGCCGACTCACTATCATGACTATCTCTATTCGCTCAGGAACCCACAGACGGGCCTTCCAACTCTGGTGTCTAGGTGACTGTGGCTCAGTGGTTAGCAGGACCGACTTACAGTCAGAGGATCGGTGGTTCGATTCCTGGCTCCGCTAGTCCATGTCGATGTGTCCTTGAGCAAGACACTTAACCCTAATTGCTCCCATACTGTGTGTTCTTTGTGCGGCTGTGTGCACCGGACTGCAAACACACATGGTGCGAATACACAAACACCCCAAATTATATTTACAGGATCTATACTGTGTATCAAAAAACATTTACCTTGTAAAATAATGATAAAAGGATTTGAGTCAAAATAGAGCGTGTTTGAATCAATTCTTCTTGTGCAGGCTGTTAGAAGCTGGGCGACTAGTGTGAAAAGGGATTATATCAGACTATTGCTTGAGTACTGTGTTACCAGTACTGATACATCTGTATAATACTTGTCAGCCACTGTTAGATATTTTAATCCTAAATACCCCAACCACCACAGTGTCCCCATTAACGCTGTTCTAATTCATTACCATTTCCATACATCTAGCACACGCATAGTCTTGGTTTTCTCTCAAACATTACCTCACGGGCTGGGTAATGAAAACACTTCAAGAACGTACGCGTCGACAAGAACGGGCCGAAGGGAGAAACCACAGTGAAAGTAATGGTGAAAGGAAAAAGGTAGAGGAGGCTTGAGGAGAGGTGAAAGCGAGAGCCATGGCAACCATAACAAAGTGACAAAAGCATTTCAGAGCACCTTCATTTGATGACGAGCAGCTCTATTTGCATGCAAAGCATCCAAACCCCTGCAGCAGGGAGTCACTGTCTCTGAACGACCAGCAACCAATCCCACATCGCGGGAATTCCTCACATCGACTCCGCCTTACAGCGCTTCCTGTTCCCTTGAAGGCCTCCGTCCTGTCGCCTGACTCGACTCCGCCTCCGGACCGCGTCAGAGCTCGTTAGGACATGAGACATCATTGATTGATTGGCTGCTGATTTGTTATCTATGTGGCGACAGGGGTGATCATTATGAGGTGGCGTTAATGGGGTCCAGGGAGACATGGCGCCCTCCACCCCCCATCCTCCCCACCTGAATGATCTCTTGGTGACTTTGTTTAGGAAATGACCCGCCTAAACACCCATAATCAAATTGATCTAGGGCTGTGGAAACAGACAAATTAACAAGTCCTGTTTGTGAATGGAGCGTGGCGCCGAGTTCAGGAGTCCTGCTTCATTAGCGGGGATGAAAAAGATAGTTAAAGTGGATGGGCTCTGAGTGCTCAGCCTGAAGGTTCACTTGACCTGCCATTGTTTGCGTTCTGACCTCCGTATTGACTCGGCGCCCAAATAAGTCAGTTGGGATGGCGTCGGAAATCAAGCTCGATCCCTGAGTATGTTTGTCACAACACGGGAAACAATAGCGACCCCCCCCCCCCCTTAAATCCCACACCGCGTGCCGGCTTCAATATGACTTCAGTGACATCTACTGCCATTTCAATTTCAACAAACGCGGCGCTATAGCACCCAGGGGTTGAATATTTCAGTTTTGTGTCTCCTCCAAATGGGGAAAATGTATATGTGCCTTGCAGTATGCCTTGTTCAATGATAATGGTGTATTACTGTGCAGCTTGTGCCATGCGGCGAGGCTTCTGAATGGACTCGGCTGCAGCCATTTGTCATAATTTCAGAGACGCTTTGGCTCTGAACCATTTGAGCACCCACACAATACAACACACACACACTCACACACACATTTTTATACTTGTGTATCTACTTATTCTGCTGTCCCATGAAATTGTATAGCCCAGGGTGTCTAATTATACTAATCGAATGCGTACCGCCTGACATTTATTCATATATTATTAATAGCAGAAACAATATAATCTGTGATTGGATATAGTGACTTACTGACTTCTCATCTTCTCTCTCTCTCTCTTACTGTTCATTACTTATCTCTCTCTCTCTCTCTCTCTTTACCCCGTGACCTCCTTTCTTCTGATGGTGACTTTCACCTCCCATCATTTTGCTTGTGGGTGTTGAGTAATTAGCATGCCTCCCACTTTAATTCTGATGTCAGAGCAGGGAATGTGAGAAATGCCCCATAAAGATTATGTGTCCTGATAAGGTTATGTCTGGGACGCCATTAAAGAGATGGGCTGCACAATGGATGTTTGTATCCTTTGGGGGTGGAGAGATGGAGAGAGAGATGGAGGAAGAGATGGAGAAAGAGAGAGAGAGAGAAAGAGAGAGACTGAAAATGACTCAAAGAGGGAAACTGTTCCTGGTTACTGCATAGAGTACATACAGTATGCCAGTTATTATTTTTTTAATTTATTTCTTTTGAACTTTATTCTGTACTTTTCCTAAAGTTACTGTGAGGAGCTAATACAATATAAGACAAAATGATTTATATTATTTTTTTTTAGCTTTTTATTTTGCAACCCAAACATGAACAGTCCTTAACATTTAAATAAAAATAAAAATATGAAATAAAATAAATAGTAAATATTCAAAACAGTAATATTATTCCCAATAGCTTATAGCTTATAAATGCTAACCTTTACATACTTGCACATCTACAACGACAAATACTTACACATATCCATCTGCATACACAACCATCTACATCGACAAAAATTATGCAGTTTTTGAGCTCAGACTCCAGCGGCGCCTACGGCAGCGACCAGCCTGCCTCGGACAGACCCGGATCTGATTAAAATTGAATTTGAGATTAAAATAAACCCATTCCTTATTTATGTTATCACCATCTTTTACTGTTTTGTATAGCATGGTAACCCCCGAGTATACATATGTATGGTCATCTGTTTTGGTCTGTGTGCCATTGTTTGTGCAAGGTCGCTCATGTTCAAATCCAAGGGACGATGTTGTATTTAAAGAATCACACAAAAAAAATTAATTTACAACTCAACCTATAGCAGCCGGGGTTTGAACCACCGATCCTCTGATTAAAAGTCAGACCTGCTAACCACTGACCCACAGTCGCCCTATTATATATATATTAATTTGCTTATAGCTAACTCTGGTACAGTGAGGACGTCTTGCACATAATAAATAGATACATAACCTTTAGATATGTGTTCCCTGACTTAATGAATCTTGTACTAGCATATGTTTTAGCATCCATCACTATCCCATAATATGCTAACCGTGGAAACAGTGGCCGCTGCTTAGTGAAAGGTTACACACAGCAGTGTTGCTCCAGCATACAGTGATATTTAAAAAGAAAATATATATTATTATTTTACTCAATAGTGTGCTTCCAAATTGTTGGAACTTTTATTGGAGGAGGTTTTTCAACATGACAACGACCCTGTGCACGAGGTTTAATCATAATTCATGTTTTATTTGTAGTAAGGAAATGCAACAAAACTCGTGTGATCTTTGCCAGTGGAGCTCTGAAACCCACAATGCAGTTCAGTGGACTCGACCTGAACTAAAAAGAGTCTCAGAGAGACAAAGCCTGACACAGAGAAAGGTGCATAGTGCATTCTGTTGGTTCCCGTGTCTGTTTTTGCATCTTTTTCACGCCGTGCGTCTGTGACCACACTACATTACTGAGGGGTTTTGCGTAAAGAAATCCAACCTTGAGTATTCAAATGTGAGATGTTGCAATTGTGCATGACTGAAAGAAATGTTCTGTGTTGGCAGCAGTGGGGAAGGAAGGGCTCTCCGCTTGATTTTCAAAACAAATTACCCCGCGTTGCATTCAGTGTTCAGATGACAACAAGATGAAAATTGAGTTATGGGGGTTTTGTAAATTATGTGTTTGTGAAATTCTTTGGATATTTCGCAAACCGATGCCAGGCTCGTACGGAGAGGGGGGGACATTGTTAGATGATTACACATGAGTCAGAGCTCAAGATAATAACAAGTTGAATTATATGAATCCCTCCCCACACACATGCAACAGAGGTAGCGGCCAGCCGCTCAATGCCTGCTGAGGTTTGTGGCTGAAGTCCATACGGGATCTTTATAAGCGTTTAATAAATGCACGCTCGGCGTATCGTGGAGGGTAACTTCATTTGGGTATCATTTGTATTTCCATCGGAGACCCTGCATGTGCCTCTGTACCGCCTGATGAAGAACACCAGCAGTTCAGCTGTCAGAGAGGTGATGTGTGGCCCTGCCAAGCATTTAATTTAAGTGAACCACCACTTCTCCCCCTCTTTCAGCCTCTTTCATATCCTGGATAACGCTCCGTGTCTGGAGCGCTATTGAGCCGTTCACTCCCTCCCTATACAGATTTCCCATTCATCTATAGGACACATAATGCCCTGTGTCTTGCCCAAGACGTCGCCCCTTTGCCTCCTTCGCATTCTTCCCAGATGTGTCATAGGTGGCGTGGTGTTTGATGTGGTCATGGCGGGCCACGGTGATCAGAGCTGACTGGACACTTCCTCAGTGGACGGTTTAATCCCTTGCTCCGAGCAGCTGTTTCTCTCCCCTCACATCAGAGCGTTAGAGACAGAGATGCTGTGGGACTATAAAGATAGAGCTTCAGTCAAGAAAGCCAGTCAGCCAGTCAGCCAGTCAGGCAGCCAGTCAGTCAGAGATTGGGTGAGTGAATGTCCCTCTGTCTCTGTATGTTCATTTGTCTCACTCCTCTGCCTCATTTAGCAACAACTCACTCGCTTTTCTCCTCTCTTTTTTTTTTGTCTTTTTCTTAATTCCCACAGACTCCGCCGTGGTGTTGCTATGGCGACCGTGGCCCCTCCCTTCTTCCTGCTGTGCTGGCTGCTCCGAGCGGCGAGCTCGGCGTTCCCAGAGGAGCCGGGGCCCCTCAACTTCATCCCCACTGAAGGTACTGACCTCCCCGACTTTTCACGCCCTCTAGCCGCCTGCCTCCCCCAGGCCGTGATGTGTGAGGTGTGGGATCGCGGCCGAACAGGCAGGGTGTTGAATAAGGGGGGAGGGGGTGGGGGGTGGGGGGGGGGGAGGGGCTTAAGGTCACGGCGTGGGCTGTGCAGGTCAGACAAGCTCTCACACGAACGGTGTCGACTGGTGTCTCGATCAGGAGGTGTGGGGTCGACACTCAGGAATGAGACCAGTGTGTAGGAAGGGGCTCTCGCGGTCGTGACTTTCCCACACACACACACACACACATACACACACACGCACACGCCCAGACCCTCGAGAGACGCAGCTTCTCACACACTCAGACTTCGAGTCTCCCTGTCAGCTCGGCAGTCTCCAGCTCAGACCCCGACCTTGATTGATTGCGGTTCAATATTATCGATTGATGGTTTCCCAGCTGGGCCCAGACCTTTCTCGACGTATCAATACCAAACAGAAGAGTTTAGTGGCTGTCAGCCCACTGGAGTTAGACTCAGGAGCTGTGGTTTACAGCTGGTCCACGCAGCCTCATCCAGAAGGTCAGACAAGACACGTACAGAGGGAAAAGGTGTGGAGGTGGACGGAGATGGGAAGAGTTGAGGACACGGAGAGAAAGGAAGGAATCACAGTGGGATTGATGTAGACACAATGGGAAGGAAATACAGGGTGGAAATAAAACAGAAGCACACAACACTTAGTGACGAATAAGAGGAGGAAACAGATGAATGGGCTAGAGGGTGGGATTTAAAGAGGAGATGAGACGATATCTGATAAGAAAGGCTCTCATTCCCTCAGTCAAGGTCAAAGACAGATAGCCATAGTGGTGATCCATCTGATTTGTATGTAAGTGTGATTTCTGCCTCTCTCTCTCTCTCTCTCCATTTTATTTTATTTTCTGCGAGACAACATGCCCCACCATTTTTATCTCTGATTTCTCTCCCTTAAGGCCTCCCTTACTCAACCCCCCGAAACACTTTGAACATTTTGTTTCACCTTTTTTTTTGGATGTTTTTTTGATAAAAGTCACCTGCCTCTGCGCGTTTCTCCCTTTGAGTTATCTGAATCACTTGGCAGAACATGTCTCACCGAACTTGTCAACAAAAAGCAGAAGCAAATGAACAATTTATCAAAAGTGACGAAGGAAATCTCATGAATATAACGGTGACACATGAGGTAGAGTTCAGGCATCCGTCACTCTCAGAAGATTATTTGTTTCTCGTATCTCAGCCTGTGTTCGGCTCCGTGTCTTTGTATGCTTAACGTCGCAGATTTGATGCTATTGCAGAGGCAGGTTTAAACTCTGTCACTGTGGACACCTGTTACTGTTGCATTGTCAAAACAGACACAAAACAGACACACAAACCACTTTTATGGGGACTACTTTTGTCAAAGACGGATGTCAGTCTGGGAATCAGCCGCTAATGTGTCTCCGTCTCTCGTTCAGTGGTGAGAAGACACCCGGTGTTCCTGGGCCGACCCCATCGGACATGGCTGAGACAAGAGCCTCTCCACATCCAGAGGATCCTCCAAGTCAATCGGACACTCTACATCGGAGCAAGGTACGACACACACACACACACACACACACACACACACACACACACACGTACATTGTGAGCAGGTCATTTATGGCTTTGTCCACAGTAAGACATCAGGGACCTGTGATATGCCTTTGATTGCTCGCCT
The DNA here is from genome assembly GCA_023566465.1 of Cottus gobio. Classification (NCBI taxonomy): domain Eukaryota; kingdom Metazoa; phylum Chordata; class Actinopteri; order Perciformes; family Cottidae; genus Cottus; species Cottus gobio. The sequence goes on from CM042217.1 coordinate 6,509,101, forward strand.
CATACTAGTGCAATATAGAAGTACGAATATAGCTCCAGAGACATTTTCAGCTTCAATATCTGTTGGTCTGTGTGTTATCACTGCCTTTGTTGCCAAGCAACATTTTAGGAGCTTTAAAGCTGAATTTACTGATAAAACATACAGTCAGTAATCAGGCGAGAGGTATGTGCTCCTTGTTGAATGTTATATTTGTGTCACTTCCAACACTTTGGTCAGTGTTTCAACATCCTAACTGTAAACATGTAATATTAATACTGCTGGGGATAGTTTTGGACTGTTTCCAGTGTTTAAGGAGATGTTATTGAAAAGTATGGATTTTTCTTTTTGCTGTTTTGTCGTTGTAGTGTGACAAGGCAAACCAAGCATTATTTAAGCTCCTATGAGGAACTTTTAACCGGTTACAATAAGTCGTAAGACGGATGGCCTCTGTATGACCCACATAAATGGTAAATTGTAAATGGACTTAGCTCTCAACCACTTAAAGCATTTTACACTACTGTCAATTTATACTATTTCACACACATTCATACGCTGAACACATACCTATCAGGATCTAATCAAAAACATATTTTATACACATTTACACACTGATGGCACGACTTTCTGGGGCAATTTGGTGTTCAGTATCTTGCTTAAGGGCACGTTAACATGCGGACTGGAGGAGCGCGGGATCAAATCAGCAATCTTCAAAAGAGTGAATGAGCATCTCGTCCTTATGCCCACAGAAGCCAAAGATTTCTATATGTATATTCTTAATGCTTGTCATCGGTGCAACTGTGTCCGATTCTGGCGAAATCAGACAAAATCATGCAGGTTCACCAGAATCATGCAGGTTCACGTCTTCGAGATGCAGTCGGAGCTCTGCACCCGGCCCAGCACCACGCCGATGGAGGCCCCGGCCCTAGTGCTGGGCCCGCTGGAGGAAAGGGAGTCACGGGAGAACCGGAAACAGGACAGAACGGATCAGACTGTGCTCCGGTAAAATTAGAGGTTTTCTAAATGGACTCTGGTTCTCGGAAACACTACATCTTCTGTCCACAGACCGGCCAGAATCAATAAATCATGAAAGTTATAATTAAAGGCACTGTCATAACTTCGTTGCTAGCAATACTTTGTAAAAAAGGAATGTCTGACTTATGTAAAACTTAGCAAAAAAATGTTTTTTTTTTGGTAACAAATCTGTTACAGCAGCTCTATTTGAAGGCTGACATTTTGCCCGACAAATGTTTTGTGAGTCGGTCTCCACATGGTGCTGGTCCCCCTCCTGCCTGTCCGTCTGGTGAATGTGCCGATGCCGGACAGACAGGAGCCCCGGTGATCGGGAGGCCAGACGAGGACGGCCCGCTCAGCCGTAAAGCTACATCTGCTGCTCCCTGGAGCATTCAGGAGCCAACCTGAAACAGGCTGACCTAACGAAAAACACACACCTCAAGATTTACTGCCCGTGTCACGCAAAATGATTTAGCTCGAAACATGCTCAAAAGAAATGTCCACATAAGGCGCTGGTTATTTGCTGTAGTGGCGGTCTGAGGAGGACTGAAACGGTTTAGACGAGAGACGCCACTGTGGTCCAGGAAATGACCCGGCCCCCGGCCTCCAGCTGGGCTAACCTCACTACTCAGCGCTGGTAGTAAATATATCAAACTATGGCTGCAGCCATTTTGTCTGTGCATGCACACAGCCTGATAATAAAAAAACTATACTGCAGTCTGCAAGTCTGCTTTACAACATAACAAGAGCAATGAAGCAGCCTGAGACGTTAATTTCAATTTTCTGCTGCAGAAGTTTTTACTGAAAAGCAGAAGTAAACTGATTCAACTGAGTCAACCGGATGATAATGAAACGTGAGACTGACAAGTGGAAAGACGAGCGAGGTTCTCTGCAGCGCGAGAGATTCACAGAAAAGAGTGTTTACGGGAGTATATTTATATATTTCTTGTACGGGGCTAATAGTGTTTTTCTGCTTCCTGACAGAGAATTATCGGCCCAGAAAGACACAGATCCCTGTTCAAATGCTTGTGTGAGCCAGAGACAACCCAGCGGGGAGGAAGAGTTTTTAAAAATGCGTTGTATATAAATAAGTACCTGTGTGGCGACAGGTATGACTGCCAAAAGCTCCTACAGAGTGCACGGCCTGATAAGACGCCTCGCTCATCCCCAAATCCTGTCACCATTAGCATAGCTGCTCCTCAGACTGCAAGCGCCGCTGAATCTCTGCCCCCAAGCGCCTGCTGAGAGCGGCTACCTCTCCCCGTCCTCCTCCCGTCCTTCGCTAAATGAAAGTAAACTGTGTATTTGGCTGGTGGCTGGTGGAGCAAAGCGCCGTGCTGTGTTAAGCCCCATTTCATTGCTGCCCAGATGAGCAGCTGTGGATCCTGTGGTCTTCAGACGCATCCAAAGGGCTAATCCACACAAATGCAAACCAAGTGGAGAGTGTTTATCCATCGGCAAGATGACCAAAGGAACGACGCCAACGCTTGATTAACTGTTCCGTTCGCGATAAAGCGCGAGAGGGTTTTTTACCATCTGGCTTGATGCGTGTGTGTGTGTGTGTGTATGTTTGCATTAGGTGGAAAGGGAAAGTGTGTCGACGTGCTGCCAGGTTGGTGGATGCTACGTTTCTTAGCACACAAACAGAGACCTCAGAGGTCACGGGCGGGGTCACGGGCGGGGTCACGGGGGGGTCGCAGCCGGGTCAAATGCCTCATGGCAGACGGACGGGGAGACGCTCTCTTGCAGCGAAGACTGGGAAGCTTGGGAGGTGAAGCTTGGGAGGTGAAGCTTGAGAGGTGAAGCTTGGGAGGTGAAGCTCGGGAGGTGAAGCTCGGGAGGTGAAGCTCGGGAGGTGAAGCTCGGGAGGTGAAGCTTGGAGACACCCTCATGCACACATACCACGCTGTTTGTTATCATGCATGCAATAATTAGAATTATTATCAATAATTATGATTTTGCATTGCGTGCACAGGAATTTCTAGATATTTGTAATTGTATGAATGCATTATTACGATGCAGTCGTCTGTGGGTATCCTTGTTGCAGACGATGGGTGAGTTTAATGCCTCAAAAAGGTCTACGACCAAAACACTGCTCTTAGTTGGAGCTTTTGCAGGATTTTTTTTTGTTTTAAGAGCACTGGCATGCTGTCAGATTATTGTGTATGATATTAAACATATTTACATGCACCCAAATACGTGCAAACTCACTCACTGGCTTGCCTCATTCTGCCCTCCCTCAGTCAGAAGACGTCTCAGGGTAACTAGGGGGTCAGCTGGAAACCTTTCCATTTCATTTTCATCCAGTGGAGCAGCTTTCCCTGCTCACTGTTTGCAGACTCAGAAAGGCTCAACGCCTCTCACACTAAACCGCAATACAGCTGCTAGCAAGAGGAGCAGGAAGACGAACAAGAAATAGAGGCTTAAGGTGTCTCGGCCTTGAGTCTGCTGTTGTTTCGCACAGTCGAAAGGAGAAAGTTCATGAGCTAGTCGGGTCAGAAATGTAAGAAATGTTGACGGTTTCTCTTCAGATTCTCTGTTGACTTTGTATTAGCCGGGTCAAAAAAGGTCGGAGGCGTTTATGAAATAACAGCTCAGGCACGTGCACATCTTACACACACACACACACACACACACACACACACACACACGGCCTGTCAAAGAGAAAGAAATAGGAGACTTGATTTGTGGGTTAAAGGGCTACATGTTGTGAGTCGAGGCGCCATTGTGAGTTATGACCTAATGAATCGAGGCTATTCATGGCCGCATGCACATCCTGCAACATAAAGAATACAGAGATTTTACACAGTTCACGTGCTACTCCTTACTCCAACCTTCCACCACATGCTGCACACATTAAATCCACTAACACACACATAAACAAACGAAAAGCACACAGGCCACAGGCTTTGCATCATTCAAACAACCTGCAAGGCAAGAGACGAGATGCAGAGGGAAAGAGAAGCAGCGGCATAAATAATTCCCCCTCCTCTGCACTATCAGAGGCAACAGCGCTGGCTGCCATCCACTCTGACTAGGAGGCCTGTTGCTATATCCATTATGTTAATGCTGAGACAACGCTGTAACAGCCTGGATGAGATTATGCCTCACACTCTGGCCCACTCCACTGTTTGGAGAACGCTTAAACTCTGACCTGTTAATCGGGGACGCGCCGAGCAAGTATTTGGTGATTTTGCCCTTCTTCGCTCCTCCTCCGCCGCCGCGCTTTTCTGCAAGGCTGAGTCAGAGTGGGGGGGGATCTTCTGAAAACTCCAGCAGGAAGTGAGGATGAATTATTCAGGGCCGGAGTAACCTCGTGGTCTACCTGCGCTCCCATCACGCACGCGTTCTCCCAGCTCGGGAAAGCAGATGCAAAGAGGCATCGATACACTCTTAGGAGGTACAATCACTGACATGAGCAGGCACTTATAGGTGGATGCACACATGATAAACCCCTTCCTCTGTTGGAGAACAGAGAGGAACCAGCGCGCAGCACTGGGAGGCAGAGCCTGGATCAGAGATGGGATCGATACTGCCGCAATAACACGGCTATGGCAGATTTACAGATGAGCCCGCTCAGAGCCCGGCCCTTTGCTCAGACGAAGCCCATGCTTCAGCCCCTTCCCAGCAGATTCTCGAGGCCTTGATCAATATGCAGACTTCAGATGTTTACTAGCTGCCGAGCCCGGCTCTCATTTAGCCATTTTCACAGAAACATCCAAGGTTGGTGCAGAATTACCAGCAGATTAGGAGCACGAGAAAGCGGTGTCTGTCACATTATGAATACATGCATGTTGTTAGGCTCAGGACCACGTGTAGGCAGCATGTGGGGGCGGGCGAGCGTCAGTATAACAACTTGATTAAATCATGCAATAATTCAATTTCAGGCTTTTGAATGAGACTGATAAGCTGATTTTGGCTGCCGAGGAGCAAATTTAATGCAGCAAGTAGAGTTTAATGAGAAGAAGCAAATAGCAAAGGGGAAATACGAGACATCATTATGTAGTCAGGTACCATTTCTCATATATATATATGTATATTCAGAGAAATGGAAGACGTTGTGAAGCTGTTCCCTAATCTCTGAGGCTCTGAAGTTTAAACAAATACAAGTCTCTAATATGTATGTATTATAGCTACATGCGCAGAATTATTTTGTTGTAAAGCCACACTGATTGAAGAATAGTAGGAATATTCATACACAGAGTTTGTATAAAGTGTGCATGGAGCGAGCAATGCTATCTATGCTGTCCTCGAGCTGTGGAACCGGCATTCATGGGATGCTTGGTGCAGCGTCTTCCTCACCTTAAGCTTTGCATGGTGCTGTGTTGGCTGAGCCTCACTCTTTCTCTCTCTTCCTCCCACCAGGGATGACCTTTTCCGCGTGGAGTTGGACATCGTCGCAGGAGACGAGATGTTCTACAGCAAGGTGAGCTCCTTCCTGACAGACTCCCATAGCACCATGAGGCCGTAAAAGGTCCTTACAGATACGTAAATGCATATGTAGCTAACATACATGTGTTTGTTTTGTTCATGTATAGAAAAGGACGTGGGAGTCGAACAAGAACGACATCAGGATCTGCAGGATGAAGGGCAAACATGAGGTGAGGCGGGTTCTGCTTCTCCATCTTTTCTTTCCTTTCAAAACGAGGCAAAGCATAGTGGTTAATCCAGCGTGTTTCAGCATCAAGGCCGGTTAACAGCTTTACATAAAACATCAAGTGCAAGTTATAAAACAATTAAAAACAGTCATTAAAAATCCAGGAGCATAGAAGAGGAAAACAAGCCAAAATAGCTAAAGATGGTGTAGCAAGGTTCTCTCTACCGGGCGGATCACAGACCACAGAGGCAGCGTGAGTGCAAGTGAATCGTTCTTTATTTTGTGTTTTGTCGTCGGTCCCGACTGGCTCGGCTCGTGCACAGTCCGCTCCCTCTCCTCGCCAGTCCCGCTTCTCCCTATGGCGGGCTCTTTTATCCCCACACACACACACACACACACACACACACACACACACACATTAGTCCCTGGTGTGGCTCATTTCCCCTGATTCCCCGCACCTGTTCCCTGAGCCGCCCTTCTCTCTCCCTCCCTGCAGCCGCGCTTAACCACGCCCCCACCCCACATACCCCCACCGCCCGACTTAGGCCGGGGAGCCACCGGCCTAGCCCACTCCCCCCCCGCCCCCTCGGAGCGGGAGAGGAAGTCCGCCACAACCATCTGCGTCCCCGGCCCATGAACCACCTTGAAATTAAAGGGCTGCATAGCCAGATACCACCGGGTGATCCGGGCGTTGGTATCTTTCATGCGGTGGAGCCATTGGAGCGGAGCGTGGTCCGAACAGAGGGTGAACTGGCGTCCCAGGAGGTAGTAACGGAGGGCATCGACCGCCCACCGGATGGCCAGGCATTCCTTTTCGACGGTACTGTAGCGGCCCTCCCGCTCCGACAGCTTCCGGCTGATGAACACGATGGGCCGGTCGACCCCCTCCACCTCCTGGGACAAAACGGCCCCCAGCCCTCTGTCCGACGCGTCGGTCTGCAAGACAAAAGGGAGAGAGAAGTTAGGGGTGTGGAGAAGCGGCTCCCCACCGAGGGCCTGTTTCACCGCCTCAAACGCCAACTGGCACGGCTCCGTCCACTGGACCGGATCTGAAGCACCCTTTCGGGTGAGGTCGGTCAAGGGGCTGGTGAGGTCCGCAAAGGCGGGGATGAACCGCCTATAGTACCCCGCCATCCCCAAGAACCTCCTCACCTCTTTTTTGGTCTTGGGCGGCGGGCAGGCCTCAATCGCTGCCGTTTTGTCTACCTGGGGGCGCACCTGCCCTCCGCCCAAGCGGTACCCCAGATACCGTACCTCCCTCCGTCCAATAACACACTTCCCCGGGTTGGCGGTGAGCCCCGCTCGCTTCAAGGACTCCAGCACCGCAGCCACCCGCTGCACATGCTCCGCCCACGTGGCGCTGTGGATGAGCACATCATCCAGGTAGGCGGCAGCATATGCAGCGTGCGGCCGCAGCACCCTGTCCATGAGCCGCTGGAAGGTTGCTGGCGCCCCGAACAACCCGAAGGGAAGCATGTTGAATTGGTACAACCCGTACGGAGTGGAGAAAGCCGTCTTTTCCTTGGCCGCTGGCGACAGGGGAATCTGCCAGTAGCCCTTGGTCAAATCCAGTGTGGTGAAAAACTGTGCCGTGCCCAGCCGGTCCAGGAGCTCGTCGACCCGGGGCATTGGGTAGGCATCAAACCGTGACACCTCATACACCTTGCGGTAGTCCACGCAGAACCGTATCGACCCATCCTTCTTCACTACAAGAACAATGGGGCTACACCAGGCGCTGTTGGACTCTTCTATTACTCCCATCTCCAGCATTGCCTTCAATTCTCTCTGAACCACCTTTTTCTTGTGCTCAGGGAGTCTATAGGGCCGTGACCGTACCGTCACCCCTGGGGTGGTCTCAATCTGATGCACTATGAGGTCCGTGCGCCCTGGTTGAAGCGAGAACACGTCAGCAAAACGCTCCTGCAACTTGGCCACGTCTGTTTGCTGGGCCGCGGAGAGGTGGGCTTCACAATGGAGCGAGGCGGGAACCCCCGATTTCGGTACCTCAGGCCCCAGCTCCTCCCTCTCCGGAACCGCGGACACCAGCGAAACAGACTCCGCCTCCCTCCACGCTTTCAGGAGGTTGAGGTGATATATTTGCGTGCTCCCGCCCCTATCAGACCGCACCACCTCATAGTCGACCTCCCCGACCCGCCGTGTGACCACAAAGGGCCCTTGCCACTTGGCGAGGAGTTTGGAGCTGGAAGAAGGAAGCAATACAAGTACCTTATCTCCCGGTGCGAATTGTCTCAGCCTGGCCCCTCTATCGTACAGGCGTTTCTGCCGCTCCTGGGCCTGGCGCAAATTCTCTCGTGACAGCCGACCCGAGGCGTGAAGCTTTGCGCGCAGGTCCAGGACGTGCTGTATTTCGTTCCGACTGGTGCTCGGACCCTCCTCCCAGTTTTCCTTAATGAGGTCGAGCACCCCACGTGGCGTCCTGCCAAACAGCAGTTCAAAGGGAGAAAATCCCGTGGAGGCCTGGGGAACCTCCCGCACTGCAAACAAAAGAGAGTCAAGCCATTTATCCCAATTACGCTCGTCCTCGCTAATGAATTTACGGATCATGGTTTTCAAAGTCCTGTTGAACCGTTCCACCAGCCCATCCGTCTGGGGGTGGTAGACACTGGTCCGAACTGACTTGACCCCCAGTAACCCGTAAAGTCCTCTCAGTGTGCGAGACATGAACGACGTGCCCTGGTCAGTTAGAATCTCTTTCGGGACCCCAACTCGGGAGATGACCTGAAACAGCGCCTGCGCAACACTCTTTGCCGAGATGTTGCGCAACGGCACTGCTTCCGGATATCGCGTTGCGTAATCCACTAGGACCAACACGAAGCGATATCCGCGTGTGCTCCGGTGGAATGGCCCGATGATGTCCATGCCCATTCTTTCGAACGGCACTTCCATCAACGGCAGGGGACGCAACGGCGCCCTCGGAATGGCCGGTGGATTCACCAACTGACACTCCGGGCAGGACGCGCACCACCGGCGCACATCCGCCCGGATGCCCGGCCAATAAAATCGGGCCATGATCCGGTGCAATGTTGTCTCATATCCCGTATGCCCCGCCATTGGGTTACAATGAGCCCCCTGGAAAACTGTTTCCCGGTGGCTCTGTGGCACCAGCAACTGGGTGTCCTCTTGCCCGGTCTGGGTGTCACAGCACACCCGGTATAACCGGTCTCTGATGACTGAAAAGTGCGGATATGTCGGCGCTGCGTCAGGGCGCACCAGCTGACCATCAATTTTCATCACTTGGTCAAAGGCCGAGCGCAGGGTTTCATCCCGAGACTGCTCGAGTGGAAAATCTTCCAGGGAGTGGAATGTGGGAGCCGGCGGAGTCTCCGCTGGAGGCTCAGCCGGTTCCCCCTCCCCGTCAGCAGTGTCGGGCAAACCCGCGTCGCCGCTGAGCACCGCACACATATCGCACTGTCCCGTCTGCTGTGACCGCACCCCCCCTGTCTGCCCCATGAGCTTATCAAAACCCGGCCAATCCGTTCCCAAGATCAGGGGGTGCGAAAGGCGGGAGCTAACCGCAACCTTTAGTCTATGTTTTTTCCCCCCATAACGAATTTCCACCGGAACGACGGGATATTCGTGAATATCCCCATGCACACACCTCACCCTCACCCGTGCTGCCTCCACCAATGCCCCGGTTCGAACCAGACTCTGATGAATCATAGACTGCATGCAGCCCGAATCCACCATCGCCTGGTGTGTACCCCCCTGGATACTCACCTGAACGCGGTACGTCGCTCCTAGACCTGGGGAGGGAGCTGGAGGGCCGGCAACCCGAACCACCTGCCCCACTTCCATCAGTGGGCATTCCCTCCGGAAGTGCCCTGGCTGCCCGCACCTCCAGCATCCCTGCCCTGGCGCTTGAGGAGGCCCCGGTGGGTTGGGAAGGGCGGCGGGGCTGCGTCCACTGTGGGGTTCTGGTACAGCCGCGGGGGTCGGCGGGCTCAGGGCGGCAGGCGGCGGCCCCGGCGTCCCCATCCTCCTCCGCGGGCCCGGCGCAGACCCCGCCGGTGACGCCGACGGGCCGCGGCTCTCCTTCGCCGCCGGGTACACGGTCAGGTGGTCCTCCGCCAGCGTGACGGCCTCCTCCAGAGCCCGGGGACGATGACAGCGGACCCATGCCGCGGTCCGGGCCGGCAGCCCCTCCGCGAATTGCTCCATCACCACCGCCTCCAGGATGGCCTCTGCGCTTCCGGACCCCCCCGGCCGCAGCCACCGCCCCGCCGCATCCCGCAGCTGTTGGGCGAACGAAAACGGCCGGTCCTCCGGCCCCAGCCTGGCCTCGCGGAATCGCCGCCGGTGATCCTCTGGGGTCAGGCCCAGCCGAGCCACCACGGCCCGCCGGACGGCGTCATAATCCCTCCTAGCCACCGGCGGGAGGGCCATCGCCGCCGTCTGCGCCTCCCCCGCCAGCAACGGCAGGAGACGCACCGCCCGCTCGTCCGGTGGCCAGCCGCACACCTCCGCCGTCGCATCGAACGCATCCAAAAACGTCTGCGCGTCATCGGCAGGCGTCATCCGCTGCATGGCGATCTCCGACGGGCCCACAGCCGATGCGCGCGGCTCCCGCGCCGAGCCCATCCCCGCGGCGAGACGCTCCAACGCGTCGGACTGACGCTCGGCTTGGCCCTGGAGCGACGCCATGAACGCGCGGTTCACCACCGCCTGCTCCTGGTGTATAGCGGCGAGGCTCGCCATCATCTGGCCCAGCGCCACCAGCGGCTGGGCCGGAGCCTCCGGCTGTTGGTCACGCTGATCCATCCCGGTGCCCAGTCAGGCGCCACTGTAGCAAGGTTCTCTCTACCGGGCGGATCACAGACCACAGAGGCAGCGTGAGTGCAAGTGAATCGTTCTTTATTTTGTGTTTTGTCGTCGGTCCCGACTGGCTCGGCTCGTGCACAGTCCGCTCCCTCTCCTCGCCAGTCCCGCTTCTCCCTATGGCGGGCTCTTTTATCCCCACACACACACACACACACACACACACACACACACACACATTAGTCCCTGGTGTGGCTCATTTCCCCTGATTCCCCGCACCTGTTCCCTGAGCCGCCCTTCTCTCTCCCTCCCTGCAGCCGCGCTTAACCACGCCCCCACCCCACAGATGGGTGTAAAATACAAGAATAAAAGTTAAGGCAAACAGAAAAGTCTTCAGCCTTGATTTCAAAGAAGTGAAGAGTTGCAGCTGACCTGCATTTTTTGGGGAGTTTGTCCCGGATACGTGGTGCATAAAAAACTGAAGGTTGCGTTTCCATGTTTACTTTTGTCTCTGGGGACACAAAGCAGACCTGTCCCGGACCACCTGAGGGATCGTTCATAACGGAGCAGAAGATCAGTACTTATTAAAACCAGGCAGTGCTTTATAAACCAAAAGTAAATTCTTGACTGACAGGAAGCCAGAACATCAATTTATTCCTAGTGAACAATATATTGGGGTCCTGAGGGGCACCACAGTTAATATACCCAAATCAGCACAGGCAGTTTTAATAGATGGAGCTATTTTTTTGATTTTCCATGGGTCCATGTTTAAAGTATTATACACTTACAGGGAGAAAGGGACTGCAAAATAATAATAATAGTTGTTTTGTTTGTTTTGAGACAGTATTAATAATCAAATTAAGGTTTTAGGAAGACATAAGTTAACATTTTGCAATGATGGTTGTTTTCACAGTTTATTCTAGGGGTCCTGTCTGCAGGGTGATGGTTACACCACCATCTATAGTACAACAACTCTTAATTTAATGATTTCAAGTTACTTCAGCATCTTTTACTGGAGGCATCTTCAGAGTTGTTTCTCAGAATATCTTAAATTGTTCAGCTCCTTCTGATATAAAAAAAAACTAAGCAATATGAGATACTATGCAAAAGACATCCAGATCAAATATATTGGATGACATTTGGTCAGTGAATATGTAGAAAGCATGTCAGCTCTCTTTCTTATGCACATCATTATGGCACATGTCTTCCCTTTCTGCCTGGAGCTCTGGTTTCAGTGTGCCAGTCATCTGACTGTCATGCCTGCTGGCTCAGCCTCCAGATGAGGACGGCTCCGACCGCGTACCGTCTCATTGTCCCCGCTCATCCAACACACACACACACACACACACACACACACACACACACATCAATCAGAAGAATAGAGCCATTCCTACCTATACATCCCTCGTTCCACCATCACGAGTTAGGAATGCGTATGCCGCTCTCAGAAAAATCCAGGTGGGCGTTGGGAAGCTGAGGCGCCGAAGAAGTGATGGGGTGAAACGTCCCAGCAGCCACCAGCAGCCCACGCCTGAATACCTCTTATATCTCCAACACACACATCCTCTAGCTGCCACACGTAAACAGCCCGTATTCAGTGGATGTGTGTGTGTGGGTGTGTGTGTGTGTGGTGGTGACGGTTGGCGGGGGAAACAAGGGCTCTGTCGCCTGCAGGCAGAGGAGGAGAAAAAAAAAAAAAAAGACTTATTTAACACAGTGAGAGAACACCTGACATTAAATCTGTGTGAGACAGTGCCAGACAGGAACACAATGGAGAATAGAGGGACGGAGACAAAAAGCTTGGCCGAGAGGAGGAAGAGGAGGAAGAGAGAGACGGCGAGGTGAGAGAGGAAAGAGGGGGAGATAAAGGAGGGGAGAAGGGGGAGGGTGCGGGTCCTTGTTGGCCGGCCCCGAGGAGAGCTGTGGGGCTGACTGAGATATGAAAGGTCTTCTGGCCCCTAATGAGTGTGCTGCCTGCTAAGGCTGTGAGTCACACGGCAATGTGAGGAAGATACGAACACTGCCAGGTCTCCTCCTCCGTCAGCTCTCTGAGGCTCGGCCGCATATGAATGGGTGTACACACACTCAGTCACACGCTCGTGCACACACTCGACCGATATGGATTTCTGAAAGCCGACACTATATTTTTTTGCGAGCCACTATAATTAATATGTGACTGGAAAAAAAGCAATTATTTTCACTCCAAATACCGGTTGATGAAAAAGACGGGGCGATACACGTTGGCGACTTAATGCGATCCTGCGCGACAACAAACTGCAGCCGACGAAATGAAAGAGAAAACTGTCGGTTAAAAAAGTATTTTATTTTAACGGAACAATCAACATTCAGGGTTTCTCTCCAAGGAGCATGGTGCTCAATGCATTTCCTTCCTCATGAAACGTTAATGTTGTTCTTCTCTGCTGCCTGTTGCTGGCGTGCTGTTAGCTTTCATGGTAACACAGCCACCTGTCGTTCAGTGGGATAGTGTGGAGGCGTTGACAGGACCCACAATGCATGTGCACGTGCAGCTTCATGAATGTAGGGTCACTTTTGTGATAGATATTTATGGAAATTCAATCGAGGGACCATTGATAGGTAAATGAACCATATTTGAATTAGCACTGGGCGATACTGCGAAACTCAAATATTATGATGTTAAAACAAGTGACTCCATATCAATGCACAAAAGCTTAAAGCTGGGGTATCTTCCTCGAAAAATATTTTTGTCATATTTGTTGAAATTCCCTCAGCAATCAAGAAATGAAATGCTCGGACAAAACAAAAAAGAAATTAAGATAATTAACTATGTATCCAACATATTTTTTAAACAACAAACTGAATCATATGTTTGTGTTATGACCTGCTCGAGCCAGGCCATAACAAAAGGGAGATACATCGATGTGCTTTTAAGTCTTTAAAAGCACCACAACAAAAAATTGTATCACCAGCCTCGAAAAAACTATTTAAACCAAGTCAAGATACATTTTTAATTTTTTGGGCTTTTGTATTAACATGCATTAGGTTGCTACAGGTGACCTGTTGCTGTTTTGGGCATTTTGGAGGTCAAACAAACTGAATATTCAATCAAAGAACAATATTTTTCTGACTCTAATGCATTCATACGCTCAACATGGAGGAGCAATCACCAACCCTCATGTATGTGCATGCATATTCACGATTGTAAGTGTTTTTTAAAATCTGCTCTCTCTGCTTCTCTCTCTCTCTCCTACACATACATGAACGCGATCAAAAAAGCGAATCATATCTGTTTTCTCTGTGCCGTCATCGCCCTCTATCCCCTCCCTTTCCCCTCTTCTTCTTCTCCTCCTCCTGAAAATGTCCTGTTCTGCTCGGGGGACGCTTGTGTCAGATGTGATGCATTCACCACCTCGTAATTGGTTTTGTAATTAAATGCTTCTGCTTGGTTGATCACAAAGGACATAGTATTCTCTCTAATTAGGCTGAAAATTCAATATCCTAATTCTTTTTTTTCCCGCCTTTTTTTCTTCCCCCCGTGTTGACCAAACGATTGTTGACGAATGCAACAGTCGGCCACGCTGTCACTCACGCTGCATATCCTCGCCATATTTCCCTTTGTCCTTGGCTGTCTCTTTATCTCGCCTCGATTTGCCCTTTTCATGTGGTTCTCCGTCGCTGCCTCCCACTCCTCACCCTCTCTCTCTTCCTCATGAAAGCAAAAGAAAGCCAAACGTTCCCCAGAGGTGGCACTGTGCCAACACATCAGGCCGGGCAGCGTGGCATGTGCACGCAAAACAAAGGCAATTCCACATAGAGCACTTTTAAAGAGCGGCCGGGCGTCGTTATAAGCAGCACTTAGCGAGATTGTTTGATCAATATGGCGTTGATCGGGCTCTCTGAGGAGCTCCGGGTTGCCTTTTCTGGGTTTGATGGTCAGAAGATTCAGTTTCACGGCCTATTTGGCTCCCGAATTAATCAGTTTGAAACACCACGTGTGGACTCACTTTCACTCGTGTTTTTTAACTAAAGTTGCCCCTCACCTGGGACATTAAAATTCAAGGCCGATACCGACTCAAATAACTGGATCAGTGCGGATGACGATTGGGCCGATCTACTCGATTCAATATTATTTTTATGTGCTATATACATTATATACTGTAATTCCTTTTTATTCATGTAAATAGGAGTTTATAGTGTTTATACTGTTTGTAGAAGCTATGAATGTTTTTTTTTAAGTTAGGAAAGCCTGATGTTGCCCCATGAAACACTGGTATTGGACCGGTACTCAGTATCAGGCCATACCCAAAGCCAGGAAGTGGGGAAAAGTTTAATTGGGGCTTCTCTATAAACTGGCCTTATTATAGAATATTTTAATTTGACAGAAGTCTGCTGTGCCTTCTTTTCTCCATACATTTTTAACATGACGTGTATTAATCACATTGTGACAATCAGCCACCTTTTTCTCAGAAGGTTGTCAAACAGAGAGCTGTTCAGGGGTGACTCGGGTTAAGTGTTGTGGTCAAGGATTGAGTGGCAGTGTGTGTGTGTGTGTGTGTGTGTGTGTGTGTGTGTGTGTGTGTGTGTGTGTGTGTGTGTGTGTGTGTGTGTGTGTGTGATTTTCCACCAGGGAGTGGAGCTCAGCCGACCCCCCGATCTGCAGGTCTTGCTGCAGGTCGGCTGCCGCATGGCTGACTGGCCTGGAAAAACTCTGGTTTCCTCTGTTTCCACCTCTCTGTCTCTCCTTCCTTCACTCTCTCCTTTTCTTTACTTTGTCCTCATATCTCTGTTATCTCACCCTCCACCCTCCCTCCCTCCGGTATCTAATGTTTGTTTGTGGCCTGTGGTGTGTTCAGTCAGAATTACCATCAAACTGAGAAGAAGGGTCGCTGAGGGATGCGGATTAGCTTTAACATGCTGAGTAAGACCGCAGCCCTCAGAACAGCACATTGCTGCTAATTTGGTAGCGCTGTTAATTTATCCCCCGCCCACATGCGCACAAACATACACAACTCTCTCACTTCCTGTCATGGCAAGTCACCCTGTTTTCAGTCAAAATTGTGCGTCAGGGATTTTTCTGGGAATGACAAGCTCGTTGTTAATGAGCGAAGTCAAGGGCTCGCCAAACCTTTGTGAGTGTGTATCGTGTATACAGTGTGTGTGTGTGTGTGTTTGAGAGCGAGTGTGTGGGAGTGTTCTGGCTTGATGGCGGCTCTTGGCAGAGCGAGGCTCTTTTCTCCCTGGTCCCTAACATCAGGGGACCAGCCAGGCATGTAATGGAAACTTTGGAGATTTAGAAGAGCAGCTTGCTAAATACGAGCCCCTGAAATCCTGCCTTAGTTGGCTCCGATTGGGCGATCGTTACGAAAACAGGTCATCGTGATAAATTCAAATATTTAATGAGAGTATGAAACATGCAGGGGTTGCTCATAAAACGGGAAAATTAACAGAAGATTTTTTACGGCCTATGCACCTGTTTTGTATTGCGGTTAGACTCAACACGGGAATGCTGATTGTAGCCGGAGGTAAAAAACCCTGTGTTGGTTTAAGGTTTTGGGATAAAGCCGCATCATTAGGGCACGCACTGAACCCGGGCTGAGGTTGAGTGAGAAAGCTTGTTTATCTTCTCAGACTGGAGGTTAAGTTGCGGACAATGGATGAAAAGCAGATGCAGAATGTGGAGCCTCCTCAGTTTTAATGGTGTCTGACTGCTGCAGGTTGTTTTGAGCAGACGTGTTGTAGCAACAGAGATCCTCCGACTTTGTCTGTGTGATCGCTTGCGTTTATATTTCTCTCTCTGTGAGTCCATGGAAAATGTCTCTTTCTTTCCAGAGAACCCACGAGGCGATGCATGCAACACCTCGAGTAGAACTAGAGCCTGGAAAGCCTTAAGAGCAAGAGGCTGATTAAAAACACGCAGCCTGCGTAGCGTCCAGTTTATTTAAAAGCAGACTCATGTGTGCGAGTCTCCCCCCTTTTCTTTTCGCTTCCCTCCATTCACAACTACGTCCATTCTTGCACTCGGGCGCGAGCTCCTGTGTAATTCATCTGCGCTGCAGATTAATTTTTCAGAGCGGCTCTGCCACTGTCAGTAAGAGGAGGGGGGGGAGGAGGGGGAGGGGGAGGAGGAGGAGGGAGGGCTGCAGTCATCTGGGTCTTGGGAAAGCTTGCCAGCCAGCACAGGTGGCGTTTTGTCTGGATTGAGCCCAGGGAGCGAGGGAACAGGGAGAGGGAAGGAGGCAGGGAGCAGAGGAAGGAACCAGGACGTACGACGTTTGGATTTAAAAATAATTGTTTAATTCTGGGATTCACTACTTGATCCTTTGTAATTGGTTTATTTATTTTTAATTTGGAAAGATCATAGTAAAACCCTAATCCTGCTGACTAAAAAGGCCCGTACCTAGAAGAGGCAAATTGCTTCCTGGAATAGATGAATAAGGGTTAATGAAAAGCATGTATGCAGCAGGGGATACATTTTGTGGATGTCTGTAAAGTGCCTCTGGCAATCAGAACTCTATAGCTGAAATGTTTTTATCCTCTCATGAAACGTTTAATTTTCTGTGTACGAGCGCGGCCGAATGTGCACATTGGTGCAGTGTTTCCTCTCCCAGCTCCGAGAGGCTGGCAGTGGGGCCGGCGTGTTATTAGGAGTGCTTCATCTGGCCTTGTGATTACAGCTCTGACCAGGCTGACAGAATGCAACAGCATGCAAATGCTGTGCTGTGATTCCACACACACACACACACACACACACACACACACACACACACACACACACACACACACACACATGCACCAGGCACACATGAACACATGCTGTATGTGAGGGAGTGACACACACGCACACGCACACACACACACGCACACACTGTCAGCGTCGCACCGCAATTTGTCACACGGTGCTACGCCATTAGAAATGCACACCTCACACTTGACACACCCACTGCACCCCCGACACACACACACACACACACACACACACACACACACACACACACACACTCTTTTTACACACACACAAAAACACTTCCTCCTTTCGTGTTTATTTCGCTGTTGAAAAATGAGAACCCAGCAGGGAGTGAAGTGAGAAGGTGGAGGGGGGTGGGAGGGGTGGGAGGGTGGAGCATCTGGAATAACACTCACCCGTCTCTCATATCGCTGCTTCCCCTCTGATCTCTTTCAAACACACACTCGCGTACACACTGTTTTTTCACTTACCCGCCATCACCACCACCACTTCTGCTCCAGCCCTACTTCTCTTTCCGATGAGATCAGTGTGAGTGGTGGTCTTGAAGTAGACCCCATCTGGTGTGTGTGTGTGTGTGTGTGTGTGTGTGTGTGTGTGTGTGTGTGTGTGTGTGTGTGTGTGTGTGTGTGTGTGTGTGTGTGTGTGTCTGTGTGTGTGTGTGGCAGAGCTGGTGCCATCCTGGCTGGGACACTTGTAGTTTGGGGAGGGGGTTGCTGGCTTCTGTCCACCAGGGATCTACAGTACTGTACTGTACATCGCCACACACACACACACACACACACACACACACACACACACACACACACACACTCTCTCTCTCTCTCTCGAAGACAAACTGCTGTCAGTACTTTTGGCTTTTTAAAGTCAAAGGTCATGGTAATTCCCACTCATGCGGATTCACTGTTGATGGATTCTTTGTTTGTTCATCATCATGTTACGTTTTGGTGGTGAAGCCCTGGAGACAGGGTTTCCCAACATGTGGATCAGGACCTCACAAATAGTCCTGAAATAAATGGAAGGGGTCACAAGATGATGATAAAAGTCCTGTGGTTGTCTTATATATGTTTATATTTTTCCAACTTTTCCATAATTATGTTATTCTTCTAATCAAAAACTGATTAGATTTACCTCATACCGCTGTACAATTCTACAAATAAATCAACACAAGAGAGAAAAAAACTGCTCACAACCTTTTATAAACAAATTGTCTATATTGCTTCTCTTTCTTTTCCTTTTTTTCCTTTTTTTATTCTTTTCTTTATAATAATTGTTCTTGCATGTATATGAATCAGATGTATGGGCATGCACATGTTGCAATTGAGTGTGTGTAAAAAAACGAGTTAACAGCAAACACTGAAGTCTGATAAAAGTCTGTTAAAAAGTGCCAGTGCTGTATTTCCTGCATCATGTGATCCTAACAGCAGCGTGACGTGTTCATCAGAGGCTCCGTGTGTTTAATCATTTCTCCCATAAACACACTGAGGATGCTTTTGTCGAGGCAGCAGCTTAACTTGAAAGTCATTTCTCTCCGTTTCCCTCCACCAACATTTATCACTTTTCGGCACTCTGGGGCTAAAGCGGCTATTAAGTCATGTGGCGCTTACACGGCTTCTCATTTCAAAGAATAAACTGCGACTTTGGTGTATTTAGTCATTAAGCGGGCTTCATGTAGTTGGACGCCTCACGGTGGAGAAATTAGCCTTAAATCTGCTGCTTGTTTGAAAAAAAATAAAATAACAGAAAACCTGAGGCTGGTTTGGATTACCGCCTGTCAATCAGCGGCGTATGCGCCGCGTTGTGTGTGTGTTTGCATGTGTGAAGAGGGTAGAAAGCCTCTGCAGGCTACGTTCAGACTGTATCAATATGATTGACAGCGTTAATGGTGTGATGATTCCACACGTCAAGCGACTGAGAAGCTTCATTTCACAGAGCGGTTTTGGATAATCACTCCGAAAAATAAACTCACTTTTTCCTCCATTCACTCCATCATTTCGCCTTTATTCTATTCACTTTCACCCCGTCTGCATATTAAGCTCCCTCGCTCTCTCTCTTTATGTCTCTTCTCCTGCAGGATGAATGCCGTAATTTCATGAAGGTGCTGCTCAGCAGACAGGGAGGCCTGTTCGTGTGCGGGACCAACGCCTTCAACCCGCTGTGTGCCAACTATACTGTAAGTTACCCGTAAGATAACGCCATCAAGATCGCTCTGACGCGGCTGATAAATGCCTTATTTATTCTTCATAAACGGAGGCCTCGCTTCCGAAACACAATCAGTACGCCTGTTCAGGTGAGAATTTACAGCTTGATTAGAGCTGTTTGTTCAGCTACCGAGGCGGTGTTGACTTCCTCCCCAGGACTTATTTATCCTTGTTGTCTGGCAGTCCCGGTGCCTTGTTTCCCTGCGATACAACAATTGTTATTTCTCGGTGGTTTAGCTTTGCGGTCTGCCGAGCTTGTTATCGTCGAGAGCCTGAGACGGATAATCAAGAAGAACACAAAAAGGTTAGAGGAGGAAGAGGAAGGGTGGAGAGACGAGACGTCTTTGCCTGGTTCAATTTCTGCTACTAGCCCCCACACACACACACACACACACACACACCAGGGTTTAAGCTACACTTGTAAGCGTTGACTGACGTGATTCAAACAATTAGTCCTCTGAATGTTTCCTCCACTCCAAAAGATCAAAATCAGAATCAGAACCATTTATTGCCATGTTTGTTTTCACATTCGAGGAATTTGTCCTGGCGGAAGGTGCATGACATTTAATATTTAACAATAAACATTTAACAGTAAACACAGTGCAATAAATGGTAATGGATGAATGCATATTTATAATTGAACAGTAGAAGATACAAATTGAACAGTAGAATATAAAAATAAGATAAAGTGCATAGAATGTGCATGGAATGTAAGTGTTGTGTGAAAGTGGCAAGTGTAGCGTTAATCTGATGGTTTGTATCCATTCGGGTCACATGACCTGCTCGCCACTCCCCCGTCTCGCTCCATTCCAGTACCGATTTCAAACTTGTGGGTAACAACCAACACATGAATATTTATCATCGATTCGGCTGATTTCACTTCATTCTGCAGGAATATTAAATGAGAGATGAAGGTAGTTGAGTTGGAGAGAGAGAGAGAGAGAGAGAGAAAGAAAGACGGAGAGGATGAAAAAGAAAATCCTTCCTCTATCAAAGGCTTCTCCAGATAAGTGTTATTTTCAGTCGCTCACATTTCAAACAGGGGACACTGAGACTTGTCTGGCCCATTATCTGTCAGCCACTAATGACATTCTACAACAGTGTATAACACACCTGTCTCTCCATGATAGGCTGTCTGTTTCTCCGGGGACTAGTTAGTGATGCTAGCTACTGTTTTATTTATAGACGGTTTTTAATGAAATGACACCTTTTCAGCCGTGGATGAGAATTAGACTGTTGAAATGTTGGAATTGTTTGCGTTTGGCTACCTTTTAAGTGTGTATGTGTGTGTGTGTGTGTGTGTGTGTGTGTGTGTGTGTGTGTGTGTGTGTGTGTGTGTGTGTGTGTGTGTGTGTGTATAGAGAGAGAGATGCAGAAGATAGATTTCACAGAGTATTTATGTATGATTTTATGTGTGAATGTGTGTGTGTGTGTTTTATTTATGCATGAGAATGTGAATCTTGTTGTTGCTGCTTTCCCTAATTGGCACCAGTGAATCATTAGTTTGCACTTACGGTAACACTCCCTAATTGTCATTCTCTTTGTGGCTTGTTTTCATAATGACGCTGGAGATGCATTCATATTGTTTGGAGTTCGCTGATTGATGCGCCCATCTGTGTGTGTGTGTGTGTGTGTGTGTGTGTGTGTGTGTGTCTATATGCGTGTGCGCCGTAACAGGGAGACACTCTGGAGATGGTCGGAGACACGGTCAGCGGTATGGCGAGATGCCCCTACGACCCCAAGCACGCAAATGTAGCTCGGTTTGCAGGTAAGATGCACCTTTTGTTAAAGTCCTCACTTCCACCCCTGCATGTGGATTGTTGAATGTCATGGAACGCGCTACATACAGCAAGCTCAACGAAATGGGGATTTATCATTTAGTTTTATTCATTAGCTTTGTTTACTTCATCATATTTACACACTCCACTACAATAGAATCAACTGCTCTGTGGCTGAAACTGCAGGGAGCCATTACTGTTCAGTCATCGTGCCGTTATCTGATATTAGCTCGAAGTAAAAATGTTGTTTTTCTGGCGTGGGAGGGCTGCAAAGTTGCAATTATGTTTCCGCAATTATACCGTTGACTGGTCAGTCCTGTTATGTTTACGACGCCGGAGGACGTCGGTCAGCTTCGTTGTTTGTGGTTATGCTGTCGCTTTGGCAGGCTGTCACGTGAACTAATGTGTCTGTGTGCGTCTGTGTGTGTTTGTCAGAGGGGAACCTGTTCACGGCCACGGTGACGGACTTCCTGGCCATCGATGCGGTGATCTACCGCAGCCTCGGGGACAGTCCCGCTCTGCGCACCGTCAAGCACGACTCCAAGTGGTTCAGAGGTACCTACAGACGCGTTTTCAGAGCGTGTCCTCATCACTTAGCAGGCATGCCGGATCGATACGCGCGTCAGTAGCAGAGCGCTGAGTCAGCGGCACAATGACATCTCCATGTTCGGGTCGCTGGCCACGAAGCCGCCAGAAACGGACCGCTGCTCGACAGAAAATCCACATCGGTCAAACCCAGCCGTGACGACGTGACGGTGGAAAAGCAGACAGGACATCAGACACACGGGTTGTAGCCGGTCCCGGGTGTAATAGCGGCCCAAATGCAAAGCGTGAAACCGAGTTCTCGGAAACATCAGGGAGTCATAATGCGCTTATTGTCTGCTGTGAAATCCCCTTTCACCATGTAATGAAATTAAGCGTGGCCTGTGCCTCTTTCTCGCTGCCCCCGTGTTACCTCGGTGTCGTGGGAGGGAACGATGCCACTGCAAATGGAGACACTGTTTGCTGCATGCTTTCCCATGGTCCGTGTATATTTCATTAAACCTTTTCTTCTTCTTCTTCTTCTTCTTCTTCTTCTTCTTTCTCTCGCAGAGCCGTATTTTGTCAGCGCCGTGGAGTGGGGACCTCACATCTACTTCTTCTTCAGAGAGATCGCCATGGAGTTCAACTACCTGGAGAAGGTATAGGAGTCACTGTGATGAGCACACGTCGTCCTTTCCCTCTGAACTCTCAGTATTTACCGCTGGTTCATTCGCAGCATCCTTTAAATGGACTGTAGAGGATGTGTGTAGTTAAAATGCAACGCCATGAAAGCAGATAGCGTTTTAATATCTCTCTGCTGATATTATTTGAATGTCAATTTAAACTCTTTTCCCACAGCCACGCTGACCTTTCATCCTCGTATTTGTTTGTCTGCATATCTAATCCAACAAATCAGTCTGAGTAAACAATGCATGTCTCTATTAACCTGAGAAAAGCCCTTTTTTGTACATTTTCCGCCCTTCCTGAGGATACATGTTTATGAAAAGATATCAGCATCAGTATCTTCTCTAAAGAATTAGCATATCACATTTGGGGAGAAGTGCTTACACAAGGTCTCCATCTTTGACATGTTTACTGAGAGCAGAGTAAATAGTTCCTTAAGCAGCATCGCGGTTGTGTGGATGAGGGTGTTCAAAGAAGCAACTTTAAGATGCGCTGACATTTTTATGAATAATTGATATTAGATTTACCTTCATACGACAACGATCTGTCTAAACAGGGTTTCCGTGTCGCCAATAGCATGCAAATGTCTCTGCAGAGATCGAGCTGAAGTTGAAAAGACCTTTTAAAGATAAAACCCAAAGCGTGGTGCTCGTTATATGTGAGCTTTGAGATGCACCTGTCAATATGTTACAAAAGCAATCATTTTCTATGCCCACACCTGCTTTTTCTCACAGGTGATGGTGTCACGTGTGGCACGCGTGTGCAAACGTGATCTGGGCGGGTCTCAGCGCGTCCTGGAGAAGCAGTGGACGTCGTTCCTGAAGGCCCGTCTGAACTGCTCCGTCCCCGGGGATTCCCACTTCTACTTCAACCTGCTCCACTCCACCAGCCCCATCATCCGGATGCACGGCAGGGACATCATCCTGGGGGTGTTCTCCACACCGTCAAACAGGTACAACGCACACGTACCGAAATAGACTTGTGAACAAGGAGCACACACACACATGCCTTTATCGTGCTCTAAAAGTGTTTCTCCAGAACCTTGAAGACCGCCATTTTTTTTGGTTTACCCATTACTTTTAACTATTTCAACTGTTAATCCATCACATTCTGCTATATTTTACCATTTGTCCATGACTGTAGGTATTTCCACTGTAAACTAACTATTTTAACCATTTATTTGTTATTCTTAGCAAACTAATTTAGGTTTTAGTTTATTACTTTTAGCCAACTATTTAAACCATATGTTATCCATTCGTTTTAGCTAAATATTTCAACATCTCATTCATTACTTTTAGCTATTTTAATTTCCTACATTACACTGCTCACAACAAGGTCTGTGGATTATCTGGAGTAACCATGTCATGATTTCTGGATGAGACATTGCTGTTAAGCTTTTCAAATGTTTTTTTAATTTTTTGCCATCCCCTCCATCTGATAACTCCAAAACTAGCCAACTCATACCAAAATAATCTAGATTGATAAACAGTTAAGCGGACACATTTGAAGTTAGCGGTGAACTGTCCCTTTATTTACCAGGATATATTTTTTTATTCATATTGTAATTTCTCTTTTTTCAAATTGCTATGCCTCAGACACCACTATTTATTACCACTCCACAATCTTTCCACGTAGCCCAAAGCAAGAGCAGACCCTGGTTGGCAATCACAACTTCAGATCAATAATCAACCTGCCTGCCTTCAAATAGCCTTATTTGTGTGTATGTGTGTATGTGTGTGTCTACGTGTGTGACTTTGAGGGCTGAAGTGGACGGATTTCAGTCCAAATCCTCCCTGGAAAGAGAAAAGGGGATTCAATACTGAGGGTGTTTTTTCAAGAAATACACAGACAGTTAAAAAACCCTTCCTGACATACTTCCCGTGGAGACTGAGATAGACACCCAGTGTGAGGCAGCACTCACACGGCTCACCTTGGAAATTTAGTGGACCACCGTAGTTTGTTCCTTCGCCTATGAAGTCGGAAAGAGCAAGGCCTCCGACGCTCCAGGCAAATCTCCAGAGAAATGAAAGAAGCTGCGTGGAGGTGCAAAGGTCGAGATTCTGGGGTTCAGAGTAATTTAAGACACATGCAGTGCTTTCATTGAGGACACAAGGGCAATTTGTTGAAAGACGAGATTAAATTGAAAAAAGGTGAGAGGAGAGGAAAGGAAGGATGCTGCGTGGTAAATGGGGAATCTCTGAAGACTGTGAGTATTTGTGCAGCCAAAGACAGCAAACAACTCACCAGAGAGACTGAACAACAGCACAACTATTTACCTCTGATCCCTTTTTATGCATTATATTAGAGAAGCTCCAATATTCTGAAGTGAGTGTTGAGTCTTAGATAATTCCTCTTGCTGCAAGTTATAATAACCTAAACAGTCTCTTTTCAGATACAGTTAGAATAATCTACTTATTGTGCTTTGTTAAAATGCTGCTTTTATTTTTATGTTGCTATTTTTTTAACATGAGCAAGAAAAACATGATCCTAATATTGAAATACTTATTAAGAGGAACATTATAGTGTGTTTGTGGGGATATCCTTCATTATCTCTGTCTGCATTGGACAGAGATAAACATACTTTAAATCAAGGCATTGCTCAAATCATAGAACATTATTCAGTTTTCACCACAGACTGTCTGAATGGCCGCGCTAGCTTCTTGTGTCTGGTAGTGCGAGACGTCGAAGCGAACATATAGAAATACTTTCCTGCTATTTGACTCTGGTCTGGAATCAATACAGTGGCTCACTTAAACGCAGCCGGCAGCATAGTAATCATCTGTCAGTGGTCCCAGTATAATACCCTCTCCATTTTAAGAATAAAGTGCTGTCCCAGTTGCAGGACAGTGTCTCAAAGCAGTGGTCTCCCGGTAAGAGACAGGAGGGAAAGAGGGGAAGAAGAAAAAAAGAGATAAATGCAAAAGGAGAGAATACAGAGAGGAAAATTAAGAAGAAAGTGGCGAACAAGAGGGGGAGAGATGGATGTGGGACTCAAGGACAAGGAAGTCAATAATGGACAACACGTGCATCCCTCGCTCTTTCCTGAGATCTAAAACTGTTTCATCAGCTGCATCTTATCTGCGTGTTTGGGAGGACGACGCTGCGAGACAGAGCCACTGCCCGCAGAGACAGACGGATGCTTCGCACACACACACACACACACACACACACACACACACACACACACTTGCACAAACAAACGTACAATGGTTCCCAGATAACAGCATTTGCGGCATGCCACCGAGGAGAACCAGCTGAACACACACCCCTGCTCGGGTAAACTGCCACTGGGTCCTATTTTAAATAACTGCCAGCCAAGAGAGAGAGAGAGCTTTAGATGGATGGATAAGGAGACGCGTGATGGAGGAAAATGAGCACAAAGCGCACAAGTGAATGTGTGAGGTGAGCTGCAAAACTCCCACCGGGCCCCGTGCGGCCCACTGCGGCACACTGGCTTAGTGCTCGCCAGACAAATTGCTCTGGCTGGCAGCTCGCAGTGAAAACAGCATGAAGCAGGACCTGGGAGTGGAGGAAAAGCTATTCTCTCCTGTCATTTGGCCCTGGGCAGCATATAGGGAACTGTAGTATGGCAATAACTGGATGAAATCAAGGTTTAACCAGGCCCCCCAGAGTGTCTCCTGGACTCTGAAGTTGCTCATCTCCGCCTGTGCCCACACACTCCAGGGATAATTTTACAGCCGCATACCAGCTCCTCAAATGTTATGAAGTTGCTTTTGTGGTATCCTTCAGTCTCAACTTCCAGATTTTAAAATCGCCTCCAGTTGTTAGTTCCTTTGTGCATCCACCTCTGAAGCCCCGGGCCCTTCCTCTCCGAGAGGGGTGAAAGAAGAGCTCGGATTTCCCACCGAGCACCATGTGACTGCGTCTGCACTCAGACTCCCGATGCTCGGGGAGGTCAAGGAGGCGTAGGAAGCAACAGCAAACTGGAAAGAGGGAGAATACAAATATGGGACCATTGGGGAGAAGCAGAGAAAAGAAAAGTGCTTTCTGCTTTATTTAGCAGCTCAAATAAGTGAGTACATGTCGGAAGAGAAGCGGCGAGATGTCAAATGGAAGGCTTACATCATGCTGCACTGGACCGGCACTGAAAAACAAACACTTCTCATTATTTCTTAGCTGTTGTTGTGGCAGCTGAAAACGTCTAATGCTGCTGGAGCAGACTGACGTGGGCTCATTAGCCTTAATGGAGCCAGGGAGAACATCCCATGCTAAGTAAATCTAGTGCATCCTGAGTGGGGGGCCACGTTTGGTTTAGGCTGTAAAGAATCCCATGTGACTGGGTCAGACAGCAGGATGTCCCTGCAGGAAAACACGACAGAGGAGGGGAAGTGAGGAGGACAAGGAGCAGGAGGGGAACAGGTTCACTGTGCCAGGAGAGGTTTGACACGAGGGAGGATGCACAGATATGCAAGCTAGTCCCCCCAGGCCTGCACAAGTAGAGAAGGCAGGGGATTCATAGTTATGTGTCTGGCAAGAGCTGGAGAAACGGGTCTGGGAGAGGAACACTGTGTGTAGCTGACAGCAGAGCCATGTCACCGGGAAAATACAGAGTTGTTACAGAGGTGTTCACGACCCACATGAGCCTGGACCGCCGGGGAGATGGGGAGGAGGATTCCCACAGGGACCTCATGTGGAAAGGCCAAGAAAAAGTAGAGGAAATTAGGTTGCTTGAATACTAAAAAAAAACTAAAAACAGGTGAAAGGTTTCAGGTAGAAGAAAATTAATGACTGAATAATATCACAATTAAAGATAAAGGGTAGAAATTCAAGAGGTATGAAGAAAAAAGTATCATAAGGCTGACAGGTTTTAATTTGAAACCTTTTGATGTAGGTTTGATTGCAGTTATGAGTCTATCAATATGTTAAATATACCTAGTGTCTCTGAGGTTTACTTTAAAGAAGGTGTTTGCCATTTTTGAACTACTAGTTGTAAGTCTTCGGTGGTTGCCTAGTAATAGCACTGCCACCCACGACATAGTCACATAATCCCTGTAACGCTGCAACTTGTTGTTTCCATATTTCTTTTGTACAGTTTTCAACAAGAATATGATGTTCAGT
Source organism: Cottus gobio (assembly GCA_023566465.1). NCBI lineage: Eukaryota > Metazoa > Chordata > Actinopteri > Perciformes > Cottidae > Cottus > Cottus gobio. Next base: position 6,536,449 of record CM042217.1, read on the forward strand.
TAATTGCTGTGCCATAAAGGTGCTGGTGGGCAGATTTGTTTTGCATTGGGACAGATTGTTGGTTGTAAGCTGGCTTTTGTTTTCTTTCTGTTACTAGACTAGACTAAGCTAAATATATGTATCTTATATTTATGAGCATAGTATCATTCATGGCAAGAAAAGAAATAAGCTTAAAGTCTAAAACGTCCCTTTAAATAAGCCAGGGGAGTCGTGTTTTCCTGAACAAATAAAATACCTTTTTGGATAAATTGTTTGTTCATTAGTTTATTCCATTGTGGCGGCCAAACTCGTTTTCTGATTTTGCTGGAAAAAAAGTAACAAAGTTGATCTGCAACCGGTCTGTATCCATACAATTAAGTAAACAAACACAAAAACCTTGAAAAAAATGATCTAAGAACATAAACAAAGGCCTTCTCTGAAGCAAAAAGAAGAAATATAAAGCACTATTCAGATAATAAGTGTGTTGGATTTCCGACCTTTCCATCTATAAACATTTGAACAGGAATGAAATAGCCCCCATTGGGTAATTTATACCATATTTCACAAGGTTTTTAAATTTTTATATAGTGTGCGAAATGCAGTCTCTACAATGTACCAGAGTCGAACTCCTAATTAGAGGATTGTGATTAAAACTTCCCCCGACTCCCACATTCATCTGCTCTTCCTCGCCTGCCCCTACGAGGCACCATCATGTGTCCGTGAGGACCGGCTGTGTTGTTCCAGGCTGTCAGAGAGCTTGTTAAACAGTGAGGAAGTACTTTAGACTCCGCAGCAGTCCTCTCCGACGGACATGCTATGCATCTTGCCTGGACAGCCTGTCACTCAACCCGAGTCAAGGAGAAATAGTGAAGGACGAAAAACAAATGCCGATGGGTAGAGGGGACAGAAAGTAAACAACGAAAAGTTGTGTCAAGAAAAGAAAGAAAGGAAACAGCAAAAGCAGGAAAGACAGAGTGAAAATGAAAATAATGAAGACAATTCATAGAGAGAAAACAGCCCACGGCCTTTTCCCCATCCTTCTGCCGTACACGGGGCAAACCCGGTGACCTGCCGGGGGTTCGGATGAGGTAGAGCGAGGAAGCCGAGCTGGCAGACGCGTCACACTTAACATCTGGTGCCGGCGGCCCTGAGGGAGACGCGGCGTGTCGTCCACAGATATGCCTGCAGCGCCGGCGCGCTGGCCCGGGGTTGAGTCACATCCCTGCCTATGAATGATAAGTACTGAGGGAGACGGCGTGACCTGATCAAATGGCACATCGGCAGAGCACGGCTCCCTGTGCTGCACCCCGAAATCCAGCCGCCGGGCGCTGCCTTTGCCAAACAAAGCCTTTTGTGGCCTTCAAAGGGGGCACTCAACAGAAACGCCACTCTTGATCTCGAAGGGAGGCTGCACGGACCCTCAGATTACTCTTTTATTGAGAAAGAAAGACAATAAGAAGGCGAGGACCAGATGGGTATGTGTGGGGTTTTTTTTTTTTTGTGTAGTGGCAGATTGCAGGTGACTCAGCCTCTCAGGTTTTTTTTTTTCAATGCGTGTGTATCACTGAGGTATTAACACTTAGTCACAAGCTCTCACACCACGCACACCATTAGTCATCGAGGAGGACACATTCAGAGCAGAGTTGAGTCTCAGTGCATGAAGCATGGGATGTTTTTTAAACTCATTCCTTATCTCAGCCTGACACTGCTCTCTTTATTTCTCTGTCTCTGCAGTGCTTTCTCCAGCCAAAACATAAAAATTAACATCAGGCGTGTGTGTGTGTGTGTGTGTGTGTGTGTGTGTGTGTGTGTGTGTGTGTGTGTTGCTCCCTGTAAACCTTACAACACGTCCCAGTAAAAAGCCCGGTGCACCTCGGAGGCTGTTTAACTACTCGTGAACTCAGCAACAGGGAACATAACATCTGTTCCAAGAAGTGTCCATAGCTCTCTCTCTCAGACACACAAACACAGACACACACACACACACAGACACAGGCAACATATTCAGTGACTCATTTCCTATTTCGTTTCATATTCCAGGAATTCCAGCCAAGATCTTTTCATGTGTCAAATCGAGCTATTGCATCCGCTGCCTATCTATTCTTCGCCCACGGAGATGACAGCATCTATCTTATCCCGTCTTTCTCTTCGTCTCAGTAACAATTTCCTTTGTGTTCAAGTTTTGAATGTCAAATATATGAACAGCCCAAATCCAATTTGTCATCTTCGCTGGAAGCCTGTCCCTTTCTCACTCTCACAATTGACTTTCTTCTACATTTTAACGTCTTCCTCTTCTACAACGTCTATTTTTCAGTCTAAGTACTATCCACCTCGTCTTTTCTCGTTTTCGACACGTATTCTTTCTGCACTTCTGTCGGAAAGCAAAGCCCACTTGACACGGGACTGACAGTCGTCTTGTGTCAGTTCAAAGTGTTTTATCAATTGACGGTCTCCGTCTCACCTCTCTGTCTCTGTAGTATCCCCGGGTCGGCGGTGTGTGCCTTCGACATGGAGCAGCTGGCCGGAGTGTTTGAAGGGAGGTTTAAGGAGCAGAAATCACCCGAGTCCATTTGGACGCCTGTTCCAGATGAAGTCATCCCGAAGCCAAGGTGCAGATGGCAGTAATCAATTAATGCCCCCGGTATTCAGGCTGTTATCAGACGACTGTATTATGAACAACACACGTCTTCAATTCACTCATTAGCTCTTCTTGAGAGGTGTGTTTTGACGGTTTCAGGTTTGATTTCATGACAAAAGGAAAAACACGGTGTGCAAGTAACTATACTTAACGTTTCAAAACTCGTGAAGATGCTACTCAAGGGCATTTAAAAAATAAATACATTTACACGGTGAAACGAGTTGATTATGCACATGATATTACAGCCTGTACACACTTCTGAATATTGCATGGATTGCATGGAGATTGGTATTTCTCAAGGATACAACAAATCTCTCTGCTAATCTAAAGACATATTGCATGCAAATATTCCATCACTTGCCAAATACTTCAAACATGCAGTCCTTATCACTAAATCTTGTTGAGACTGTGGTATGTATCTGAATGTGAGACACTCAGACAGTCTAGACTACTTAATTATATATCTGTATCTCATCTGAGGCCTGAAGTAGTCATAAAAAAGGATGCCTCTGTACTGTCTGCTAAACATGCTCTGGAACTTCTCCTCAGACCCGGCGGCTGCGCTGTTCAAGGTTCCAAGTTTAATTCCTCGAACTCGTTCCCGGATGAGATGCTCAACTTCGTGAAGACCCATCCTCTGATGGATGAGGCCGTGCCGTCCCTCGGACAAAGACCCTGGATCGTTAGAACCATGGCCAGGTGAGCCTGAGCAGGTCCTGACAGGTAGTCAAACACCAGCTGTCTCCTAGTGATGTTACTAGGAGACAGGGAAAGATGATTATCTGAGAAAGTTCAAAATATGATTTTTTTGTCCCGCAATATAATATTTTTAATGAAGTGTTATTAGGGTTTGTTCATACTTATTTTTAGATGTCTTAAGGTTAGGGAAATATTGCGGTCTTGGTAAATATTGAAAAAGTCAAACAAGACTAGTATAGAAACATAATTTCTGTGCAAAATATGATGAGTTTATGGTAATTTTGAACTTTTCTGCTAAATGTGTTTAATTTAATGGGTTAAGTGAAGTACATTAAGTTAATTCATATTTGTATGACATTTTATTAGTTCTGAAAGGGTCTGAAAATGAAAACAAGACATTTTAATTTGACTCAACTTAATTACAAGGGTCAATTAGTTGACTAATCTTAGTCGATTGATGACTCATTTTATTGAAACTTGTGATTACATCTCTGGTAAACATCCGATTTAAAGTGGTACTTGTAAGCGTTTTACAGATCCGTCTTTTTAATCAACTGTTTGATTAGTTGGCAAAACCAAAAGAGTGTTAGTTGACTAAGGTTTTCTTTGGTTGAGGACACCCCTACATTAATACTTAAAAAGACAGATCAACTTAAAAAGGCAAAACACTGTTCTTAAGAATAAAGTAGGGATGCACCGATACCGATGGTCGATACTGCGTTAAATACTCGTACTCGCATCGGTTTCAATGGCCGATACCAAGAACCGATACTCACTCAACAGTATTTCACTACAACAAACTGGTCGCGCTTTGTGGAGAAGCAACCCCGTGGCGGAGCCGGAGACACTCTTCTCTGTCTCAACTGTCTCAACAGTCTCAACTTCTGAGCAGCCAATCACGCTATCCAAGTTGTTTTGCCGTCCAATCAGATGGCCAGTTTGTCTCAACAGCAGAATCTGGAGCCGCCATCTTGGATCCTCGCTACGCAGCGCTCACTTCTTTCAATAGACAGGAGAAAAGTGAGACGCGAGTACAATACAATACTTTATCGATATTGTGCTTATTAACCGGTGTTGCATACGTGTGTATGACATATTAGTGCTCATATTAGTGCTCTTGTTAGTGGCTGACAGCCCCGGAGTTACTTGTAATCAGTCCGTCCCAACGCGACGCAAATGTTTCGCGCGACCAGATTACATGTAAAGTCTATGCACAGACGCGTGTGGTTGCGACAGACGCAAATTTACGCCGGCGGCACGTTAGACGCGAGAGTTGAAATTTTCCATATTTAATACATCTATAATTGAGAAGCTCTGCGCGTCATCACCGCCGTCCTGCCGGTTTGAATCAAACGGCTGCTGATCCACCTGAAGTAGCGCTGGCAGCGGCCTCATTCAGACGCTGTTGTGCGGCTACGGATGATATTATTGTAGCCGAGTGTCTGTTGTGTGTCTATATTTGTAATTCTAATAAAATGAAAACACGCTGCAGGGTAACTTGAACCACTTTGTTATCTCCTTCACACACGTATATCCCACAATTCCACTCTTTTCCTTTCCGTTTCTCCCTCCACAATAAAAGCACCGGAAACATAACTTGGAACACAGCTTCCTATATAATTGCTCGATACCTAATATTATCGCTTACATTATGAACCCGGACACGGGGCGTTTTATGGTCCGACATTAGAGGGACTTCCACAAGAAGTTTAAAGCTTGGGATAGCCTTCTGTTAATTTTGTACTATAGGCTTGACATAATCTGCAGAGGATAAAATAAAATCTGCCTCCAAATTAATTGCACTTTCATGGAGACCAAATCTAAGAAGTATCGGTATCGGTACTCGGTATCGGCAAGTACACAAATAAAAATATCGGTATCGTATCGGTTTGTAAAAAATGGTATCGTTGCATCCCTAGAATAAAGCAATTAGGAAAAATAGACAAATAGATTAAGCAGGAAATCAGATTTTCACCCCTACATTAAAAAAAAAAAAATCTATATATTTATAATTAAATTAGTGATTAAATAACCCCACAAAACCCCTGTATGACGTTTTTCAGTGTTTGGGCTGTGAACTCCAGCTGTTGACGTTAACCTGGTTTGGTGTTGAAGCCTCTGGTAGCAGCAGCTGTAGCACATCAAGCCTCACATAAATGTCTGCATGCCTCTCTCTGTCTGTCGGCCTCTCTTTCTCTGCCCTATCTACCATATGTAGTCCTGCTGCCGACCAGCCAGCAGGGGATTATGGGTACTGGATGTATGTGGAATATTAAACAGCCGACGCGGCATGGCTTCTGTTGTCGTCTATTGTCTCGTGCACGCAGGACTGTGTGTAGTACAGCAACACTCTGCTGTTGTTCCAAGACCGGCACATTTACTTGACTGATATTATTAATGACTCAACGTTCACCGTAATTAGTTTATTATGCAAATGTGATGAGCAGTTTATTCTCTATGGAATTAATTTAATTTTGCAGTGACTCAAGAGAAAATGCCAATTATGATTTTATATTCACAAGAGTCTGTATTTCACACCTAAACCAATCACTTGTTGCACTTAAATCATGCATTTTCCTCTTAGAGCTGCTTGACTACATGCTTTCATCTTTTATAAGAAAAATAGTCCCAAATGAGTCTCACGGCTCTGTGGCATTAATGCAGCGCTCTATCTCTGCAGGTACCAGCTGAATAAGATCGTGGTGGATACAGAAGCCGGGCCTTATAGAAACCAGACCATCCTGTTCCTCGGGTCCAGCAGAGGGACCATCCTCAAGTTCCTCATCATGCCCAACCAGGACAACACTGTCACCAACAGCAACATCTTCCTCGAGGAGCTGGAGGGTTTCAACCCTGAGAAGTGAGACGTTAAAGCTAACTGTTCAAAGAAAAGTTCAAACATTTTTGGGAAATTTGCCAAGTGTTAGCTTTGAACTGGAAACAATGTCTGCCACGTAGCAGAACCCCTAAAGCACACAAATTAACACATTATCTGCTTTGGTTAACTCCTAAAAGTGTAAAAACGTCACCGTGAGGTTGTCGCATAACGTGTTGATTAGTTTAGAGGTGCTGATTTATTTATTTTTTTACCATTGATCAGAGCCATGCTTGCTGTTTTCCTTTGTTTCCAGTATTTATGCTAAGCTAACTAGCTGCTGAAAGTAGCACACATATTTGTTGTGTGGACATGAGAGTGGTGTCAAAGTCAAACAAGCGTATTTCCCCCAAATGCCAAACTATTTTTTTTCCCCACAAACTTGTGCAGTTAGAGAGATTTATATAAAATAGCTCGAGACATAGTGTACAGCAGGGGAGGGGAGGAAAGGGTTAACTGACATCCGGGGTTGATGTATACACAGCGAGGGGAGCTGGTGGTGTGATACGCCTAGAAAAAGAGTCGCGAGAAGAAGAAAAAAATAGGCATGACATGTCCTGGAAACATGATGTGTCCTGAATTATGCAGAAAGCCTCACCTATTCTTCGAGGGATGCACATAATTGTGCAGGAGCTGAGAGGATACAACCCCATGCAGGGAATACAAATAGGGCCCACAGAAAAGAATGAGAGTAAAGGCTAATATTCATTATCGGGAAATCTGAACACGTTCTAATGAGGTGGAGAAATATTGTAGAATGACATTAGGGCCAAAAAAACATCAGAAAGTAATGAAATGATAAAATCATATTATCCTTCATCTTGACCGAAATTACCTCTTATATTCAGTCTGAAGCTAAATCACATTCGATATCTGGATCCTGACAAAAGATCGGAGTGGGCTCCTTGTCCTTTCCTTTCCTAATTAGCATTTTGCATGAGGCAGGCAGCTTTCAGGTTTCAGTGGATGCCCACCACTACGTAATGAACACTGGGTACAATGCCTTTTCAATCTTCATTTCAGCTTTTGTTCTCTCGTGGGATGCAGTGTTCCACACAGTGGATGGCTGCAGGGTGGGGGGGGGGAGAAGATTGTCACACAGATGCAGGAAGATTTGGCTGGTGATTATCTTTCACCAAGGCTAATTAGAGGCATTTAAAAAAGAATAGAACATGTTTCTAAATACTAGCTTCCTGTCATGGTAATTGTGCCCCCTGATATATAAACCTTTTCTTTCTGCAATAAGGGTGGAAAAAAATGATTATTTCTCGGAAACCAACTGGCTGGAAACACACTTCCTCTCTGCAGTAGAGCCAGATCTACTCATGCTGTTTCTTATTTAATACTTAATTTAACTTCCTTCCCCTTCCCAGCCCCACCAAAATATGCTCACCAATTTGTGTCTGGGCTTATTTGTCCGGACTTGACAAAATGAGGGATAGTGATGGGAGGTGAAAATGAAGGGACCGTGTGATGAATGAGCTGGTGTGGACTGGGAGCCAATGTGCGAGGGGTAATTTGGTGTGCACGGTAAGCCCAGCAGGAGGTCCGTGACAGTCCGGCTGTCGCAGCAGGCACCCGGCTAATCAGGAGACCGAGCACAGCCACATCGGAGTCTTTTATTTCCCCTTTCTGCTCCAGGCCAGGCCGAACCCAACCTCACCCTACGCACACAGACAAGGAGATGCCTTGTGCCCTGGAGTAAACCCCGGGGAGCCCAGGAGCAGGGCCACTGACACAGTCATCTTTTAGGAAGTCAGCGCAGAGAAATCACTGCCTTGTGATTGGCCGGTTGCCATAATGAACCTGGAAACAAGAGAGATCCACCACTAATAGAGCCTGTATCTTCTCCTAATCCCCTCCCTCATCTGACATTGGTTCTGTTCCTCGTGTTATCTTTTCATGAGTCTCCCGTCTTTATTTCTCTTTCCTGCTTTAGTTGTTTATCGTATTGTTTTGCAATCATCTCTCCCCCCTCGTTTTCCCTGCTTTTTGTGATATTGTCTGTGAAGAATGACTCACAGCTTGGCCTTAGCAGAATGACAGATTCTTCCTAATGACTGTGGGTCCGCCACAACGTCATTACCATAAACCATCCCGATACAACTGATGCATGACTGCACACGTGCATGAAAAGGTATAAATCCGCTGCACGAAGGCAGGTCGGTGCCAGCTATCGTGGCTCTAAGTGGCAATTAGAAGTGACTCAGCTCCTCGCTGCTGGTTTTTGATGTCCGGCGGCCCTCTCGAGCCTTTACAATCAGCACAGTGCATATTTGGATCGACATTGTAACATCTGGCGACACGGCTGCCTCTCATCTCTTTCACTTTTACTAATGGCCTTTATTTAAAGAACTGTTTATGTTTGTCTCCTTCGCACCGAGTCGTGAGGAATCTATTTTTTTTTCTCACCGCCGAAAGGCTCGGTGATGTCACAGGTTTAATGTGCGGTCTCGGTCTGGTAATTGAAATTGCCTAATGCATTTTTCTGTCGCGTTCTGTGTGTGTTGCAGGTGTGCTGAGGACTCTCTGCAGGCCAGGCAGCTGCTGTCTCTGACTCTGGATCGGGTTAGCCACACTCTGCTTCTTGCCTTCCCCTCCTGTGTGGTCAGAGTACCGGTGGCACGATGCCAGCTCTACTCCCGGTGCATGAAGTAAGTCTGCACACAACACTGTTGGCAGAGGAGCATTAAAAGGCTGCAGGGCGGCATAATAAGAAGTTAGGTGACCGCTCAAGAACAACAAGTGTCCTTGAGCGTGACACTGAACCTCTGCCAGCTCCGGGGTAGCTGACCTGAATTTTTCCTGCAATAATAACCACTCTACAACTTAATACCGACTGTCACTGTGCCCTTGAGCAAAGTGATAATGTGTTAACTGCCTTATAATACTGAAATGAGTCAAAATGGCATAAATGTGCCAGCAAATTGGAAGAAAATCTAATAAAAGCTGTTAGTATAATACTTTACCATTAAAAGGAATGCTGTTATTACCTTTGACTGCAATTTTAACTTTATCATAGATACACCATCACTTTAACAGATCATAATAATAAAAGTAGTTACTGGCATAAGCTTAAGGAGCATTATATGGTAAATAAATGACAATAATGACAATAAAGCTTATGAGAATAATAAGCACAATGTTTTTTCCCATCTAAAGATGCTCCTTTCCTTAAGCTGCAGTGTTTCAGTAGTTAACGTGTTAATTATGAATGAGATATTATTTAACGTAGCGGCTACTTTATATTTTTTTAAAGAGAGGTGGTAATCTTTCACCTCATCCTGCAGTTCTAAGATCATCAGAAGCTCCAGTGTAGTTTTTATATGAATGTGTTTAACGAAAACCGAAAGTGCAGCAATACCCCGAGTCCACTAATCCCACATAATTAAACATAAAAATGCATGTATTCATAGTAATAAACTTTCACCTGCATACGCCCACACAAGCACCGGGATGCAGACTCCCTGTCCCTCGCCGGTCTACTCCACTGACACACTAACACAATCCGCCGCACATCAGGCGTGCAGCGTGTGCACTGAACCAGGTGAGTCACACAAGCGTGTAATCCAGCGCGCATTAAGAACCGCTCACGTTCTAGCTGAGGTCCGTTTAGCGTGTGCGTTTAGGTGCTTTTGACTGAGAGTTAACGTTTTGTATGTTCGCGATTTCTTCGCCACGCTTCAGCAGCTTCAGGTCGGCGTTTTAACCCTTGCAGAGCGTTTGTGAGTGCTTCCTGTCCCTCGCAGCTTTCAGTCCTCATGTTTGGCTTTTGTTTTTTCTTGAAATCTTTAATAATTCAACGGTTTACAGTCGGCTCTCCAACGCACGCCGTTGCAGATTGACGTTTTAGCCTCATTTGACCCCACTTGCAGACCCGTCATTAAAAAGTAATGTTGTACAGTTAACCGCGGATGTGAGAGGTTTTACATTTTATCAGTCAACAACAATTAATCCTTTTAGGCTACTTGACATCTCCATTCATTTTCTGGTACTGCAGGTTTTTAGATCGGTTCCCTTTTAAGCGCGCAGCAATTTCTATTCATGATGCTAGTATGCTTTTAAAAAAAGTACTTGCATTTGTCTTGAGATTAGTAATCCTTCACAGTGAACATCTCTGAGTTTGTGTTTTTGTATTCAACCTCACATTATCATTCTAGTTGTGAACAAAGAGCATTTCATTAAAACAACTCTGTGTTGCTGCAGTCAAGGGCTTTCTAACATCTGACGCTTGAAATATACGTCATTCAAGCAACTCCAGCGTCGTGAATCTGTTATCGTGAGGACAATGTGGGTGCCGTTGGACACATCCAATCCCAGAATGCCTCATTGTCCTGGACCGAGTTTCAGGCGAATACATCTTAAATTTGAAGTACACTACAAAGATTTTTCCAAAGCTTTTATCTTCATCTCCATCTTCTAGTCAATAATTAACTTTATTGTGAGAACTTTCTTAATTAAATGGCCGGTGTTCAGCATTTCACTGGCTCCACGAGCAGAAATGCAATTTAATATTCATAACTATGTTTTCCCTCGAGTTTAATCTCCTGAAACTAAGAATTGTTGTGTTTTTCTTGAGCTTGTTCATGTCGATAAGAAGTGGGCCATCTTCACGGAGCACTTCATGTTGTGCCGCCTCGTTTCTACAGTAGCCCAGAACGGACAAACAAAATACCGTCCTCTCACTCTTTTAGGTTCCAAGAAAGGAAAGTTTATTTGTAGAGAACATTTCAACAACAAAGTGCTCCACATAAAACCATTCAAAGCATCAAATCATAATGAAAAATAAAACAAGATTTAAAAACAATTAAGAACATTCATTAAAACATACAGAAAAAATACAGAATTGAATAAAAGTAGGCCACAGCAGTTCTCCGTGAAACTGTGGTATCGCCCGCCCGCCGCCTGACTCCCGTTGTTATTATGGTATGGATGGCCTCCGAGCGAGGCGGACGTCGTTTCCACAGTTTTGTACCTTGCGGCTCTTTCGCCGCGGCCTACGAGAGGGAGGAGAGCTAGAGGGTTATCCCGTTGGTCACAGCCTTCAAACCACGCCGCAGGATGCCACCAAACCCGAGACGCTCTCCCTTTAACAAGGAAGCATTTGAAATGCAATCTGTTTCTGCTCTCCGCTGCTTGTCCACCCTGCCCCAATATTGAAGTAGATGAAAAAAATATTCCCTGTGATGAATTCTATCATCAAGCAAGTTTCAAGTCTTAAGAAGCTTGACATGAGGGGCTTTCTTGGATGTAGGAAATAAATATAAAATCTCGTGATTTGTAGTTGATGGGCTCAGATGTGCAAAAATAGTTAATATGAGATCTGACAAGATGCCCTGACTTCTAGTATAGACTCATTGACTAATCTAATATGACACAGTTTCATCAGAAATGAGTTGCAGCCCTTATAGAATGTGTGAAAGCAGATCAGTACTTTACATTGAAGTCACATGAAGGAAGTTTTAAGTCAAATCGCGATTCTTAGTAAGTTAGTAACACATCCAACTTTTCGTCCTCTGCAGGAACTGCATCGCCTCCAGGGATCCTTACTGCGGCTGGACCAGAGGAAGCACCTGCTCGTTCCTCAGACCTGGCACCAGGTGAGACACCTCTCCACTCGTATCTATACGTCATACGGTGTACAGTACCTGCCCTGCATCAACACACTGGCACTCTGGTCTGGTTTACTCGTGGTCCACGTTCTGTTTCACCACCTTTCTCTGTTCCCTCTCCTTGATCCACAAGTGTTTTTTGTTTTTTTTTGCTTTTGATTTGATTTATTTCCACTTTTATCATCGCTCTCAAGGTTATTTTTTCCGACAGCGCACCTTACAGTAGCAGACCACCCGTGGAAACGTCCCATATATTATTTATCTGGTCTGGAAGTCCTTGGTTCTATCAGACTACTTGAGCATCTGAGTAACATCTGTGCCCTCTAAGTAACCTGTCACACAGTCTGCTCTTTGTACATTATTGATTCAAGATGTCTGCTGCCGCTGGTAAACACTACTATATTCTTTCCCTCTGCTTTTTTTTTTTTATCAGGTGGCGGCCATAAAACACTGTGTACTTGTGTAGTGTTTGTTTCTCTGTTGTGCAACCCTGTCTGTGTTATGCATGACGTACCCAGACACAGTGTCGTCTGGATGCGAGTGTTTGTGTGACCTCTCTCTCTCTCTCTCTCTCTCTCTCTCTCTTTCTCTCTCTCTCTCTCTCTCTCTCTCTCTCTCTCTCTCTCTCTCTCTCTCTCTCTCTCTCTCTCTCTCTCTCTCTCTCTCTCTCTCTCCCTCCTGCTACTGAATGTCTCGCTCACCACCAGTCGTGGCTGCCTCCCTCCGGTGAAATCAAATCTTTCTTTAGTCAGGCTGCTTATTGAATCAGGCCTTCAGAACACAGGTGTAGTGCCAGCACAACAGACAACATGGGTCTTTAGACCACCTCGGGCTGCCTGCTTATACTATTAAAGGCCTCTGTGTTGGTTTTGATTAGATTTACCAAGGGCGGTCAACTCTGCAATCGATTCTGCATCGAGTTACTGCGGATTTCCTCTTTGTGGACTAAATGCAACCTCTCTTTGCAAACTGACGCCAGAGGAGAGCTCAGCAGTGGATGTTACGGATCTAATTTAGGCACTTTCTGAGCAAAGTTTTGTATTCTTTATGGAAACAATACTGGGAGAAATGTTTTTATGGTTGTTTTTTTGTGTGTCCCAGAGTTATTATTGAACTGCTAACTAAACAAGGTGTAACAAAAACATTCCTCACCTTCTTTTTTTTTCTCCCAGTGAGAAAATGGTAATCATACAATTACTTTTTCATTTTGCTTGTGTTTAGGTGTTAAAGTTGATTCATTATATTGATGTCTTGGATACTAATTTCATGTTACACCTTGATTTTTAGATAAAACATGTTATTGAATACCCTTTTTAGTTTTTTTTATACCTGAAACAGAGTCTGGCTAGCTGTTTCCAGTCTTTATGCTAAGCTAAGCTAAGCTAACTACCTCCTGGTTCTTGCTACACATCGTATTTACCGTACACATGTGGGAGTGGTGGTGAACTTCTCCTTTAATACACTTTTTGGGTGAAACTATAGATTTTTTTGGGTGGAAGGTAATATTTTCCAGCATGAAGAAATTACAGATGTTGGGCCGTTTCTGAGGAAGAAAAGTTTTATATTCTTTATGAAAATAGTTATTGTGTGTGTTGTACTGGGAGGAAACATGGTTTTATGTGTGGTTTCATTGTTTGGTTCCAGAGTGTTATTAATATACTGTAAACGAGGCGATACAAACCGTTTCTCACCTCCTTTTCCTTCTGCCAGTGAGAATATTTTGACTGTTTATCTGAGTTATTAGGTATTCACTCTCTTAATGTTGCAACATGTAATGTTAAGGTGTTATAGCCGATTCAACACATTATATTTCTAACTCAAATTGTGATTTATATTTTATTACATTTGCCGAGCTACTCCACCTCTGGCAAACGGCAGAAGTGACCCCTGTAGTTCAAGTAGTCCTGGTCGGCAATTATTACTGTTAATACGCAAGCATTAAACATTAACACACATGTGGTCTTTATCACGCTCCTTTTTATTATGAGGGCTTTACATTTTGGGGAAATAACAAAACAAACGCAGACAGAGACAAAGCTAATGTATACAATGTAAATGACTCACAATCCCTGAGAGGCAGCCAAGTGAACACACAACATTATTCTTTATTAAGGTGACAACCCGCTGTTTGTTCACAGAGCACTTGGACTCATTTGTCACGGGGAGTTCTCGGCATTAAAAGCACAGATGTTGGCTGCGATGCTGCCGGAGCCTTTAGCTAATTGCAGAATATTTCTCTGTCCCTTTTTTTGTTGTTGTTGTTGCTCTGGATCTTCGAGGGTTGTTTGGAGGCCAAATGGTGATTTGGTGTAACAGACCAATGTAGAACTTTAAGTGGTCATTTACTTCTGTGTAGAGCATTTCCTGTTTAATCCAAAGTGTTGTTTTGTGTGGCTCGGGTCCATTCTTATCAACCCGAATGTGAAGCAGGCCAGTGCCTCTTGCAAGTGAAGAAAGGTGCCTTTCAAACATGCTTCGCACCCCGAAGGCTCGTAACTTTGAATAAGCTCCCGTTTCTCTAAATGTTCCTTAATATTGGGCTCGCATCAGGTCTCTAGAGTGTGTCTGCTGCCAAGTGCCCACTGATGGATCCTGACTAAATCAAGTCTTAGGAGTTTGATCACGAATGTGAGTTAAATCTCCGTCGGTTTGAATCTAGTTCGTTCTAAAAAAGCGATGCCCTGGAAACACCAAATTATAGATCATACGTTTTAGTCAAAGGAAATAGTTCCACATTTTGGGACGCAGATTTAGCTAAAACCAAAACTCGTTGTGTGTGGTGATAAGACAAATGAGATATAGCGTGTTTATTATTGACCTTTTAAAGGTTTTGGCTCACAGATTGTTTTTACCTGGACAGAGTCTGGGTAGTTGTTTCCAGTCTTTATGAACTATTGAGTAGTTTTAAGGCACACAATTACCAACTTGTTAATTAGACATGGTCATTATGTATAGTGCTGATTAGCAAGTGTGTGTGTCTGTGTCTGTGTCTGTGTGTGTGTGTGTGTGTGTGTGTGTGTGTGTGTGTGTGTGTGTGTGTGTGTGTGTGTGTGTGTGTGTGTGTGTGTGTGTGTGTGTGTGTGTGCAGTTTTCCCACAGCAGATATCCAATCATTGAAACCAGAATGGAAACCTTGTGTGCCTCATTTTGAAGTGGATTGGAAATGTATTACATTATGTAATCATAATTGTAATGCACACACACACACAGCCTGTGTTTTGCATCTTGGTGCTGTTTTTCCCCGATATGAGCCATGATTAAGAGCCGTTGTGTTTTTCTTTGTGAGCACCTGGTCTCTGTGCTGTTCTCATTTCCTCTCGGCTTCCTCACCTCATCATATGTTTTTGTCCTTTGACTTTCTGTTGCTCCCCTGTTGCCTGAATGGGAAATGAGTTTTAAAGCTCCAGGATAGAGTTGTGGAAATAAGATATGTGGGAATTTCGGAAGAATATGACTAAAGTTTATGGTTTTGTTGAACGTTTACTTTCACGACAAGTGACCTTTTATGATGATCTTTATAATTTGCAGTATATTTTAACAGCCTTCACACCTCCACATTAATGACTAAAACATATTTCCCTACTCTATCTCCTAAATACGGGAAAACATTGAGTTCATATTTATGCCACAAATCTAATGTGAAGACAAGAATGCTGACCTAGAAATATTCCTAATTCAATGCATTAATTCACATAATGAATGCCCCTGCAGGCATAAGTGGTTATCTTTGAATTATAATGGTGATTATTGCACGAAATTAAGACGCTCAAGGGAGCTCTTTTGCCGTTTAAATTATTTTTCTTTTTCTCACTTTGTCAAAACAGAAACAATACAATCACAGTGTTAAAGGAGCTTATAGAGATATACGCTCCCTCGCAGCTCGTCCTCTGCTGTAACATTGAGAGCGTTTTCCTCTATCGGAGAGAGGATCTGTGCCGGGTGTCGGCGGGCCTCCGTGTCCTCTGATTAATGACTGTGTCTCTTCTCCTCTGCAGACTGCCGTTCGAGCAAGATGTTGAACAGGGAAACGTGGCCCACTTGGGCGACTGTGACGGTAAGAGGAATGATGAGTGTGTGTTTGTGTGTTTGCCCACTAGTTCTCAGCTGCTGCACTCCCCCTCTGGAACGCCCTCCCCATCCACATCCGTCAGGCTCCCACCCTATCATTATTTAAGAAAGCCCTAAAAACCCACCTCTTCAAACTTGCCTTCACCTGCTAACCCCTGGTCCCTTCACCTGCTAACCCCTGCTCCCTTCACCTGCTAACCCCTGCTCCCTTCACCTGCTAACCCCTGCTCCCTACCCTTCACCTGCTAACCCCTGCTCTCTACCCTTCACCTGCTAACCCCTGCTCCCTTCACCTGCTAACCCCTGCTCCCTACCCTTCACATGCTAACCCCTGCTCCCTTCACCTGCTAACCCCTGCTCTCTACTCTTCACATGCTAACCCCTGCTCCCTTCACCTGCTAACCCCTGCTCCCTACCCTTCACATGCTAACCCCTGCTCCCTTCACCTGCTAACCCCTGCTCTCTACTCTTCACATGCTAACCCCTGCTCCCTTCACCTGCTAACCCCTGCTCCCTACCCTTCACATGCTAACCCCTGCTCCCTTCACCTGCTAACCCCTGCTCTCTACTCTTCACATGCTAACCCCTGCTCCCTTCACCTGTTAACCCCTGCGCCCTACCCTTCACCTGCTAACCCCTGCTCTCTACCCTTCACCTGCTAACCCCTGCTCTCTACCCTTCACCTGCTAACCCCTGCTCTCTACCCTTCACCTGCTAACCCCTGCTCTCTACCCTTCACCTGTTAACCCCTGCGCCCTACCCTTCACCTGCTAACCCCTGCTCTCTACCCTTCACCTGCTAACCCCTGCTCTCTACCCTTCACCTGCTAACCCCTGCTCTCTACCCTTCACCTGCTAACCCCTGCTCTCTACCCTTCACCTGCTAACCCCTGCTCCCTACCCTTCACCTGCTAACCCCTGCTCCCTACCCTTCACCTGCTAACCCCTGCTCCCTACCCTTCACCTGTTAACCCCTGCTCCCTACCCTTCACCTGCTAACCCCTGCTCCCTACCCTTCACCTGCTAACCCCTGCTCCCTACCCTTCACCTGTTAACCCCTGCTCCCTACCCTTCACCTGCTAACCCCTGCTCTCTACCCTTCACCTGCTAACCCCTGCTCCCTACCCTTCACATGCTAACCACTGCTCCCTACCCTTCACCTGCTAACCCCTGCTCCCTACCCTTCACCTGCTAACCCCTGCTCTCTACCCTTCACCTGCTAACCCCTGCTCTCTACCCTTCACCTGCTAACCCCTGCTCTCTACCCTTCACCTGCTAACCCCTGCTCTCTACCCTTCACCTGCTAACCCCTGCTCCCTACCCTTCACATGCTAACCCCTGCGCCCTACCCTTCACCTGCTAACCCCTGCTCTCTACCCTTCACCTGCTAACCCCTGCTCCCTACCCTTCACCTGCTAACCCCTGCTCCCTACCCTTCACCTGCTAACCCCTGCTCCCTACCCTTCACCTGTTAACCCCTGCTCCCTACCCTTCACCTGCTAACCCCTGCTCCCTACCCTTCACCTGCTAACCCCTGCTCCCTACCCTTCACCTGTTAACCCCTGCTCCCTACCCTTGACCTGCTAACCCCTGCTCTCTACCCTTGACCTGCTAACCCCTGCTCTCTACCCTTCACCTGCTAACCCCTGCTCCCTACCCTTCACATGCTAACCACTGCTCCCTACCCTTCACCTGCTAACCCCTGCTCCCTACCCTTCACCTGCTAACCCCTGCTCCCTACCCTTCACCTGCTAACCCCTGCTCCCTACCCTTCACCTGCTAACCCCTGCTCCCTACCCTTCACCTGCTAACCCCTGCTCCCTACCCTTCACCTGCTAACCTCTGCTCCCTACCCTTTGTCTGCTAACCCCTGCTCCCTACCCTTCACATGCTAACCTCTGCTCCCTACCCTTCACCTGCTAACCTCTGCTCCCTACCCTTTGTCTGCTAACCCCTGCTCCCTACCCTTCACATGCTAACCTCTGCTCCCTACCCTTCACCTACTAACCCCTGCTCCCTACCCTTTGTCTGCTAACCCCTGCTCCCTATCCTCCACTACAGGACTCATTCCACATAGCTTCTCCTGTTTTATTTTTTTATATAAAAAATATTCTGTTTTTAATTGATGTCTTGATTGTTTTTCTAATCGTTCCCTTTTTTCATTTTGTTGGATGTAAAGCGTCTTTGAGTGGCTTGAAAAGCGCTATAGAAATTAAAAATATTATTATTATAAGTGTGAAAGCTAATAGCTCTCTTGTCTGTGCTACGATCCTTACGTAGCGTGCCTATCTTTAGGGTAAACAACGATACAGTAAAAGAAAGGAAAAGCTTGGTATTTTCCATTTATACAGAGGAAGTCCGTAAATAAACAGCGAAAAGTCCCAATCCACCTCGGTGCTCTGTAGTTTCTCGCTCCTCCCCAGAGGAACAACCCATCTCCAACATGAAGCCGGTCGGCCGGTCTGGTTTTGTCGAGCTGGCAGGAGCGTCCCTGTGTATGTTTTAAAGCTGACTTTGTTCTTCCCACTGTTTACTCCGTCCTCACTTGTATACTATCTTTGCTTTGGTCCGGTAGGTTCTGTTTCAAATACATGTGGTTAATTATATTCCGCTTCAGCTTGACTTTCCCTTGATGTTTTTCATTTTTCTCTCTCTCTCTCATATCACTATGAAAATAGAAGTGGTACACAGCAGAGCGAAAATCTCTATTCCAGATACACAGAGGTTTTGGATACTCCCACGACGCCCCCTCTCTTTGATCTGAGCGCTAATTCCAATGCGTGCAAATTAATCCCTCACTTCTGAAAGTTCCCCGAGTTCATGTGCCATGCTCCCCGAGAAAAGAACAGATAAATATTGCATAATCAGGACCCACCAACAGCTCTAATCCCGTTTCAGTTGGGCGCTCCGTTTGATGCTGCGCTCTCACTTCAGGTCTTCTGACCACCAAAACCACAGGGGGGGAGCTGTGGGATGGCTTGATGCTCAGTCTATGCATGGGGAAGTTAAGATAGTTATCTGCCTTTATTGATCACATGTGTAGCCCCTTATAAAACACAGCCCTGCTCTGAAAAACAGAAAAACCCCATGATCTTCCAAAGGGGTTATTATATTTTAAACAGAAAAGGTTGTGCATGCATGCTGCTTTTGATTCCTGCAAGTTAGTGTTTGTAAAATATCACAAACTGGAAGAAGAATCTGATACTTACTCCCCCACGAGGGAACTACACTCCAGCAAATACTGGGTTGTGCAGGAAGCTTGTAATTAAAAATACTTCTATGATCATTACTGTACTTCTGTACTACAGCAGCGCGTGAGAGATAAACATAATTACTCTTGCTCCGTGCTAATGGAGCGTCTTATAAGCTCCAGTATTGTATCTTCTTGCACTTGTTATATCTCGACCAATGCTGCAAGGTCTCGGGGGTCAGAGAAATTAATGACACCGATACTGAAGATCGACTTTCCGCTCACTGCACACTGTAGATCATCGCGGCGCTTTTTCTCCTGGTATGATATCTACCGACCTTAAAGGACTGCTACAGCGATTTAATATGACATTTGCATAAAATTCTGGGACTTGTGAGTCAGATAAAGAAATCAAAGCAAACAGAAAGCCCATGAAAGTGCCTTTTCAACAAACGCTGCCTGTATCTCTCATTTCCGGTATTTAAAGCCGGGCTGCATGCACCTGCAACTTTGTGCGAGGTGGAATATAAAAGCTGAGCGTCGTGTCAATTATTTTGGCTGGCTAATCTAAATTCACAAATTAACTTGCCAATTATTTATTCCAGCTCATTGTGAGTCATCCATTCCAATTTGCCTTCCCCACAGCAGCAGACCTAGCCCTTTCTATAGGAATATGCCAGCTCTTAGTTGAGCATAAAATATTGTTTTCTTAAATGATATTACCAAAAGATCCTTTTTACAGTAAGATAAATATGCATTCACAATAAGTACTTCATTCGGTTTACTCCAGACATTTTTCCCTTGTCACAATTAACTTTGTGAAACATATTCCACCTTAGAGATGCACAATCAATCATATCTAAGTAGCCTCCACCAAGCCTCAAAACGCTGTATTATCCTACATGTGACAAAGCAGCTTCCAGAGCAACAAAAGACACCACAGAACGGTTCGACCAGCTGTGTAGTGTTTGCCACGCTCAGTAGACTGGCTCAGACGTGTGCCCTTTAAACCGGCCACAAACCTGAAGCAGAATATCACTTTTCAGATGTGTGTCCACTAAAGAAATCCTCGACATGGCGATGAAAGAGCCGAGCCCCCGGATGGCGGCGCCTCTTGGACCGGTGTCGGATAGAGCCGGACGCTGCTGCTCTCTAACCCTGCCTTTGACGTACATGTCTGAGCTCTGAGTTGCGTCTGATCCAGTCATGAAATACACCCGAGCTACACCAACGAGCTGAGCCGCTGGGGGAACATGGCAGCACTTTGTCTCCGATGTTGTGATGACCTCGGTCTATTGGCTTATCTCATCATATCTCTTTTCTTATTTGACACTTTCATTGTCTCTGATATGGATGATTTCCTCCGCATTTCCTGTTCCCACGCCGAGATCGTCTCTCTTTGTCTTCCCGTAAGACGAAGATTCCTCCCGCCATCTGAGAAGGCAGCGTTCACTTAGAGGAAGACGAAGAGGCGCAGCTTGAGCTTGTTATGACAAACTGTCACTGACGATGTTAAGACTGTAAAAACTGCTTCTCGAGATGCGTCTGTCGGCATCTCTTCTCTGTAATTCTCTCCACGTGCCTCATTCTTAACACACACAGGACACATACTGTACATCTGTGTACTTACAAACACACACAGATGCTCACACACACCAGCACTAACTCTTCAGGGACCTGGATCGGTGGACCAGACAGAAGGCTTGTGGTTGCTGAATATTTCATATCTCTACACCCACCTCTTTGCACATGTCTGTATCTTGACCCGGCAGATGGGAGGTGAGATAAGGTGTCAGCCTATCTACGTCTCTTTGGGGGAATTCGGCAAAGTCATTTCCACCCCCCACGTCCCCCTCTTTGTTTACCTCTTTCGGCAAAGTGGAGTCTACGTTTTGACAGGCTTTTTTTAATCATGATTTTTAATCAAGATTGTGGTTAAGCATGAAGTAACAGGTAATGTTAAAGGCGCTCCCAACCGGAGGTCGAGGTGACTCTGCATCACAAGTTTATTGTTATGGCAGGAAAGCAGTAAACACATTGTCGTTTTACATAAATTAAAATTATTTCTTTCTAATTTCAATTCTCTATTTTGTCCTTTTTCTCATAAACTACGAGGTAAGCGAAGCTAATTGGACCTCTTCTGGTAGCTAACAAGTATTAAAAGAAAATAAAATCAGGCGTTTACAAGGGAAAACATATTTGGTGTAACTACAGAAAACCCATACATGCTATCTGATATAAGGTTACAGATAGACATATTGTTTAAAGGTTCTATAATGCGTGAAACATTTTCCAAAGAAATTGTTTCTGGAAAGTTGACACAGCATTGTACATTTGTCATAAATAAAAAAAAAATGTTTTAATGTCTGATCTTCTTAAGAAAGACGTGTGTCCTAAAACCTGGCCAAATAAAACAGGAGTGATTTGGATGAACCGGCCCTTTAAGGTTGAGGTTAGGCCGTTATATTCCGATTTTTAAAGAGGGATTTATGCTAGTTTTGGCTCTGCAGCCAAGTCATTTACTGTGCCCTAGTCTTTGCTCCAGTGCCTCTCCCCTCCACCATGTTCCATCTCTCTCTCCAGTCCCAGTCAGTGCTCCACTTATTCCAGAGCAGCCTTGTCGTCAGACCTCAAAGGAAGATGGATGGACGGCCTTACTTAGAGCCCAGCTAACTGCCTCCCCTTCCTCCTTAGCCAGAGAGAAGCGGCTGCTGGAAGGAGAATCGATTTCCATCTCCCCTCCGGCTGATGGCAGTCCAATAGATATCAAGGGTGATTCCGCAAAGGGGAAAGGAATGGGGCTGAGAAGAGCGGGGATGGGGAGATGAGGCCGGGCAAATCTGATCAAGGAGTAGAGAGCGGAGCGAAAAAGAGATTGAGGGATCATAAGGAAGAAGGAAAACTTTGAGGAGGGAACGGGTGAAACGGTCCAGAGCATCAGGAGTGCAAAGTCATATGGGTGAATGCGAAAAGAAACGGAAAGAGGGAGGTCACGGGGGGGGAGGGGGGGAGAAAACGTTGAGGGGGGTGGGATAATTGCATAGGAGAGTGGGGAAGCTTTGAGAATGGTGGGAGGTTCAGGGAAGTGAGAGGAGAGGGAGCATGGCCGAGCCGGTGTGACAAATAGACTGAGAGTGCCACCGGCGTCTCCTGTGTCACGGCGCTGACACCGGCCTGCTCAGCGGGCCTGTGGCCAAGCGGTAATTCCTTCTGGGGGGACGTGAGCGGCCTGCCTCACACCCTCCTAATCTCCTCTGCTGCCCTTCTCCTCTCTCCGCACTATAGTTTCAACTTATTCATCTTTCGCGTCGTTCGTTTCTTCTGAATTTGCCATGAAAGTGGATGAAAATGTAAAGCGGGAAGCTATAGGATGGAGTGGGGTGTAGCGAAGGGCTGGCTTGTGGTTGTAAAATGTCACCCCCAAAACACACACACACACACCAAATATTAGTATGTAGAGACGTGCCGCTGCTCAAACCCTCTCTGATCAAAGCCGGGTTTGGAAGCACAACGTCTAATTGAGACGATGTGTTGTGGGAGGGGCTTAGCTGAAAAAGATGAGGTCAGAAAAATAACTGGGTTCAATTATGTGTGTGTGCGTGCGTATACGTGCGTGTACATGTGTGTGTGTACATACGTATATGTGTGTGTGTATGTGTGCGTAGGTACATATATGTGTGTGTGTGTGTGTGTGTGTGTGTGTGTGTGTGTGTGTGTAGGTCTATTAGCCGTTATCTCAGGCACTAAGCGAGCTAACTTCGTTGTTGTTGGGTAATTTTGTGGGTCCAAACAAACACACCAGCGCCGTGGGCGGTGCAGTGACTCAGATGTTCTGGCATGTGACTTGCATTTCCACCTGCTGAGACCACGTTTTATTGCAAACACATGCACTAAGAGCAATTTTCAAGGCTTCAGTATCCGCGCAAGCATTCACAGAAAGTCCCAAAACGTTTATGTAGTTTGGGTTTCACCTCTTTTTAACTTTGGCTTCTTTCAAACACACATCAAAAGACGAGAAAGACAAAGATTTTCAATGTCATGTGTTAATGCTTTTAGGAGGAAGTGTAAAGAAATATTTTCCCTTACCATCTATGAAGCAGCTGGAATAAATAGTTTGTTCCATCTTTTGTCGGTAATGTCACATCTCAAATTGTCAACACTCGAGGCTGACAAACACACACACACACACACACACACACACACACACACACACACAGATTATTATCAGTCCAAAAGCTTCTGTTAATGCAAATCTCCAGCATCATTTTCTGCTCTTCATCTGTTGATCGTAACTAAAGAAAACTGTATGTCACCCTGTGAAATGCTTTGAAAGACTTTGTTGAATTTTTAATAGTTTTTGGACAGCAACGGAGTTCTTCAACACAAAAGCCGATGCAGTATCAGGCTGCGGCTACACAGACAATGCTTGAAAGAAGGATAAAGACATTTTTTATTCCATTTTCTTTCTTGAAAGGTATTGAATTCATTCATCTAAAAAAAAAAGTCTTAATTGGTATTAAAATGTCTGAAAGCAATCTTTCAAAAGTCTTAATATACTAAAACATGGGAAGTTTTTTTTTCAGCTTTTGATGTAATTTATCAAAACGTCTCTCGTCTTTGTTTCCCTGAGCAGGATAGTGGAACCAACAACACATTACATTTTGATTATAAAGTTAAAGTAATTCCAAGTGGCCTTAAAAAAAAGTCTTAAAAAGTCCTGAATCTACTTAACGTCTTGAAGGAACCCTGAACCACACAATCTGAATCCAGTTCACTGAAGCTGATTGGTCTCCAGTGTTCACCTCCTGCAGACCATTAGGGAACCGTCAGACCTGTCGTGATCAGCGGAGCTTGCCCCGACTCTATTTGCTGATATTGTATTCCTCCCCCTAATAAAGTATTAATTTTTTAGCTCCGAGCTCTATTACACTTCTTACTCTTCTGTGCCAGGACTGCAATTTGCAGTCGGTCAGAGCCACTTGAGCTCTGAGTGTGAGCGAACAGAGCGACTGATGTCTGCATGTGATCAGTCGTGAGTCCTCTGATTCCTCGTCTCTTCACAGCAACTCGGCCGGCGTGACAAACTGCAGCTGGATTTAATGCCGGGTTCACTTTTAATGATGTTTGAGCAGAACACGCCCCGCTGACAGAAACCACCTAACTAACTCTGAGCTGCCCCGGCGTGTGTGTGAGACGAGGATGTGTGAACGTGCACGTGACGGGTAACAGAAACCACTCCTGTAAACAGCGCAATGAGTCAGGTTTGGTTTAGGCGTCGACAGTCGGTATTGCGTGTCAGATCCACTTATCGCGACGCGTCGATTGGCCGGCTCTCAGTTTTTCCAGGTCGGGACCCTTGCTGGCAGGCAGATAAGTTGCAGCATAAACGTGGGCTAAATGGTCTGTCAAAGCTCCAACGTCTGTCTTGTAAAGTACCACGAGCGTCTCTTAGCTCTACAGGAACAAGGTTGTTCCACCCAAATCATTGTGTTGGTACCTGAATCTCCCAGCGGCATTGAGCTGAACACTGCCTCATTTCATTTTGCTGTTTGCAGGTCTTTTGGGGGAACGAGTCAAATCGTGCTCATCAGCTAAAGTCAACTCTGTTAAACCAGCCATCAAATAGGGGTAAAGGGTGCCGGAGACACGTCCTGCATCACCACGTTCCCTCGATGTTCCGACTCAACACTTCTCAAATCCCTTGTTTCCTCCATGTTGATAAAAGGAAAAAAAAAAAAAGGCTTTCCGGCGAGCGCACGCTTCCAGACGCTCACCAACTCGCACACGATCGTTCACACTCGTACGAACACATTCGCCACCCGTTTCGCTGTGAACTCACTCAGCCATAATGACATAGCTAGTGTTGCCACAGTGTAGCTACAGATGGAAGCAATTATGGTGCTGTGAAAATATTTCCCGAAGAAAGGCACTGTTTTGACTGGTGCACCAGCGGGATGCAATCACTCAGTAATTGAGGTCCACTGAAACATCAATGGAGGAGAAGCCGGGACGGAGATTCCTCGTTGCGCCGTCATGTCGGAGTGGATGGCGACCACCGCAGAACCGGGGGTTCGACTCTGGTGGCTGTAATGTAGAGAGGAGCTTTTGTGCGGGGAAGAAAATGTGTTGGCAAATTTACGACCGCGGTCTCATCCAGTTCCATCCTAATTGCTGCGGTTTGGACCGGGGCCTGAGTTGAGGCTTATGAGGGGGAACCTATAAAGCCGACACAGTTCTTTGTATTTACATGGCAGCTAGTTAAAGCAGGCTCTTAAGTCTGCTCATGATAAATGAGTTGCCCTGTAGTTTGAACCCCAACGGCGAGAAAGAAAAAGACAGGAAACGAGAAAGAAAGAGAGGAATGGGGGAGTGGGGGGGCAATAGAAAAGCTTTTGCCACAGTAGTTCATTTTATGTTTGATGCGGTCTCCTCTTTCAGACTGAGAGGGGGCTCCGTAACCTTGACGCCAACGTCGTCCTTCCTCCTCTCCTAACTCCCTCTGCTGTCACTTCTGCAAGTCAGAGAGAGAGAGAGGGAGAGAGAGAGAGACAGGCAGTGTGGTGTGAAGCTGTGCATCCCCAGACGCCAGCCTGTGCTCTAACACACACATCTCTCCCACCCTAAGGAGCAGAGGCTTGAAGAACAGAGCTGAACCCCCTCGGTGAATACTGAGGCTCGGCTGATGAAATAAGAGGACCTGTGTGCCTTATAACAACTGACGTGTGTGTGTGTGTGTGTGTGTGTGTGTGTGTGTGTGTGTGTGTGTGTGTGTGTGTGTGTGTGTGTGTGTGTGTGTGTGTGTGTGTGTGTGTGTGTGTGTGTGTGTGTGTGTGTGTGTGTGTGTGTGTGTGTGTGTGTGTGTGTGTGTGTGCTTTGGCAATGCCAAGGAACAAAGGCAAGGGAAATGCTGTATGTCGTCTGTGTGCGGTTCTCAGTGTAGAGATGGGGCATTTCTTTTGCCGCTCTAAGAAGATAAGAATAGCGGCTTCAGCCTCTGGAAAGCTCGGCGAGGTGCGAGGACTCCTGAAGGGCTTCAGCTCTTTCATCCAACTTCCTCCACCCGAGTCCTCGCGTCTCCACAGCGGGAGCCTTGACAAACCCAAACTGACCCCTCAGCGAGCCACGGAGCCTTGACGATAGGTGTGTGTGTGTGTGTGTGTGTGTGTGTGTGTGTGTGTGTGTGTGTGTGTGTGTGTGTGTGTGTGTGTGTGTGTGTGTGTGTGTGTGTGAGAGAGTGTGAAGGGTTTTTTGGGTGGGGAGAGTTCTACACAAATAGCCTACATTCACTCTG
This sequence comes from Cottus gobio, assembly GCA_023566465.1. NCBI lineage: Eukaryota > Metazoa > Chordata > Actinopteri > Perciformes > Cottidae > Cottus > Cottus gobio. Next base: position 6,562,800 of record CM042217.1, read on the forward strand.
AGACTTTGTTTTTACAGATTTTTACCCCAAACATACACCAAACTTTAAAAACAAGCGCTTAAGTTTAAGTTAAACCCTGATTTTGTGTTCCCACGTGTCCAAACGTTGTTGTTCCATACTGCCGTTTAAAGTAGACGAGGCCCTCTAATGACCTGACAGCTGAGAAAATGCTGCGGGTAATTAAAATTGAAGAGAATAAATAGGGAGATGCAATGCAAATGAGCAGCTCATTATGCAACAGAGTCCCTCTGAGTAATAATTAAAATAAAACTGATAAAATTTGAATGTGCAAAATAAATTCAGATAGATACCTCGATCTTAAAAAGTGCATATTGACCCTTACCTAGAATATTTAAATCAGTTCAGTTGGCTTCATCCAAGGTCACAGTAAGTTATTTATTGGTGGGAAAAAAAAATGGATTTAGCAACATAAGAATATGTGACAGTTGTTTTCTTATATTTTGAGGCCACTGTCAATCAAATTAAATCAAACAGGCTTTCTGGGTGTTTTTTTCTGAAATTAAATTCAGCAATAATTTCGTAGTAATTTTTCTTCAGAAATCTAACTTTCAGGTGGTAAAAAAAAAAAAAGTCAGGGCCTTTAATGTCTGATATCAGCGCTGTCGTTTTTTGGGGGGCAATTAATCAAAACGCCAACACCTTGATTAACTGTAATTGTAGAGCACAAATGTTTGATTGCTTGATTGCAAAGATATAAAGTAATCAAAATCAAAGTCTACGAAAACTGCCACAAAAACGACTATAATAATGATTAAAATTGGACTGGAAGTACATCTTTTTTTCCTGTCAAAAGACGTAGTCGAGTGAGCCAATTTGAACGACCCATTAGGGAATAAAGCGGTTAAAATTGTCTTCACCTTGACCAATACTTATGTACTTGTTAAAAAGCTGGAAAATGACTTTGCCACATTAAACATTGTGGTGTGAGGGGACCTGGAACCTTTTTACACACAGCGACACGTAAAACACACACCAGCTGAAGCCAGCAGCTCTCACAATGTTTACTAATTGAACACCACTCACTGACATTTAAGGAATGTGGCTGAACCTCCAACACACACACACACACACACACACACACACCTACACACACACACACAGAGCTCATGAAGAACAAGGGGCCTCCGGCAGGTCTGTGGCCGTTGCTGAGTAGTAGTCGTCCAGTAAAGTGAGGCGGACCTGCAGGCGTAGTGTGATGCCTCACCCGAGTCCTGCAGCGTGACATCCACAGCGTCCTGTAACTACTCTCCACTCACAGCACTCGGGATTGTTTTTGTGTCTATCATTCAGACAGAAATCGACCACAGTGAGTTCCCCTAACTCCCTGCATCAAACAACACTTTCCCTTCTCTCTGTAACACATCAATAACACTACTGAGCTTTTTTTTTTCCACACCCCCTTTCTCTCTGTCACCTTCTCTCTCTCTCCATCTTGTTCTTTTTCACCTCATTTATGTTTCTCCTTCCTCTATCTCTCTTTGTCACTTCTCTCAACCTGTTTCTCCTTCTCTCTCTCTCTCTCTCCCTCTCTCTCTCTCCCTCTCCCTCTCTCTCTCTCCCTCTCTCTCTCTCCCTCTCTCTCTCGCTCGGCCTGTCCCATCAGCCTCTTCATATCTCTTTCACGCTCAGGTTTTGTTGCAGCTCCCCTGTATTGATCTCCTCAGTGCAGGTCAGCTGACAGCGGCGCTGTGATTCTGAGCGATCGTTGGGCTCAGGATGTGTCCCGGTGGCTTTGCGAGGCCTTTGTGCGTGTCACGGCGGGGACGTTTCATTAAAGGCGACCTGTAAATTAACAGCAGGGCGGGTGGCTGAGCCAATAGGGCGACGGCAGTTTCAATCAGCCGCCCAGATGGCGTGAGGCCTGATGGTTTAATCATTCTGCTAAACATCCATACATGTGTATCAGGAACCGGTCCAACACTTCAGTGCTGGGGGACTTCACATAAAAACAAATTGGCATGTGTTTTCAGCTGGTGGGCGCATAGCATAGCATCGTGCACGGCTCTAACGTGATGTATGGATGCAGCACGGGAGAAGGATTACGCTGGAATGACCTGGTTCATGATTCGGGAACGAGAGATATGAGCCCTCTGGGCAGGTAGTTCGACTAATGCTATGCGGACCTGCTCTCCAATTTATCGCCGGTGACATGTTTGTGAATATTTATTATTGCTCTTCACCATTTGCATTTGGCTTTGCACCTCAAATGAAAGTATCAATTACCAAAGGAAAGCACAGCCGAGTCCGTAGCCCGTACGTTTTAGTATGTAGAGGAAAATAATAAAAAAACGGCGTCCTACGGAGAAGCATGCACACACACACACACACACACACATGCACACACACATGCACTCTCATGCGTGCAAAACTCTCTGGAAAACCATTTATTTCACCACAGCGTCCGCCACAGCCCAGTTGCTTTGTTTGGATTGGATGCAGATGAAACTGCTAACAGACTGGCCCTTGTTAAGCTGCCTCTCTGTAAAGGTTGACCAGATTGTCTCCTGCTTTAATTGAATCCACAAATTCAATGAGGAGCATTCCTGACAGCAACACGTGTGCGTTGGCTGCGAAGAAAAGCGTTTATGGGCGACGGCAGGGAGTCAGCCCCCCCCTCCCCACCCCCTCCCTTTGATGATTTAACCACACAGTTCCCCCCCCTCCCCCTCACCATCTCCCCCGCGCCCAACAAAAGCAACTCTCGGTTTACATTCATTCACCCCAAGCAGAGATTTTTTTTTTTGCAGGAAAAGGGAGACAGACACCAAGAGGAGGGAAGAGGGCGAGAGTTAAAAAATGAAGAGACGCTGCGTAGCTAGAGGTGGAGGAGAGGAATGTATGGGCGGCAGGAGGGTCGTGCAGGTGTGTAATCATGCAGTCATCATCACAATCCCCGACTCACAAGCCAGACGAGTCCGATCTGCCCTCGCTAATAGACGCAGCTGAAGACCTGGAACTGTTAAGAGCAGGTTTTCTGCTGCAGATTTTATGGAATTTTAATTGCAAACACATGGCCGGTGCGCATAAATGTTTTAATATATTGATTCGTCGGGCACGTCCGACAAGCCCTCCGGAGCTGAGGTTGTTTTCTTTTTTAACCAGGGAGTCGTGCAGAGCTCTCCAGCAGCAGCCGTGCTCTGAAAGCGCTGTCAGGGAGGGACTGTGAACGGCTTTACAATCATCCCGAGAGTAAACGCAGTTTACGAGCGAGCGGGGTTCAGTCCGAGTAAGGAGCTCTGCAGAGTTCCTGCCTCTATTCAAGGATCTTTAATTCTTTCTCGGCTTGTTTCCACCCCTCGCTCACACGTCGCCGGTCGCAGCGTGAGGCGCACCGTGTGAAAGAGTGTGAAAGAGTGAGAGATGCAGTAGTGGAAATGGAGAGCGAAATAAACAGCGTATGTGCTGAAAGAGAAGTAATGGGGATGGTGGGGGGTGTGGGGGGGAGGCTGCAGGAAGGAGGAAGACGTGCTAAAAACAAGAAACAAAACAGTGCCTGCAGTCTTTCAACGGAAGAAACGGAGAGGAGGATAATGAGCAAAATCACTGAGCCATGGGTGCAGGCGGCGCATTAACACACACACACACACACACACATATTCATACATCTACACGCGGCGTATTCACACCGCGGCGCACGTGCGTTGCCACGTGCATCGCCGGCGTCACCGCGTGCATAAACACATTAACATGCAGAGAAATGGTGGATTCTGGAGATGAAAGGGCCTCAGATCAGTGGCGCTGCGCTGACAGAGTCGTAACCTATCAGGCTCAGAAGTGTGCGCTCGTGGCATCGACAGGTCGGGAGGCGGTGAAGTCTCTTTGTTCTGTTTTGATGTGCTGCGTTTCTAATACGTGTATTCCAGCTCTCAAACTGCATAAAAGTTCCCCTGGATGGCTTTTGATGACGGAACCTATTGAACTGCAGGAAGCCTCAAATAGTTCCAGAATTAATTTGTTAACATCTAAACTAGGTAAAAAAATAAATAAAAAAAACTGTAATCAAAACCCGGTGTCGAGAGTGAGCGGATGAAACGGGCTTCGTTTTGTAAATAATTATTTTCACACCATCACGCCATCACGCTCGGTGATAATAATAAGGGTTAAACCAGGGGCGTCGTTAGGCCTGTTTTAGGGGAGCTGAAGCCCCCCTAAAATGTTCTTCAGCCCCCCCAAATAATTATTGGGATTTTTTTTTTTTTTTTTTTTAAATTAAACTATTGTTTTACACATGTTTGTTCACCCGTGTGAACAAACATGTGTTATTTATAACTCTAACATGCTACATATGTGAGTGCGTTTCTGGATTGTATGTTTTCTCCCCCTTCAAATTGCAATCCAATAGCCTCTCATCATACTTAACGATAAAAGCCCGGGCACTAGGACCTTGGGGAGTCTGCATCGCTGCTGCGCTGGCTTTCTCACTCTGCCAAGTAACGTGTCATCAAGACAGCAGGATTACAGCCAAGGAGTTTAGCTCAGTAAATGATGCACGGAGTGACATTGTAAGTACAGGTAGTTACAGAATGTGGCTATCTGTAGTTGTTAACGATTGTTACCTGCTTAAATTTCTCTCTATTTGAGAAAAGTTCATATTTGTGATGTCAAATTTCACAATGACCCTGAAATTCTGTCTCTGTTATCTTATACTGAATGAATGCAAGCAAAGATACAGAGAAAAATCACACTCTTTCTGATTGAACCAATCTATGAACTGTCTGAAACAATGGATATCCGCAGCCCCAAATGAGCCCAAAAAAAATTGCCGCAGCGCGCAAACATTCAGCATCTTTAGGGGCTAAGCCCCCCCTTTCTTTCAATCCTAGAAACGCCCCTGGGTTAAACTATGAACTAGTTTGTGCAACAGGTTGTCTCACGACGTCGGAGATCGACAGTGTTTACAGCTGCTCTGGGAGGAGGAGCCTAAAGCCGGAGAGAGAAGAGAATCATTATGGGGATGCAGTTCCTCTCCTAGAAGGCATTCTAGTTTTGTACGCATGAAAAGTGACTTCCCAAAGAGAAAGAAGTTCTGCTTGTTTTCTCACACCCACACGGTTCAGTTATGGAAGAGCATGTGCGTAAGGAGGACAGGGGTTGTCTCTGTGTTTGGCAGCTGGATTTTAATTGTTGAGTGAATTGCAGAGCTCTGAGAGCACAGCAACATTTTCCATACAAGAAATGCAACAACACAAGAAACACGAGGAGTCAGACATTGCACGGGCTTGGACAAATGTTTTTTGCAAGAGAAAACAAAAGCATATTAATGTCCTGTCTGCTGAAGACTTCCTGCCTAACGTTATCGTCCCTCTTGCTGTAGCTGTGCGATGAGGGATTGTGACCCACATCGTGGGGGCAATTCCTTTAAGCTTGACCTCGAAAACATAAAGTGGGAGAGATCAAAGGATCCCAACCTTTTGGTTTGTGACCCTTGCATATTATTATGAGTAACTTTCCCTTCCCATTGTTCACTCTTTTGATTGTTTTAAAGGCATTCGGAGGCAAAGCTCTCAAATAGTTCACAAGAAGAAAAATAGTTTCGTAGAAATATGATTTTCTTCTTCGCTTGTTAGATATCCCCTGGCTCCTCAGAGGTTGGGAATTGATGGATTCTCCGGCTTTAACGTCGGCTTCTCTGATGGTTTTGAGCGCTCGTGTTTCTCGCCATACTTCATAGTAATGATGCTACAGTGTTCCCAGATTGAAGCAATTACTCTGATGAGTACAGTGCTATCATACTCTATTGCCAAAACTATAAAAAAAAATCAAACCCAAGTTGTAATAAACTGTGATCATCCTCCCCCACCCATCTGACTCTCAGTCTTTATCTCCAACACACACATGTTGGCAAGGTCACCGTCGAAAGCGGCGCCAAAGCGTGAGCGTGGGCCGGGCCGAGTCTTCTGCTCTAATCAAGGGAAACGTTCTCGGCCGACATCGAGCGAGCGGGGCTTTTCATTAATTTCCCTGACTCACCGGCGAGAAATGAGAGCGGAAGACATGAGAGAAGATTTTTTTATTTTTTGAGTGAAATCACTTAGATTACCATGAGCGCAGCTGTCACATTCGCCGTGTAACGGAAACTTCACTTTGTCGCGCAGATGTTGGATCTGATGGCGCCGCGACGTCCTTGATTTGAAAGCGTGCCGGGGGAAAAGTTTCTTTTTTTACTTCTCCTCTGGATTTTTAAGCCATTACTCCCGTGGTGCCGCCACCCCTGCTGATCAAAGGAGTGGGAGAAAGAGAGAGCGATACGAGGGGATTAGCAAACAAGAGGATCGGCGGCGAAGGATGATACGGGTGTGAGGGAACAGATGATGAGGGGGGGAGGGGGAGGAAAACTTAAAACTATGTGCGAGACGCTTTTTGACAAAGTAACTGCTGCAAATGTAGTTTATTAAATATTGCACACAAATATCCCATCAGTGTTGCTTTCAACAACAGAGCCCCTCCCCTCCCCTCTTCTCTCTCACCTTCACCTCTTAAATCCTCACTTAAGCCCTCCACTCCTCTCTGCTCTTTTCTGTGTCCTCCTCTCATCTTCTCAACTTTATGTTTTAATTCCTCCTCACTGCTCCTCCCTTTTCCACAACCCATAACTTATCCCTTTTCCTCTCCTCTCGTCTTTTCTCCTCTCCTCTCATCTCCTCTCCTCTTTCCTCTTTTCTTCAGCTGGGTCTTCCTCTCCTCTTCTCTTCAGTCCTCTCCTATCTTCTACTCTCCTCTAGTCTCCTCTCCTCTCTCCTCTTATCTTCAGCTGGGTCTTCCTCTTCTCTCCTCTTCTCTCCTCTTCTCTCATCTTCTCTTCTCTCCTCTCCTCTACTCCTCTAGTCTCCTCTAGTCTCCTTTCCTCTCCTCTTTTCTTCTGCTGAGTCTTCCTCTCATCTCCTCAACTCTTTTGTCTCAAGTCCTTTTCTCTCCTCACTTCTCCTCCCTTGTCCACAGCCCTCACCCCTCCTCTCCTCCTCTCCTCCTCTCATTGTTACGCTGTAATTGGAGCTGGAAGCCTCAAGACAAGCAGCTCAGTGTGCGTCAGGCTGACAGGCGGGCATGTTGGCTTCTATTAAGCTTTAATAAGTGAGCAGGATTGGAAGAGGAGGGAAGGAGTTGAAGGAGGGGAGGGTGCACACGGTGCTGCTTCTACTGTCACCTCTCGGTAGGATGCATGGAAACCTGCCTGCTGTCACACACACACACACACACACACACTACCACACCTATCCTTTTCTTTCCATCAGCTCTTTCAGCTTCACTCGCTAAAGATTCTGCATGTTGTGCATCCAAAAAAAAACAGACGTGTGGGGGAATAAAAGAAATTCACAAATACAAAATCAACATAATCTGAAAGTCCGAAGAGGAAGAGTCGAGGAAGCATATTGAGTGTGAGAAGGCCAGCCTGTCTCCACAGCGACACACACAGAGAGCCACACCAACACACACACACACACACACACACACACGCACACACACTCTTGTCAAGTCCTTTCCTCCTGCATGAGGATGACAGCAGTATTATTGCAGCGTGCAGAATTTAATCTGAAGTGCCACACAGCAACCCGGACCACAGTTGAGGTAAATGTTTTAGAAATATCTACAAGCTCTGCAGCTGAGTACTGCAAGAACAATTCCAGATGTGTGTGTGTGTGTGCGTGTTTGTGTGTGTGTGTGAGAGAGAGGAGATTTGCGGTTTTACGCCGTGATGTTGCAGCCTTGCTCAGAATTTTCTGTTATTGCAGCAGCGCTTGCTTTTTGTTTACAGTCATCAAGGCTGCGGTTTATTCAGAAAACATCATCCAGCGATGAATCAATTCATTACGCTACTTTTCAACTTCTCCAGTGTGTGTGGGGGGCGGACTGTAAATGAATATGCTGGTAACCTCCAAAATCTGCTGCCCCCACAAACACCCTTTGCACTGAGGAGGGTGGAGACAACGTAACTGGAGCTAGCCGTCTTTATTGAATATTGGCCGGGAACGTGAAATACATACACACATACTGGGTTTTGTTTAGGCGGCTGCATGCAACGCAGATGCCAAACTTCACAATGAACAAATGTCAAATTGAATAAAAACGTACACAAAGTACATAAGACTACGAGGTGGCTGTGTGACAGCATGAGCGAGCCAAGGGAAGAGAAATATGAATTATGGGCTGCCATCCGTGTTCAGGGCAATTCTGAGATATTGGACAATCAAGCTTTTTTACATCCCGTTGGGCAAAAGGAACCTCCTTAATAAATCTTGACACTCAATAAACTCAAGCCACTTTCAACACTTTCTATTGCGCTGATGTCTATAATGTAATATTAACATACTTGTAATATTATACTTATACCATACTTTAAAGTGAAGATTAAATCAATTGATATTCTTCACTTCACTCACTGCAAACAATGACTACTTAAAGTAACTTCATTATAATTATTTTTTACAGTAACTATAATGCATTATCATCATATTATAATGTATTACAATTATTATGTATTATGATACTTGATACTTGATAAAATGCCTTATATTGTTTCGTTTATTAAATCACATTGTTATAAAGCATTATGAATATGTATGAGAGCTTATGACTATAATGAGCGCTATCAGCTGATTATAACACTTCAGAAGTATGTTTTTTATTAAAGACATTGGCCTTAAAAGGTGTGGACGATTTCCCCAAATGAATATTCAGAGGCAGTGATGAATTATCGGAAGAGGAAAAGCAAAGATAAAAAGAAAATGAGGGAAGGAGGCGTTGTGCCATCAAGCAAACAAAAGAAATTGGAAAACAAATACGCTTTAAGACCGAAACACAATCCCGCTGATGAAATGTGATCTCCGGTTATTCAGGAGGATTTGTCTGACTGAACCGAACTGAACCGTGCGTGTCACGTAATTATCGGGCTGGAACTAAAGCCTGCAGAGTCCACGTGTGTCGCCGAGCTTATTGGATCGCTGATGAAGGACTAATTAGTGCTGAAAGGGACATTGATTGACCAACAAGGCCAGTTGATTAATGTCAGGTCTGAGTCGATGGGGACCGCGAACCTGTTGAGAGGACGGAGCGGAGCGGAGGAGTCAAGGACCTCTCCGAGCTTTCAGGTGACACTGCAAGTGCCTGATTTAGTATAAAATACAATAATATTATAGCATATAATGTTGCTTTAAGGTCAACCTTATATTAGGTCATCTGTACAGTAGTTTACCTTTAAGTTTGTTCAGCCACGGTAGCAACGCAACTTTCTATTTAGTCCACACTGAAGTATCACAGCAACAATTTCCCATGAATCAGAAACTTGTGACTTTTTATCATGAGGGTGACATTTGTGATTTTTAGTAAATTGATTCAGACGTCTGTGATCCCTTTTATATGCAGCACCATCATCAGGTTCACAATCAGAATCAGAACCATGTATTGCCATCTTTGTTTTCACATTCAAGCTATGTGTCTTGGTGGAAGGTGCATAACATTTAACATTTAACAATACACATTAAACAGTAAACAGAGTGCAATAAATGGGAATAAATGGGATGGATGGAATGGATGTGTCCAATATTTTGGTTTATGACCAAATATCTGCAAACCTAATGACTTCCCCGTTAGCCTCAGCTGCACTTAACAGTATGTGTGGAGCTAATATACAAATATTATGCATGCTAACAGGGAAAATATTACTTTCCTTGCTACCTGAAGCATTAGCTGAAATTAGCGTGCTGATTTTAGCATTGCCTAAGTGCAGCCTCGTAGCAGACCGTTAGTGTTGTCTGCTCTCTGCACATTTAGAGGGCATTGTACTTGTGTCTTTGAAAAGGCGTTCAGTCACCAAGAGAAATCAATGTGCTTATTTTTCATTGAGAACTGTTTCTGCCGAAGCACAGTTGCCGGCATCTTGAAAAATGGGACTTCTCGAAATGTATTCATTTATCTATTAGTACTGGTCAGCGCGCACAAACCAGCTTTGAGCTCCAAGCGGTCCGGAGTAAAACACATTTGTATTTCGAGCCCCAAAAATCATGTGAAACTTTGTGGGTAAAAGACATTTTTTACAGATTTCTCTATTTTCTTTTTAATTTTTTTTGGTAAACTGCTCATTTTAATGTGTACGAGAGCACCTCCGGCTCGGCGCAGCAGTTGGGCGATCTCGCACAGGGTTTTATCTGCCATTCCCCGGCTTAACGTCAATGTGTAGACTAACACTTTATTACACCGAGCCACAGGCCACATTAATTAACCACCCGGCTGCCTCGTGTTAGCGTATTTGCACCACAACCAGCTCCATTTGTTCCCATTAAAAATTAATTTGTCAGACAATAAGAGTATGTTTGTTTAAAAAGACGCCGCTGTTCTCTGTATGTTCGTTCTGTCTTCCCGGTGCCGTGTGCGAGTGAGTAAGTGGCTGCCGAGGCCTATTAATGGCATCCATTTATTTTCCGTGAGAAAGGATTTATTTCACTGTCCTGGTGCAGACAGTCCTCCCTCTGCCGCGACCCGTGCTGTAATTTACCAATTATTACTGTGTTTGTCTAAGGCCCCAAATGTTCCCCTTCGCTTGAGGCAACTCTCTCTCTCTCTCTCTCTCTCGCTCTCTCTCCCTCGCCCCTTTCCTTCATCTGTTTTTCTCCAATCTGCTTCCCGATTCAATTCCCGACTCCATTGTTGCTCTCAGGAGCTCACGCTGCAAAGAACAACTTTTCTTCTGGCATTTTCTTAATTGATCCCTGGCAGCGCGCTGTGGTCTCGCTGTACTCACATCTTTAATAATTCATAGGCCGGTTCTCTCGGAGGGACTTCATCATGTTTTTGTATAAAAGAAATACAGAGAATTCATGGTGTCGTCTGCTGATAGTTTTCCCTTAAATCTACAAACACGACGCCTCGCAGCACAAGGCATAAATATCAGTGAACAATAGCTGTGTTTACTGCCTTAATACATTTAGCTTAATAGATAATTATATATATCCTGTCCGTAATGAAAATACTTATAAGTCACAAGTAGTATAAACAACACAAACATCTAGGGAGGTATAACTGTTATACATAATAGGAAACCTTGGAATTATTACTCACCATTAATGCCAGACTTGGCATCGCTCCCTGTAAAGCTAATGTTGCGAAACATGTTAGGGTTGAGAGCTATTCTCAATCAGGAAGACAGTTATTACAGCTATTAAAGTCTCCATCCACTTTACGTAATCAAGGCAATTATACCTTCGCTGGAAAGCATACGACTATTCCCACCCACAGAGGGAGAGAGAGAAAATGGGCCATTTTGTCTCGCCGTTTTTGTTAACTCCCACATGTTTAATACAGGAAATATTGATGCTATTTCCACCAGTTGACTGATGGACTTCCTTTTGTGATCGTATATTTCTCTCTGCAGGCTTGCTGCTCCAGGAGAGTTTCATCGAGGAGCCGGACGGCCTGGTGTCTGTGAACCTGCTGGTGGTGTCCGCCGTTTCGGCCTTCGCAACCGGCGCCGTCCTCTCCGGCCTCACCGTCTGCTGGATCATGAGCCACCGCCACCGCCACTCCCGGAGCGCCGGAGCCGGCGGCACCCGCCGCAAGAGTGACAAGGAGCAGAGCATGCTGGGACAGGGCCGCAGCGGGTCGGTGATGAGCGTGACGAGAACCAGCGGCGGCGAGAGGCGGCGGTCACAGGCGGACAACCCCTTCGTCATGCCCAACGGCTGGCCGAAGGGAGACATGGACCCGGGCCTGCTGCCCACGCCGGAGCAGACCCCGCTGCAGCAGAAGCGGTCCATGCGCCTCCCAGACACCGACTGGGACCAGAGCCAGACCTTCCTCACCGCTGTGGGGACCCCCTGCCCCAACAACTCGGTCATCTACCTGAGCTCCAAGTTCCTGCACGGAGGTGGAGGCGTTGGAGGGATGGTCCGGATAGAGGACCCGGGGGAGGTGGTGCTGCCGCCGCACACCGAGCGCCAGCGCTACCTGATCCTAGCCACCCAGAGAGGGGAGCACGGCGGCGGCCGCCCCAGCGGCACCCTGAGGAACTCGGCGGGGGATTACATCTACCCGGCCACGCCGCAGGACTCCCCCGACCGACGGAGGGTGGTGTCCGCCCCCACGCCCCACATGGACTATGGGGAGCCTCGCTGGAGTCACGAGGCGCTCAACTACAACAGCAACAACGGGGTGCCCTACCACTCCCAGCGCCCGGGCCTCATCAGGCCAGATATGCACGGGCCGCGAGGGCTGGGGGAACTGGCTGACTTCAGCCATCTTCTAGGCAAGAACATGGGAGAGCGCACCCCCAGTGGCCAGTGAGGCAAAGTACGTGAGCCCCGGCACCAAGCTCTCTCTGAACACCCATTCCCTCCAACAGCAGACTGGAATAAATCAAACCCCTCAGACTCACTGTCCCGGTCCAACCTTACCCTGTCTGTCCTCTCTCACTGTCATTCAATGTTCTGACGTCCTTCAGCTGACTGAAGAGAGAGACAAAAGAGACAGTTGAAAAAGAGGAGCAGCAAACTCTCCTCACGTCTCCGCATCCTCTGCTTTTAATCCGAGGTGCACCCCTCCGCTCTGCAAGTGGTACGACCCGCAGAGCTTGACTTTGGCACCGCAGGACAGAAAGGCGAAGAGAGGGGTGCAAAGGAAAGGGAATCTTCTCAAAGGAGAGGGTGTGAGATTATATTTAAAAAATAAATTAAAAAAAAGACAATTTCCCTTGAAGCGCCAAATGTGAAAGGTCTCCCTCCAGCATTTTGTTCACCCTTTTGCCACCATGGATCTTCTTTGAGCGTGAATTTTTGTTTCGGCTTTTGTTTTTTGTTTAGTTTTTTCGTGCCAGTGGCATCCAGCAGACAACAATGTGCTTTACTTTGGATTTCAGATGAGACTAAAACTGTTGTAGCCGTGCCAGAGGGCCGTGACTCTCAATAAACCATGCAGTGTGTGTATGTGGTTGTGTGTGGGATTGTTTGTGTGTCTGTGTGTGTGAATGTGAGTGGTCACGACAACCCCAACCAGTGTCCTGTCTTAACTGTGAAGTATAACTATATAATGACATTTCTGTACGGCGGAGGAGGAAGTTAACATTATTTTTCCTTTTTTTTTTATATAAACAATCGCAGAGAGACAAATGGATTTTATTATATGTCTCCGTGTGTTTACCAATCAGAGGTGTGAGTGGTTGGCCAGTGAAGGGGTGAGACTCCCATTGACATTTTGTTGTGATTCCCAGTACCTCAGAGCAGAGCCATCACCAAGTGAAAGAAAGCAATAATGAGACATATGAGGACGAAGAAAAAGCCAATTTAATTTGATATTTTATAATACAACCGTTTTCTCAGCAAAGCAAACTGACGTTTCGAGATGTCAGGAGGAGACGGGCGCTGGGAAAAGGAACAATATGTCCCCTCCATTCTCCCCCCCCCCCCCCCCCCCCGAGCTGACTCTGTACACCCGGGTCTGCCTCTCCCGACCCGAGGCCCCCGTGGACCCTGCAGTCCATTTGAAGGAGGGAACGTGAGCCGAGGCTGTCTGAACTGGGGCCGCGAGGCCCGGCCGCTGGGGAGCTCCATTCAGCCTCCTCTGCCCGACACTGAGCCTCTTTGTGCCCCCGAAGCAGGAGGAGACTGCGGCAACAAATAGCCGTTAAGAGCCCCGGGTCCTAGCCCACAACGCAGCCTAGCGGAATATCAATGAGAAGGACGGAGATGTACCCACCGGGACCGGGCATCTCCTGTGCTTCGCCCACTGTGGTGGCGTTCTGGTTTGCCAGGACACGGGAGGAGCAGGGGGGCCGGAGGCCGGAGGCCGGAGCCGGGGCGCTGCCGGCTGTCACAATGGGCATCCCTCGTGGCTTTATCCCTTTCAGTGTGTTTCACAACAAAGGCGGGATAAAGAAAACAGATGGGCCTGGGTGTACTTGGGTGTGGAGTTACTCTTTCAGTCCGTTGTCGGATCTTTTGATGTTTTCTGTTCAGTGTTTTTTGTCTCTTCCCATCCGTCCCTGATTCAAATGTAGATCCAGAGATAGCTTCAGTTCATCTGGGTCATGGTGTGTTAGAGGTGGCCTTTTGTGTGTGTGTGTGTGTGTGTGTGTGTGTGTGTGTGTGTGTGTGTGTGTGTGTGTGTGTGTGTGTGTGTGTGTGTGTGTGTGTGTGTGTGTGTGTGTGTGTGTGTGAGTCTCTTTGGGTTTGTGTCCATGAATGCGTTACTCATATTGAGTGCAAAAACACTGCTTCGTTCTCACCCTTCCTCTTTTATTTCTTTTCTTTCTCTATTGAGCCACTAATGTTTTGCGGCGACCCCTTTGCTTGACATTCACTCATCCGGGCTAAAAGTGTCGGAGACCCGCGTGGGAGTGCGATACGATGTATTTAAACCATTATACTGTAGACAAAGAATTATGGCTATAATGGAGATGCTGGATAGATACACAGTGCACACACACAAGAAAATATATATGTACAAATGATAGTACAGGGAATTTTTCGATACCCTTTAGTTTTTGTGACTGTAATTCAAAACATATGAAGACTTATATATAGTATTTTTCCACAAATCCCACAAATGTATTTTTCATTTAAAGCAGCAATGTGGAGCTCCAGCTCGTTGTTTTCGTTTTCAGGTGCTCAACCTAATTGTTCTCATCAGTATCGCTTTCCGCCTCAGCATGGCAGCTGTTTTTAGCATTAATGCTCAAAAGATCATCAACACAACACCCAGCTCCACACGGCTGAGCATTTAAGAGACAAGCACTTCCCTCTATAGGTGGTGGAGACCAAAATCAAGCTAAAACAGTAAGAAGTCAAATTAAAGTGAAATAAGATCAATACTCAAACCACAGCATATCAAATCAGACCTAATGAATTATACAACACGACATGAGTCAGACTGAATAGATGGGTTTTTAGTTTCTGATTAAAAATGTTGATATTTTCAGAGACTCTCAGATCCTCTGAGTTTAAGAGATTGATTATTGGTTCATAATACATTATTATGTCAGTGTTGTCTTTAGGGCTTGTTTCTGCTGCCTGAAAGTGGCCACAATCATCTGTTAATGAAGGTTTAATGCATTATGGCATAATGCTGAGGCTGGGTATTGTTACAGGTGTTTCAATACTGAGGCTTTTGTCGATACGAAATTTGGCGAAACAACGTGTTTTACGACAAAATCCTGTTTTTCATTTGACAACAAGATCCAAAGTGACGACACAAGCAGTCGCACAACAACCTTCTTTGAAAAAAAAAAAAAAACTTTCAATTTGAATCAAAGACTGTTCCATCATAAAAAAATAATTAAATAGTAAACAAGATTATAAATCAGACCAAATACCAGCTGACGGTTCTCAGGACTCACGGACACATTTTACTAAAGCTCAGCCCTGAGAAGACACACAGCCGGAGCTGCAGCTACTGCACGGGACAAGCTAGTGAAAGATGGAAGCAAGGACAGAGGAGGAGGTCAGCCGGGCGGCCATGATGTTACTGCATTACCGCCTCAGCACATTAGTGCAGTGTATTCTTTACACATCCCACCCTGAAACAGGTCATTAGTGCTGAGGATACGGAGCCTCGTCTCCGACTCTCTTTATCTCCCTCGTCTCCATCTCTGCTGTGACCTGAGTGCTGCATGTGTGTGTGTGTGTGTGTGTGTGTGTGTGTGTGTGTGTGTGTGTGTGTGTGTGTGTGTGTGTGTGTGTGTGTGTGTGTGTGTGTGTGTGTCTGAGGCCTCTCTGTCTCGGTCGCCTTGCCCAGCCAGCCGTGTCCTCGCTCCGCGTCTCTCCTCCGGTGTTTCGCTAAACATGCTTGATTAGACAAAGTACATTCCCCCGACCCTCTAATGGCCTGATGAGCCCTTGAGAAGATTACCACGGACACGCCAGCTGAGGGGGCGGGGCCCGCCGGACCAGCTCTTTACCCGTTGGCTAACCTCCGGCGTCGTCCCTTTAAACCAAGTCTGCGATGCAATTGAATTAAGATCATAAACGGAGCTCGGGCTTGAAGCTCGACTGGTTCCAGGAAAGGTAGCGAGCATGATTTTATCTTACCGACGAGGTCATTTGGTTACGTTCGCTCACCATTACGGGGCAGCCGAGGAATGCAGGTGCAGCCTCGTGGAAGTCGGGCTGTTTATTGAAGCCGCTCTCCTCCCTTCTTTACATACTTCATGTCATTCCCATTTCCTCCCTCTTTCAGCAGCTGCACTTTGTCTCCTTTTTATTAACAGACTCTCTCTCACACACACACACACACCTAATATCTCTATCCAATTTATGTCCAGACTGGGCCTTCATCCTGTTTGTCACTATTAAAGGTTAGCTTGTTAATATAATGAGTCGGTGACAGAAACAGAAAATCAAAGCAATTCACAAAATCCCGCTTTATTCCGCATCTAATCCTTAATGTGTTAAAAAAAAAAATGTAAAGACATTTTCAAATCCTCTCATGCAGTAAATTGCTTTCCTTTCCTTTAGAAATAATTTTGTTTGGAGTTTTTCTTCTTTTTTTTTGTTGACACATATTGCCTCCGGTCCTACACACACACACACACTCTTTATCTCTGCACTGCACGTATCAACACACACAGACACACACACACATAAAATTCCCACCCAGCCCTCATGACCCAGTCTGTCCGTGTTCTTATTTATCAGGTTGTGTGTGTGTGTGTGTGTGTGTGCTTGTTAAAGTGACCATGCCTTTGTGTGTCGGGGTTGTTTGTGCCCTCTGGCCCAGTGATGCGATGCCCCCCAAGCCCCTCCCCCCACCCCCCAGCCAATAACTGCCATCTTGCCCTGCAGCGCTCCTCCATGCCGTACGTCCTCTGTGCCCCAGAGAGAGTCCAGAAATGGAGGCTAACTTGTACTAAATCCACCATCGCACTTGAGAGCAGCGACGTGAAGCTGCTCCCTCCCGGGCCACCGTACGAGAGGGAAGAAGAAGAAGAAAGGAAAAAAAAGCACAAAAACAAGGCGCGAAACAAAAATCCATATCTGCATTTTCCGTAAAGTTGTAGATGTATCCAGTCGGCTCTGATCATTTCTGTCATGTTTTTTTTTTTTATATAGTTTGTTTCCGTGGTAGATATTTGGTTTGAAATGATATGGAATATTACTGTGTATGATTTCGCTTTCTCCGGTGTGCCGGATTTGACGACGACAATGAAGACGAACCCGAAGACTATCATGAGGATTATTCTGGTCTGGCCAGTGACAATGAAGCCGTTTCCTCTGGATGATGAAGCTGATGGCGGTAGAGAGGAAGAGGAGGTGCGAATGAACTCATGCAGACTCGAGAGTGGATCCTCCTGCTACTGTGAAGGACCCCGTCGTCCTGTGGCCCCCACCAGAGGCTGGACCCCCCCGCCCCCCCTCCCCGGGACCCCCAGGGCCCTGGGGGGGCACGCCGTCATCCGATGACAACACATGTCCCTACTACGTGTACATAACCTTGATGCTTACATGTAATTTAAGTACAGTAGCTGCATGACGACACAGCCTCTGTGTGTGTACAGAAGTAGCGACGTGTGAATTTGTACAGTACATGCAAGTGTGTGTGTGTGCGTGTGTGTGCGTGCTTGTGTCCGCGAAGAAATCTGTCTGTCGTCACGCAAAACGAAACACGTGCATGCACCCTCCGACAACTCCCCAGTACACACATCCCCTCTACACAGATGACACACACACACACACACACAACTGCCCCGTACACACATCCCCTCTACACAGATGACACACACACACAACTGCCCCGTACACACATCCCCTCTACACAGATGACACACACACACACAACTGCCCCGTACACACATCCCCTCTACACAGATGACACACACACACACACTCAACTGCCCCGTACACACATCCCCTCTACACAGATGTCACACACACACAACTGCCCCGTACACACATCCCCTCTACACAGATGCCACACACACACAACTGCCCCGTACACACATCCCCTCTACACAGATGACACACACACACACAACTGCCCCGTACACACATCCCCTCTACACAGATGCCACACACACACACAACTGCCCCGTACACACATCCCCTCTACACAGATGACACACACACACACAACTGCCCCGTACACACATCCCCTCTACACAGATGACACACACACACACAACTGCCCCGTACACACATCCCCTCTACACAGATGACACACACACACACACTCAACTGCCCCGTACACACATCCCCTCTACACAGATGTCACACACACACAACTGCCCCGTACACACATCCCCTCTACACAGATGTCACACACACACAACTGCCCCGTACACACATCCCCTCTACACAGATGTCACACACACACAACTGCCCCGTACACACATCCCCTCTACACAGATGACACACACACACACAACTGCCCCGTACACACATCCCCTCTACACAGATGCCACACACACACACAACTGCCCCGTACACACATCCCCTCTACACAGATGCCACACACACACAACTGCCCCGTACACACATCCCCTCTACACAGATGCCACACACACACACAACTGCCCCGTACACACATCCCCTCTACACAGATGCCACACACACACACAACTGCCTCGTACACACATCCCCTCTACACAGATGACACACACACACACAACTGCCCCGTACACACATCCCCTCTACACAGATGCCACACACACACACACACACACACTCCAGCAGTTGTTCACCATGCTCCACATTGTCCTGAGCTCTGCCTGTCACTCCGCATGGAGACTTTGCTCTATGTCAACTTTCTTATTCTAATAAACCACTCAGACAATGATCTCCAAGGTGTCGACTCCTGTGTGTTTGACTTATTATTATAATTTATAATAACATTAAATAACCTGCAGCACAGTGATGACTGCAACATGAAATATGTTGTTTTCAAGTAAGACTCTGGTCTGTTACCTGTTATGTGATTGAGTTGCACAGTAGTGCAAGTAGAGGGTTAAATCCTCAAAGTTCACAGATGATATTTTATCAGTTCCTCATGTTTTGTGAGTGAAATCTAAGAAGCTACAGCTGTCAGAGAAATGTATATTTTCCTCTGAAATGTGGTTGAACACAAGTGTTAAGTATCTATAAATGTAAATACTAGAGGTACCTCAACATATGTGTACCCATGTAAACACCTGTGTGCATTACACAACATTGAGTTAGTTCTTAAGAAACAAAAACAGGGAAAATACTCCTTTTATCCAGCTTTGCCCACCGAGACAGAAATGTATTTGGCTGATGAATAGTTTTACTTGATCAGAGATAGTTCATAGTTTATGTGTATGTGTGTAAAACATTAGGGGTCTTATTGCACATTTAATGCACTCTATTGTGTACCCTACTCTTTAATTTAACAATAGTATCATAAAGCCCACCCTTTTAACATATAATGCAGTCACTGACCTACTTTTACCTCTGTAAGCACTTTAAATGATTAAAGATTATATTTATACTAGTTGCACACTGTATGTGGTGTAGTGACACCAGTCTGCTTTAGAGGGCGCTAAAGCTCTAAAAGACTTTATGGGTGTTGCAATAAATGCCAGAAGCCTGGAGTGAGACTTCTGCATATTCACAATCATAAAAAAATGTGTAAATCAGAGAGAGAACGTGTCATTTACCTGTCAGTTCATATTGCCGGTGTAGACCGACATTTACTCCCCCCGTCCCCCTCCCCCCCACCCCCCCTCCCACCCAAACCAGCTCTTCTTCTCTCAGGGGAGCCCATCAGGCCGTTTCACATCTGTTGAGCGGTGGAGGACTGAGGACCTGTCAGGAGCTCTCTTCTCCTTCGCTGATGTTTTATGGGGCTGAAGCCCTCCAGTGCTGCAGGACTGGAGTGATATAGGAAGGGAGGAGGAGGAGGGGGAGGGGGAGGAGGGTGGACGGTGACTGTGTCGCACCCTGTGCGCAATTACACTGGAGCATGTGTGGCATCCTTGTTCACTCTCTGCAGATTTAAGGGGACTGCATGTGCCAGCTTTGGGATAATTTACAGCTTGTTTACACCCGGCCCAGATCTGTGAAGAATTATGAGGGAGTGTACGTGACACCATGCAGTCTGTCTGTCTGTCTGTCTGTCTGTCTGTCTGTCTGTCTGTCTGTCTGTCTGTCTGTCTGTCTGTCTGTCTGTCTGTCTGTCTGTCTGTCTGCCTGTCTGTCTGTCTGTCTGTCTGTCTGTCTGTCTGTCTGCCTGCCTGCCTGCCTGCCTGCCTGCCTGCCTGCCTGCCTGCCTGCCTGCCTGCCTGTCTGCCTGCCTGCCTGCCTGCCTGCCTGCCTGCCTGCCTGCCTGCCTGTCTGCCTGCCTGCCTGTCTGTCTGTCTGTCTGTCTGCCTTTTCTTTTATTCCTTCCTTCCCTCCTGCAGCACACACACTCAGACACACACATACACACTCTCTCTCTCTCTCTCTCTCCCTCTCCTCTCCTCTCTCTCTCTCTCTCTCTCCCTCTCCTCTCCTCTCTCTCTCTCTCTCTCTCTCTCTCCCTCTCCTCTCCTCTCTCTCTCTCTCTCTCTCTCTCTCCCTCTCCTCTCCTCTCTCCTCTCTCTCTCTCTCTCTCTCTCTCTCTCTCTCTCTCGCCCTCTCCTCTCTCTCTCTCTCTCATTATGATGAATCTGATTAATGAAGAGGCTGAAGCGGTGCCAGTGGGTATACTCTCCTTGATTTCACTCCCTGCTCCACAGCTGAGCTCCATGTAATGCCAGCTGGCGTCTCAATATTTGCTCTCCAAAAACCTACTTTTCCTCAAAAACTAGACATCATTTTTTTTTTTCATACTGTTTGTTTGTGTACAACTACTAGACAAATTTAGCTTTTACCAATAACAACATTCACCAGAGGGGTAGACACATTTTAATTTATAGCCACCAGTGTGCGTGAGGGAAGACGCTGGTCAGCAGCCTAATAACAAATTAAGGGTTTTATTTCCCTTAATTTAACGTCCAACCCACTAACAAATGCAACTTGATCCAACACGTTTAACAGTTAATGAGGAAAAGTGATGCGAGAATCAAATAATTTAATGAACACATTAACTGAAACATTCATACCTTACCGGTGAGACATGAACACTTAAAGGGGGACAGCTGCACACGAGATTGTATTCTGTTATACTTTGCTCTATAATTTAGCGAGACACTATAATTTAACAAACAGGAGACCAACGCGGTTCAGCTGATGACCCCGATGAAAGATGAGACGTGTCTCACAGTAACGGGGTTCTTTTGAAGAGAGGAGAGGAGGGTTTGACCTCTCACTCGTTATTATATTAATGAAACAATGTGGCTGTTTGACTTGTGACAGAACAGAGGTTCAATTATATGGTTTGGGGAAACGAGTAGCGAGTAACCTGGACCTTGACATGCAGACACGTGGTGGAAAGGTCATGATGTCAACTCTCATATATATATATATGTATATATAAATATGTTATAAATATATATATATGTATATATAAATATGTTATAAATATATAGATATATATATAAATAAATATATCATATGTATTATTATCATTATATTATATATATAATTTATATTATATAAATATTATATATACATATTTGTATACACAAATATATACAGTATATATAGTATAAATGAGAGTATATATATTTTTAGATTATATATTTTTATATATAAATATTATATATATATATATTATTATTATTATCATTATATTATATATATAATATATTTATATTTTATAAATGTTATATATAAATATTTGTATACACAAATATATATATGTGTGTGTGTATAATATATTTAATCAGTGTTTTTTTCTGTTTTTCTGGGTCTGACGTGAGATATTGCTCATAAATCAGACAATTTCCCTCACACAATAACTGCTGTATCATAATGCAGGTGCTTTGCAATAACAGTTTTGACCACCAGGGGGCGGTGTAAGCTGTTGGGAAAAATACAAAAACAGAGCTGACCACTCAAATCCATAATATTATTGTATCTCCTCCAGCGTTTATTCGCAGTCGGCTCGGAGAGAGATCAAATCACTCCAATCTAAAGCACCTTTTGTATTTTTGTATTTCACACAACATGCTTGGAATGTAATAATGGATTAAGATCGGGGAAGTGAGAGGGGAGGTAATGTATGCAGAGGCGAGAGATGAGGGGAATCCAGAGGAGGGTTGTTGAGCCCTTAAACTGTAACGTGGGCGCAGAGGGCCCCCAGGTGGAGACACTGCACAGCTTCTGGGTTTCTGTCCTCATGTCAGCGTGTTACAGATTAGCTCTTGTTGTCCGTACAGGATTATCCTCAGAAGTACCCCTGATATAATTATCCTTATTGTGGGGAAAAGTTGTGTGAGACGAGCTGCTACAGTAGCTTAACGCTTTATTTGTTTGTTTGCATTCTTGTTTGTTTTCTTCCCCTTCAAAACACGAGAGCTAAGTAAGTAGGTCAGTTTAGTTCACTGCAGTAACATAGCTATATTTAATTAACTTTAATTCCCTCAGCTTCGTAAAACTTGTTTTGGAGGACTGGGAGCGCCACAATGACGTCTGGAGCAGACGTCATTGTGGCGCTCTCAGTCCTGGCGGAGCGCCAACTAAACCTCTCCATCTTATCATTTGTCATCCAAGCGCATCTTCCCGCCTTTTTTGCGTCTGATTTAATGGAGTTAGTGGAGTTTGATGGCTGTACATTACGAGCAGCAGTCGCACATGATACGCACATCTGTGCGCCGTGGAGAGCCGCTGTAGGCCTCATTACAGCCGGCAGCATGTGTGGCCGGGCAGGTGTAATTGGAAAATCAACAGGGTGCGTGAGGTAATGTGTGTCGGCCTAATTGGCAAGTCAGCAGTGTGTGCAGCTGCAGACAGAGGGGGAAGGACACGGCAAACATCTTCATGAACACAAACTGTGTGTTTGTCTGCAGTCACAACACTGCACCGACGTGCATGAAAAGCCCATATTTCACCACCGCGGGCTACAGTATGTGAGCTGTAAGCAAACATCGCTTTTTCACCCTTCCCGTGCGTTGCGGTGTGTACGGCCTCAGGCTCCCTTTGTCGTCCATCACCCCGCCGCAAACACAACAACACGCTATCATCCCCCCCCCCCCCCCCCCTTGTTTCCTGTCAGCTCCCACCCGTCCACTATCACTCAAAGCTTATTTTTTAACCACAATGTGAAACAGAGTATATATATATATATAAAAGGAAAGCAAAAGACATTTACACTGACGGTGACACAACAAAGCCACTTTCTAAATGCAGCTGTACATGTTCTGCTCCCTCTTTGTTTCCAGCAGTGTGATGGATACCCTTTTTGCCTGATCATTTTCTCACATGCTGCAGTTTTAACAGAGTGAAATGAGCCACTTCTGACAGAACAGAAGGTTTTGCATATCAAAGTGTCTGTGGCAGTAACGCGGTGCCACAGACTTCTTTTTGACTGACAATAAATACTGTGCCGTGCAAAATTGGCCAATTATCCTCCGGTCTGATATCATATCATTACTGCACTGCAGTGTTCAAAGGAAAGGTTTTCAAAAAATGAATTATTTATTCTGTTGGTGGTGTAAAGACAAAATTAGATACCTTTGTAGTCACTGGGATTAGAAGAAATAGTGATAACATTTGTTAAAATGTCATTAGCTGCTATAATTAATGCATACACTCCTTCCCGGTGTGACCCAAACCTCTGTATGTGGGGCGACGTTTGCTTTTTAACCGAATGAAGTCAGGGTTTTCTCTGTTATGTGAGCGGCCCGTGTGACAAGGCTGCAGGACACACACATTTAAACTTGATGAAAGAGTTTCTCGGGGCAGTGGAGCAGAATCCTCTTCGCTTGATGGGCTCTTTTGTCCCGTTTTCGGCTCCCTCTTTAATGAAACCTTCATTTTTGTCCTCAATCTCTTTCTCAATTTTCCAGTAAATTGTCCTCATTTTTTTCCCCCTTTGCCCCAGCACACAAAGGTGTTTACCTGCTTTATGTGACGCCGAGATTACCTCTGCCATTGTCCAGCTTGGCTTGTTGGCGGGGCGACCGGGCGTTTCCATGGATTCATGGTTCAGGGGTCAGCACGTTGCAGATGCACTTTGCCGAGCAAGATGTAAAAATACAGAAAAATTGAGCAACCGTGACTGGACTTTGAGTGAATTCTGGGAGTTCATGCTGTGCTGTTTCCTCTTCATGTTAAAACATAAATATTGGTGTCTGTCCACTCATCCAGACCCCAAGAAACCGACTTTTTTATATCTGCGAATCAAACAAAGTGTAACAATTCCGTGTCCCTGAAGCCCACGTGTGTGTGTCTGCATTCAATCGCAGGTGTTAAAATGCTATTTTATCAGATTGTATTAGTATTCATTTAACCTTTATCCTGAATCTTTTGTTTAGTTTGTGTCTTTGTGTCATCTGTGCGTTCAGTCAGAGGTGTTCGTGTGTGTGTGTGTGTGTGTTCTCCGTGTGTACTTACATATTGTGGCTATATAATTGTGCCAGTGTGTCAGGCTTGGTCCTGGTGATTATCTGTAGCACTGATGTGCTGAAACACAATGCCAGCCGGATTAATTGTAAACCGAGCCTCCTCCGAGCCATTACAGATCCTTCCCTGTGATACGTCTTATCTTGTCCCGCTGTCCACGAACTGAAAGCGAGCCCAACGGGACTGAGAGACGTTACTCGCTTTCTCTGAGCCGGTCAGCTCGACTTCATCGCTCACCTGAATGTCCGGGGATCGTTTCTAGTTCACCGTTTGTTGAGGGAACGATCCAGAGTGAGCGCTTTCTAAGTGCAGGCTTTGATGAGCGAGGCAGGAATCGGGCCGCCGTCACAGTAGCAGGCTCAGAGAAAAAGTCTGCTAAATGAATTTCATGCAGGATGTTTCACATTCCATGTTTAATCTACAGAGAAACGATAGAACTGATTGTGTTACATGGATTGGTAAAGGATCTCAATGCGGAATACGGAGCAGGGATTGACTCCGCGCGGCTCTCAACATGGCGACAACTGAGCCCACGGCTAACAGCTAGCAGTGTTGACTAGGTATCCACACTGTAAAGTATAACCGGCTTTATCTTAGTGGGTTACAGAAGACTTGAAACTACCGATTGATGTTTACAATGTTGACTGAGGAAACAAAAGTGAGAAGTAGACTCCTTTTCTCACAGACTTTTATACAATATGACTTCTTTATGCAACCAGAGGAGTCGCCCCCTGCTGGCCATTCACAATAATGCAAGTTGAAGGTACACCTGCATCGGGTCAGGTTCATGTTCTTATGTCCATCTTATGACATGTCTTCAAACAAAGCCTCTGGCCATGCGGTGTTATGCTACACGGCTACATGGGTTGAGATGGAGCCAGGGAACACTGTGTCCAGTTTTGTAATCTCGTTCACACCCATGTTTGCACTTTCTTTCAGTGTGTAGTTCCCTGGTTGTGCATGTTCATAAGTGCACAATAGGTTCAAATTGTCGCATCTCCATTATCATGTGTCCCCACCGTCCTATTCACTGCTCCTATTCACTGCTCTGTATTGTGCAAATAACAGGATGAGAAAGACCACAGCCTTGCCCCGTATGTAAGATGACGAGTGCTCCTCAGCTTCATACTTACAGAAAGCCGGTTTAACTTCCATTTCTTTTGTTTACACCTTGCATCATGCCTGTTTCTGATATCAGTGTATTGTTCTCATCTCACACGCTGTAATGGTGAGAAAGGTAATTTAAAACCCAGCTTTTTATGCGCTTATTGGTGGAGATCAGATAATGATGATGGGGATACGGACACATCAGGACCAACATTGATAATAGTCGGCTTCTCCAAATCCAAACTGCTGCAAATTCAACTAGTTGTACTGTGTATTGAGTCAGAGAGCTCTGTTTATATACTTCTTTTAAAAAATATATTAAGTTACTTGATTACAGCCACTTTTTTGTATTATCTGCAGGTGTAATTTGACTATTTCCTCCTGATTGCCTCTGTTCATTCACATGCAGTTGGAGCAGATGAGTAACCAAAACATCTCCTCATTTCAGCAGCTTTTGTTCACATACAAAGACACACGGAGACGCACAAAGACCTTTTAAACACACGCACACAAGGCTGCACGGGAACAGTCGATAGCAGATATATGTGCGCGTGTGGATGTATGTTTTAAAGGATATCCATCCATCCATCCATTTTCCACCGCTTATCCGGGGTCGGGTCGCGGAGGCAGCAGGTCAAGCAGGCTGACCCAGACTTCTCTCTCACCCGCAACATCTACCAGCTCATTCTGGGGGATCCCGAGGCGTTCCCAGGCCAGCTGGGAGATATAATCCCTCCAGCGTGTCCTGGGTCTTCCCCGGGGCCTCCTACCAGTTGGACGTGCCTGGAAAACCTCTAAAGGGAGGCGTCCTGGAGGCATCCTAATTAGATGCCCGAACCACCTCAGCTGACTCCTTTCGACACGAAGGAGTAGCGGCTCGACTTCAAGCTTCCTCCTGATGTCCGAGCTCCTTACCCTATCTCTAAGGCTGAGCCCGGCCACTCTACGGAGGAAACTCATTTCGGCCGCTTGTATCCGCGACCTCGTTCTTTCGGACACGATCCAAAGCTCGTGACCATAGGTGAGGGTTGGGACGTAGACCGACCAGTAAATTGAGAGCTTCGCCTTCCGGCTCAGCTCCTTCTTCACCAAGACGGCCCGGTGCAACGCCTGTTTTACTGCTGCAGCCGCACCGATACGCCTGTCGATCTCCCGCTCCATTTTACCCTCACTCGTGAACAAGACCCCGAGATACTTGAACACCTTCGCTTGTGGTAGGCACTCTGTCCCCACCCGGAGGGAGCAATCCACCGGTTTCCGGCAGAGCACCATGGCCTCAGATTTCGTGGTGCTGACTCTCATCCCCGCCGCTTCACACTCGGCTGCAAAACGCCCCAGTGAATGCTGGAGGTCACGGTCCGAGGAGGCAAACAGGACCACATCATCTGCAAACAGCAGAGAGGCTATCCTGAGATCCCCGAACCTGACATTCTCCGCCCCACGGCTGCGCCTAGATATCCTGTCCATGAAAGTCACGAACAGGACCGGTGATAAAGGGCAGCCCTGGCGGAGGCCAACACCCACCGGGAACGTATCTGACTTACTGCCGAGGATACGAACACAGCTCCTACTGCAGGCGTACAGAGACCGGATGGCCCGTTGCAACGGGTCCGGCACACCATACTCCCGCAGCACCCCCCACAAAAAGCCCCGAGGGACCCGGTCGAAAGCCTTCTCCAAGTCCACAAAGCACATGTAGACTGGTTGGCAAACTCCCAGGACCCCTCCAGTATCCTTGCAAGGGTAAAGAGCTGGTCCACTGTTCCACGACCAGGACGAAACCCGCACTGTTCTTCTTGAATCCGAGGTTCGACAAACGGTCGGAGCCTCCGTTCCAGCACCCTGGCATAAGCTTTTCCCGGGAGGCTGAGTAGTGTGATACCCCGATAATTCGAGCACACTCTCCGGTCCCCCTTCTTGAAGATGGGAACCACCACCCCGGTCTGCCAGTCCATGGGCACTGTGCCCGACCCCCATGCGACATTGAAGAGGCGTGTCAGCCAAGACAGCCCAACAAAGTCCAGCGCCTTCAGCATCTCAGGGCGGATTTCATCCACCCCCGGCGCCTTGCCACCAAGGAGCTTTTTGACTACCTTAGTGGCCTCTGCCAGGGATATGGGTTCATCCAACCCCAAGTCTTCAGGCGCTGCCCCCTGTTCAGGGGACATGTTGACCGGGTTTAGGAGTTCCTCAAAGTGCTCCTTCCACCGCCCGACGATATCCTCTGTCTGGGTCAGCAGCCCCCCTCCCCCGCTGATAACAGCCTGGGGAAGGCCCTGCTTTCCCTTCCTGAGTCGTCGGATGGTTAGCCAGAACCTCCTTGAGGCCAACCTAAAGTCCTTCTCCATGGCCTCCCCGAACTCCTCCCATGCCCGAGTTTTAGCATCCGTGACCACCGCAGCTGCAGTCCTTCTGGCCTGCCTGTACCTGTCAGCTGCTTCAGGAGACCCCTGGGCCAACCAAGCCCGAAAGGCCTCCTTCTTCAGCTTGACGGCTTCCCTCACCCCCGGTGTCCACCACCGGGTTCTCGGGTTGCCGCCACGACAGGCACCGATGACCTTCTGACCACAGCTCCTAGCGGCCGCGTCCACAATAGAGGCTTTGAACATGATCCACTCGGATTCCATGTCCCCAACCTCCCTCGGGATGTGTGAGAAGTCCTTCCGGAGGTGGGAGTTGAAGACCTCCCGGACAGGATCCTCCGCCAGACGTTCCCAGTTCACCCTCACTACACGTTTGGGCTTGCCAGGTCTCTCTGGCCGACTCCCCCGCTATCTGATCCAACTCACCACCAGGTGGTGATCAGTTGACAGCTCTGCTCCTCTCTTCACCCGAGTGTCCAAAACATACGGCCGCAGATCAGATGATACGATTACGAAGTCGATCATTGATCTCCGGCCTAAGGTGTTCTGGTACCAGGTACACTTATGAGCCACCTTATGTTCAAACATGGTGTTTGTTATGGACAAACTGTGGCTAGCACAGAAGTCCAACAACGAAACACCGCTCGGGTTCAGATCAGGCAAGCCGTTCCTGACTGTCGTCGCCCACGTGAGCGTTGAAGTCTCCCAGGAGAACTATGGAGTCGGCAGGCGGCGCCCTTTCCAGGACCCCTCCCACCAACTCCAAGAAGGCCGGATACTCCGAAATGCTGTTTGGTGCATAAGCACAAACAACAGTCAGAGCCTTACTCCCCGCAACTTGTAGGCGCAGGGAGGCGACCCTCTCGTTCTCCGGGGAAAACTCCAACACGGCGGCGCTCAGCCGGGGACTCATGAGTATCCCCACTCCCGCCCGGCGCCTCTCACCCTGGGCAACTCCAGAAAAGAACAAAGTCCAACCCTTCTCCAGGAGTTTGGTTCCAGAGCCAGCGCTGTGCGTGGAGGTGAGCCCAACTATATCTTGCTGGTACCGCTCCACCTCCCTCACCAGCTCCGGCTCCTTCCCCGCTAGCGAGGTGACGTTCCACGTCCCTAGAGCTAGTCTATGTCACCGGCGATCGGCTCGCCCAGGCCCCCTGCCCGGCCCGCCGCCCGGTCTACATAGCACCCAACCCCGATGTCTGTCCCTGCGGGTGGTGGGTCCACAGGGTGGCTGCACCATGGTGTTTCTTCGGGCTGAGCCCGACCGGGCCCCATGGGCGAAAGCCCGGCCACCAGACGCTCGCCGACGAGCTCGCCTCCCGGGTCTGGCTCTGGGAGGGTGCCCCGGTTTCCCTGGTCCGGGCGAGGTAACTTCAGTCCTAGGGCTGCTTATCATCAGGGTTTTTTGAACCGCTCTTAGTCTGGGCTCTCCCCCGAGACCTGTTTGCCTTGGGAGACCCTACCAGGGGCAGATGCCCCGGACAACATAGCTCCCAGGATCATTGAGCCACTCAAACTCCTTCACCGCGTTAAGGTGGCGATTCGCGAAGGAGTTAAAGGATATAAGACTCTTTATT
Source organism: Cottus gobio (assembly GCA_023566465.1). Lineage (NCBI taxonomy): Eukaryota > Metazoa > Chordata > Actinopteri > Perciformes > Cottidae > Cottus > Cottus gobio. Next base: position 6,592,290 of record CM042217.1, read on the forward strand.
CTCGATTATAACCCGGCGATTTCACCGTCGTTTCATCATCGCTTTCATCTGCAAAGGTTGTCAAATAAAAAGAAAGGGACTGAGCGTCACCCAGAATGCCGTATATAATATGTTTATGGACAGGACATCTGTTTCCATAAATACCAGTCGTCCTTCCATCTAATAGTAGACAACAATTAATACATATTTTAGGATATAATGCAGTGAAAATGTAAAATATTCTTATATCTTTCTCTTCTTGGGTATCTTAACATGTGTTTTCTTCACATATGTTTTAAGATTATAAGCCTTCAACTCTCTCTCTCCCTCTCTCTCCCTCTCTCTCCCTCTCTCTCCCTCTCCCTCTCCCTCTCTCTCTCTCTGACTGTCCTTAATCCATTTACTTTGTTTATCCACAGATTGCACAACTGATCACAAGTTGCAATCACAAGATGTGGAACAATCACAGAGTTTGTGAAACCGCACGGGAAGGCACAAACATCTTTGTCGTCTTGTACATTTCCTCTTTTCTTAAGAAAATCTGGATCTTGTTCAGTCGAGTTTGATCTATTATTCACAACTTGTCATAATTAGCATCGGGTCAGACTAATGAGGTATTGTTTACTGGTACTCCGTTATGTAATAAGGAATCCTACACACTACAAGAAGTAATGAACATTACATTATGTGTTCCAGCTAATAATAGACGCTGCAATTACTGTGTTGCAGGACTGCACTGCTATAAACAGCCTGGCTTGTATAACTCGGTTAAAGCAGGCAGCAATTGAAAGTAATTCAATTTGAGAAAAAAAGAATCAAACACCTGATTAATTGAGTAATTCACTTATCAATCTACAGCAGTTTGATGGAGGAACTGTTTTCTTTCTATAGCGTAATTCATTAAACTGCTTACAACAAGGTCTGTTATCTTGAATAACCGCGAGGAGATATTGCTTTTGAGAATGTCAAATTCTCAAGCCAGGAGCCATATAGTCCCATTAAATAGGCAAACATCTCTATGGAGGATATCACCAAAAACTACAACTCACACCAAAACCATCTAGATGGATAAACAACTCTACAGGTCAGAGGAGAATTGTGTAATTTTCAGTAAAGGGTGAATTGACCCTTTAAAATCATTAAACCTAAACACTCTTCTCTCTTAAGAAAGCACTGGTTGGTGTGAACTCAACACAGCATTGGAAAAGCCTTTCCTCTTTCTCAGGTGAGCTGGAAACTCTCGTGAGAAAAACAAAGCTCTGATCTGATCTCACCTAATGTCTCTCCATATTGAATCTGGCCAGAGATTAGTTTTTAGCTCCTGGGGATGTCTCTGAATATTACTGAGGGGTTTATGAGCAGGGAATAATAAATCCATGGCTGAATTCTTCCAACAATCCAATTTGTGCAATTGACAGTGTATATTTAAAAAGCAATGCCTGGTGCTATATTGTATTTTTTTTCTCTCCGCACATAAATGCAGCTATGTGTTCATTGCTCTGTATTGAACGATGGATGCCGTCGTTTACAGAATAACAGAGTTACCGCCACAGATTCGTCACACGACGCCTTGAATCATCTCTAGAAACTAACAAAAAAAATTAAAATAAAAATATTTTGAAGCTTCAGGTTATTCTGGGAGTAAAAACCGGCCTGTTGAATGCTTCACTGTTCAATGTGATGGCGATGTGAATTACAGCTGTAAGTAGGTCCCGTCTCTCTTTTTACCTCCCCACTTCTGTTCCCTTCTTCCCTCTCCATCTTTCACTTCCTGTCTCCGTTGTTCTCCCTTTTCTTCCACCAGTCCTTTTTGGGCCATGTTACCTGTGATGAAATATGATAGCATGTTTACTGTGTAGGAGTGCAACAGCCTTTTCCTCCGCGTGCAAACAAGGACGCCAGTCATATAATACAGTTTGTATAACCTATAAATGACATAAACATGTATTCACACATATATTCACGCTATTTGGTTTACACCTCGAGCAATCTGTTCAAATCCCTTTTGTGAAGCATTATGCAAATCAATCCCTCACAGAAAAACACAAAGGAACATAGAAAGATTATCGATTTAAAACTGTAAAGACAAGGAATTATATAAAAAGTCATAAGAATTCAAATAGATGATGGGAATAAAAACATTTAAAAAAGAATTACTGACAAACAAATTGAATAATGAGCATAAGGCAATTATATTTTTGCAGGATTAAAAGAATATAGATGTTTTTAGTTATCAGCACTTGTAGCAAAACAGATCGACAGGAAGGCGATTTAATTAAGATCAGTGCAAAGAATATGAAGCTGGGCTAAAAGACTTCTGTGTTTTATAAAAGACATGGTCCAGAGGAGCCCTCCTGGTTGTAGACATCCGATAAACAGACCATGCAGAGTTTTGTAAACTAAAAAATAAATGAAATCAACATGAAAACTGTTGATGTGATGATTGTTAAATGTTTGAGGATTCTCCTCTCCTCTCCTTCACAGTCTCAAGGACAGAAGACGGCACGAAGCTGCTTGATTCTCTGGTTAACTCGTATTTTCTCAGAGATTTGGCTCTGAGACCCGAATAAATGTCAAACACCAAATCACTCTTGCAAAACCTGTTTGGAGTTGGGACAAGTATCCAAATGAAACACTAAGACGGCACGACGAAGATGTCCCAGGGCGATGAACCGACCTGAAGCCCTGCACAGAGCACTCTCTGCCGGAGCAGTTGCATAATGGGAGCCACTTTAATTGTGTGTGTTCAATTGATTAATCCGACTTAGAGAGAATATTAATGCCCGAGTTCCCAAACACACATGGACAGAATCATAATGCTCTCATTAGGATCATCGGGCGCTCATTTACATCTGATGCAGCGAGCAGCTGAGCCAAAAGGGGCCGGTGCGGATGTCTATTATGTAAGGAGCCCAAAGTGCCTTCACACGTCTCAGCACCGCGGGTTGTAGTTTAGTTGCAGTGAGTTATAATTCAAAACAATCCTCACCACATGACTCTAATAAAACCAGAGAGCAGGGGGACGTACATAAACAAAGACACGTCTCTCCTGCTGAGAGAAGAGACTGTTTTAAACTGGAGTAAGCAAACAAAATAATCTAACAATCTACTGCACCCTGGCAAGCCCAGCGAGAGTTTGTTTTTTATTCTGGAGGGGGAACGCATCGAGGGTATTGTGGTTCAAACAATGCAGTTTATTGTAGAAATGTCTGAAACGCATATGCAAGCACAATAAACACAGAACAATGACATCATTTTAGTTTAAACCCAGCCTTGAAGGCTAATTAGTTTGTTTACTGACATATCCAGTCAGACGACAGAAACTGCATTATTGAAAATAGATTTATATTTATTTAGAGAGTGAAAGGCATAAGTGGATGATCTCAGTTTGTGGAACATGCTGGAGGATGGTGGAGACATGAGGGACCGATGGAAGACATTATGGGGTTTGAAGAAGGTTTGGTTACTGCGAAACAACACGGGGGAAAGAGATTCAATTCAATGAAATCAAGATAATATTCATGAACTTATTAAGCTAATTTATACCTAAATGTGCTTTCTTTCATCTGGCATTGGTGGCATAATGTTTGTGCCAGAGCAGGTGAGGGACAGATGGAAAGAGACAGAGAAACATGTGACAACAAGATGGTCAGATATTTCACATCGTAACGGCGCCGAAAGCGGCGGCGGGATCCGGCCGTGATCTGGCCGTGATCCGGCCATGATCCGGTCGGGCCTGTTAAGCGTGTGCATGCGGCTCATGCGAGTCATGTTTTGGTAAGTAGGTCAAAACACATGGCTAATCACACTGATTCATCAGGGATAAGCAAATCCTCAACAGCATGGCCACGGCCCATCTTAAATAACCTTTTAAACGGTGAAATATAAATTTGGGACACAGCCGTCTGGAGGAAGTCTGTGCAGGTAAAACATCATTTGTAAAGTCTGAAGGTTCACAAATTATTTAATTGTTTTTTTTGGCGTATGTCATAAATGCCTTTTGGGTTACTTTAGCCCTTTTGTGGTAATCATTGAAAATCTATCGGAAGCGTATTTGACTTGATGTTATATGTAGCTAGCTGGCGCCGGATAGCTAACAAGCTAATAATTAGGTCACTTAGACGTTATTTAGGTCACGCAGCAGTTTAAGGAAACACTTTTGTATTTAATTCATTATAATAATTACACAGCATTCTTAAAAAACAGGTTTATACTGCCTTTTGATTTTGTAACTTCCAAACGTGCATTATATGATCTGCAGAGGGAAGGACTCTGTATGGTGCTGCATGGACAACGTATTAGTCAGAAGTTAGAATTTCACTTGTTCCCCGTTACAAAAGCCAAAGGGATTTTTCCCATTTGATTATGGATTATTCCATAAATTAAAGTCGGTGGCAAGCAGGGCCTTTTTTTAAAATTCCAAGATCATAAAAAATCCCAAGAAGGGAATTTTGTGACATCTTTTCTAACTGGAAACAAATATTCAAATACCACAGAACTTGTTTTCGGCATGTAACCGGATGTGCAACTCATTTTGTGGGTTTTAGAACAACACATATCTAATTGGAGGATGTGCGAGAGGAAGGAAGAAAAAGATGATGATGGTCGACCCTTAACGGCGCTCGAGTGATCGATGGTTTGTCAAACACTGATTGCCACAGGCCAAGAACACTGAGCGGCCATGTATAATTTAAGATCTGTCTTTTTAAATGTTTGATGGCTCGGACTAGAAAAAACACATGTCAGCCATTACGAGATAAAACGCTGCCGTCGTCCCGAAGAAAACACAAGCGCAGGATCGTCGGCGCTCCTTCAGCTGCTTCTTTAAAGGTCCTTTCTCCCAAGCAGCTGCCAGGGAGCGGATGGATCACACGTTTCACCGGCATCCAAATAATCCTGGCATACGAACACAGCCGGGATTATTACGTGACACATGTGATGTGCATGCACACATGGGCATGCAGATTCCAGGTGTGGCTCGAAACCGGCAATTAGGGAAGGTCACTAATTACAGAGATGAGTTAAGTGCTCTGCAGGGTGAAGGCTCAGGTCAACAGGCTCCAGCTGAAAAACAATCTTTGCTCCTGTTGCTGGTAAACAAGCGTTCTCTGAAAGCCAATCTGGCGTAAGAGGAGAACACCGCTGGGTTTGTGTACGTGTGTGTGTGTGTGTGTGTGTGTGTGTGTGTGTGTGTGTGTGTGTGTGTGTGTGTGTGTGTGTGTGTGTGTGTGAGCGATTGCATGCACATATGTGTACATTTGTGGGTGTTACCACACTTTCAAAGCAAATGATTCATTACAGACGAGCCATGGGGTCGGGGGTCCTGTCGGCGGCTGTTGTCATGGAAGCGAGTGTTGGAAAGGGCAGATCTCCTTTCAGTATCATCTTCAGATTGTTGAGGCGTTTTCTCTCTGCTCCTCTTCCTTATTCTCTCTCTCTCTCTCTCTCTACTTCTTGCTCCTCTGAGATGATTTCTTGTTTTTGTTAGTTTTCATTCTATATATCTGCTATGCTGAAATATAAAAAAAAAAAGTTTTAATTTTTCTATTTTCCAGTGCGAGAAGCAGCAAGACTGGACACACACCAGGTCGGGCTCTTGTCGTCTATTTCTCACAGAATATGCAATCACAGTAATTTCCACACTGTCGCACACAAACACACCATACTGCCACCCTGTGACCCAGCTGTACGTGGGGCTGCCACGCATACATTATCCATCGACCTCTCTTTCCTCCTTATTGATGGAACCGGGGCTGGCCTCAGAGAACTGGCCTCGGAGAGGAAATTCAGAGGACATATAAAGAAAATGTATAAAAAGCAACAGACCAATAATTGTGTAAATGTTATGTGACATGAGGCAGGTATAGAAACGTCTTTTTGTAGCGGTTTTGCATCACTTTCTATTCATTTTATGTCTCTTTGTTGTCGTTTTGCATCACTTTTTGGTCATTTTGCATCTCTGTTGTTTTGCGTCTCGTCACTGGGCATCTCTTTGTGGATGTTTCTCGTCTTTTTGTGGTCGCTTTGCATCTCTTTGTGTGTTTTTTGGGGGGGCTTTTCGTATTCGTTTGTGGATCATTTGTATCGCTCTGCTCTTGCTTTGCATCTTTTTGTAGTTGTGTAACTGACTTTCCAACAAAATAAATGTCAACTCGACAAATATTCAACTCATGCAGAGGTTCTGGTACCAATAAACCAACTTGTGAGCCTCTGAATCTGGTTGGATGGGTGTGTGTGTGTGGGGGGGGGGGGGGGGGGGGCACACACGCCCCTCTGGATGCGGCCTCCTCACTGGACATGCCGATGGCATGTGCAGACATGTACAGACATGAGAGGATGTTGACAAAGCCCACAGCTTTTCTCCTCAGTTAACATTTCAATGCTCATTCACATGAATGCAGGAATGAATGATGACATCGCTCCGACGACATGTGTTGTAACTTGTAACTAGGGATGCAACGATACCATTTTTTACAAACCGATACGATACCGATATTTTTATTTGTGTACTTGCCGATACCGAGTACCGATACCGATACTTCTTAGATTTGGTCTCCATGAAAGTGCAATTAATTTGGAGGCAGATTTTATTTTATCCTCTGCAGATTATGTCAAGCCTATAGTACAAAATTAACAGAAGGCTATCCCAAGCTTTAAACGTCTTGGGGAAGTCCCTCTAATGTCGGACCATAAAACGCCCCCGTGTCCGGGTTCATAATGTAAGCGATAATATTAGGTATGAGCAATTATATAGGAAGCTGTGTTCCAAGTTATGTTTCCGGTGCTTTTATTGTGGAGGGAGAAACGGAAAGGAAAAGAGTGGAATTGTGGGATATACGTGTGTGAAGGAGATAAAAAAGTGGTTCAAGTTACCCTGCAGCGTGTTTTCATTTTATTAGAATTACAAATATAGACACACAACAGACACTCGGCTACAATAATATCATCCGTAGCCGCACAACAGCGTCTGAATGAGGCCGCTGCCAGCGCTACTTCTGGCGGACCAGCAACAGTTTAATTCAAACCGGCAGGACGGCGGTGATGACGCGCAGAGCTTCTCAATTATAGATGTATTAAATATGGAAAATTTCAACTCTCGCGTCTAACGTGCCGCCCCCGTAAATTTGCGTCTGTCGCAACCACACGCGTCTGTGCATAGACTTTACATGTAATCTGGTCGCGCGAAACATTTGCGTCGCGTTGGGACGGACTGATTACAAGTAACTCCGGGGCTGTCAGCCACTAACAAGAGCACTAATATGAGCACTAATATGTCATACACACGTATGCAACACCGGTTAATAAGCACAATATCGATAAAGTCTTGTATTGTACTCGCGTCTCACTTTTCTCCTGTCTATTGAAAGAAGTGAGCGCTGCGTAGCGAGGATCCAAGATGGCGGCTCCAGATTCTGCTGTTGAGACAAACTGGCCATCTGATTGGACGGCAAAACAACTTGGATAGCGTGATTGGCTGCTCAGAAGTTGAGACTGTTGAGACAGTTGAGACAGAGAAGAGTGTCTCCGGCTCCGCCACGGGGTTGCTTCTCCACAAAGCGCGACCAGTTTGTTGTAGTGAAATACTGTTGAGTGAGTATCGGTTATTGGTATCGGCCATTGAAACCGATGCGAGTACGAGTATTTAACGCAGTATCGACCACCGGTATCGGTATCGGTGCATCCCTACTTGTAACCATAGAAATGGGGACAGGATTTGCACTTAATTAGCAATGAGGGGAAGGGTGGGCAAAATAACAGCAGATGGTAAGAACGAGATATGAGGAAATGGACTTGCAGGCCTCACAGACAGAGGCCACACAAATGCTTTTGGATCTTCGCAGCTGGTTATCCAAAGATAACTGTGGAAATGAAGGGACTTGTGTTTAAAGGTGACTGACTACCTGTGTGTGGCAGTGAATATATGATCTCATCTAAGCCGGGATCAGTAATATCATCCTGAGAAGATGAATATTCAGTCCCAGTACGCTGGAATCCTTAGTCCAGAGCCGTTCTTATTTAATATTCCTCTAAGACTTCTTTTTTTTTTTTTTTTAAATCTCACGGACATAATCTCTGCCATAATCTCTTCTGGCTCCCTGTATTATCTATTAGACTGCCTAAATATATGTCTATTCCTCTATCCTTTCATCAAACCCGCTGTCACAACTCCGCAAATGCCTGTGGTCGCTTCCTCCTGTCATGACTGTCAGATGCAATATCATCTGGATGGAGGCAGAGCACTATCGGCAGACAACGGGACCAACACTGTGTGCGGAAGCAGCACGGACAGACACACCATGGTAAATGTCAACTTTAATTGGATGCCTATCGTTTAGATATTGCCCGTCAGGACCAAATAAACAGCGTGAATCCCGATGACAGGATGTGAAGCTAACGTGTACCTGAGGGTAATAAATTCAGCCATCTCTAGTATCAGCAGCTGCTGCGGGAGGACAAATACCAAGTCCAAAGTGAACTGAAGGGCACTCCGGCTTGCTCCTTGTCTGTTTGTTTAGATCATTAGCTCATGCTACCCGTGTCCCATGGAGTTCACCTTGCCACGAGCATAAAACCGTAGTTCATCAGGTTTCAGGTGAGCTGCGGAATACTAAAGTTTCAGTTTAAAGGTTATTTTAAATTAGATCATTTTTTAGCTTTTCTGCAGTTTCTCCTGCCACGGCTCCATGAGGACAATTTTGTTTTGTCAGTATAGGCCCACCACTTTGATATGGACTGAAACATCTCATTGGCATTGGCTTTTGTAGATTGATTGAGAGTGAGATTCCCCAGAGGATGAATTCTACCCATTTTAATGATCTCCTGATTATAGACATTTTAGTTTTTCCAATGACATGTGGTACAGACATAATTGTCCCTCTCACAATAGAGTACAAAGTATAGTGTTTGCAATCCTCAGGCTTTTCATCTATTATCACGTCAAAATGTGTGTTATCCAATATCTTAGTTTATGACTAAATACTAAGCGGCAACCTCTATGTCTGAAAAGTGAAGCCAATGCAGAAGTGCATTAAACGTGCATTATTTCTAATGACCAGCAGGGGGCGACTCCTCCGATTGCAAAACATGTGTATAGAAGAAACTGATAATTTGACTAAACTTCTTACTTGATTTATTACCTCAGTATACATTGGGAACATGAGTTTATGTCTGGGTGTTTATGTTTAACCCTTGTGTGTGTTTTCATCTTATGTAAGTTCATTTTAATCTTTTTGACTGCCTATAAATGTCTTATTCAACGATCGGTTGTAGCTCCACCCTCGTGTTGCTTTTGTTGTTTACCTAATCTTGACATGCTAACCTAATAAACTTACATGGGGGTCATAATACCTGCAGCATTTCTGCATATCAGAGTTGTCATTGTAAAAATGCAAGTATGCTGGTGGTGCCATTCTTTAAAAATAAAAACTTAATTATCCATTTCACGGTAGAGCTCAATTATAAATAATGACAGCATGACAGCAGGGAAATTCCATCTGCAAACATCATGCGATACAATAGGGCCCTTTTGTTAACTGCTGCTCCCAAATTCAAGAATTACCTTTCAATCTTCAAGACAAGTAAAACAACAACTAGCTTTCAGCCTGAAAATATTGATACTATCAAGCACACGTTTCAGTCAAACCCCAGTCATGACATCATCCCGGTTGAGGAGGAGGAGGGAGCGGTTGGTGGCAAAGTCATACAGGTGGGCAAGGGACGAAGCACCCTGTAGTTTGGCACACTGACCTATTGACGCTGGTTCAGGTGAAAGATAGGTACAAACCAGATTACAGCCACACAGAGAGTTGGAGGGAGACTAGTGGGCATTTGAAAGGGGAGAAGGGAGAGAATTTAGCTGGATGAGGGAGAGGAGAGAGGATTATGGAAGCCAGAGCCCGAATCCTAAAATAATCCTCTCAGTATACTGGGCTTTATGCGCCGTGGGGCAGAGGCCAGTTTGAGCTATTAAATTGTCATTGCATTCGAGCACCGCGGTTTGAAGTATTTCCGAAGGTGTGATCATCCCCGCCATCACCTATATGTTGTAGGATGAGGAGGTGTTTGATTTCCCCTTTACTTTCTATCTCTCTCCCATCACACACACACACACACACACACACACACACACACACACACACACACACACACACACACACACACAGTGGCAGGCGTGTTCATTCCATCTGCCTTAATCTGGAAAGCTGGTCGGGAGCTACATGCCTGTATTCAAAGCTCTAAGCTCCTCCCTCTTTCCGTGCTCCATGTTCTAATTTGGGTATTGCCATGGTTACATAAGATTCAGGGTCAGGGGGTCACTGACGTCGCAGGCGAACACAGGATGGATGTGTGGCTGCTTCATGGCGACAGAGGGACATAATATAACCCGAGGAAGACGGCAGATGAGGATCAGGAAGGAAACCATCAGACTGACAAAACCACGCTGAAATGGGAGGAAGAGGAAGTTTACAAGCAGAGAATATAATAAAACAAACACGCACTGCCCTTTTCCCAGCATTGTAGTTGTAAAAGTGTGCATTTAATAAGAACACAGTACTGCTTTGCATTTATGTTCTAATGTTTTACAACATTTGCACAAGTGTGCTATAGAGGACCTGTAGAAAGATTTAGGGGGAACAGTGGAGAGGTGTAAGAACATAACGCATGCACAGGTGGTGCTGAGAGGCCGTGTGCAAAAGTATGAGCTTTGATTTTGATATGATTCAGGACAGAAGCGTTCATGGTGGAAAAAGACAGAAAGTAAAGGTGGAGAGTCACCGCGCATGCACAGCAGATTTTTGGGGAAGGGAGGGGTTGCTCCACTAACCTACTTACCATAATCTCTCTCTTCTCCACATTTCATAACTGAGCCCGAGTTACCCGATACACTCGTCATCGCACCTTGCCAATCAATTATTTTCATCTGCACTGTCATTAATGCTTTTGTTTGTGTCAGAGGGTGTTTCCACTTAATTTCTTATCCAAATCTGCATCACAAAGGGAAGCGACTAGAAGGAAAATTAACTCTACAAAAAATACTTATACAAACGTATGCATGCATTTTGCATTATTTTGCATCAATAGATTTGTATAAAACATCTGAACAGACTGTTTTTAAATATAGTATTATTATGTTATGTTTAATTATTGCATTTATTTCATCTCGACACTCCCTTCCATGCTTTAAAAGTAAAAAATGTGCCCTGGATTGCAACATTTCAGGAAATGGAAAGCAAAACAACACACAGCGCAGCGCAGCAACCTGTGGTCACTTAATTCCTCCACCAAGATTAGTGCTTGTTAATCCGGTGATATAATGCAGCAGAGTTCTACAATGGTGCAGCTAGAGGGAAACTGAGGACAGGAAAGCTTCTCTTATAATAGATATGGCTAATTAATTAATTAATTTATGAAAGTAAGCTAATATATCCTATATGTCTTAAAGAGAAATAGGCTATAGCTTTGGTACATTGCTGTATTAGGGGTTTATGTATTTTGTATGTTGTTTGAGAAGCAGGTATTCTCTAATAACCAAACAGGTTCATGCTTCATATTTTCTGTTGAAAAGGACAGAAATATGTGTTTTCAAGCAAGCTATGCAACTCTATAACCATATGAGGGAAATTAGGAAGACAACAAATGCACATTGATTATCTGTGCATCTCTGTTTATTGTGTACATGCAACAAAAATTATGTTAAAATAAAAATGTGAGAATGAATTGTACAATAAAGGGTCGTATATACTCTCCACTGCCCTGACCATTTAAAAAATATATAGACTACCAGCTTTTGAGATGGTCAAATTCATGTTTCTACCTTCTTTGTGGCCACTGGTTGACATTCATTTCAGTAATTAACAAAAATCAGTTTTCAGATATATCCTCAAATATATAACACAATGTTTTGATCTTTTCCAAAGTTTGACTTGTGTACTTTCACTGGTAATGTAATTGTAATGATACAATAATATCACACAAATAAAAGAAAGCTTCATCAAAGGTTTTTATAGTAAAAACACAAGAATATAGCCACACTGAGTCCTCTTATTTATTCATAATTAAAAATGTTGCCTAGTTTCTTTTCATCGGAGAAGAATGATCTACCAGTAGATTAAAACAGTGCACTTGTTATTACATAGTTCCCACGCTGGTCTGAAGTGACACACTGCCACACTTTCCCATGCACGCACGCGAGAACTTCCTTGAAGCTCGCGGAGGGGGCGGTGCGCGCGTCAGATCACGGGGCACGAGGCGGGCGGACCGCGGGGTGAGGATCATGTGTAGTCCACGCGCCGAAAGCAGGTTACATGCAGCGAGCCGCAGAGCAGGACAGAGCTGAGGGAAGACGAAGAGCTGCTTCATCACAACACAACCTCCGAGACGGCTGACACGAAGTATCCAGCTACAACACAACGTCGCTTCCGTTTATTTTAAGCTTGCGAAGAAGAAAAAAATAAAAATAAGCTAGAAAATCCTTGAGGATTTGCTGACAGTTTTCAGCTGCTTCGGTTTGGAGCAAATAAGTGCGCGTCGCTCTCCGTCGTTTGCACCTGGAATTGCATGACTTGAAGAGTTGGCGAGACTTCACCGCCACCATGAGAGGTGAGTTACAGGAAATGTTGACGTTACTTTGAATGTATTGTCTTCTTTTCAGGGCCGGACTCGTCCCGCGTTTGTAAATAACTTTTGAGTCGCATTTTGAGGCGCGTGGAAGGCGCTGCCGGCTGTGAGGCGGTCCGGATAAGTGCGTAGGCTGCGGGCTCGCGCTGGTGGACAACACAGGAGGCGCAAACACAAAAACACTGCTTCTAGGTCGGGCTTTAAAGTGTCCCCTATCGGATCTTTTGGAGTTGTAATCCAAAATGTATAACAATGTTTTAGGGGATGTCAAAAAAAAACGGGTTTGTTTTGAATTACAGCACTAATAATATACGCAAAGTGTGTTAAGTTTATTTGTGTAAACTGTACCGATTTCGTGCATTTATTCAGTTTTGCATTTGATGAGAGGAATGCGTTGTCGCTTTGAATTACTTAATTTCACCGGTGACTCCAGTTATGTAAGAGAGAGGATAAGGGAGGGAGGGAGCGGAGTGATTCAGAGGCTGTCAAACCGAGCGAAAAGCTGTTGGCAGGGTTTGTTTACGGTGAATGAATAGTCCCTCTTTTCTTAGATGTCATTCCTTTGATACGTATACATTTTATTACACTTAAGTTTTTACTTTTTTATGGTCCAACCATTATTTTGATACATTTTTATTGTTGACCTTTTTTAAAAATCTTTATTGCGTGTGATGTTTTAATGTGGCTCTGAGCACTGATAGTTTGTTTAACTGTGGTTTAATGCAATAGTTATAATTCATAAGCCAGTGTGTTATTGTTTTCAGCGTCAGCAGTATGGCGACAGGAGAGAGAGAGAGAGAGAGAAAGAGAGAAGGAGAGAGAGAGATGCTCCATTAACCTAGTTCTGTCATTGAGGATTACAGCAAATGGTTGTGTGCGTGCGCGTGTGCCTGGGAGTGGAGGGCCACGGTCTGTCGTCATTGCTAATGACACAATGATAATTTAAATCAGTTATTGGACATAATATTGTAGATACAAGCTGCACAGGAGAAGCCTGCTTTTAATGCATCTTGCAAGATGCCTGCTTTCTTTGACAAATATTTCATACGTGAAATTAGAAAAACAATCTGTTGTGTATTTTTTATTTTTTTTACTTCCACTGAGATTGAACAGGTTACAGCTTTGTGGAGTTATGATGGCAAAGTCATGCACAGCTGCCACAAGCAGGATATGAGCACAGCAAGTCCACATGTAACCATGAAGCACAGCAGGATTCAGTTAGGCTCTGTTTCCTCTGCCATCGACTAGAATACGTGTCACTCCAGTCAAGCTTCGCCAGCTTTTCAATCTGATTATGTAAAATCACCACATCATCCACAATGTCATCCCCCAGCCTTCGATTTAATTTACTTTACGCGGAAAAGCGGTGTATCGAAGACATTTCGCTGATTCCCCTGATAGATTGCAAACAATGCTGTTCCACTTGTTTATCTCAGAGCTGTTGTTGTAAACAGTTGCACAAACACGTTTGGTTAGGTTGGTGTGGTGCATCAAGATCAAACGGACAGACTGAAAGATGTTATGCCCCAAGTGGACGAATGTTGTGCAGAGCTTTGCGAGCCTTATGAGCCTGCTGGAGCCCAGGTAGCCTGGGATCAAAGGTAGGGTGGCAGTAAAGGGGAAAGCGCGCTCTCCGCTCTCCAAGTCCTCAAAGCCACGATCTGTTGCCACATTCACAGCGAGCCACAGTATGTGTCAAGGTGCCCTTTCTCTATGACAACTTCACGCAGAGATTCCTTCCCCCTTATCGAAGCGCTTTAACTCTCAACCTGGCCTGCATGTAAGTATTCAGGCAAAAATGTCATTGCAATTTATTTTGCAGCACAGCAATGTAAACAAGGATAACACACAAATAATATTTTTATATTCAGTAACTTAGGCCATTTTGATAGGCCTGTGTCCTATCTATGTTCCAAGTATGCATAAGTGAGATTTAAAGAGATTTTAGAGATTGCTGCAGCATCGTCTTAAATGTGTTCCTGCGGTTTGGAGCCGCATGCAAAATAACACGCTGAGAACTGAATTCCTCTGTCTGGTTTTGCTTGTGTTGCGGAGGCCCACTCGGGTTTGGGTTTGGACTCGGAGCTGCATAAACAGCACCATCAAGTGAATGCACTTCTTCTCTGATCAATGGTGAGGGCTTACAGAGGCCCAGTGTGTGAGGACTGGTTTCTCGACTGGTTTCTTGACCGGTTTCTTAGCATTGTTGTTCAGCATGGGAGCATGTAGGAGTGTCACACCAATTGACCAGGTTTTTATTGTTAATAGTGGGGAAATTCATGACATCAACTATAAAGCATCCAGCTAAAAAAAAAGTATCCTCACCTGCCCTGACCTACTTTTTAGGTTGTGGGCGGATATAAATACACTTAACATTCTTTACCTGGAGCCGGTCGGGAAACAAATTATGCTAATGGTGCCAACTGCATCACAGCAAGACGAAAATAAATAATTGGAGTCACTTATAATAAGCTTCAGTGATACTCTACAGAGATACAAAAAACATCAGCAAGGGCTCCACTTAAGAGCGATGCACGATGCAGACCTGTGCAGTGGACTCCTGAACACTAACAGCTCTCGCCCACTGCTATTGTATCACCTATTGTAAATACCTCAAATTCGCAGTGCATTTTTACAGAGTTTGGGGTTAGTGTCAGGTCATATTAGACTATCTGCATTCTTTAGGCGAGAATGTCGATTATTACTGGATATTTATTAAAATAACTGGCAACTTTGAGTATGCCAGTCTGGTTGGTAACGTGACTTTGCAATATATTGCACAATACATATGCTGTTCTTGCCATGGAGGCCCCAGGAGCCCCTCCGAATGTAGGTCAAGTATACAGCATGTCATGTACATGTTAAGTGCAAGGTAAATAGGACCTTGGACCCTGTTTGATTAGCTGGGATGAGCGAGCAAAGTCTCCCTATAGCGGAGGTTTTACAGCAGTGATGAAGAAAAACGCTGAACGCCAGACACAGAAAAGTACTTTTAAACATAGAGATTGAGTTTAAAGGCTCTACGGGTTACCGGCCATGTTAAGACATGCTTTTCTGCAATGAGTTCCTCGGAAATAATATGCAAATTATGATAGGTGGGTTTTTCCAACCTGGCATAGCGAGAACTGCACATCAAAGCTCCTATGAAGCGTATTAAATTACTGTCTTGTCATTTACATACTGGATATAGTTCAAGCTCTATTTAAACTTCAAAGCTATTCAGGTAAATTATAAAACTCCAAAAGTTCAGCGACGATTACATTCTTTCTAAAATATAGACGTTATTGTGTATAAACATGTGGTTTCGTCCTGGTCGTGGAACAGTGGACCAGCTCTTTACCCTTGCAAGGATACTGGAGGGGTCCTGGGAGTTTGCCCAACCAGTCTACATGTGCTTTGTGGACTTGGAGAAGGCTTTCGACCGGGTCCCTCTGGGCTTTTTGTGGGGGGTGCTGCGGGAGTATGGTGTGCCGGACCCGTTGCAACGGGCCATCCGGTCTCTGTACGCCTGCAGTAGGAGCTGTGTTCGTATCCTCGGCAGTAAGTCAGATACGTTCCCGGTGGGTGTTGGCCTCCGCCAGGGCTGCCCTTTATCACCGGTCCTGTTCGTGACTTTCATGGACAGGATATCTAGGCGCAGCCGTGGGGCGGAGAATGTCAGGTTCGGGGATCTCAGGATAGCCTCTCTGCTGTTTGCAGATGATGTGGTCCTGTTTGCCTCCTCGGACCATGACCTCCAGCATTCACTGGGGCGTTTTGCAGCCGAGTGTGAAGCGGCGGGGATGAGAGTCAGCACCACGAAATCTGAGGCCATGGTGCTCTGCCGGAAACCGGTGGATTGCTCCCTCCGGGTGGGGACAGAGTGCCTACCACAAGCGAAGGAGTTCAAGTATCTCGGGGTCTTGTTCACGAGTGAGGGTAAAATGGAGCGGGAGATCGACAGGCGTATCGGTGCGGCTGCAGCAGTAAAACAGGCGTTGCACCGGGCCGTCTTGGTGAAGAAGGAGCTGAGCCGGAAGGCAAAGCTCTCAATTTACTGGTCGGTCTACGTCCCAACCCTCACCTATGGTCACGAGCTTTGGATCGTGTCCGAAAGAACGAGGTCGCGGATACAAGCGGCCGAAATGAGTTTCCTCCGTAGAGTGGCCGGGCTCAGCCTTAGAGATAGGGTAAGGAGCTCGGACATCAGGAGGAGGCTTGAAGTCGAGCCGCTACTCCTTCGTGTCGAAAGGAGTCAGCTGAGGTGGTTCGGGCATCTAATTAGGATGCCTCCAGGACGCCTCCCTTTAGAGGTTTTCCAGGCACGTCCATCTGGTAGGAGGCCCCGGGGAAGACCCAGGACACGCTGGAGGGATTATATCTCCCAGCTGGCCTGGGAACGCCTCGGGATCCCCCAGAATGAGCTGGTAGATGTTGCGGGTGAGAGAGAAGTCTGGGTCAGCCTGCTGGACCTGCTGCCTCCGAGACCCGACCCCGGATAAGCGGTGGAAAATGGATGGATGGATGGATGTGTTTATAATACATGTTAATAGCATTTAAACACACAGTTCTTTTTCTTGTTTGTGTAAGCACAAACTCTGGGAATAAAGAAACATACCAAATAATGTATGGTGGCAGCAGAATGCACTGTTTTAGTTGTCGGAGACTCCTCTACTAATCGACACACTGTTATTTACTCTAAACACTGTACGCTTCTGCGCTCAGCTGTGATTTGTGCAATGTTTATTTGCCAATAGACCAAAGCGGCAGAAGGAATCTCCGGGCAGCCAACTGCACCGGAGTAAAAATAGATTTGTGGTCAAGCTCAAACACAGCTGAAATTTCACTCAAATACTTGACATGCTGCAACAAGTTAAGAGCTGCTCTTAAGCCATGTGAGTTGCCCCTGCTGCAGCTTACTGTACTAGATGGTGCAGGAAATATTTCCAGATGTTGCTTAAATTGTAAAAGCGGGGCAGTTTGGCCCCGTCGGCTTCAACCGACCGTCCGTGTTTCGCGACATAAAACCGTACTTTTTTTCCCTTCCAAACCAAAAGGAGCACTCCACCCTCCCTTGACTTAAACCCTGCAAGAAAACCCAATTGTGTTCCTTGTGATGCTGCCAGCACAAGCCCCGCCCCCTTTGCTGAATGAGGAAAAAACTGTGTCAGTGGAGCAGCTCTTGCTCACTGGGCATGACGGTGATGCTCAGCTGACTGGCAGGTGAGACGGCGAGTCGCGGACGGAGCCGCCGACCAGACAGCCAATGGCGTCGCGGGAGAGCGAGGGAGGGCCGTCACCCTGTTGCCAAGGCAACCACCTTTTGAATGAGTGTGTTCGTGGAATGCAGGCTCTGGAGGGGGAGCGACGGAGGGAGCAACAGAAAGGGATTTTTTTTTTTTTTTTTCCATTGCCTTTTATTTATTTATATCCCTCAGTTGTGTTGGCCAGGAGGAAACACTCAAATACGTCTCCTGCAAACTGCACAGAAAGTCTTTGTGGAGGGAAAATGTTGAACGATTTTTCTTTCCCGAGTTTTCCCGAAAACGCCTTCGCTTTGCCTGCTTGTGTGACGCATACGTCTCCCGACACAGAGCGACGCATGTGATTGGTTGTTCCTGAGTGGTTTATCAAAGGGCCTTTAGAAAAACAGCAATTTTCTGGAGCGCTGCGATGGCCGGTTAAAGCCTTCGCTGCGATTTGCAGGTTACCTAATACCCCTTGTGACCCAACAAAAGTGGTTTAGGGATTGTTTGGCACACCCTGCTGAGAGAGAGAGAGAGAGAGAGAGCTGTGAAACTTTATAACCCTGGGCCTCAGCTAATGAAATTGACCTGCTATTCTGGGCTTGAGGAGGCCCGGCTACTTAGATAAACAACATAATGAAAAGAACAGGCTGTTCCTGAGTAAGAAGGCTCAGGCCTACACAATGAACTCAAGGTGCACAATGTAAACTCACGTCCTGTGTTCTTGTCACTCCTTGTTGCTTCACAATCCTGTGCAATGAACGGCGTCGTTATTAGCAACATTTCAAAGCTTGTAATGCACAGACGACACTCGACTGTCAAGAGATAACCTGGATTTCCCGTGAGAAATGAGGTTAAATTGTGTAGAGTAAATATTTATTTATTTATTATATCATTTGATATGACTGAGGTATTGTATTGACAATAACTTCAATCAACATGATACGCCTAAAAAGAAAATGTTGAATGTTCCAGTTACTACTTTACATCGCAACGGTGATCAAAAGATATGTGTTTATGTAGATAACAAATTGAACCAAGTAACCCAAGTAACTTCTATATGTTCAATGTTTTTCACTATTTCACTGTTTAATTGTTTGCTCCTCTCATTCTTGTCTCTCCAGCTCAAATAGAGGTGATACCGTGTAAAATCTGTGGAGACAAATCATCAGGGATTCACTATGGTGTTATCACCTGTGAAGGCTGCAAGGTGAGCAATCATCCATCTCCCTCGCCATTCTACTCTAATCAGAGCACTTTGTTTGTGATCTAGCCAACCAACATTAACATGCTCCCTTTTTTCTTTTCTTTGTTTGTCTGAAGGGTTTCTTCCGACGCAGCCAGCAGAACAACGCTATGTATTCCTGCTCCCGACAGAGGAACTGTTTAATTGACCGGACCAACCGCAACCGTTGTCAGCACTGCAGGCTGCAGAAGTGTCTCGCCCTGGGCATGAGCCGCGATGGTGAGTTCAGCCACTAGATCTATACTCATTAATTAACTCCCAGTTTCCACCTCCCACTTCACGAGTCATGTAGTCTGTGTCTGACGTAGCCTTCCTGAATGTTAACCTTTTGGTCCTTCCGTTCTCCTGTTGCAGCCGTCAAGTTTGGTCGGATGTCCAAAAAGCAGCGCGACAGCCTGTACGCAGAGGTCCAGAAGCACCAGCAGGCCCAGGAGTGCACGGGGCTCGGCATCCGCGAGCGAGAGGACGCCGACCACGGCCGCGCCTACAGAAGAAGCTCCACCGTGGCGCTCGGCGACCTGGGCGACATTAGCATGCTGCCAGATGGCCTGTTTTTCGACCTGCCGCTCACCCCCGAGAACGCAGGAGGAGACTACTGTAACCTGGACATGCTGTGCGGCAGTGCGGGCAGCACCTCCTCCGCCCAGAGTTCACCAGAACAGAACAGCTTGGACTTTCTAGACGGCAACCACAGCATCAAGCACGAGTACCAGCTGTTGCACGACTCTGGACTCTTCTCACATGCCATCAACCCGCTGTCCGAGGGCTGCTCCCTGCTTGAGCTAGGTCAGTATGAATGCCAAGCTGCTGTCGTGTGTCTGAAATCTAAATGCATCTTTCAAACAACATGAATCTCATTGAGAAAACCTGTCCCTCTGTTCAGAGCGTATAACCCAGAGTGTGGTGAAGTCCCATCTTGAGACGAGCCAGTACAGCACAGAGGAGCTGAACAGAATGGCGTGGACCTTGCACAGCCCAGAAGAGACACGCTCATACCAGAACAAGGTATATATGAAACATTATTGTATGGCAAGCATGTTGCATTTATCCACACTACACGAATGGGGGTTTATTGCAAATCTCCAGCATCTACCTAGATGATTAATTGGTCATATGATCTGTATTGTGAAAGGTTCTGTACAGTCTAAATAAAAAGTTACATATAAAATGTTATTTCATAGCTTATCATGCACCAAAAAAAACAACTGTAAAACTTCTACAAGGAAGTTCACTAAAACAAATAGAAGTGTTCCCTTCTTATCACCTCAGAGGGGTTTGTAAATCCAAACATCTCCTTCGGGGCTTTTTGTCTCACTAGTCAAGGTTGCAGGACAAGGCAAAAAGAAAGATGGAGCAAATGTTATCAAACAGCAGGTCGGGACGCCTTTAGGGGGAAATCACTCAACCAGAGTCTAGATAAGCGCGACAGAAAACAATGGAATACAACTTGTATTGCAATTCTAATAAAAGCCTCCCTGTCTCTTGTCTTCTCTCTTCAGTCAGCTGAGGCGATGTGGCAACAATGTGCCATTGAAATCACCAATGCAATCCAGTACGTGGTGGAGTTCGCCAAGCACATCTCTGGCTTCATGGACCTGTGTCAGAACGATCAGATCATCCTCCTCAAAGCAGGTCAGTGCATGACGCCAGCATACGCTCAGCTCGGAGGTTAAATTCCTTACTTTGTGTTTAGCCAGTCGGTCGGGAGCTGTTTTTACCAACGTGCCACCAGACAGACAGACATGACCTGTAATTCAACTCATAATTCATGGAAGCCATCGCGTGATTCTTGTGTTGGAGATTTTAAATTGTTGTTTTGTTTTTCGGTGACCGCCCAAACAACTTATCATTCCTACAAATAGATGATTGGCTTTGATTGGCCACCAGCATATTTTATATCCGATGAGGAAATGATGAGAGTGTTTAAAAGACAAGAGATGTGTGCACACCCACGTATGAGCCGCCAAACACGAGTAACACCTGAAGGGTGGGGAAGGGCTGCACGATTGACGTGAATGTAGGTCAGTGAGAAATGAAGATTGGCCTGAAGTCAAAAAGTCACTTTAAATGTGTCAAATCCACAGCAGCATGAGATCATGGGTTGCTTAATCAAACATTTTCTGTGTCAGGCGTGACCGGTGACTTAATGACATCGTGCATTGTTTTACCTTTTTAGGATGTTAATCACATCCTGGACAATTACCCTGTAATTTATAGCTTTCACAATGAATTATATAAAATTACCTTCCAGTAAAGAACGTTTAACTTAATGCCATCACAACAGGGCAGAATAAGAAGCCTGTCAGAGCTGATAATTGAAAGAAGAGTTTCCTTTTCATTTAAGTGATTCTTCAAGAAGCTTCTCCTTTGTTAAAATCTAGATTACTGCATTATGCGGGACAAAACTTTAGCAGACCTCGTATATGGATCAATATAATGTTGTTATTATGCCGCTCCTTTTCATTTTATCGTCGATTCTTTTCAGCATAAGTGCTGAACATGGTTTAAGTAGATCATTTCAACTCTATTTCAACTACTTAAATACGTGCATGTCACTAATCTTTTTCTTTGTATTTTTGTTTTCTTTTGTGTGTGTCCACAGGCTGCATGGATGTTCTTCTGATCCGTATGTGTCGGGCCTATAACCCCCTCAACAATACGCTACTCTTTGACGGAAAGTTTACAGCTGCTCATCTTTTCGAAGCACTTGGTGAGTGGACTCTCTCTCTCTCTCTCTCTCTCTCTCTCTTAGATGAACATTTTTTTCATGTGTGTCATCTTGATCAACACCATCAGAGCCAGTATTTTCTGTTTTGGTGACGGATGTATCCTTCTCCTTCCGTCTAGGCTGTGACGACCTGGTGAATGCGGTGTTCGACTTGGCTAAAAGCCTGAGCCGTGTACAAATGTCCGAGGAAGAGATGGCTCTCTTCACTGCTGCTGTGCTGCTCTCACCAGGTGAGATCATATTTCCTGAACATACATACATATATTTATGCTCATTGTAGTGTCTAAATAGGTGAAATCAACCTGTGGAGTCTGCACTGCTTAAAGTTGCTGCACAGGTTTAGCGACTGTCAATGCACTCCAAAAGTAGAGCTAATTATAAGTAACTAGATGTTAATCCGATAATGGGCTATTATGACATTTCAAACCTTTCTCACAGGTAAAAACAATAACATACTTTGAAAATGACAAAATGATCTCTATGCAACTCCTATTATTTACTCACGTTTAAGAAATTACAGGATAATGATGTGTGTTATTAAATGTAAATTAAAGACCTTGGTTTCAAATGGAATTTTACTCCAATTGAAACCAATCTTGACTATTCGCTTCTTTGGACTGCTGTATTAAAAAAAACAATGCACTTTTATTTTTCACCTTTTGTAGTGGCCTACACTGCATTATTAAGATTGCATTATCATCTTCTCTCCAACTAAGCCTGTGCAACCTATCCAAATATGTTTTCTTATTATGCTGTCATAGAGTTAAATGCATTTTAAATTGTATAATTCACTACACACCTACATCAGCAATGCTGAAACATTAGTGCTGTCACCAACAGGAACTTAGTGCCAGCATGAAAGCATCAATTTCATCACACCCATGTTTTTGCACGCACAGGCTGCAAAGTTTGTGTGATTGACTTTACTGATGGTCAGTGCTCAGTGCATTTTGTATTCTTCTCCTAGATGTTTGTGCGTCGTAAATCTCATGAGTAATGACTAATGAAACCATCTTGTCCCTCTGATTTCCCTCAGACCGACCCTGGCTCACAGATGTCCAGAAGATACAGAAGTTGCAGGAGAAGGTCTATGTGGCTCTGCAGCGCTGCCTACAAAAAGAGGGCGCATCAGAAGAAAAACTAGCTAAGGTACAAACCCTGCTGCATTGATTGTTGACACAATGCGTTTGTTCACCTGATGTATTGGTATTTACTTATTCTGCTCGTTTGTTATTTCCTTTCTAGATGGTGTCTAAGCTTCCCATCATTAAGTCCATTTGCAACCTTCACATCGACAAACTGGAGTTTTTCCGCCTGGTCCACCCTGAGACCGCGTACACCTTCCCGCCTCTGTATCGGGAGGTTTTTGGCAGCGAAATCAGCTTCCCCGACTCCACAGAGGGCTAGAACTGCTGTGCGAAATAGAGACATTTACATGAAGACATTGCGGTGTAGGGAAGTGGAGACACAAATGTGGCAACCAGCTGAGGCGAAAACAACCAGCAGCTCAAAGACAATCCTGCACGCTACACTTTAGGACACACTCCTCTCACCTGTGAGCTCCCAGCCCTGTGGAGGCGCTCACAGCGCCCTGCAAGCCAGTCCATTCAGCTTCACTGTAACGCGACAGGAACTGCTGCTACATCATTTGCATTGTCGAAACAAATATTTTTCTATGAGATGACCTTAAAACTCGTCTCATAAAGCAGAATTTGACTTTCGCCATTCTCAAAGTTCCTGCAAGCTATTGTTGAATGTATCCCCTTTCTCCCTTTACCGTTTCAGCACAGCTCTAGGCTCGAAATAGAATGTACATACTTTAAATCCTCACCTACTCTGCGGAGGTTTGCCGTAACGATGCCTGTTTCAGTTATCTTGTCTCGTAACAGCTTATTATTTCATTCGATATTTTTGGTAGCGCCCATATTTTGCAGTTTTGTAATGTATGAACAAACTGTTTAAAGGGACCATGATCAAACTCACAAAGAGAGAGGGTTTTTAAACTGTCTGCCACCGTGCACCCACACACTCTTGCACACAGAGCACAAAACGGCACTTAAGCTGATCTTTGTAGGTATTTTTACTAGCACATCCACAGACACTGATGTAAGTGAGCTCTTTTTTTTTTTATGCAATCAGTGACCTCAGCCCTAATACCATTTTCCTTTGAAATTGCCACCTGGAGAGTGAGAGAGGTATTTTGAAAGTATTTTCAGATGCTCCTTTTATATAAAGTATAAATAATAACTATCTAATCATCCACGATAAGAGCAGTGCTGATTTCATCCCGAGTGAGATGGAGGGTGATATGCTTGTGCTCAGGTCTCTCATACAGATACTGCCCGCCCAAACTTTGGGGATCAGGGGAGGATAGATTGGTGTCGCCGAAAAGAAAATCGAACGGATAATTATGGCACTTATGAGTCCTTTACGGGTTTGCACTCTGACTGCCATCTGTGAAACTCCTGTTGAACCAGTCAGAAGTGCTAGAGACACCCACTCACTATAGATAAGCTGTATGAACAAGGTGCCGGGCAGCCGACCACTGTGGGGTCATGAGTTCTCATGGAGGAGCGTCTGGACCTGTCCCGCCTCAGCCCCTTCCCCTTCGCAGAGCGCCGCCATCGCCCAAAAACTCCACCGCCGTCTCAACCGGCAGATTCAAAAGACTTTCCGAGTAAAGGAAGACAGTGAACTGAGAGTTTGGTGTGGAAATGTGACAGTTGATCACATTGCCACCTGCATGGTTGGACAAGGGGAAAATAATGGAGAGTGGACTTGTGGGTGATGGTGTTCTTTAAGCCCCTCAGGCATCAGCCAGAGGGGATACTGTCTGCAGCAACTCTCACTGCTTCGGGTCGCAGGAAGCCACGGTGATCTGATTGGAGAATTAGCCCCACCCCCCCACTCCCTTACTACCTCACCCTCTTCAAACACTACATGGCGCAGCAAAGGGTTGACAGAGCCGTCAGCTACCCCCCTGAGTTAGTATTTCTGCATAGATTCTCGAGAGCTTCTTATAAAATATAACAATTAGTCAAGCAATTTGAAGGCCAGACTAAATTTAAAAAAAAAAAAAAAAATGTATTATGCTCTTAAAACTGGACAGAAGGCAAAGTGAACTGCTGGATCTATGTATCCTGATGGCATCCTCTCTGACTGCTTTTCAGTCATTTGAGAGCAGTACATGCCTTTAGGTCCAGGAACTTAGGAAGAGATCTATCTGAAGTGAAGTCTCTGGAGACATTAGGGTGTGTCCAGATGAAAAACCTTTTTTCTCCAAAGTAGGGCGACATATTGGATTTCTGTCCTAGAAAAACGACTCGAAAAATAGTTGTAATTTATGCTGTTTTTTATCTTCAGCATTCTGCGACAATCACACGACAGACGTTGGATGTCTAGCTCTATTTAAATGTTCACCATCCATTATCTCACATAGTATGAAGCGGTATGTCCCTTATCTGGGTACGTAAAACAGTGGCATGGTGGGATTGTGCAAACAGGTCTTTCCCATTGTAAAAGCACTCCAGCAAATACTCTTATTCAGAATACAACGTACCGAACACTCAGCCATCCACTACACAGGTCAGATGACACGTACAGATTGTAACAAAGTGCAATACTTTGTGTGTGGAGAATGTGAATCATGCTGCTTTGAAAGGATTCAGTGTGGTTTGTGCAGGCCTCCCAGCTGCCCAGGGGGGGGCAGCACTTTTCCTGAGTTACTCAGGGAGATAGCTGGGCTCTCTGTCCCACAGTGTCAGCTGTTAGTCTAGCTAGCAAGACACCTTGCACCAACATAGAAGACCTTAAAACCTTGATCACTGTGTACAGTACATGTTCTTGTGAATGTTTTAATTCAAAGTATCAAAGATTTTACCCCTGTCTAATATCATTATTGCAAGACTTCTTTTTGAGTTTGAGTCATAGATGAAATAGGATATTCTAAAATAGTAAAGTAAATATAAAAAGGTGGATTTTAATCTCAGAATCTTGTGTTGGTTTTGTTGTGATCTTTTGTTTCTTAAATTTTTATCCCCATGTGTATTGTTTTTTCTCATCAGTTTAGTGTCCTTTTTGTCTTGGAGAGATGTAATTCTATTTTTTTAAAGAGCGTTTTTAAAGATGTCTCCCTCAAAGCTTCTCTTTTGTCATGATCCTTCTGTTTATATGTTCACGATATTTTAAGAGTATTATTATTAAATCAATATAGATTTTAATAAGAAATAATTTATGATATGTTATGGATATAAAGCCTAAGAGGTTTTAACACAAAGTGTTATTGCACAACGGTGATACAATATGTGGATTTAAGAATGTAATAAAAGTCTTTTTACAATTAAAATAAAACTTGTTTCTTAACTTTGTTTCATAAAGCTGCTTGCACTTAAAAGAATATGCACATATGAACTCATTTATTTTCCATAACCACATTAAATAATACATTTATAACAGTTTTATTAGACACAGATTCCTTTTCTTTTGGTCAGATGACACATACAGATGATATATTTTGAAAACAACCTGACTTAATTTGCCAATATGGACAATTTTACAGCCAAGGGAAATATATTTAAAAAAAGGAAAAACATTTTTTTTTCACTAAGTTAATTGGATGGCTACATCATTTGTCATTCCAGTCCAAATACATAACAGCAGAGTGAAGAAGATCCTGTATTGCGAACATTAAATGCATTATTACCACCTTGTGGTATAACAGCTGTTATACCTGCAGAGACACAACCACACACTTGAGTAAGTTTTTATTCCCTGTAACATAATAAAACATATTCACAACCAAGTACTGGTGCATTATTTTTTTCTCATGAGTTGTACTTTTTGAAATACCCGATACATGACAAAGCTACACAACAAATCTTGGCAAGGTAGTTTTCCAACTCTACACCCTGCACAGTGAGTGGGAGGAAGGGGGTTAGTATAGGATCCCTTTTGCTTATTTTCACCCTGGGGCACCCCAAGCAAGTTAAGCGTTAATCAGATGTGTTTCAAACCTTAATACATCACAATCTAATGTCTTCATATTTTCCAAATTGGACCTCTAAGCTATTTATTAGTGTCTTCAGATGGGCTAAGTATATGGCCTTGAGGATGTGAACATATGGCATGTAATTCAAGTCCCGTCCAGCAGGGGGCAGTGTGCGCTAACACACGGCTCGTGTGGCATTCACTAACTCGGGAATCTGATTTCTCCAATGTGGCTGGTGCAGATTTAGATGCTCTGTAAAGAAAAAAAGGAAAAAAAACTCTTGGTTGTTTACTGCTCGGTTGTTTGGTTCGGCAGACAATCTCTGTGAGTGTGTTTTAGCAACCGTCGCTCCGTTATCCGCTGCGGGAACAATCAGCCTCGGCGTTGACGTGGTCACTTGGCGTGTCCCGACTTGGAGTGACGGCTGTGCGGTCCTATGATTCCTCCTACACATTTTTTTTTTTTTTTCCTTCTTCTGACAAACTCCATCGTTAACTTTACTTAAATCGAGACCGCTTTTGCAGTTCGTCGGGACGCCGAAGACAGCCGGGGCTTCAAGATGTCGGTAGCGGGCTTCAAGAAGCAGTTTTACAAAGCCAGCCAGGTTTGTGCTCAAACTTTTCTTCAAGCTAACCAACTGTCACGAAGGAGCTAGCCTCGGTTAGCTCCGCGAGCTAGCGGGTCACAGTGGGCTCGTGTTAATAACGTTAAAGGAGCTGGTGACTGTGGTGACAGCAGGGAGATAAACGTTACAAAAAAACCACACACAAACACACACACACACACGCGCTTTGTGTGTCCGTTATTTTTTTTTAAGTTGTTTACTTTGTGCCTTGAAGTTAATGAGCATCTCTCGGATATCTTCGCATCAAAGCGAGCTGAACTAACTTGAGCTAAATGCTAAGTTAACGTACGTTATTGTGCTGCTGGTATGTTTGTTTTTAAGCAAACTTTTAAATATTCAGATTCAGTGAGTACACATCTTGAGATAAACATGAACTCTGTTTGCAGAAGGGACTCTCCGGGTGACTCAGAGCTCTTAGAGTAAACACAAACAAATCAGAATACAAGAAAATGTCGAGCAAGTTTTTGAGATTCAAGCTAAAATATTTGTTTATTCAGGTGAAGACTTTAACTTAACATTTAGATTTTTAGCAGTGCTTCTTGGCGGTGAAGATCCAGTTGCCTATTTTCCCCCAGCTGTGTTTTTGTGTTAGTCTTTTGTTTAGTCAGACAGATCAATATTTAGAGCAGTTTATGGGGAAGAGATCCCAAATACCATTGTTGTTGGAAATGCCAACTGCCTGCCATTGTTGTCTTTTTTTTATTGTCTGAATCTTAGTGCGAATGTTTTTAATTGTGGCCAGCTCTCGTAGTTATGGGCGGGGACGGTTAACAATATATATATTTTTTTTTTTTGTGAGGGTCTCTTTTCTTCCTCTACCCCTGCTGATCTAAGCAGGAAAGACATTTGGTTTCTGCCCAGCTTCCTGTCAGGAGCAGACTCAGATCCCTGTTGGGTTGGTTGGGAGGGAAAACATCACAAAGATGTCATGTGAGGAGTGTTGGCACTGACTGAAATTGAACATGAAACATAAATGTGTTTTGACGGAGATAAAGCAGATAAATGCACGAAAAAGTGACCCCAGGAATGATGCAAATAAGGAGGTGAAATAGTGTCCTTTCCCTTTTTATTCATCTGCAATGCAGCTGCTTTTTTTGCCAAAACTCTGTGAGAGTCAATAACACTTGACATAACTCAGATTTGCTTCACTGGCCTACAGGAAGTTGGCTGTGGAGTTGATATCTGTGTCCTGTAGCTCACACATCCTTGTTTTCCTATTTTCCTCTCTGTCCTACCCCCTATTTCTTAGAATTAATCTTGCCTCTAAATCTTGCAAACCTGAAAAGGGCAGTCGGAGTACAAACAACATCACGCTCATAGACGTTTTAAGTGTGACACTGGGATTGCTTGTTAGTCCTGAAGTGAGGATTACAGTTTGATTTGTGCAGTTTATCAAGTTTATTCATGCACTAATATAAATATATGTCTTCTGGTTTTCAAATGCTTCATAGCTGAAAGTGGATAACGTCATGCTCAAATGTGGGACATCATTTGTAGTGGATGACGCAGATACAAGGAGATGCAAAGAAGCAACACAAAGCAAATATAAAACACATTTGAAATGATATATTTTCGTTGATTACACAAATTACACTAGATATGTGAATAAGTCTCACTGTTGCTTTCCTTGCCTTGAGTTTAATACACGTGCCAACAAACAGAGGTTTTCAGATAGCAGACAATAATCTACACCTGCCATACAACCAATTAAAAGAAATCTGAGTAGCCATGTTATAAATGATGATATCCAGTGGTTGTTTTTAACTTTAAGAAGTATTAAATCTGTTATCCACAAGATTTAACGTATGTTTCATCAATTAATTTACAATGTAAACAGTAGAACTACTGATATTATATGTAGATAAGCATTAGATAAGAGTTGTGTCATCTGGGATTATCCCCATTTATAGGAGTGACTATCAGTCTGCAATATAAACCTAGCTGGGAAATCTTTACTCTTCAAATGGATTGAGCCATAACACAGGGTCTGGGGATTGGCTCCTGTGCTGTGAACGAGGAAATGGTCCTTGTAGGTTTACTGATTTACTGGAAATAACCGGGAGAGATTTTCCTTTAGAATTTTAAATGCAGGGAGGTGGGGAAATATTAGAAAGCGCCAAGAGGCATTGCTGAAGTAAGAATGAAGAAAAATACATGTGTGTGTGTATATGTATTTGTGTGTCTATACATATACACATATATAAACACACTTTATATATATATATATATATATCTTGAAATGTGATGGCTGTATCTTTATTTGTGACCCGATTCCCCCCCAAGGCCCCCTGTCATGTGCTTTCTGCGTACAGCAGCAGAACATGAAGATCCCAGACGGTTCAGTCTGTCCGCCGCTGCAGGGAAAAGCAAAGCCATTATGTGTTTTCCCAAACCTGAATTATTATATCTGTATACTTACAGCTTTAATGTAAACGTTTGTGACGACATATCAAACTCTACTGTTCGCTCTCCCATCATAATATTCTTTTATATAAGCATTTCCCTCAGACCCAGAAAGTCGTGGTTATTCCAGTAATCACAAACAGCGGTTTGAGTCATGTAGGAAATCACAGGCCAGTGAAATTAAGATGAGGAACATGGTATCTTCATCTTTTAACCAAAGGATTGAGTGTGTCCAATCCTACATGCCTTTCATAGTTTAGGTCAGGCCCTAGAACCATACAACTAATTAACGCTAGTTAAAGCTGTGAGGATACTCCTTCATGCTTTACAGTGTTTTCATTAACTGTCCAGACATTTTGAAATGCTCCCTCTGTAAGTACTGTAGGTGGATCCATTAAACATTAACATCAGGGTGGTTACAACCTCCCTCAAGACTCATATGCACAACATCAAAACCGATTAACTATGACACACGTTTAATTACAACCAAAGTGTTGTGAAGTACTTTGACTGGAATCGTGGCATTAACCTCCAGTAAAAAAAATAGTAATTGTGGTTTGCGTTTGTCTTTGCAGAATATGTTTACAAGTTACTCTGCAAGCAAGGACTGTTGTTGCGTGAAGCTTTTTTTTTTTCTT
Organism: Cottus gobio; assembly: GCA_023566465.1. NCBI lineage: Eukaryota > Metazoa > Chordata > Actinopteri > Perciformes > Cottidae > Cottus > Cottus gobio. The sequence continues at coordinate 6,622,739 of CM042217.1, forward strand.
CTTTTCTCATACGGGTTGTGTGGGGGTTGTTTTTATGCTCATTCCAGTTGGAAAACTCAGATATGGAACCACGCAGCTCATGAACGCAGCAGTCAAGGTTTTACGTATCTAGAAGTCACAGAAGTACATTATAAAGCCAGAATAATTAAATTAATTTGCCAAGAAGATCTGAAATCCTGCTCTACAGTTGAAATAATCAGCCAAGAAGGACAAACACTTGTTCTGCACAGAAAAGAGTTTTCTCTTTTAGTCTGTGGCCTAAATACATGTGCTTTCAATTAACATGTTTTAGTCTTAAGTTGTAGCATATTGTCTTTATTGGAATGAAAGCAACCGAGTGAGCTGGTCCAATGTCTTCCTCATCCTGTAAAGTGTAAACAAATGTGAAAAAAAGAAGTTAATTATTTCATTTTCTACACGGAGCAGGCGTGTGAATGTGTGATTGAGAGAATGAGTTTATGTTTTTCCTCTCGAATTAAAACCTTATGAGCAGCATTAATTCATTAATTAATTGCATTAGCTGAGGCCCAGGGTTATAAAGTTTCACCTCTCTCTCTCTCTCTCTCTCTCTCTCTCTCTCTCTCTCTCTCTCTCTCTCTCTCTCTCTCTCTCTCTCTCTCTCTCTCTAGATGGTAAGTGAGAAAGTCGGAGGAGCTGAAGGAACAAAACTAGATGAGGACTTCAAAGACTTGGAACGGGTAAGATCGGCATCATCCTTCCAAAGCTGTTGGTTTAACACAGTAAACAGACATACTGCTGTTTCTGTGGGACATCGGTTCTTACACCCAATTTAAAGCTGTTTAGAAAACTATTCTGTCTATAAAACGCTTTAAAACTGGCACTGTTCAACACAACAAGGTCATCTGGCGTAAAACCAATGCCAAATCATCATAATATCATAAAGTCATTGAAAAGCCAATATATTGGATTGAATTTAAATAGATTATCCAAACGTCAGCCAAAATTAGTTTATACAAATTTTCAGGCAAAAATGCTTAAATTCACTATTCGCTGGGTTTGTTATATGACAGTACATTGAATATCCTTTTGTGACGTCACATTGTGATCTTGGAAAATGTAATGAAACCTATTGTCTACCTATTATAATATAGACTAAACATTTATTTGATTAATTCAAAAAAAAATATTGAATTTGTATATTATTAAAACCATTGTTGGTTGCAAACATTTCTGATTTAGTTCATCAAAAAAATTACCAAATCAATATAAATAACAAAATAAATCATGCACTGTATCCAAATATGATGGATATGGATATATACAATACCAACTGTGTCTATGAGCCAATGAGGAAAAGGTTTAAAAAGGTTTAAAAGCATACCTCCTCTGCTTTTGCGTTTACAATAGCTCTGTGGTGCTCTTGTGATGTGTGTGTTCGCTGTGTTTTGTAGAAAGTAGATGTGACCAGTAAAGCGGTAGTGGAGGTAATCTCCAAAACATCAGAATACCTTCAGCCCAACCCAGGTGAGAAGAAACCCCGTCTTCATGCATTTCTTCAAACCGTTTGAAACTCTCTGAGGAAAATGTGTTTCAACTCCCTTCTGCAGCGTCACGGGCCAAACTGTCCATGTTGAACACCATGTCGAAGATCCGCGGACAGGTGAAGAACCCAGGGTACCCTCAGGCGGAGGGGCTGCTGGGGGAATGTATGGGCAAGTATGGACGGGACCTTGGAGAGGACACTAACTTTGGTAAGATGTGTGTGTTTTGTGGTTATAGACGGGCCTGTTGGGGTGTCTTAATATGGGCCTGTGTTTAGTTTGGTTGGATACCATCTGTACCATTGGATACCATACGCTATTATTCAACTATGTCACTGAGCTATTACTCTGTCTGTGTGGCTCAGGCGGAGCGCTGGTCGATGTTGGAGAGTCCATGAAGAGATTGGCAGAAGTCAAGGACTCTCTAGATATCGACGTCAAACAGAACTTCATTGATCCATTGCAAGGGCTCTGTGACAAGGACCTCAGGGAGATCCAGGTACATTGACAACATCACATTGAATTTAAGGCAAGGAGGTCTTAACCTCAGTGTGCCCTCCTAAACTCTCTGTGGCTCTTACTACCTCAGCATCATTTGAAGAAGCTGGAAGGCCGCCGCTTGGACTACGACTACAAGAAAAAGCGCCAGGGCAAGATCCCGGATGAGGAGGTCCGGCAGGCCCTAGAGAAGTTCCACGAGTCAAAGGAAGTGGCCGAGACGAGCATGTACAACCTGCTGGAGACTGACGTGAGGGCGGGTTTATTACTGTTTAGTGTCTGTGCTCTGAAACATAATTGTAAACCTCTTTGCAGTCCATCTTTAAAATAAAAAGGGTAACTACATCCAAAAGTCAGCTGTAAACGCAGCATTTTGAACACAAACATTTACGCACCTCAAATATTCAGTCTAAAGATCCAAAGGTCCTTGCAGCAATATAATAATCTAATACATGATTTCAGAGGCTGCACCGAGCTTCACCTTTGCTGCTATCTAACACACACCCACTGGACAAACACACGTCAATAGTTACACCTATGAAGCCGTTTCGCCAACACACACACACTGGAGATAAACCTGTCTCCAAATAGCTGCAATTCACATTTAATCACTATTTGTGTTTAGGAATTATTTGTTTGCCCTGTACATGTAAGAGAGGAGACATGAGAGAACAGAAGCTTAGAGCATGTATGAGGTCACATGTTGGTCAAAAGGTATTTGTGTGTTTGGTTGTTATTTTTAATATTGAGACTGTTGGCTGTTAATATGATCTGCTACCTGGAGGAAGTCTGTGTGTTCCATATTTCCTGTTATTTCTCTACTTTCAGACTCTTTTATAGGTTGTTCCCTATACATTTCTCTGTAAATTGAGTTTAAAAATTTGACAAAATATTTTAAACCCACGGTCTTTTTACTAGCATGAGATGAGCTTGATTTTAGATTATTTTGTTAAAGAAATATAAATAATTTCTCATACATCAGTTTCATGATAATGTATCTCAAAGGTGCAGTACATGCATTTATTACCCATTTTATTTGGAATATAGAATAATGAACAGTTTATCCATTGAAATGAAGAATAGAGTGCAAAGAAATACAAGTGCCACTGATTATCTTGTGTGTGTGATGTATTTTGTGTGTGTGTGTGTGTGTGTTTAGATAGAGCAGGTGAGCCAGCTCTCCTCCCTGGTGGAGTCCCAGCTGCAGTATCACAAACAGGCTGTGCAGGTGCTGGAGGAGCTTTCTGACAAACTTAAAGACAGGTGCAGTAATGACACTCAACACACACAAATACCAATAAATACTGTTGAGTGCATCTGAATGTGCAGCTTTGTGCTTAGAGCTGCATATTGTCTGGTTCTGGTTCAGTCCCAGTGACTTGAAACTTATATTTGTATTTATTGTGGAGGTTTGGAAATGAGAACATAAATCAACTTGTCTTTATGAACAGGATGAATGACGCTCAGACTCGACCAAGACGTGAATACACACCTAAACCCAAACCTATCTTTGACTTCGGAGAAGACAACCATTCAAATGGCGGCTACTCAACCTCAATGGCCCCTCCCCCTTCACGCAACTCAGGTAAGAAACAGGTTAATTCTACCGCACTCATTTCAGTAAAATACATTTACAAAGAACAAAACAAACTCATTCTGAGGCGTGCGCTTGTATTTAACCACGTCCCTCTCAAAGCCACACAAAAGGGCAGCATAAGATTTGTGGAAAAGAGCAAAAGAAAAACTCCAGCTGTTTCGTACACGCAGACGATGAACGAGGCCAAAGTAGCATGCCTGCATTGAACACATTCCTCGGATGTTTGACAGAAACTAAACTGGAGAAATAACTCTCTGCATCGCCAGAATGTTTGCTCAAGACCTGCAGCCAATCAGTGGCACTGAGCACAAATATGTGAAAGAAATGTCTTTTTCTGTTTTATTGAGGCTGTGTAAACTGTCGCACACTGAATGTTTGACTTTCGATTGGACTCGGCTGTTTTCCAAGGAAAACCCTCTGTGTGTGTGTGTGTGTGTGTGTGTGTGTGTGTGTGTGTGTGTGTGTGTGTGTGTGTGTGTGTGTGTGTGTGTGTGTGTGTGTGTGTGTGTGTGTGTGTGTGTGTGTGTGTGTGTGTGTGTGTGTGTGTGTGTGTGTGTGTGTGTGTGTGTGTGTGTGTGTGTGTGTGTGTGTGTGTGTGTGTGTGTGTGTGTGTGTGTGTGTGTGTGTGTGTGTGTGTGTGTGTGTGTGTGTGTGTGTGTGTGTGTGTGTGTGTGTGTGTGTCCTGCCCTGTCATCTGGCTGGCTTTTCTCCAACTGACCTTGTTCCGCTTTCCTGTGATGTCATCAGAGCCGTTTTTTCTCACTTGGCCACATTGTCCTTTCGGAAACCCAGATTGTGTGAGTCACAGTTTGTGGAAGTCGTTATTTTTTTGTCATCACAGTTCCTGTGGTGGTGAAATGGTCCAGTGTGCTTGCGCAGCTTCTGGTGTGAAATGTAGGAAGTAGGATACAAGTGGCTTCTCACAGGTTTGACAAATAATTGGTGGTTTATGTAGCACGTATACTTTAAAGTCATGTTATGTGGTTTCGTAATAAATCAACATCCTGAAGTCTAGATTCTGCAGCCTGACTTACTCAAGATTGTTAACGTCTCTTCAACCACTGATGCGGTGCATAATAGATTTAAAGATTTAACATATCATAAAAGAACAGTCAGGATCTCTTTCAAGGAGCAATTGACAAACTACCCCTTTTGTTGCAAAATGCTACATTAATACATATTAGTGCTATTATTATTACTATATCATTAAGTTATGAAGCCAATGTTTCAGTCAATGGGAAGAGTATTAATTAACCTGCAAGAAATGAGCTGCTGGTGGTATAATTAGTTATTTATTATTATTTGTAGTGGTATTTCAGTTAGTATTAAAATCAGTAATATTGTTATAAAATGTAATAATACAGTTATCTGTAAGCTATTTGTAGCTTTTTATTTCAGATATTGCATAATCTGCAGATCATCACGTGTCATCTTTGTTTTTGTGCCAATGTCTAAACAACTTATTTCCAGCCCACTAACTTGAGGACCGTACAGAGTAGCAGCTATGGATTATTTTAGTAATCAGGTATTCTACCGATTATTCCATCGAGTAGGCAGACAAGACATATTTTTGCTTTATTAATATCCAACCCGCAACTCTTTCATACTGTCGTTTTCAGCCGCAGTGAAAGAAAAAGCTGTACACGACGTGCTCAGCACCAAACAGCAGGCAGAATTAATAATGATTTGCACCATAACTGCTACAGGCAGTTGTTTGCTAACAAGTTTGCCAGTTTATAGTAGTTCAATATTTGCACATAAATATGTATTATTGTAGGAATAAGCACAAATAAATAATTAAGAATACCATTCTTTTTGAAGCAAATAAATCAACATCACAAGCACTGATGGGAAAGTGGGTCATATTAGCTTACAAGCTAATTACCAGAATGTGTCTCTTTATCAAGCTGCTCATTAGACTTCTTTCAAAAAGGGAACTCGCCACTAATTGGCATTTATTCTAAGACGATATACTTTTTCGAGAAATGTTTGTAATTGTCATTGAGTTGCTTTTCAATGAGGTATTCTTTCTGCCGCTGTAAACGGAGACAGAGAGTGAGTGACCAGCGCTTTCCCAGCTCCGGCCTGCCCAGCCGCCTGGGGTGTGAACGTGATACAATGAGAAAACTGTTCAGAGACAAAGAAGCCGAGCGTGTGTGTGTGTGTGTGTGTGTGTGCTCTCCCCTCTGCTGATCTCTGTGAGGTCACAGAGAAAGGACAGATAGAGGGAAGAGGACATTCATACAAAAACTTGCTGTTGGAGGAATGTTGTGGTTTCAACTTGTCAGCACTCTTGAGCCCGGCTTGCGAAAGCTGTGTTGAGGTTTCTCCGACTGCACCGCATGCTCACGTTATACACACACCGTATATAAACAGTTTGGACTGCAGAATACAGTAAACTGGCAGCCAGAATCTTTGGGGTTTTACTTAATTTCACCGTCATCTTCCCTAATCTTTCTGTCCCCACTTGTGTTTTTCCCAGTTCCCGAGCAGCCGTGCTGCAAGGCGCTTTACGACTTTGATCCGGAGAACGAGGGAGAAATGGGCTTCCGCGAGGGCGACATCATCACCCTGACCAATCAGATCGACGAGAACTGGTACGAGGGCATGCTGAACAGCCAGTCGGGGTTCTTCCCGCTCAACTACGTCGAGGTCCTCGTTCCGCTGCCGCACTAATGTATAAAGGGAGTAAAGGAGGAGACTGACGACGAGGAGGAGGATGAGGAGGAGGAAGAGGAGAGAGCAAGTAGAGTTAGGAGAGAGGGAGGAAAGCGAAGCCAAGGGCTGGTCCGCAGAATATTCATTTTTCACCTTCAGCTCCGACGTCACCATCGCAGACGAGCACTTTTTGTTCTGGAAGAAGAAGTCCAGACCAGAGTATCAACCTGTTTCCACCCAAAAGGTAAAAGAATCGAAGATGGACACAAAATGTCGTCACATTTCCTGAGGACTAACTGTTGACACATTTACACGCCTCGTTTTGTCTTTTAATTGCAAATTACTGATATCGTAAATATGATTTGTACGAAATTGGTGATTGCGACGGGGCGCCACATTTCATATCGTCCGTTTTGTGCGACCGCAGTCTGTTTTCAAACTGAAGAGGCCAACCTGAACCTCACGGTAAACGCCATGTGTAACTTTGACTGAATATTATCCTCATTTCAAAACTGAAAACACTGTTGGTGCCCCTTAAGGACTGGAGCTCCTCTCTTGATGCCACCTGCTGGCGAGATTGAGAACTACTTTTACCTTAACTAAAACTACACACTATAGATGTCATTCTCAAATTAAAAATACTTAATTAAAAAGCAATTATGAGACAAAATTAGCCCCAGATTTGGGCCTATTTGTAACGCTCTTTTTAAAGATCTATGTCTAAGCTGATGGCTTCAGACACTGGTGTCCTTATGTTTCCGTATTTGAGTTACTAAAGTAGTTTTTAAAAGTAGAACTGCTTACTGAAGATGATTTGAAATTACACCTTGGTCCTCAAATGAGATTTGTGTGTGTGTGTGTGCGTGCTTGTGTGTGTGTGTGAGTGTGACAGACCCACCCCATTACACACAGACACAAAGTTAAATGCAGACGTTGCACCTTTTTGTCACTCAAGGGAGGCGTGTGCAGAATGATGAGTTGTTTCGTGGTCGTCTGCTAGTCCGTTCAATAGAGGAGGCGGAGCCAAAAAGTCTTTATGAAATGCAATAGAAACATCTCGCTTGGTGCGCATGTTCGTTAAACTGCGAAGTATTCTGTAACATAGCCATATATTCATTTAGTTTAAGGCCTGCATGTTCAGCCTTTTCCTTTTTTGTTTGGGTCCTTTGACCCGTTCGAGGCGCCTGTTAACTCCGTGCAGTGCCTGAATAGACGACGCTGCTGGTCAGTGTTTCATATTCGTCAATAAGTGTCCCACTATTTCTGTCTGCCCTTGTGTCTTTGAGAATGTGAAGCTCCTCTGTGCTTTGAAACTTCTTCTAACCCCCGTGGTTTTGATGATTCACTCGGCCTCTGATTCGATTTATTTGTTCGAACGTTGGGCGGATGTGGACGGGTGTCGTCCCCGTTCAGTTAATCTATGAAGACGAGGCTGGTTTCTTGTTCTGGATTTAGCCACAGCCCTGAGTCTGATCCGACATACACTGTACAGTATGAGGGAAAGACCTGGAGTGAAAGGGAAACCATCAAGGGGACAAATCATTGTACGCTTTTGTCCATTTTGACTTATTTGGAGAGCGTTTGTTCCCAAACATGAATCCTCACCAAACGCGTATCGTCGGTCCAGCTGATTTTGAATTGTCTGGGAGGAGTTTTAATTGTGAAAGACAAATGTTTTTTCACTTTTTGCAGAATCTTTCTGCAAAATGTCCCCTCCTATTATCTGCGTTGGTCCATCGCTCCACGCTGCCAAACACTTCCCCCACTCCTGGGTTTGGTCCTCGTCTAATATGTTTACATCTCTGATATTACTACATTTCAATACTTGTATCAAGTTCAGGGCAAAGTTAAAGGGCTGTAGGAGGTGCTGTCTGGACCACACCGTTATCCAATGAAGGCTTTGATAGCTTTGTTGTAGTGCCTTTGGGAAAGAAAGGAGGGAAAGTACAGCAACTAATCCAGCAACCAAAACCTAACCTGGCTACTTAAGAATATGGTCATACAAGTTATTTTCTACTTTTTTTTTATTTTTTTTTTTATTTCTAGCCGTTGGCACTTTTCCTGTGTAAAGATGAAATGCATGGTGTGTGTGCACATGTCTGCACAGTTCTGACACTACAGGCAGTTTCCATGTGTTGTTTAGACTAGTGTGAGGTTTATCAGCAGATTTTAATCCATGTTTGGAAAAAAAAACATGTCCCACTGATTTATTTTTTATTTTTAAAGGGCTATGTATTCGTTTAATCAGTCTTAAATGCGTTTTTGAACAGCATTAAATCACTCTGGCTCTCTATAGTATTATTTTTTTATATTCAAAACCTTAAAACATTTAAATTAATCTTTGCATGTAGTCCTATATTAGATGTTGTAAATGTATGTCTTTAGATTTAAGTTGCCTTTTTACTTTTGGTATGAGTACAGAATTTAACCGCAATATTTTGACTTTTACTATCAAAGTATTTGTACGTGCTTCTTCTTGTCTCCCCCCCTCTTCTTACAATAAAAAGAAAAGAAAGATATGTTATTGTTGCGTTATCAATTGCAAGGTTTTCTGACATCATTAAGACTTTGAATATTTAATAACCTTTTACTTGAGTACACACTGCAGATTACCCGTTACAGTACAATATTTTAACCCCATGCTAGCAGAGGATAAACATGTGATGTCAATGTTTGTTTTCAATGTTTAAACTTCTATCAGTGTCTTCATTTCAGGATCATTATTTATTTCATTAAGATTTTTTATTTTTTTCATAGTATTTATTTCATATAGTGACTTTGCAAAAAGCAACATGTTGTTAAATCTAAAATCTAAATGAATTTTAATCCTGTTCTGAAGTTATTAACTGAAGAACTAACAGTCGTGTTTAAATAGTTCCAGTGTGTATATTTTAATGCTTTGTGGATCATCAGCAGGCTTAAGGCATTGCTCTGTCTTCATACATGTACATCACACAATCCACAGTTCGTAATAAATACAGTACAGATAAAGAGGAAGCAAATATCTGGACTCACGTCTCACATATCCTGACAGGGAGACAGTAGAGGGGCACATTCACAACACGGCACATGCACACAGGTTCGTTAATAATAATAATAACAAAAAACAATTTGGTTGTTACAATGATATTACTTGCACCACATTGCAACCATCCGATTTCACTTGAGGAACACGTTCACTAAAGTTATTGCAGAGTACACTTCAGATCAAACCGATACACACATACACACTTTGCTATTGTAGTATATGATCCCCTACTCATTTTCACTTTTTACCCCAACTACTGCTCCATTGGTTTAGTCTATAAAAGGCAATGACAACACATTAAGGGTTTACATTGTACACATATCTGCTCATAGTACAGGATACCGGCACAGATAGGCACATAGGTCCAATAGGGAAGAGGCCAATCAGGCAGGTGGATTTCTGGTCCATGAAATGCTTCCGGATAATGTTGGTAGTGTGTGTTCTCTGTGCTGCTCACAATAATGTTGTATCAAAAATGACTCAAGTATGAGAGAATTCAAGGCATCTATATGTTTTTCAAGCATTTTTTTTTTTTTTTACATGGTACGTCCGTCGCTCCGGTCCCGTCAGCTGCACAAAAGTTTTTTTTTTCTTTGAAATGGATCGACTTGCGGAGAGCTGGCCACATGCACAGCAGATGCCCCTCAGTGTGTGCAGCTCAGCTGACTGTAGACATGCTCTAAGATCTGAGAGTAGGCCTGATCTTTGGGAGCGTGGCAACTCAGAGAGCCCTGAGGAAGAAGAGAGAGAGAAGGTTGTTCAAGTTGGGTCAGACGGTTCACTGTGCAGGAGGCTGTATGAAGTCCTAAAGGAGTGCCGGGATCAGCACCACTTGTTCTCTGTCCAAGTGAAATCCATTTTGTGATTTAAGGTCTTCTGTTAATCACCCTACCTTGATCTTGTCCATCATGGTCGTATCAGGACACCAGTACTGGCTGAAATGGACGAGGTCGGGAGCTGCCCTGTAGAAGTCAACCAGTAGCATCTGTGGTGGAAATAAACATCTTTTATGAAGATTTACAGTATATTTATAAAATGGCATCGTGCCAATTTGGAGTATTTAGTTTTAGTATCTGTACCATCTCATTTAGAACATCACTGGTGAGAAAGTTGTCCTGTACGTAGGTGACCTCTACAGCCACTGGGATACCGTGGTCATTAGGCCGTTGCTGCAGGAAGGCAGATGATGCATAAGCACAAGTGTCTACATTGACAGTATCAGAAAAGACTAAACTAAGTAAGAAAGCTATGAATGAAGAAGGGGAGTAGTCCTCACCTCTGGCGGTGGTACGACCCAGAAAGGGGTTATTGTGGACGCCACGCCCTGATTGCCGTGATAATACGGTCCTGAAAGAGAGAAAAGGAAGTTGAAAGCTTAGAGGTCTGATGGTTAGAAAGTTTGATGAGACAAACACAGTCCATGACAATGGTGATGCATTCACATGCCGTGGTAAATACTGGATGTTGTTGCTGATTTACAGTCCCCACATTTATGTCCCTTGATGGCGTTTATTACAATATGGCTACAATCATTGTGGAGAAGTTCCTGAGGGATGGTATTTTTCTTCTTCTTTCATTCATTACTCACTCGTTTTTCCCCTAATTTTCTTGCAAAAATAATAATGCAGTAAAAATGTCTATTATTATTATTATTATCTTCACTTTACCTCATCACCTTATTCCAGCGCAACTCGTGGGTTATTATTTCTGACTTACTATGCATATTTTGTTGATTGATCCTCTGTATCTCCTGATTTGTAATGTAACTGTAATTGTATGTAGTATTATTTCAGCAATATTATTCAATACTATTTAATTTCCTTGCATTGGATCAATAAAGTTACTTTTTCCCAACTGTTTTCACTGCTCCCTGTGGAAGAGATATTAATAAAGAATGCCCCATATATGGTCCTTACACTGTGTGTAAAGGCAGGCACGTACCACAGATGATGCCCAGACAGGGCTGGAAGCCATTGTTTGAACCCTGCAGCCTCAGCTGATGGTCCATCTGGGAGTCGATGTCCTGCAGCGACGGCAGAGCCGGGCCTCGCGGGTGACTGTGGTACCAGCCCACCAACGACAGCCCACGCATGAACAGGTTCTGGCAGATCTGGAGTTCACACGACAGAGGCTGATTAGCAAAGAAGACTTCCTTTGCTTTCATGTTGTTTCACTTGAGAAAAAGTGGTTTAGTAATAACTGGGAAGATTATAATTATAAACCCTTAAATTGTACTTTCCAGCTGATTGTTGTTCCAGTTTGGCTTTTAACAATTGTTTTCCATATTCTGTCAACTGATCCACTTTTATATATTCAAATCTGAGGGAAAAGAGCCTACTTTGAGATTTTATATTACAGCTGCAGTGTGTAGGATTTGGTGAGATCTAGCTGAAAGCATTTAGGAGAACTACAGCAGCTGATGCGAAAACGTGAATGGCCCAATCTAGAGCAATAGTTTGGTTTGTCCATTCTAGGCTACTGTAGAAACCTGGCAGCCGGCTGTGTGAAGAGGACCATCTCTGTATGTATATATAAACGACTAATTCTAAGGGAACAAAAACTCATGGATTCTTATTTTCAGGTGTTTTTACCTTAAAGAAAACATACATATCAATATTTTATTCCATTTCTGTGAAAAAGTCCCCCTAAATGTTACACACTGTACCTTTTAAGATATTTATTCCAGGGCAGTTCGGTCAGTGCTGATAATCTAGAAATACATTTTTTACGTTGCTGGAGTTTACACTCAAATACAAACTTGCATTGAAACCTATAACGTAAGAGCAGAAACTCTTTAACACACTCAGCACTGCAGTCAGTGTTAACTTCCCAGTGATGGAAATTCAGGAGCCGGTTCTCTTGTTTCCGGCTTTAGAAAAGACGGATGCATGTTGACAAGTGCCGGCTGCTGAACCGCCCTGCGGCGAAGAGGGACCTTGTGAATTTTTAAAATGGGTGTCATTCACCTTCATGCTTTCTGAAGCATACATGCCGTTCGTGCAGACTACATATTCAATGAGTTTGTCAGCGTTACCTCTTCCTCAACAGCAGAAGCAGCGTCTCTGTCTGCCAGCCTGGTCCGACAGGGGAAAGCCCTTAAGACTGTCAGCACTGAAATACATCGACCACAGAGAGAGAAAGAGGCTGGGGTTAAAGACGGCCTCACCTTGCACTCGTGTTTGTTTCTTGCGGTTACTTTCTTATCTTACTCACGTTGTGTATTTGTATCCCATCGCCCTCCGAGGTACCCCACCACCTCACTGGTGGTCAGGTGACAGTGGAAGTCCTGATGAGGATAAAGAAGCAGGGAACTTAGTCGACTAACTGTTCATCAGTACTCAAGTACCCTGTTTTAGAGATGGCCGTCACTCACCATGAGCAGCAGTACATTACTGGACACGGCTACATTGAAAGGCTGGAATCTGTTGATGGCTGAGAAGGCCGACAGCTCCACGAGTGTGTGTGGATCTCTGAGGATAACAGATAGAGTCTCTCACATGTGTGGTCACATAAAGCTATGTTGACCTTTCAGAATAAAAGTCAATACCTGGCAGCATCCCTGGTCCCCAAGGTGCAATATCTGACAGGAATTCTCTCTCGGTCAGTTCTCCGTGAAACCATCACGTCTGTAACAGTTGAGAATGGCATTTGTTGAAACAGAAACCATCATTCAAACTTAGATAAGAAGAGAATTACTACCAATTATTCCAGGTTTGTTGATCTTGTTCTTATCATCTGCCTGCACAGCTGTCTTCCCTTCCTCTTCATCCTCATCATCGTCCTCCTCACTCACCAGGCTCTGGCATCACCAGGAATAAACATGACATTGGATAGTGTAGATACAGTGATACAGACTCAATAACTCAAAACTCATTAACTTTAGTCTTGAAAATCTTTCGTCCTTAAAACAAGTGGACAAAACAATGTAAATTATTGATTTTCTTGCCTTCATTATTAAAGTAAAAATTGGGATGTTTGAACTCAACACACTTTAAACTCCATACAGCTCATGAAGGTATTTTTGCCTCATATTAAAGGCTGTACACCGACCACAGTAAGAAAAAATTAAAGGTTCTGTTCTGCTCTCACCATGTCTGCGCTGGGTTGGTACTTGTGCAGCCAGGTGGTTTTGTACTGGACCAGCTTCTGACCCCGGTAGCGTACAGACGCCCAGCCACAGCCAGACTTCTTGGCTGGGTTGACCAGACGTTTGCAGTGTGTTGCCCAGGCACTAGGCGAGTTGAAGATCTGGCCCGTCTCCACCCACCTAATTTTCCCATCATTCAACAGGTCTCCAACAAAGTTCTTACCCTGAGGGAGCAGAGCAGAGAGACATTTGTAAAGCAAATAAATAAGAAGTGTGTGTCCCCATTTCCTCCTTTTAAAAGCCACTGCTGAGTGTGATTCATTGCCAGTGAATGTCAGGTTACACGACTAACAAGGGCAGCCTCACGTGACTTGCATGAATAATGAATAACAACAACATTCGTACTGTACCCAGCTGGGAGGTGTGTTATTACCAGGTAGTGAATCGCTAGCACGCCGTCCCCCGGCTCCACCAGGCCATCCTTGAGCAGCACCCTCAGGGTGATGCCCCTCCGGGTCAGCAGGGATCCCCGGCCAGAGCTGGACCGCAGGTCTGCCTCCTCTCCTCCACTCAGCTCCTCCTCATCCTCCTCTCCTCCGTCCTCCACCACCTGTGGCGAGCTGGGTGGCTCTGAGCCTGAGAACACACACACACACAAACATCAATGGATCCTAATGTGCTCAGATCTGCTGGAGTGGCATGTGGGTGTAATGCTAATGTTAAAAGCTGTAACCCGTGCACGTTATGATGCATGTACATAATGTTAATGTTTTCTCATCAAACAAGCCTCTTGTGAAAAGTCACATCACTCAAAGGCTTCATAATGAGCCACAGCACCTGGCTACCAGTTCAACATCTGTATATCAAAGCTGCATCAGGAACAAAGCCAATGCAAATGGCCATTATTTTAATTATAATGACTTTATAATGAAAGCTCCACTGTAATGGCAGCCGGCATCATTCATAATTGCAGCATGCTCAAAATGATAGCAGCCCCATATCATGGTAAAATAATCTCATGGGGGACAAAACAGGCAAAAGATAATCTAAATTGGCATTTCCTTAATTACGGCTAAGCTATGCGGTTGGCCTTTTGTTTCCACCTCCCATTAGGGCATGGCTCTCTCCGCAAGCACAGGCCTGCCCCCCACCTCTCTGTCAATTTCCCTCAGAATTACAATTAAACCCTTCTTTCATTATTCTCACCCATATCTCTGAAAGCGACGGAGAGCGCCTTTAAATCCCACTACGCGGCTCCTTTTCCGGGCACTCGAGGCTGTGCTGGGGTTGAGCTCCGGGCCGATTTCACAGATACACTTCGCCCCACTAGCTCCGGCTATTATTCAAAAACATAAAATGAAGGCGTCTGAGGCTCCGCAGTGTAGTTTCCTTGTTGTGTTGCTTTAATGTCAGTTCCCCTCCCCTTTCTTTCTCCCTCTGCCCGTCCTTGTCACTCTCCCTGTGTTCTTCGGTCTGACGTGCCATGCCGGGTGTATCTGCCATTATTCACACATTCATGAGGCTAAAAATACCACACTGTCATTAATAATGTAAAAATAATCGGCCATGGGTGGCAGGAGACGTCCGGAGTGATATTAAAATGTAAACAATGTCGCGACTGGGTCTGCGCTTTCTTCCGGAAAAGATGAAGTGTCGCCCCGTGCGCGAGAGCCAGTCGCTATTTTGTCATTTAGGCAGATTAAAAGTGCATCCTGGAGATTATGGTGTCTTTTATAAGAAGCCCCGCACGGTACAGCGCGAGGCTGGTGACGCGTGTGGCGGTATAATACGACGTTATCCCCCCCCCCGTGCTTTGCTGCGTTATGCCGGGGGTTTTCTCCACCACACCGAGGTGTTCCTTCTTTATCTCCGGAAAAAGAAGCACATTTACCGGGAAGCCGCCTGCGGAGGGCAGCAAACCTCCAGCAGTGCGCCTGAGCCGGGTTGAGTTCCTGTTTCTTCCACCTGGTGGTATTACGGGCCTGTGTTCACACAACAGGAAACAACCGTGTGGTTGGCTCCCCCTGATGTTACCCTGTCATGTGGTAATGTGGCAGTGGAAAGTTAGTACGCTCTTTACTAAAGTACTAATTGGATGTACTTCTATGGTGTACTTTGTCCACTCCAGTAGCCCACATTTCAGAGGAAAATTAAGTGTCTGTTTAACATGTGTTTGACAGATAGGTCTATGCCTACTGGTTTATTTTCACAGTAGTAGTAGTAAAAGTACAAAAGTATGTTCCATTGTTATCAAGTAGCTTCACATTTTCCTATTGTTTTATATTTAAAGATGTAACAACATGTTATTGGATTCGGGGAAAACATCTGTTGCCCCGGTTATTGTTTTCAATATTATATCAATACTTCCCAGTATATATTATTGAAAGTGGCATCCTGTGTCACTAATGCAGTGTGACACAAGTTCATCCACAGATTCAGATTTTAGGAATCAACATGCACGGTCTCACACATACACGCACGCACACACACACACACACACACACACACACACACACACACACACACACACACACACACAGTAGATATTGAATGTTAGAAGAGGCAACGCCGTAGATACTTTAAACTTTAGGGACTTACTGTCTGAAGATGAAGACATTTTCCATTGCAGTGGGCAATTCTGTGTAATGAGTACTTTTGGTACTTTAAGTATATTTTCATGCTCATACTTTTGTACTTTTACTTAAGTAAAATGTTTAATTCAGGACTTTCATTTATTATACAATAATTCTGGCCTATGGTATTGCTACTTTTACTTAGGTAAAGTCTCAGTACTTCTTCCACCACTGCTGTCTTACACTTATATGCAACGCGTATAATATAATAATATACGTGATATTTCAGACAAACTAGTTGCTCATCATTGACCAGATAATTGTGAATGAACACGTGAAGCTCCCGTGTGAAAAGTGAATGCTTGGCCATTTGAATGTTTTAAATCGTGCTTCATCATTATATTTACCCAGTCAATTCCTCATTTCCAGTCAAACTGACTTAAGCTTGTCTGTCTTAGATTAATGTTGTTTACATTATGGCATCCTGAGGTTTATCCCTTATTGCATTGTATAGTTAGTGTAGACTCCTTAGGTGTTTTATCCAGTGATACTCTTACTGGAGTGGGATGTTTGGTCTCGTGTGTGTCTATGACCTATGACCTCTGTCAGGAATCTTTACCACCACAAGAGATGGAACTTTTCCTGTTAAAACCTTCATGCATTCTTTGTGAGTGGTTCCAGGTTGTCCCGCTGTACAGATTTGAAGACCACTTAGTGTCTCAATTTCTTGTTTGTGTTTCTGATATAATTTTTGGGTTTCAAACAGAAGACATGGAAGCTCAAACCAGTTTCCAGGCCAGTACTTTTAAAAAAAAACAACAACATAGAGCTTTTAAATCTTTTATTCATCATTTATAATAATACAGTTTCAGAATGCCATTGTTAATCTTATTTTAGGATTTGAAAAGAAAGGATATATAAAAAACAAATATAACTATAAAAATGGCAAAATATATATGTAATTGTCGCTGCATAGATTTAGAGAATTACATTTTCTTAAAAATTTCAGATCTGCAGAAATTGTGTGTGTATATATATATATATATATATATATATATATATATATATATATATATATATATGTAAATCATCCTTGTCCCTATTCTCTTTGCCTTCGATCCCGAAGGGAACAGAAACTAATCTGTTGAGTAGTAAGGACGAACCACCACCTGGTAAGTCAACTGCTTTGAGTGGCATGAATAGAGTTGGTTTCTGCTGCTTGGAATAAATACAAGATTCTCACCAGCATTAAATTCCTGAACGTGGAACACGTAATGATCTTCACACAAAACAACAAGCCTATTGCTGTAACGAATGCGTCCCCCTATCTCACTGGGCAAATCGCTGTTGTTTACCTTGACCTTCAAACTTACAGCTGGCAAAGAAGGACAAGTGATACTTTCCCTTGTACAATCTGTATCATTGACGTATAACGTCGTTTCCCAGCTCATTTTAATAAAAGCAAAATAGGCACTGCTGTGAACCGGTGTTTGGAAATCAGAGGTCAGATTATCGATGCGACGGCCATGAAGATTGTAGAAGCCAAAATCCTTGTAAGCTTTGACGTTGTGGTAGCTGAACGTGAAGCTCCACGGCGCGCCAGTGTAAATCCTGGATGTGTAGACATTTGGTCCTTTCCTCAGGTCATTGAGCAATGGCGTGCAGGGGAGAGCGTTGAACTGAAACCCTTGCAACTTGCTGGACTGGTACCGTGAGTCGTCAAGTGTTTATAAGTCCTCAGCTGGTATGAGTGGGAAGCGGATGAGCTTCAGAAGGATCTCGGGAATAGCTGTGTTGTTTTGGGCCGCCGCCCATCTCTCCAGTCCATTCAAGATGACCGTTTCATTCTGCACCACAAGGTCCGAGCGAGACAGAAGATCTTTGACTCGATCAAATGCGAGATCCGTCCAGACTGAGGAATGGATCAGGGCCTCCCAGTTCCACGCGAGGTAACTAAGAAAAACTTCCTGCAGCTCCTCATCACCTGCATGAACTGCATACTCGTAGAAAGAGATCTGAGTCTGGAAAGTGGGATCCTCTGGAAGAAACAGTCTGAAAAGACGTTCTGCCTCATTGTGAACTTCTGTCAGTCTCCAGTCGAATGCCATCTTGAGAATGCAAGGAGCAGAAGACCATGTGAGTTTGATCTTTCTTGTGTAGACGTATCTGAAATTAAAAAATGTTCATTAGCATGTTTCAGATCATTCTTATTCAGTGCATATAAGTACACAGCAAGTGATTAAAAAAAATAGGCTCTGAGTTTTACATGTGTGCATGACTGCATGTGCAGGTTTAAAAGTCACAAGTTTGCTTTTACCTGACAAAGTTGTTGACGTGCTGACGGCAGTCAGGGGAGGCCTCAATCCTGAGGCTGCTGAAGTGAGGCTGTGAGATGTTGAGGAATGAGTTCAAAGAGAGGATGAGGCTGTGAGCGCAGATCGTCTCAAAGGTGTTGAGCTCCACCACTGTAATGTTCAGGTCACAGCCACGTCCACTGTCAAACAGCTCCCCCAGCTGACGGGAGAGGACGGCGTTGTGGTACAAATCGAGCTCAAGGTTTAGATCCAGGCTGACTTGTTCTGGCTCTAATGGAGATCAATAATGGCACAGTGAGTGGTTTTGTTGGCGTGAAACTTATTGTCTTTCATTTCTCCACGGAAGAATCACACTTCATGTTCAAACATCGGTTGCCTCACCCTTTTGGCATCGAACCCCAGCATCTTCACCGTGAACACAGTTATGTTCCCCCCAGCCAGGAAATGCACACTGAAGCAGTTTCATCTCTGTTCCATTACAGCGTACATCATCCATCCAGATGTTGCCGTGCCCTAACAACAAAAACACAACACAATCACAGAGTGAAAACAGCCACTTGCACTACATTTTTAAATACATTAAAGGTTACAGGTTTTCATCGGCAGTATTTGTCAAATTAAGCTGAATTACCTCCGCCAAACGATGGAGTGTGTGTTGCACCAGAGAAATTTAGCTGGCGACACACTACATGAGCGTCATCTATGTCCCATTCATCGTCGCACACAGTCCCCCAAACTCCATCATGAAAGATCTCCACTCGACCCTCATATTTATCTTGACCACCAGCCAGCTGAACAGAGCCTTCCTCATCACCTAAAGGAAAATGTAACGTAATTAGTTTGGTTATTAAAACGGACAGAACATAAAATAATGACATGAACTCAGGTTTACATTTACAGAAAAGCTTTAAATAAAGAATATATATATATATATATATATATACATGCACACACACAGTCTACTTTCTTGAACTATGTATTTCCTCTACTTTCATTCACACAACAAGGCTAGAGAACCAGTTGAAAGTGAATACACGTTTTGTCAGTTATGAATGGCTACATTATCAATGTATGTGATTAAAAAAGTAATATCTTTGTGAAAATACACTGAAGATTTTATGAAGAATTTCATGAGTTTTGGTATATTACTTCCACTTTTATTGTTAATAAAGATAATATTCATGCACTCAAGAATATAACTCAATGAGCATTTATATTTATTTTCTCATGGGTGGCGGTGGAATACATTGAAGAGAGGAATGCTGGGAAGTTTCTGGTGGAAAAGTTGTTTTTTGTTCACTGTTTAACATTAAATTACATTTAGCTGACACTTTTATCCAAAGCAACTTACATGCTATACAGTAGACACAGCAACGGTGAGCAATTAGGGTTAAGTGTCTTGCTCAAGGACACATCGACATGGCCTAGTGGAGCTGGGGATTCGAACCACAAATCCTCTGATTGTAAGCTGGACCTGCTAACCACTGATCCACAGTCACCCATTTAAGTAAGACAAGATAAGATAAGATCTGGTTCTGGCTCTAATGGAGATCAATAATGGCACAGTGAGTGGTTTTGTTGGCGTGAAACTTATTGTCTTTCATTTCTCCACGGAAGAATCACACTTCATGTTCAAACATCGGTTGCCTCACCCTTTTGGCATCGAACCCCAGCATCTTCACCGTGAACACAGTTATGTTCCCCCCAGCCAGGAAATGCACACTGAAGCAGTTTCATCTCTGTTCCATTACAGCGTACATCATCCATCCAGATGTTGCCGTGCCCTAACAACAAAAACACAACACAATCACAGAGTGAAAACAGCCACTTGCACTACATTTTTAAATACATTAAAGGTTACAGGTTTTCATCGGCAGTATTTGTCAAATTAAGCTGAATTACCTCCGCCAAACGATGGAGTGTGTGTTGCACCAGAGAAATTTAGCTGGCGACACACTACATGAGCGTCATCTATGTCCCATTCATCGTTGCACACAGTCCCCCAAACTCCATCATGAAAGATCTCCACTCGACCCTCATATTTATCTTGACCACCAGCCAGCCGAACAGAGCCTTCCTCATCACCTAAAGGAAAATGTAACGTAATTAGTTTGGTTATTAAAACGGACAGAACATAAAATAATGACATGAACTCAGGTTTACATTTACAGAAAAGCTTTAAATAAAGAATATATATATATATATATATATATATATATATATATACATGCACACACACAGTCTACTTTCTTGAACTATGTATTTCCTCTACTTTCATTCACACAACAAGGCTAGAGAACCAGTTGAAAGTGAATACACGTTTTGTCAGTTATGAATGGCTACATTATCAATGTATGTGATTAAAAAAGTAATATCTTTGTGAAAATACACTGAAGATTTTATGAAGAATTTCATGAGTTTTGGTATATTACTTCCACTTTTATTGTTAATAAAGATAATATTCATGCACTCAAGAATATAACTCAATGAGCATTTATATTTATTTTCTCATGGGTGGCGGTGGAATACATTGAAGAGAGGAATGCTGGGAAGTTTCTGGTGGAAAAGTTGTTTTTTGTTCACTGTTTAACATTAAATTACATTTAGCTGACACTTTTATCCAAAGCAACTTACATGCTATACAGTAGACACAGCAACGGTGAGCAATTAGGGTTAAGTGTCTTGCTCAAGGACACATCGACATAGACTAGTGGAGCTGGGGATTCGAACCACAAATCCTCTGATTGTAAGCTGGACCTGCTAACCACTGATCCACAGTCACCCATTTAAGTAAGACAAGATAAGATAAGATCTGGTTCTGGCTCTAATGGAGATCAATAATGGCACAGTGAGTGGTTTTGTTGGCGTGAAACTTATTGTCTTTCATTTCTCCACGGAAGAATCACACTTCATGTTCAAACATCGGTTGCCTCACCCTTTTGGCATCGAACCCCAGCATCTTCACCGTGAACACAGTTATGTTCCCCCCAGCCAGGAAATGCACAGTGGTGCAGTTTCATCTCTGTTCCATTACAGCGTACATCATCCATCCAGATGTTGCCGTGCCCTAACAACAAAAACACAACACAATCACAGAGTGAAAACAGCCACTTGCACTACATTTTTAAATACATTAAAGGTTACAGGTTTTCATCGGCAGTATTTGTCAAATTAAGCTGAATTACCTCCGCCAAACGATGGAGTGTGTGTTGCACCAGAGAAATTTAGCTGGCGACACACTACATGAGCGTCATCTATGTCCCATTCATCGTTGCACACAGTCCCCCAAACTCCATCATGAAAGATCTCCACTCGACCCTCATATTTATGTCGACCACCAGCCAGCTGAACAGAGCCTTCCTCATCACCTAAAGGAAAATGTAACGTAATTAGTTTGGTTATTAAAACGGACAGAACATAAAATAATGACATGAACTCAGGTTTACATTTACAGAAAAGCTTTAAATAAAGAATATATATATATATATATATATATATATATATATACATGCACACACACAGTCTACTTTCTTGAAGTATTTCCTCTACTTTCATTCACACAACAAGGCTAGAGAACCAGTTGAAAGTGAATACACGTTTTGTCAGTTATGAATGGCTACATTATCAATGTATGTGATTAAAAAAGTAATATCTTTGTGAAAATACACTGAAGATTTTATGAAGAATTTCATGAGTTTTGGTATATTACTTCCACTTTTATTGTTAATAAAGATAATATTCATGCACTCAAGAATATAACTCAATGAGCATTTATATTTATTTTCTCATGGGTGGCGGTGGAATACATTGAAGAGAGGAATGCTGGGAAGTTTCTGGTGGAAAAGTTGTTTTTTGTTCACTGTTTAACATTAAATTACATTTAGCTGACACTTTTATCCAAAGCAACTTACATACTATACAGTAGACACAGCAACGGTGAGCAATTAGGGTTAAGTGTCTTGCTCAAGGACACATCGACATGGCCTAGTGGAGCTGGGGATTCGAACCACAAATCCTCTGATTGTAAGCTGGACCTGCTAACCACTGATCCACAGTCACCCATTTAAGTAAGACAAGATAAGATAAGATCTGGTTCTGGCTCTAATGGAGATCAATAATGGCACAGTGAGTGGTTTTGTTGGCGTGAAACTTATTGTCTTTCATTTCTCCACGGAAGAATCACACTTCATGTTCAAACATCGGTTGCCTCACCCTTTTGGCATCGAACCCCAGCATCTTCACCGTGAACACAGTTATGTTCCCCCCAGCCAGGAAATGCACAGTGGAGCAGTTTCATCTCTGTTCCATTACAGCGTACATCATCCATCCAGATGTTGCCGTGCCCTAACAACAAAAAACAACACAATCACAGAGTGAAAACAGCCACTTGCACTACATTTTTAAATACATTAAAGGTTACAGGTTTTCATCGGCAGTATTTGTCAAATTAAGCTGAATTACCTCCGCCAAACGATGGAGTGTGTGTTGCACCAGAGAAATTTAGCTGGCGACACACTACATGAGCGTCATCTATGTCCCATTCATCTTCGCACACCGTCCCCCAAACTCCATCATGAAAGATCTCCACTCGACCCTCATATTTATCTTGACCACCAGCCAGCTGAACAGAGCCTTCCTCATCACCTAAAGGAAAATGTAACGTAATTAGTTTGGTTATTAAAACGGACAGAACATAAAATAATGACATGAACTCAGGTTTACATTTACAGAAAAGCTTTAAATAAAGAATATATATATATATATATATACATGCACACACACAGTCTACTTTCTTGAACTATGTATTTCCTCTACTTTCATTCACACAACAAGGCTAGAGAACCAGTTGAAAGTGAATACACGTTTTGTCAGTTATGAATGGCTACATTATCAATGTATGTGATTAAAAAAGTAATATCTTTGTGAAAATACACTGAAGATTTTATGAAGAATTTCATGAGTTTTGGTATATTACTTCCACTTTTATTGTTAATAAAGATAATATTCATGCACTCAAGAATATAACTCAATGAGCATTTATATTTATTTTCTCATGGGTGGCGGTGGAATACATTGAAGAGAGGAATGCTGGGAAGTTTCTGGTGGAAAAGTTGTTTTTTGTTCACTGTTTAACATTAAATTACATTTAGCTGACACTTTTATCCAAAGCAACTTACATGCTATACAGTAGACACAGCAACGGTGAGCAATTAGGGTTAAGTGTCTTGCTCAAGGACACATCGACATGGCCTAGTGGAGCTGGGGATTCGAACCACAAATCCTCTGATTGTAAGCTGGACCTGCTAACCACTGATCCACAGTCACCCATTTAAGTAAGACAAGATAAGATAAGATCTGGTTCTGGCTCTAATGGAGATCAATAATGGCACAGTGAGTGGTTTTGTTGGCGTGAAACTTATTGTCTTTCATTTCTCCACGGAAGAATCACACTTCATGTTCAAACATCGGTTGCCTCACCCTTTTGGCATCGAACCCCAGCATCTTCACCGTGACCACAGTTATGTTCCCCCCAGCCAGGAAATGCACACTGAAGCAGTTTCATCTCTGTTCCATTACAGCGTACATCATCCATCCAGATGTTGCCGTGCCCTAACAACAAAAACACAACACAATCACAGAGTGAAAACAGCCACTTGCACTACATTTTTAAATACATTAAAGGTTACAGGTTTTCATCGGCAGTATTTGTCAAATTAAGCTGAATTACCTCCGCCAAACGATGGAGTGTGTGTTGCACCAGAGAAATTTAGCTGGCGACACACTACATGAGCGTCATCTATGTCCCATTCATCGTTGCACACAGTCCCCCAAACTCCATCATGAAAGATCTCCACTCGACCCTCATATTTATGTCGACCACCAGCCAGCTGAACAGAGCCTTCCTCATCACCTAAAGGAAAATGTAACGTAATTAGTTTGGTTATTAAAACGGACAGAACATAAAATAATGACATGAACTCAGGTTTACATTTACAGAAAAGCTTTAAATAAAGAATATATATATATATATATATATATATATACATGCACACACACAGTCTACTTTCTTGAACTATGTATTTCCTCTACTTTCATTCACACAACAAGGCTAGAGAACCAGTTGAAAGTGAATACACGTTTTGTCAGTTATGAATGGCTACATTATCAATGTATGTGATTAAAAAAGTAATATCTTTGTGAAAATACACTGAAGATTTTATGAAGAATTTCATGAGTTTTGGTATATTACTTCCACTTTTATTGTTAATAAAGATAATATTCATGCACTCAAGAATATAACTCAATGAGCATTTATATTTATTTTCTCATGGGTGGCGGTGGAATACATTGAAGAGAGGAATGCTGGGAAGTTTCTGGTGGAAAAGTTGTTTTTTGTTCACTGTTTAACATTAAATTACATTTAGCTGACACTTTTATCCAAAGCAACTTACATGCTATACAGTAGACACAGCAACGGTGAGCAATTAGGGTTAAGTGTCTTGCTCAAGGACACATCGACATGGCCTAGTGGAGCTGGGGATTCGAACCACAAATCCTCTGATTGTAAGCTGGACCTGCTAACCACTGATCCACAGTCACCCATTTAAGTAAGACAAGATAAGATAAGATCTGGTTCTGGCTCTAATGGAGATCAATAATGGCACAGTGAGTGGTTTTGTTGGCGTGAAACTTATTGTCTTTCATTTCTCCACGGAAGAATCACACTTCATGTTCAAACATCGGTTGCCTCACCCTTTTGGCATCGAACCCCAGCATCTTCACCGTGAACACAGTTATGTTCCCCCCAGCCAGGAAATGCACAGTGGAGCAGTTTCATCTCTGTTCCATTACAGCGTACATCATCCATCCAGATGTTGCCGTGCCCTAACAACAAAAACACAACACAATCACAGAGTGAAAACAGCCACTTGCACTACATTTTTAAATACATTAAAGGTTACAGGTTTTCATCGGCAGTATTTGTCAAATTAAGCTGAATTACCTCCGCCAAACGATGGAGTGTGTGTTGCACCAGAGAAATTTAGCTGGCGACACACTACATGAGCGTCATCTATGTCCCATTCATCGTTGCACACAGTCCCCCAAACTCCATCATGAAAGATCTCCACTCGACCCTCATATTTATGTCGATCACCAGCCAGCTGAACAGAGCCTTCCTCACCACCTAAAGGAAAATGTAACGTAATTAGTTTGGTTATTAAAACGGACAGAACATAAAATAATGACATGAACTCAGGTTTACATTTACAGAAAAGCTTTAAATAAAGAATATATATATATATATATATATATATATATATACATGCACACACACAGTCTACTTTCTTGAAGTATTTCCTCTACTTTCATTCACACAACAAGGCTAGAGAACCAGTTGAAAGTGAATACACGTTTTGTCAGTTATGAATGGCTACATTATCAATGTATGTGATTAAAAAAGTAATATCTTTGTGAAAATACACTGAAGATTTTATGAAGAATTTCATGAGTTTTGGTATATTACTTCCACTTTTATTGTTAATAAAGATAATATTCATGCACTCAAGAATATAACTCAGTGAGCATTTATATTTATTTTCTCATGGGTGGCGGTGGAATACATTGAAGAGAGGAATGCTGGGAAGTTTCTGGTGGAAAAGTTGTTTTTTGTTCACTGTTTAACATTAAATTACATTTAGCTGACACTTTTATCCAAAGCAACTTACATACTATACAGTAGACACAGCAACGGTGAGCAATTAGGGTTAAGTGTCTTGCTCAAGGACACATCGACATGGCCTAGTGGAGCTGGGGATTCGAACCACAAATCCTCTGATTGTAAGCTGGACCTGCTAACCACTGATCCACAGTCACCCATTTAAGTAAGACAAGATAAGATAAGATCTGGTTCTGGCTCTAATGGAGATCAATAATGGCACAGTGAGTGGTTTTGTTGGCGTGAAACTTATTGTCTTTCATTTCTCCACGGAAGAATCACACTTCATGTTCAAACATCGGTTGCCTCACCCTTTTGGCATCGAACCCCAGCATCTTCACCGTGAACACAGTTATGTTCCCCCCAGCCAGGAAATGCACAGTGGAGCAGTTTCATCTCTGTTCCATTACAGCGTACATCATCCATCCAGATGTTGCCGTGCCCTAACAACAAAAAACAACACAATCACAGAGTGAAAACAGCCACTTGCACTACATTTTTAAATACATTAAAGGTTACAGGTTTTCATCGGCAGTATTTGTCAAATTAAGCTGAATTACCTCCGCCAAACGATGGAGTGTGTGTTGCACCAGAGAAATTTAGCTGGCGACACACTACATGAGCGTCATCTATGTCCCATTCATCTTCGCACACAGTCCCCCAAACTCCATCATGAAAGATCTCCACTCGACCCTCATATTTATCTTGACCACCAGCCAGCTGAACAGAGCCTTCCTCATCACCTAAAGGAAAATGTAACGTAATTAGTTTGGTTATTAAAACGGACAGAACATAAAATAATGACATGAACTCAGGTTTACATTTACAGAAAAGCTTTAAATAAAGAATATATATATATATATATATATATATATATATATATATATATATATATACATGCACACACACAGTCTACTTTCTTGAACTATGTATTTCCTCTACTTTCATTCACACAACAAGGCTAGAGAACCAGTTGAAAGTGAATACACGTTTTGTCAGTTATGAATGGCTACATTATCAATGTATGTGATTAAAAAAGTAATATCTTTGTGAAAATACACTGAAGATTTTATGAAGAATTTCATGAGTTTTGGTATATTACTTCCACTTTTATTGTTAATAAAGATAATATTCATGCACTCAAGAATATAACTCAATGAGCATTTATATTTATTTTCTCATGGGTGGCGGTGGAATACATTGAAGAGAGGAATGCTGGGAAGTTTCTGGTGGAAAAGTTGTTTTTTGTTCACTGTTTAACATTAAATTACATTTAGCTGACACTTTTATCCAAAGCAACTTACATGCTATACAGTAGACACAGCAACGGTGAGCAATTAGGGTTAAGTGTCTTGCTCAAGGACACATCGACATGGCCTAGTGGAGCTGGGGATTCGAACCACAAATCCTCTGATTGTAAGCTGGACCTGCTAACCACTGATCCACAGTCACCCATTTAAGTAAGACAAGATAAGATAAGATCTGGTTCTGGCTCTAATGGAGATCAATAATGGCACAGTGAGTGGTTTTGTTGGCGTGAAACTTATTGTCTTTCATTTCTCCACGGAAGAATCACACTTCATGTTCAAACATCGGTTGCCTCACCCTTTTGGCATCGAACCCCAGCATCTTCACCGTGAAAACAGTTATGTTCCCCCCAGCCAGGAAATGCACACTGAAGCAGTTTCATCTCTGTTCCATTACAGCGTACATCATCCATCCAGATGTTGCCGTGCCCTAACAACAAAAAACAACACAATCACAGAGTGAAAACAGCCACTTGCACTACATTTTTAAATACATTAAAGGTTACAGGTTTTCATCGGCAGTATTTGTCAAATTAAGCTGAATTACCTCCGCCAAACGATGGAGTGTGTGTTGCACCAGAGAAATTTAGCTGGCGACACACTACATGAGCGTCATCTATGTCCCATTCATCGTTGCACACAGTCCCCCAAACTCCATCATGAAAGATCTCCACTCGACCCTCATATTTATGTCGACCACCAGCCAGCCGAACAGAGCCTTCCTCATCACCTAAAGGAAAATGTAACGTAATTAGTTTGGTTATTAAAACGGACAGAACATAAAATAATGACATGAACTCAGGTTTACATTTACAGAAAAGCTTTAAATAAAGAATATATATATATATATATATATATATATATACATGCACACACACAGTCTACTTTCTTGAACTATGTATTTCCTCTACTTTCATTCACACAACAAGGCTAGAGAACCAGTTGAAAGTGAATACACGTTTTGTCAGTTATGAATGGCTACATTATCAATGTATGTGATTAAAAAAGTAATATCTTTGTGAAAATACACTGAAGATTTTATGAAGAATTTCATGAGTTTTGGTATATTACTTCCACTTTTATTGTTAATAAAGATAATATTCATGCACTCAAGAATATAACTCAATGAGCATTTATATTTATTTTCTCATGGGTGGCGGTGGAATACATTGAAGAGAGGAATGCTGGGAAGTTTCTGGTGGAAAAGTTGTTTTTTGTTCACTGTTTAACATTAAATTACATTTAGCTGACACTTTTATCCAAAGCAACTTACATACTATACAGTAGACACAGCAACGGTGAGCAATTAGGGTTAAGTGTCTTGCTCAAGGATACATCGACATAGACTAGTGGAGCTGGGGATTCGAACCACAAATCCTCTGATTGTAAGCTGGACCTGCTAACCACTGATCCACAGTCACCCATTTAAGTAAGACAAGATAAGATAAGATCTGGTTCTGGCTCTAATGGAGATCAATAATGGCACAGTGAGTGGTTTTGTTGGCGTGAAACTTATTGTCTTTCATTTCTCCACGGAAGAATCACACTTCATGTTCAAACATCGGTTGCCTCACCCTTTTGGCATCGAACCCCAGCATCTTCACCGTGAAAACAGTTATGTTCCCCCCAGCCAGGAAATGCACAGTGGTGCAGTTTCATCTCTGTTCCATTACAGCGTACATCATCCATCCAGATGTTGCCGTGCCCTAACAACAAAAACACAACACAATCACAGAGTGAAAACAGCCACTTGCACTACATTTTTAAATACATTAAAGGTTACAGGTTTTCATCGGCAGTATTTGTCAAATTAAGCTGAATTACCTCCGCCAAACGATGGAGTGTGTGTTGCACCAGAGAAATTTAGCTGGCGACACACTACATGAGCGTCATCTATGTCCCATTCATCGTTGCACACAGTCCCCCAAACTCCATCATGAAAGATCTCCACTCGACCCTCATATTTATGTCGACCACCAGCCAGCTGAACAGAGCCTTCCTCATCACCTAAAGGAAAATGTAACGTAATTAGTTTGGTTATTAAAACGGACAGAACATAAAATAATGACATGAACTCAGGTTTACATTTACAGAAAAGCTTTAAATAAAGAATATATATATATATATATATATATATATATACATGCACACACACAGTCTACTTTCTTGAACTATGTATTTCCTCTACTTTCATTCACACAACAAGGCTAGAGAACCAGTTGAAAGTGAATACACGTTTTGTCAGTTATGAATGGCTACATTATCAATGTATGTGATTAAAAAAGTAATATCTTTGTGAAAATACACTGAAGATTTTTTGAAGAATTTCATGAGTTTTGGTATATTACTTCCACTTTTATTGTTAATAAAGATAATATTCATGCACTCAAGAATATAACTCAATGAGCATTTATATTTATTTTCTCATGGGTGGCGGTGGAATACATTGAAGAGAGGAATGCTGGGAAGTTTCTGGTGGAAAAGTTGTTTTTTGTTCACTGTTTAACATTAAATTACATTTAGCTGACACTTTTATCCAAAGCAACTTACATACTATACAGTAGACACAGCAACGGTGAGCAATTAGGGTTAAGTGTCTTGCTCAAGGACACATCGACGGAGCCGGGGATCGATCCACCGATTCTTTGGTTGAAAGATAGACATGCTAACCACTGACCCACAGTCACCCATTTATGTAAGATAAGATAAGATCCTTTATTTGTCCCACAGTGGGGACATTTGATAAACTGGGTTTAAATGTAATAAAACAGAAAACATATGTAATACAGCTCCACATGATCAGAACATTTTACTCACCAGCAGACAAGCTGACGAAAAGAATGCAGAATAATAGGAAAGTATTTTCTTTCATTGTCCTTGCAGTGCACTGAGGAAAGAAGGGAAACAACCAACAGCATTAAGTATTCAAGTGTGATGGTCAGGATATTTGTTAAATAGTTATTCTTCTGGTGAAAAATAGGAATGACTTACCCAAACTCCAAATCAGGTGAGTTGAAGAGTGACCTTTTATTGAAGAAAATAATAGTGAAACTTAAATAGCAGATATTTCCCAGAAATCCCCACCCACAAAAGGGATGTTTCCCAGAAAGATTGTTGAAATGTATCTGTTTACCAGAAAAATTGTTGAGATCCATCTGTTTCCCAGAAACAGAAATGTTGAAATCTGTTTGTTTGACGTGTAATACGATACATTCACTGATTTCTCTCTTCTCCTTTACCGCTTCTTTGTTGATGAGGTCAAACATTAGTTGTATAATATGTATCTTTGCATGCAAGAAGTGTCCACATAAAGTACATTACATTACATTACATTTCATTTAGCTGACGCTTTTATCCAAAGCGACTTACAATAAGTGCATTCTACGGTTACATACAAGAATCAGAACAACAAGAATCAAGAAGGTACAATTTCGACAAAAAGTTCAACTACAAAGTGCTATCAGTAAGAGCCATTTCAGTGCTACTAAAGTGCTACTTCCTTTATTCAAGGTATAGTCGGAAAAGATGTGTTTTTAGTTTGCGACGGAAGATGTAGAGACTTTCTGCTGTTCTGATGTCAATGGGGAGCTCATTCCACCATCGAGGAGCCAGGACAGAGAACAGTCGAGACTTTGTTGAGTGTTTAGCTCGCAGTGACGGAGCTACAAGGCGATTGGCAGAAGCCGAGCGGAGCGCACGAGTTGGGGTGTAAGGTTTTACCATGTCCTGGATGTAGACTGGACCAGATCTGTTCGTAGCACGGTACGCCAGTACCAAAGTATTTATTGATGTGCACACAAACAGTAACTAAGTGCATGTACTCAGGTACCATATGAAGCTACCTCAACTTTACCTGTGTATTTCAATTTGCTGGTATTTTATACTATCCCACTACATTTCAGTGACAAATATTGTATTTTTTACAGTTATGTTATACCTTTAGTTAGCTACTTTGCAGATTGAGATTTATAATACAAAATACAATCAATAAATACATTATGGTGTAATATTTTATTTGAAGATGTTATTGATCTCTGGTGGAATTCACAAATGACCTGTGTGTGTGTGTGTATATATATGTATATATCCATCCATCCATCCATTTTCCACCGCTTATCCGGGGTCGGGTCGCGGAGGCAGCAGGTCAAGCAGGCTGACCCAGACTTCTCTCTCACCCGCAACATCTACCAGCTCATTCTGGGGGATCCCGAGGCGTTCCCAGGCCAGCTGGGAGATATAATCCCTCCAGCGTGTCCTGGGTCTTCCCCGGGGCCTCCTACCAGATGGACGTGCCTGGAAAACCTCTAAAGGGAGGCGTCCTGGAGGCATCCTAATTAGATGCCCGAACCACCTCAGCTGACTCCTTTCGACACGAAGGAGTAGCGGCTCGACTTCAAGCTCCCTCCTGATGTCCGAGCTCCTTACCCTATCTCTAAGGCTGAGCCCGGCCACTCTACGGAGGAAACTCATTTCGGCCGCTTGTATCCGCGACCTCGTTCTTTCGGACACGATCCAAAGCTCGTGACCATAGGTGAGGGTTGGGACGTAGACCGACCAGTAAATTGAGAGCTTCGCCTTCCGCCGAGATATATATATATATATATATAGATATATATATATATATATATCTATATATATATGATATTTATTATATATATGATATATATTAGTGGTTTTACATGAAACACTTTGAATCGCCTTGTTTTGAAATGTGCTCTACAAACAAACCGGCCTGGCCCAGTCGGTGATTGTGTGTGCGTTGCTAAGCAACCGTGGGCCAGCTGCTGTAAACACAGCCAGAGGGAGAAGAAGATGACATGCAGTTACTAGTTAGGTGAGTTACAGCTGGAGGACAGGACTGAAGCAAGGGAGCTGACTCGATGGCGGACCAAGCCAACATCGGCCGAGTGCTCAGCTTCCTCCGAGAGTGGGACCGCGGCGACGGGATGGCCCGGAGCCGCATGTTGAGCACCTTCCTGACCCGAAGCGCAGGGAGGACGCTGCCTGAGCTGGAGCTGGAGTTTGCTCAGGTGGCCAGCCTCTTTCTGGCTCGACTCACCACCTGGATGAGGCTCACGTGTCCTTTGTGTGGCGCCTGCATCAGAGTAGAAAGGCCCATGTTTACTCGTTATAAACACACATATTGTGTTTTTATTCTGTACACTTTAGTCCCATACACCATGATGGTAGCTTAATGCAAATGCACTTTTCACAAAGTGACAGGGTGAATAAGGAAGGAGATCTACAGGTGTGGGGGGCTGGCAAGACTAAATATCAATCCTCTTTTTCTTATGTTTCATATATTTTGACTGAAATTGAATTATATGTAAGAGCATAATAGAACATTTTTTTATTCTGCTTCCTGGTCTGGTTTGACTCTGAACCCAGACCTATAGTCCTTAAGAGATATTCAGATACATGTTTGGGACGTTCTTGGGAATACAGCTTAAAGCGATTGGGATTTTCCTCTCTGCCTCAAGCCAGTAAGTGGAATGAAACGCTGCATCACAATCTGTCATAAAACTGAGAATATGTGTCTCATTATACAGGTTTTGTCTTTGACCCTCTTTTCCCACCTGTCTCAGTGATCAGTACCTGATGGAGTTCCTGGAGGATGGAGGTGTTCTCACTCTCCTGGACATCTTGGGCCACTCTCAGAGCAAAGAGGAGGACAAGACTGAGGCCCTTCGTCTTCTGCTCATCGTCTCAAATGCTGGTCGCAAGTACAAAGAGATTATCTGTGAAAGCCATGGTAAAAATAAAAGTTCACACTTCCTTATTATTGCATTTTCTTATTTACATAAAGCATTTTAGATTAAATTAGATATTCCTTTAATAGTAACAGGGTAAAGTGCACACAATAGACATAGTAAAAATCCAAAACAAGTAATATAAATAATAAACGGTAAAAAACAGTAATAAAAAACTATAAGAAATCTACAATAACTGAATATTATATATATATTCAGACACAATAAATATAACTATTTTGAACAGTGTATTAATATTACACAGGTTGAGTGTTTTAAGTGTTTGTGTGGTCTACTGGGAGCTTAGCTGGTTGTGCAGCCTGACAGCAGCAAGAATACATAAACAAATTAAGAAAATAAAACAAATAAAATAACATCCCTGCGTGGGTTTACACATTTTATGCATACAGTCGCAATCTTATATCTTTGCATGTTTTCCTGCAAATACAAACTTCTACGGTGCAGCAGTAGCTGTTTATTTAGCGCTGTTTATACCTGACATGATAAGATGGGCGACTGTGGCTCAGTGGTTAGGGGGTCGGTCTTTCAATCAGAAGGTCGGTGGTTCGATCCCCGGCTTCACGAGGGCTGCCCACTGCTCCTTAATACTAAGGATGGGTTAAAATGCAGAGAATAAATTTCCCCACTGTGGGACTAATAAGGGATTATAAAGATAAGACAAGTATTTTTTAGTGCAGCTATAGGAGCAAAATCAGTTTTGCCCTCTCTCTGCTGTTACATTCTCGCAGGTGTGAAAGTCATAGCCGAGTGCCTGGCTAAGTCGAACACAGATGAAACCCAAGAGACAGCCTGGGCCCTCCTGGAGTCCATCTCCCATGGAAACCCCAAATATCAAAACCAAATCTACAAAGGTCTGATTGCACTCATGACTTGTACCTCCCCCAAGGCCCAGCAGCTGGCCCTGCACACTTTACACACTGTCCAGGTAAAGTGGGAGAGCGCACACCGCACGCCGTATATTAATGCAAACATGTATTTTCATCATTCTCAGAGGATGCAAGTGCCCTCATCCTTGCTCTCTCACATTAGTCAGAATCAGAATCATTTGTTGCAATGTTTGTTTTCACATTCAAGGAATTTGTCCTGGCAGAAGTTGCATGACATTTAATTAAGCAATAAAGTTCAAGAGGCAGTACTGTATCGTATAATACAGTACATTATTGTACGATACAGTACTGCATAGAGTACCTTATCGTACAATAATGTACTGGTCAAGGGTACTTGAATAGTACATTATTGTACAATACAGTACTGCCTAGAGTACCTTGATGCTTTTACAATAGGGCCATCAACATTATAATTAGTAAGTTTGATTGAACAAGAGTATGAATTTTCACATACCGGCAAACCGGTAACCGACCGTAATAGTTGTTGTTACTGATCCAGCGGTCGGAGCTACTTGTGTTACGTGCATTGAGTTAGAGTCATGGTTTTAATTTTATAACAACAATTATTAACCCACAACTAACGCGCTTTAACAGGGCACAACACCACAAAACAACAGTTTGTGACACATAAACAATTTGTAACACTAATAATTGTACATTTGTTAAATTTACTCCGCCGAACTGCATGCTGGGTACAGCCCGCACACTATCACAGAAATAAGAAACTCCGTCGCTACATTAAAAAACGTAAAAGAGCGATGCAGGAGGAACAAGAGAGAGCAGAGACGCACCAACACAACGTGTTGCCCAGAGAGGAGCTGTGTCTGCTGGCTGGAGGGTTTGAAAAGTCCGACGTAGTTTAGAAAACGATGTATTGCAAAGAAGCTGAACCTGGAGGGACTTAGGACCCAGGGGAAGGCAGGTGAAAAAACACCGGAAGAGACAGACCAGAAGTCACGCCACACAAACAGCTGTTCACAGCTTGCTGGGCAGTTG
The DNA here is from genome assembly GCA_023566465.1 of Cottus gobio. Lineage (NCBI taxonomy): Eukaryota > Metazoa > Chordata > Actinopteri > Perciformes > Cottidae > Cottus > Cottus gobio. The sequence continues at coordinate 6,657,675 of CM042217.1, forward strand.
CTAGGGAGTTGGCCAGCGAGCTGTGAACAACGAGTGAACAGCTGTTCAGGTGGCCGCCGGTCCTTTTCGGTGTCAATAAACTTGACTTGAAAAAAAAATACCGTGATATACCGTGAAACCGCCCGAATCTTACAAAATACCGTGATATGAATTTTTGGCCATACCGCCCAGCCCTACCTGTAGTGTGGCTGTTGCTACGCAACAGACAAACAACATTGGGAAAGTCACGTTTGTTAGCCTAGCTAGATCTTGGACCATCTCATTCATTCACAATGTTCATTTTATCCATCCATCCATTTTCGTCTGCAGGGTCGGGTCGCGGTGGCAGCAGGCACCTGCCCGAACCACCTCAGCTGACTCCTTTCAACACAAAGTAGTAACGGCTAGCTCCCTGCTGATGTCCGAGCTCCTCACCCTATCTCTAAGGCTGAGCCCGGCCCCTCTACGGAGGAACTCATTTGCTGCTCTTTTTTATAAAAGTTGCCATTAAAATAATAATAATGGCAATGGGACACCTTTAATAAAATAATATTTTATTTAAACTGGTGCCCAGTAGCTTTGAAGGGATTCATGTCCTCACTGACATGATTTATCTGCTTCCAACTGTTATTTTGAGTGCGCACTGATATGGAACACTCTGGTAAATGTAAACAGGTGTAGCTACAGTACTTTATGGCTCAATAAAGTACACCCCATGACTCACTCTCAACCAATCAGAATGCTTGATTTCATCTACCCTTATTATAACATTTACCAATACACATTTAACAGTAAACGCAGTGCAATAAATGGGAATGAATGAATGGATGGATGAATATTTACAATTGAACTGTAGAATATTAAAATAAGATAAAGTGCATGGAATGTGCATGGAATGTAAGTGTTGTGTGAAAGTGGCAAGTGTAGTGGTAAAGTGGCGAGTGTATTTGTACATAATGGAGCTTATGGCAAAATGTGATATATTCAACATATGAGTAGAAATATAACTCCCACTTTCCTCTCTCCCAGTCCAAAATGAAAACAGCCCATCACAGCATTGTAGAACCTCTGCTGAATTTGCTCAGGTCCCTTCACCTGGAGATTCAGGATGCAGGTGAGCTGAGAAAATGTAAAAAAAAAAGAAAACACACACATGGTGGTAAACCTTTACTGGGGCTGATGATTCGTTTGGCATTGTATGCTGTAACTTGCTTTAAAATGATATATTTAACAACCACCCATTGTGTTATAAATGACCACCTTGTCTTCTTTTGCACGTCTCAGCTATAAATCTGATCGTAGACCTGAAGTGTTATGAAGTGAGGCCGCTGTTGCTCAATGGACTGGTGGCTCTGCTGAGGCCTACGAAGGAAGGAGGGCAGCACCACATGCATATGGAAGGTGATACTATACTCTATATAAGTGTGTTGTTTTAAAACAAAATACTATTTTAATATCTTTTAGGATCATCCATGTTATTCTTATATTGCTGCAATTTCCGAATAAAATCTGTAATTTTCCAGAAACCCAAAGACCACCTAATAATGTGTTAACATTTAGTCCATTTTTGACATGAAGTGACCACGTTTGTCACATTTACAAGAAACCAAAACATATTTTGTGGATTCATACTAGCAGAATCTGAGATGATCAAGATGACTGGATCTCTGCCTGTGTTCGTGCAACAAGCTGCTGCAGGTAAAGCTATACGGTATGTCATATTCGTCCTTTATAACTATACATGTAATCAATATTTTATTACACAACAAAAGCGATCAAAAATTTGATGTTTTTATCACGTAATACAAAACAAAAACTAAGCTATATATTGAATTAATATGGCTTTAATGATCTCAGTGTAATAGTTGTTTAGCTGTTGTCATCGTAAGGATATATTTGTATGGTGTTGAATGTGTTGAAGCTTGCTGGCCAAAGACAGTCAAGAGGTTTCTCATGAGCTTCTCTCTCTCGGAGTGATCCAACATCTTCTGTACGCGATGGGCAACAGAGAACACGCTGATGCCCAAATACAAGCATGTCTGGCCTTGGAGGTAGGCCTACATACCTGCTCTCAGACACTACACACACACACACACACACACACACACACACACACACACACACACACACACACACACACACACACACACACACACACACACACACACACACACACACACACACACACACACACACACACACACACACACACACACACACACATTCACTTTTAAACATGCTTTGTCTCTGCCCAGCACTTTGTCCGCTCATACCCAGCTATTGAGGAACATGTACAGAAAGGCATTGGCAGCACACTGTTTGCAGCCTTTATGGTAAGCTTTAATAATTTAATAAATGTTATGATAGCATCAGTTAAAAGGTAAAAGCTTCTAAAAGGAAGTATTACTGTAACAGATTCAATCCCCATCTTTCTGCAGCACCAAGCTGACACTTTGTACATGAGTATGGATGAAACTCAAGCAGAAATCCTGCTAACTAACCAGGTTTACATAACTGAAGGTAATGACTGTTCTTTTTTTTATGTTACGGCCGGTCAAACGTTTGTCTTTTTTTATAGGTTGCCTATATGAGAATAACTGTGTTTTTTTCTTGTCAATCTTTGAATTCCAGTTTGAGATGATGACAACTCTGAAGGCTGAAAAGAAGACAAATAAATTTAATAATGCAAATTAATACGATTTAGTTGGTTTGATTTTCAAAGACAGTTTAATTCTTTTCATTTTTAGATTATCAGTCTACGTTTTTTTATTTGTGGAATTGTTTTAAAAAGGAGGATTTATTTTATTTTGACATTCAACGCTATCTCGTTATAGAAAAAGTATCTGTTTATGCCCAGTTTTAATACAGTTTTACTGAATTATTAGACTAATTACACCAATTATTATTATTATTATTCTTATCATAACTACTATTATGTGTATGCCTATTCTTATTTCCCTATTTATTTTGTTTTTAATATGCATTTATAAAATAAATGTCTTCTAATCAGGGTAAAGCTAATCATAAAATGTTTGACCCTCCCACCGGAGATGACGTCCAACCTACTTCCGCTGTTTCCTCGCAGCGGATTGGACGAGCCGCGGGCGTTCCGTCATTGAACGTGGCGGGAGCCGAAATGAATCCTTGAAGTAAACAAGTGTGCGCGTGCTGTTCGCAGATAAATGAAATAAATCGCTTCATGCCGCGTTTGAAAATGAGCAGGTTGCGTTCAGCGATGCTTAAAGGAAAGAGAGCCGGACTGGAGGTGATAGAGCCAGCAAAAGCAACCCGGAAGAGGGCAAAGGAAGCTGTGAAGGAAGGCATGTTGCATGTTTATGTTATTTAACTTGTGCCAAAAGACAAACGTGTTTCTACTTTAATATATTCGCGAGTATGACCAGCATGGCCATAATAACAGCCCAATTTGTAAGAACCTTTACTTTTGAACCCTCAGATTCATTTCACACATATCACTGTGAGGGACACAATAAAATCAACAGATACATCAACATCTTGTGATGTGTACATTTCTACATTTTAGTTTGAAACTGTCAGCAAGGTTCTCTACTAAGTAATGTGTACAGCTTCAGAAATGTATGTTACACATTTTAACGCACTTTTGCATCGAATAAAGTCAGATTTACAAAAAACAAATCTCTGTTTTATTAAGCTTGTTGTGAAAAATGACACATTTTGTCATAATCACCTATGTGACGTTCTTACTCAAACACAAATGTTGAACCATCCTGAAAGATATTTTATTGCCTTAACATCAGTGGCATTTTCCTTGTAAGACGCTTGTTTAGTCTGAATGAGAGTGATGTTCTTGGTCCTCCAGAGGAAACCACGGCTGCTCCCTCCCCATCGTCCTACCACACCTTCCCTGACCCGGCGGCTGTTGTGCTGCTGCGCTCCCGGCTCCTCAGCTGGTACCACAAGGAGAAGAGGGAGCTGCCATGGAGGACGCTGGTAAAGAAGAAAGACGTTTGTCTTTTTTAACACCCGTAGAGACCAACTTTCATAACGTATCATTATGAGAGCACAGGAGGCGTTGTAGTGAGTTTGGATCAGAGATGTGGTTACTGCTGCGTACATGAAACCCACTTTGTTATTTGACAATGAGGCTTTATCGCTGAGATTTTTGTCACATCAAATTTCATGGTGTCATTAGGATTATATAGTCACAGTATATAAACTATTATATATAAATGTTGATCAGTAATCCTCATATTGGTTATACACATGCAAAAACAATGCTGACTATAACTGGCTGACTCCTTGTATTTCTTTTCCAGGCCGTGACAGAGTCCGACCTCAACATCAGGACATATGCAGGTCAGAAGATGGTTTCATTAACACATTAAATGGCAGCCAACACTCCTTATAAGACAGTTTTCACTCTTTTTTTTAGTATGGGTTTCAGAAATCATGCTGCAACAGACCCAAGTTGCCACAGTAATAGACTATTACAACAAATGGATGAAGGTAGGTGTCTCTGTTCATTACACTGACTGGAGTCCTTGTGATACATTCATTACAATACATTTCATTTCATTTTTTTTTTCATTCATTCATTTTAAATCTATTTAATTCTGTGTAATTTAAACTCTTTTGTTTCCCAGCGGTGGCCCACGGTGCAGCATCTTGCTGCTGCTACGCTCGAGGTGATGACTAAAGGACGACGGTGATTTATTATAGTATTTATTTCAAACAAATTAATTGATTTTATTCATATGTGTAGGAAGTGAACCAGATGTGGGCGGGGCTTGGCTACTACTCCAGAGGGAAAAGACTGCATGAAGGGGCTCAAAAGGTTTGTGTTGTGTTTAGTAAAATCTGCTCTGGCTGACTTATAATTGTGTGTAATAACAACTTAGTATTTGTTTGATGTCGAGAACAATTATGTAGTGCGTTGACTAACATTGTGAAATATGGCAGCCCGTTCGTGATCGTCTCCCTGGTCTGTTGTAGGTGGTGTCGGAGCTTCATGGGCAGATGCCTCACACCGTGGACAGCCTGCTGAAACAGCTGCCCGGGGTGGGCCGCTACACAGCTGCCGCTGTGGGCTCTATCGCTCTCGGCCAGGTGTGTGTCTGTGGACCAGAGCAACAGCTGTGAGGCCACACCTGATGGCTTTACTGCCTTGTTTATGACTGAAAAGATCTCTGTGGCCTAGGTTACTGGAGCGGTGGATGGCAATGTGATTCGGGTGCTGTGTCGCCTGAGGGCCATCGGAGCTGACAGCACGAGTCCGGCAGTAACGGAGGCTCTCTGGTGAGATCGTCATTGATTTTTGACCATTTGATCCCAGCACCTGCTGGGACATCTGTGAATTGTGGCTCAGTGGTTAGCAGGTCCGACTTTCAATCAGAGCATCGGTAGTTCGATCCCCGGCTCCGCTAGTCCATGTCGTTGTGTCCTTGAGCAAGACTCTAAACCCTAATTGCTCACCGTTGCTGTGTCTACGGTCTACTGTATATCATGTAAGTCGCTTTGGATAAAAGCGTCAGCTAAATGAAATGAAATGTAATGTGATGAATGTTACTGTGATGTTATTGCCTCAAACACACATCTCTACTGGTCAGTTATGGTCTCGGCATACAGTTACCTTTGGCTTTTATAAACAAACATTGTTCTGTGGTGTTCCGTTCAAAGTCTGTCTGGCAAGGACATAGTTTGTTTAGTCTGCACAGAACGATTCGTGTTTGTCGTTTCAGGTCAAGTTTGTTTTAATATTTTATTCACTTAAAGAAAACAAAGGAAAGTTCCTCAAAAATATAAAAAAAATGATGATCTTTGAATATTAATATCAGCTTTTCATGTGATCAATCAAAGCCCCCATAGTTAATACCTACGTCAGTATTTGTAAATTGTCATTTTGAAGTTCCAACGGCTGAATTGCTAAAATAATTACGCTGTGATTCCAGCTTTTTAATGTTTTTCTTTTCCTGCTCCATTTCAGGAGTCAAGCCAATACCCTGGTGGACCCTGAGAGACCCGGGGACTTTAACCAGGCCATGATGGAGCTGGGAGCACGAGTCTGTACCCCTAAAGGACCTCTGTGCAGCAGGTGTCCCGTACAGCCTCACTGCCACTCTTTTCTCAAGGTAAAAGGATCCCGTGAGCTAAACCAGTAAGCCATGCTTCTGGTTTGAGCTTTGCTTTGTAGATTATTAATGCTTTGAATCATAGTGAAATGGATTTGTCCATGTCCCGGTGTACATGATGTTGATACAGTGTGTGAATGTGCAGGTTCATGTTCAACAAGAGAAAAGCTCCAGGAAGCTCTTGGGGAAGCTAAACAGGAAGCCGTCCTCCCTCCCTGATATAGAAGACTGTGGTGAGTATCCGGAGTTCTCTTCTCTCACTCCTCTCTCACTATATTATATTAAAAAACGTTCTCTCCTCCGTCAGTGAACAGCGAGACATGCCCTCTGTGCCCCTCGGAGCCCTGGGACGAAGAGCTGGGTGTTCAGAACTTCCCCAGAAAGCCGGCGAAGAAGCCGCCTCGCGCGGAGCGAACTCTGACCTGTGTGGTGATCCGACCCGGAGAGGAGCGGGAGGACGAGTACCTGCTCACGCAGAGGCCAAACAAAGGTCAATGCCCGCAGAGGCTCCCACCGCTGGCGGGGAATCTGTTTGTCGAGATTTGGCTGCAGAATGAAGTCGTCTCTCGCCTGATAATCAGATTTAATTGCTATTTTTTTTTTATTTTACTTTTTTAATCGCTGAGGAAATGGTGGATGTGAGCACCAAATCATAGTTCCACAGTTCAGGTAGACGTCAATCACTATTCAGCTGTTACTTTATTTCCATCATCCAATATTTTCAATGTAGTTTTACTCGTAGTCGGACAAACTTTAAAGAAATTCTAAATACTGAAATGCAGTGGTGGAAAGTAACGAAGCAAGTTTACTCAAGTACTGGACTAAAAGCTACGAGGAACTTTTAGGTTGTAGAGAGGCATACATAATGAATTTAGACTATTTCCTAACCAGTTCCTCAGTAACTTAACATCCAATTTTGAGGTTCCATATTGTTTTAGGCAAATATTGTACTTTTACTCCACTCCACTTATTTGATAACTTTTGATTGTAGTACTTTGTAGATTCAGATTGATAATATAAATACAGTTTGATCAACAAATACATTCTAATGCATTATTATAGGTTAAGATACGACTTTACTGATCGCCAGAGGGGACATTCACGAGCTCCCCAGCAGTGGATAAAGTAGTTAAATTAGCCCTACGTTACCAGCTGCTACATGAAATAAATACTCTGGTGGGCTGCATAAATAAATAGAAGAGCAGAATCATGTTATATTTCAAATGAAAAACTATTCAAATCAATTAAAAATAAAGCTCCAGTTAAATGAAACATACAATTCCACAACCTATAAATGTGCATCCTTGTATTAAGCAGCCTGTGTCCTGACAGGGTTGCTGGCCGGCTTGTGGGAGTTTCCGAGTCTCCTGCAGGGGGAGAAGAGCTCCGAGATGAAGGAGAAGAAGGATCTGTGTACGCAGATCAGCGGGTTGCTGGGAACCCATCTGACAGAAGGCCTCTTCCAGTATGTGGGGGAGGTAAGCTGGATGTTGCACACTTTAACTTGCAAATGAACCCTTCCTGCACTGACGGATTGTCTGTGTGCAGGTGGTTCACATCTTCTCCCACATCCACCAGACATACGTGGTTCACAGTGTGCGTTTGAAGGACGGCGACACACACACACAGGCTGAGAATGCCCGGTGGCTCACCAGGTCCGCTCTTCGGGAAGCCGCTGTGTCCACAGGAGTGAAAAAGGTATTTATTTTGTTTACCCAGCGGGCGTGTGAAGCCCCGCTGTGAACCTGAGGCCGGCAGTACCTGCAGCACCACGAGTGGACACAAAGCAGGCAACAGCCACAGCAGTGAACTTGAGTCAATGCAGACTCTTGTATAGCTCACCAGAGTCACATCACTGGATTTCAGGGGCTTTAAGTTCAAGTTTTCCCCTTTTATCGCGGTTTAAAAAGTGCTCCTATCTTTCTTTTTGCTTTGAGTTCCAGAGAATGTGAAGGACAGTTGAGTTTGTTATAGAAAGTGAAGACAGCAGCAGCGAGTGAGTCCTCATCTGATCACGTGTCGCATGAATCAATCGATGTGTTCATTCTCCTGCAGATCGTGAAGCTTTGTGACTCTGACAGTCAAAAAGAGCAAACCTCCAAGGTAAGCGTGTGTGTGACTGTGTGTGTGTGTGTGTGTGCGTGCGCACTATAAGACTGTATAATAAATCATCTTCCATCAATTGAATCATCAACATCAATAACTGTAGCAGCTTTCACTGTATATACTATATTTACACACTTCATATACTTTGCATTTTTGCACTTTTATTGTTTCATTTTCTTAAATGTCTTCTATGTAACTCTGCTTGCTGCTGCCACAACCATATTTTCGCTTGGGGATGAATAAATATATCCTTTCCTAGCCTATCCTTATTCTATAATCCTATAATAATAGCAGATTCCACCTTTATCATTTGTCTCTACTTGTCTCACGCAGGGTGGGAAAAGGCAGAAGCACACCGGCACAAAGAATAACAAGAATCAACAGTCCTCAAAAAAACCCAAACTGAGTGGTAACAGCAGCCAGCTCCCCCTCAGCGCCTTCTTTAACTCCGTTAAACAGGAATCTTGACGTGTTGTGTGTTTGAAAGTCCTCCATGATGTTTCCTCGTGCACATGAGCATCAGCCCTATGTTGCCGCATTCAGGGATTGTTGTGTTATCAGGATCCCATCACTGGTAATTAAACACAAAATGCAGTCAAATTTTAAGATAATTTTTTTATTTGTTGTGCGTTGTGAATAAATGTTTATTGCTCCTCTTGGGAAGTGAATCCACTGTGTATTTAGATTTTTAGTGACCTCATTGTATATGAGGGTTTTAATCACTGTATTATGACCAGTCTACATGTAGTATGCAAGATACTTGTTTAATAATAAAAAATATTTTTATTACCTCATTATGAATGTATGTTATTGGACAAAACGTGTAGATAATGCAACTTTGGATAATAAAGACCAGACACAAGACAAACATGTGTAAACTGCTGTTCATTCTCCAATCAAGATTTATTATGGTATTATGGCAAAAATAATCTCTGCATTTAGCACTTCATGGAGATGTGTGTGTGTGTGTATATTCATTATTTATTCATACATAAATATTTATATTTCATATATATATATACAATATAAATAGTATGTGTATATATATATATATATATTAAATATTGTATATATACATATATATAAATACATATTCTAACATGGGATTAAGATTGATTTGACTTAACTAAAATAATAATGAAAGTCGGTCACGTTATGGCGGGAAACAGCGCCCCCTGGTGTGCTGACCGCGTAACAACTGATCCTATCTCAAAAAAACAAATGCCAATGGCGACGTGCAGCCGTTAGCGATCCTAATCTCGTCGACACTTACTCAACTGTCTTTTCAAATGACCCCGATGGCAGATAACGGCGCATTTGTACATTTCTTGCAGTGATTGCGTTTTGTGTTTCGTGCAGCCGCTGCGTTTCTCGTGCAGCTGGTTGCGCCAGTCTGTCCTCATTCATGCTTTGCAGATGATCTGGATTTGACTGCAGCGCCTTCTCCAAAGTTGAACTTTGCTAACACTTATATGCCAGATAACATCAGTGTTCAAAGGTTCAACAGCGTGTTCGCTGACGTGTGCCGTTGAAACCCTACCTGCAAGGTGGGAATCCACGAGTAGATTGTTCATTTTAATGCTCCAGACTTTTAGTGCTTTTCTTATTTCGCCCATTAACTCTCTTGATGTTTCCAGATGGCTTCTGCGTGGCAAAGCCTCCTATCTGTGCACCAGAGGATAGTGGACCATGGAGGTATGGCTGGTCCTCCATAAAGTTACTTTTGCTTTAGTTTGCAGTAAACCTGTATCAAATATAATAAATCTAGAATTAATAGAAGATATTCCCAGTTTTAACAACAAATTCTGTGTGTGTGTGTGTGTGTGTGTGTGTGGAGGAGGGGTGGGGTGGGGGGGGGGGGGGGTCAGCTTGTCTTTACAATGTATGCTTTGTGGCTTGTCACATGATTAGCCGCCATGCCCTTTTTTTTTTTTTATAAATGATAGGGGAGGACCCTTTCATTGTCATACTAAACCAGCTTTTTCACCCCTCAAAACTCAAAACGTTTGATTCTTCTCACGTTCACAACACTGCACACGGATCATCTGAGCTAAACATGAAGGGAAAAAAAAACTTGCAATTCCTGTGCAGACTAAACAAACCAAATGTGAATCAAGGCAGCTGTTTCAATGAATAATTCCAGCCAGAGAGGTGTGTCCTGTAATAAGTTTATTTGTAAATAGTCTGACACCGAGCTTTGTTATGTTCCAGACAAGAGAACAGACCCATGGCCGCTGGTCTACTCCCCCGTCCCGGTGGGACTCATCTTCCTGGTGTACCTCTGTGTGGTCTGGGCCGGCCCTCGTCTGATGAAACACAGAGAACCCTTTGACCTCAAAGTCTTTCTCATTGCTTACAACTTCGCCATGGTCGGCCTGTCGGCCTACATGTTCTACGAGGTGTGTTTGTGCTGCTGCTTGATCTGTTTTAATAAGGGAACCGGATCAATCATGGCTTCTGGTTCCTCTATGAGCAGATATGTTGATTTCATGAAGTAATTGTGTGAATATTTCCCAGTTCGTGGTCACATCCTGGCTCTCGAGCTACAGCTTCCTCTGTCAGCCGGTAGACTACAGCGACAGCCCGCTGGCAGTGAGGGTAAGCAGGTGTCTGTGACGCGTTTGTGCAGAAGTATGGTCTTTCACTAGATACAAGTGGAACATAATTAACATTAAAATGCTCCTACGGACATTAAATACTACGTAAAACTCATATTCCTCCATTTATTCCTTTCCATCCTCCAGATGGCCAAAGCCTGCTGGTGGTTCTTCTTCTCCAAGGTCATAGAGCTCACGGACACGGTGCGTACTTCTGTAGTCTGTAGTATCAGTGAAATTCAGAATTAGGAGTTAAAACTGTTGCTCTCATCTACGCGCAGATCGTCTTCATCATGAGGAAGAAGAACAGCCAGCTGACCTTCCTTCACGTCTACCACCACGGCACCATGATCTTCAACTGGTGGGCGGGAATCAAGTATGTGGCCGGCGGACAGTGTAAGTCAACTACTTCAGTCATGATAATATCATCTATATGTTTCTTATTGAACTCAAATCCCACGAAAAGACCCAAATAAAAAGGTTTTGTCCAATTTATATTTCCTCAGTTTTATGTATTCAAAACACATAAATGCTGTTTACTGGTGACATGTTCCTGTAGGTATTGTAGTTTATTCCATTTACTGCTGCGGTAAATGTTCTATGGCACTTAATCCAAACACCATTCATTCTCACTGAAGACATCATTTTTGGAAAAACAGATCACAAATATATAATTGTATTAAAGAAAAAGAAAAAATAAGCCTATGTAATATATTAAAAAGAGATGGGTTGAGGTTTTTTTTTTTTTTAATTGAAAAATAGTCCAAAGCACACAAATAAAACCAAAATAAGTGACTCCTGCAACAAAACAGCTGACTCAAACTTATGTTGGTTGTAAAACTTGACAAAAAGAACCAAACTAAGGTAAGATCTGTAAGATCATTACTTCTCCATCACCTTAGGGATCCAATGCTGGCCCATTGCACAGATGTTTTCATGAATGCACATACAAAGAGCTCAATTACTTCTCTAATGTGACAGAAATGCTCTAAAGCTAAATAATAACAAAAAGTTTTGCCATCTCTAGTGTCTTTTTGCGTCATTATGTTTATCTGCCGCCTCATTTACATCCTTTGATATTTAATCATTCACTATCAGTTTTTAAATGATCATTTCTCTAAGATTTTACAGACATAAAGAATTGAAAAAGACCATTTCTTCTTATTTATGCCCTGCAGCGTTTTTCATCGGCATGGTCAACACCTTCGTTCACATCGTGATGTATTCTTACTACGGCCTGGCGGCGCTCGGCCCTCACATGCAGAAGTACCTGTGGTGGAAGAGATACCTGACCTCTCTGCAGCTGGTGAGTGGGCTCATGACTCAGAAGAACGGTGACTGTACTCGCATGTTTGTGACGTAAACTGACGTGAACTTCACCCCTGAATGCCTCTCCAGCTGCAGTTCCTGCTGTTCCTCCTGCACTCCGGCTACAACCTGTTCACCGACTGCGACTTCCCCGACTCCATGAACGCGGTGGTGTTTGGTTACTGCGTCACACTCATTGTCCTCTTCAGTAACTTCTTTTATCAGAGCTACCTCAACAAGAAGAAGCAGAAATAAGAAGCAGGGGTGAGGCGTTGCACACAAACACACTGAGGTGTCATGGGAGGTGCTGCAGTACTCACTAGTGGCCACTAGGGGGAACAACACGCCCACACTGTGCTTCTTTCTCTTGGTGCTCATCATCAAGGGACAGATCCTAAATACAGTTAAGCTTAACAGTTATTTCATAGGTGCACATTATGTGTGTAATGTGAGTACTCTGTGTTTTATATATTTTATGTCAACAGGACTAGTTTGAAGCCCATTATGTGGGTGGAACGTGCAAGTGTGAAATTGTGGCCAAATTGTTACAGCGACGGCAACAGGAATGTGGATTCCTGAGTAATGAATGTTTATCTAAAATGTTCTGTAGTGATCCCAGCCAAGTGTCGTGAAGTAGCACATCACATGACATGGTTCAGCTACGGTTGAGTCAAGTATTCGGCGACAGCTTTATTTGAATCAATTCAACAATATAATCGTGATATTTTTAACAATTTGTTCTGGATTACTCACTGAGTCTTATTGTTATATTTCAGATTACTACCAGATGACAGTTATGAACATGCTTTAAATGTTGATCTTACAAAAAACAGCACGATAACTAACCTGCTCCAGCTTCCAGACCCTGGTCGATTCATATACGACCAGGTTATTTACAGCTAATTGCCTCTCTGCAGGGTGGATCTACCCAGGGGGCTTAGGGTGGCCTTCAAGTCTCCATGCCAGCCTCTTGCCACCCCGTGAACATTTCTATCGACATTCTACCGTCTCAGTGCATCCGCCCTCTCTCTCTCTCTCTCTGTCGCTCGACCACACACTCACCACACGTGAGCTTATTATTAACACCTGCATCCAACTGTGTCAACGTCCTGCAAAAATAGGATAGAAAACCGTGTTTGAAACAAATACTATGCTGGAAAATATGAATGAGTAGAGAAAAAAAACAGTGGCACTAATTGCTATGTTTAGGGGCTCGTTCTTAAATTTCTCAAATGAGGCCTTTTGGGTCGAGCCCTGCTGGGTAGAGCGACTACTCTGTGTTTTTACTGAGGAAGTGGATTAACTTACTGATCCCGGAAACATTGTGGCGCCTATACATTTTGAAAGAGCAACGGTCAGAGGTGTAAAAGCTGTTTATTCATTCACTTGGTGCCAGACCTTCGTGTTTATAGGGCAGAAACCATGTGGTCATTCAATTATTTACTTCTTACATTGAGAAATGACAAACATTTATATGATTGCTGGAAACAAACATTGAATGCATATAACAATGTGGTTTAGTTTCTCTGCACTGTTGCAGAATGAATGAGTTCAAACCCTCCTCCAGAGGTACATCTAAAATGCAAAAACAAACAAAGGAAATGCAAACGCATTTACTTCCTCCTGCGAAAACATCCGGCTCAATTATATATTCTTTTCTAGACTTCAGTCTGAAATAGATCGAAAGTTTTAGATAATAGAGAAAAAACTCATGAAGAGGTGGGAGAGGACATGACTTTTCCATTCAGGCGTCGTGTGGTGTTTGACGTTTATATATTAACATGGAAGAAGCTGCATGTGCACATGATGAGGAACTGAGGTTAGCAGTTGGCTGATTACCTTCCCCTGATATCACACTGCAGTTTGGAGCTGCTGTTAAAGTTCATCCTCTTCTCACAGGAAGTTTTATTTTAAGCAGATGGGCAGCAGTGAGTGAGCGTCCTGCAGATTGTGAGGCTTTGTGACTATATGTGTATAGATTTTTTATCTTATTTTATAATCCTTTATTAATAACGGATTCCACCTTTATCATCCCACAGGGTGGGAAAAGGCAGAATCTACATCTAACCGGCACAAAGAATAACAAGAAACAACATCAGACATCAGAAAAAACCCCAAACAGCAGACAGCTCTCCGTTAAACAGGACTATTGTGTGTTTGAAAGTCCTCCATGATGTTTCCTCATGCACATGTGCCTTATGGTCATAGATTATTGTTGTTTCATAGTCCCATCAATGGTGATTAAGTACAAAATACCAACACATTATTGTAATAGTTCATTCACCTTAATATTATACATCATTGTACATAATCATTACATTGTGAATAGTGTAGTTTTTTTTACTAGCAGTATGATAATTGTAATTATTATTACCACGATAAAAATGTAATGTTGGTAAAATGTAATGTAATATCAAGTTTGTAACTTTGGATAATAAAGCCCAAAATCAAGAACATCACCAGGTTTCCTGCCAGCTAATTGTTTTATCTTTGTTTATTATGTCAAAAGTAACAAATTATTTTGTATGATAAAAATACAACGTTATACAATGACTAACCGGTATTTTAATTTAATTGTTATATATATATATTTATAATTCGGTATGTCATGGTGGTGCCAGTAAAAGTTCTGGATACGTCTGACCCTGTGACATCAAAATGTTAATATTACGATTAAAAGTCCTGCGTTCAAAATGGAACCTGATAAAAGAACAAATTGTATTAGTGTCAAAATATACTTCAAAAGTAAAAGTACTCATTGTGCAGAATATTTGGGAATTATATATTATATCAATATAGTTTACATTACTGGATTACAAGTATTGATTCATCAATTTAATGTTATAGCTGCTTCAGGTGGGGCTAATGTAAATGAGTGTATTTACTGCTGGGTAGCTCATAAGTATGAGCTTCCCAGCTCATATACTTATAATGAGGCTAGCAGTAATAATACAACAACAATAATAGTAATGGTGATATTAATAATGTATAACTATTAATACATATTCAAGATCTTTGTAAATGTAACTTCAAGACTTTCTAAAGACTTGCTAGAGAGCTTACTCTTTAATAATACTCATTTAGTTGATCTATCTATCTGTCTCTCTCTCTATATGTCTGTCTGTCTCTGTCTGTCTCTCTATCTATCTGTCTGTCTCTCTATCTGTCTGTCTCTTTATCTGTCTATCTCTATATATGTCTATCTGTCTGTCTGTCTCTCTATCTGTCTGTCTGTCTCTCTATCTGTCTGTCTCTTTATCTGTCTGTCTATCTGTTAGTCTCTTCCTTTCTTCATGGACAAGAGTGGGATTTTATTGAATGACAAATATATATATAATATCATTAAATACATGCAATAACACAAAATAAAAGCAATAAATGGAAAGTAATGCAGGACTGAAAGCCGGCCCCGTGGTTGCAGGACGCAGCGCCCCCTGCTGGGCTCGACGTGCAACAGCAAACTGGTTCTGTCAAACAAAAAAAAAAAACTCCAAACGCAGTAGTGAAGACAAACAGGAAGTGATTCAAATCAGTTCTCAGTACTTTTTCTCGTCTGTCTTTCAAAGTTACTCAGATGGAAGACAACTCGCCATTGTAGCTATCCACGTGCGGTAGTTTTCGGTTTACTGAGTTTAATTAACTCGATCGGTTTCTGGTGCGGCGGGTCGCCCCAATCGACCTTCATTCATTCATCGTTGGACGAAACTCTGGATTTGGCCCCGGCGCGCGCTGCAAGGTGAATTTCGGCTAATAGGCTAAGTGTTGGCCAGCTAGTGCTCACTGAAGTTCACCGTTCAAAGGCCGGTTTCGAGGTTTGCGACCGTGAGTATATTGTTTATCATGAAAATCTACCGGGTTTTGTTTTATTTCCCTTTTCGGTCATTAACTTTCTTGAGGTTTCCAGATGGCTTCTGCGTGGCAAGGCGTCCTGTCGGTGCACCAGATACTGGTAGAAAACGGAGGTATGATGAATATTATTTTCCCTTTTACAGTTCAGTCAAACAATAAGCCAGTGTGTGTGTCTCTCTGTGTGTGTGTGTGTGTATTTGTGTAGGAGTCGGGAGATGCAGATGTGCTGCCCGGCTCGTCTTCACAATGACTGCTTTGTGGCTTGTCACATGTTAAGCCACCATGACACTTTTTATAAAATGGTATTATCTTGTAACAGTGGCGAAGGGGAGGGAAGAACAGGGGGGCCTTTTCATTGTCAGACCAAACAAAATAACAATACACCCCCCCTTCTCAAATTTATAAATGTTTTATTCTGATTTGGTTTACATTCACAATGCTGAACTGAGACACTGTGAAAACCTGGCATTTCCTGTGCCGACTAAAACAAAAGAAAATGTGACAATGTGCACTGCAGGGGAGCTTTTAAAACGTGTAATTCTAGCCACAGGTGTGTCCTGTAATATATGTATTTGTAAATAGTCTGACACCGAGCTTTGTTATCTTCCAGACAAGAGGGCGGACCAGTGGCCGCTGGTCTACTCCCCCGTCCCGGTGGGACTCATCTTCCTGGTGTACCTCTGTGTGGTCTGGGCCGGCCCTCGTCTGATGAAACACAGAGAACCCTTTGACCTCAAAGTCTTTCTCATTGCTTACAACTTCGCCATGGTCGGCCTGTCGGCCTACATGTTCTACGAGGTGTGTTTGTGCTGCTGCTTGATCTGTTTTAATAAGGGAACCGGATCAATCATGGCTTCTGGTTCCTCTATGAGCAGATATGTTGATTTCATGAAGTAATTGTGTGAATATTTCCCAGTTCGTGGTCACATCCTGGCTCTCGAGCTACAGCTTCCTCTGTCAGCCGGTAGACTACAGCGACAGCCCGCTGGCAGTGAGGGTAAGCAGGTGTCTGTGACGCGTTTGTGCAGAAGTATGGTCTTTCACTAGATACAAGTGGAACATAATTAACATTAAAATGCTCCTACGGACATTAAATACTACGTAAAACTCATATTCCTCCATTTATTCCTTCCTCCAGATGGCCAAAGCCTGCTGGTGGTTCTTCTTCTCCAAGGTCATAGAGCTCACGGACACGGTGCGTACTTCTGTAGTCTGTAGTATCAGTGAAATTCAAAGTTGTAAGAACGCAGGGTTAAAACTGTAACGGTATCCTCTCAACGAGCAGCTCTTCTTCATCCTGAGGAAGAAGAACAGCCAGCTGACCTACCTTCACATCTACCACCACGGCCCCCTGCTGTTCAACTGGTGGGCGGGAATGAAGTACGTGGCCGGCGGACAGTGTAAGTCAACTTTAGTCATTTTAGTCATTTAGTTGAGTTCTATAATGATGTATCATCAGAATCAGACCCATTTATTGCCATGTTTGTTTTCACATTCAAGGAATTTGTCCTGGCGGGAGGTGCATAACATTTAACATTTAACAATACACATTTAACTATAAACATAAATAAACAATAAATAAATGTGAATAAGTGAATGAATATTTACAATGAACAGTAGAATATAAAATAAAAAAAGGATAAAGTGACAAGTGTAGTGGGAAAGTGGCGAGTGTATTTAAATATGAGGCATGGGGGGGGTGTGCGGGGGAGTGACCAGTGGGAAATTGTCTGGGGGTGACAGTCAGTCAGTGGTGGACCCGGCCTCTGTTGATGGACACGAACAGTGTGTGTCCAGGGTGAAAGGGGTCGGCGATAATCTTTGTCGCCCGTTTCAGGGTCCTAGAAGCAAACAAGTCCTGGAGGGACGGCAGATTGCAGCCAATCACCCTCTCAGCTGAGCGAATGATGCGCTGCAGTCTGGCCTTGTCCTTGGCAGTGGCTGCAGCGTACCAGGCGCTGATGGAGGAACAGAGGATGGACTCGATGATGGCGGTGTAGAAGTGCACCATCATTGTCTTTGGCTGGTTGAATTTCTTCATCATGACGTTGTGTATGGACATTTTTGTCTGATGAGACAAAATTGTCAACAAATCCCATGAAAAGACTAAAACCAACTATACATCGACCCATTAACACGTTATATCTCATTCAACTGTACAAAAACTATTAAATATAAATACGTGAGCCACACTATTGCAATACATGGATACTGTAGTTTATTTTCAATGTGTATTAATCCACAACTTAAAGCTAACAGTGTCCTGCAGTTTGAATGTATTACTCGGGAAGAAATGGATTTTAGATTAAGTGCCACAGACGGGTTAGGAAAGTTGGAAATTATATGGGACGCACTTACTTGTGGTTGGCTTTAGTCTTTTCGGGATATTTGTTGGAAATAAAAATTAAAAAAAACAGCTATAGCATTATAGCTTGAGTTTGTGGACCCTATGAAAACACCTTTCAGAATTAACTTGTATTTTCTATTTTTAAATATATCTTAGGAGAAGGAGCTTAAGACAGGGTGAGATGTGTGTTTTTAGCATGACGGTATGATGTTTAATTTGAAAAATAATCAAAAAGAACACATGCTAAATGAAATGAAAAACAAGAGAGGCTGCTGCAACAAAACAGCTGACTAAAAAAACATTTAATTCACATGAACAAAGTAATTTTCTTTCATTCTTTATGCTCATTCATTCAAATTCTCATCTTTGTGACCAAATGCTTTCTGGTCCATTGGCATTGTTCCATTAATGCAACTAACAAAAGCTTAATTACTGTCTCATGGGAGTGAAACGTTCTGAAGCTAAACTGTAGCACTAAGTCTTGGCAACCATGGGTCTTTTTTTTTTTTTTGTCAGTCTTGTGTGTTTACTGCCTCACAAGTTTAAACTTGCACCAGCTCATGCCTAATTCACTCACTATCAGTACTTGCCCTTTGTAACACTTTATGTTGAAGTCATGTTTTATAAGTGCCCTCGTCAGACTAATCCATTCATAAGGTTTAAGAAAACCCTAATAAATGTTTATAGTCACGCTATAACCATATAACCATTGTGATTCATTTATTTTTAATGGTATACTATGACCATTTATGACAAATCATGACTGCTTACATTTTTTATTTACTATTCTATAACAGTTTTCATATTTCTTTCAATTTTTTGACATACTATGGCATTTTGTATGATTTTGTTTGACATAACATGGCAATAATGACGTAAAATACCAGTATTCTTTCTTACATACTATGATTTACCACAGTATGACTTTTTAATTAACCGTTGACATACTTTACTATGACATTTCTGTCATATTTGTACCTAGAAGTCTTTGACATGCAATGTTAAGAATTGTACAAAAAATGTTGCATACTACACTGACGTTATTGACATACCATACTTTGTTACGACATACTTGAAAAATGCCTGTTTAGAATGTCCTAAGCCCTATACACCTGAACTACATGTGAAGTGTTAACTTATCACACTGTTTATGTATTTATTTTTCACACATTCTTCTGTTTATGCCCTGCAGCATTTTTCATTTGCATGGTCAACACCTTCATTCACCTCGTGATGTATTCTTACTACGGCCTGGCGGCGCTCGGCCCTCACATGCAGAAGTACCTGTGGTGGAAGAGATACCTGACCTCTCTGCAGCTGGTGAGTGGGCTCATGACTCAGAACGGTGACTGTACTCGCATGTTTGTGACGTAAACTGACGTGACCTTTACCCTAAATAACTCTCCAGGTGCAGCTTTTTCTGTTCCTCCTGCACTCCGGCTACAACCTGTTCACCGACTGCGACTTCCCCGACTCCATGAACGCGGCGGTGTTTGGTTACTGCGTCACACTCATTGTCCTCTTCAGTAACTTCTATTATCAGAGCTACCTCAACAAGAAGAAGCAGAAATAAGAGGATTGTGTCTGCGTGAGGGATTTTTTTGTTCTGTCACCAGTTCTCAATTTTGTCCACTAGAGGGAGCAGCAGGCCCACAGTCTGGACGTTGTTCTCCTGGTGCTCATCGTTAAGTGACAGACATGTGAAACTAATGTGATAGATTTGAGTTCTCTCTGCATTTTCTCTGTATTTTATATAAAGTGTCAAATACATGGTTTAAAAAGGCATGATCATTCAATTATTTATTTCTTAAATTGAGAAATGACAAACATTTAAATGACTGCTGTAAACAAACTGTACATTTTATACATATAACAATAAAAGTAGGTGGTTTTCTCTGCATTATTGCAGAATTAATGAGTTCACGCCTTCTCCAGAGATAAATCCCCCCCAAAAAACACAACAAAATATGGAAATAAAAAAAATAATATTCCACTGCTAAAACACTGCAAAATTATATATTCTTTTTAACACTTCAGTCTAAAATAGATTGAAACATGTAGATTAGATAGAAAAGAGGGAAATCTTTAATTGCCATTCAGGAGTTTTGTGTTTGAAATGTATATATTAATGCTGAGAAACCTGCATGTGTACATGAGTTCTGAGTTTAAGAAATAAAGTATATGGATCTATGAACGACTTCACTAATAAGAAAAACGGACTCCTGTTTAATTTCTTTGACTCATTCCTTCATTTAAAGTGAGTAAAAATGCTTCATGTTGAGAGAAGGGAATGTAAATATGAGACATCCTCATGTATACAGGGCCATGAGCCTTAATGATGGGGAACCTTTGTAAATAAGTAGTTAATTAGATTGCAGTATACAGATAAATGGGTCAGAATATACAGGAAGTAGAGCCGAGGGGATCCAAGTGAGAGGAT
Organism: Cottus gobio; assembly: GCA_023566465.1. NCBI lineage: Eukaryota > Metazoa > Chordata > Actinopteri > Perciformes > Cottidae > Cottus > Cottus gobio. Next base: position 6,678,408 of record CM042217.1, read on the forward strand.
GAAGGCCGTAGAGTAGGTGTGGTGCCTCGCTCCAGTGTTGCTTTATGTCTCCGTATAGACGGAGGGCATGTGGCTCAGGCTGCGGTCGAAGTTGCCCACCTGGAAGAAAATGCTCTCCTCTGGGCTGGAGAACTGGCAGCCGGCGCCGCCTTGAAGCTCCTGGGTCAGGTTGAAGCCTGGTTGAAGAGCCGTTTGTTAAAATCATTCGTTTAAAATCACTCGTCGTCGGTAAAGTAAAGGTAAAATGTCCTCACCTGCAGTGCCAGTGTTGCTAGTGGACATGTGGTAGCCATTGTGCTGATGGTTAGTGTAGGCGTGAGAATCTCCCGGGACGTGGACGCCGCCGCCGACCGTCTGCTCCATCCGGTAGGCGTCTCCGAAATGGAAGCAGCTCTGAAAGCTGCCTTGGTATTCTAGGAAACGAGGGAGGAGGAAAGAAAAAAGGAGAACAATAAGACCAGACTTGATCAAGTGGGTGATTGTTTCCAAAGTCAGAAAAGCGTCCGCGCCATCCAGATGAAACTTAAATGTGGATCTTGAATCACGACAATGCTATATCTGTTTTTGTGTTAGTATAGTATGTAACATGTATCCCCATCGGCTCAGTTTGGACCGCAGGAGTCACGTTAATGGGAACGCCGCCTCGCCTGCAGCGCTTTTACGCAACTCCCCGACCACAGCGCGGTTAGAGAGACGTCCGTGTGTGGATCTTTACAGGGAAAACAGTGTTTAAGGCATTAGGAAAAAGGCTCCGGAGTGACAGCTGTGCCTGCCATGTCGGGGCGCTGAGAGACAGCTGAAGACGTGAGCCAGCATTTTGTTGGCTAATTCCGCTCAGGGAAAAGGCTTCCGGCTTGTGGTTTTCCCAACTCGGTCTCTACGACTCAAATCTCTCTCTGTCCTAAAAAATGCTCCGACAGAGCCACAGGGCAGTATCGGAGACAACTTCCTCCCTTTGAGGCCTTTCATGTGGGTCTGCTTGTAAAGCAAGGGGTAAATCCCCGCATAGGAAGTGATACAGCAGTAACACTGCATACTACTGAATCAGCTGCGACGTGAACAATTTTCAGGAAATTGAATTGAAAGGCCAATGAACATTTTCAAAATTCAAGCCAAGACAGACTTCCTGAAACGAGCCGCGTTCAGCCTCACCGTCGTTGGCAGCCTGATGGTGGTGATAGTGAGAGTAGGGCTTGTGGTGAGGCTGGACATGCTGCTTCTCCAGCGGAGGAGGGGGCGTCCCTGTTCCCTTCATTCCCGGAGACATGAGGGGACCCGACACCCTGGAGGAGACACAGAAAAGGGGATGGTGAAGCCAACATGGAAACCTCTCGCTCTGTTCGGTCCTTTCTAGACCGTCTCAATCATTCTCCTCGATCCAATGCTTCACGCTTTGCGACGTCTCAATCAAAGCAGGATGCACATGGCGGCCCGCTAACCGCACGGTCTGAGGAGCCCAGCGGAGCCGTCAGTGATCCCAAACACACAGAAGAAGAAACATTCCAGGCGTGTGGAAACTTGGGCTCCCCACACGTAATCGTCCTCCTACCACATATTATGATGTTAAGTCAACAAACGGCAGAGTGTGCATTCGAGTGAAACCAAGCCCACACACACACACACACACACACACACACACACACACACACACACACACACACACACACACACACACACACACACACACACGAGAATAAAACACAATAGTGTTCTTGAGATGACAATAAAGGTTTGTCCAAGTCATTTGAGAAAATTATCCAATCACATAAAATAATATCATTTCAATTGTACTATTTAAATCAAGTTTTCTTTAGTCTCAAGATACGAGGGTAAACCACAGTCCAGAGGTCATTACATTACATTACATTTCATTTAGCTGACGCTTTTATCCAAAGCGACTTACATGATATACAGTGTACAGTAGACCGTAGACACAGCAACGGTGAGCAATTAGGGTTAAGTGTCTTGCTCAGGGACACAACAACATGGAGTGGCTGAGGCGGGGTTTGAACCACCGACCCTCTGATTGAAAGACTGACTTGCTAACCACTGAGCCACAGTCGCCCCTCAAAGGTCAAAGCGGACTTTGTATGTAAAGTATGACATCAGAAAAAAAGTCTGTATTTATTCAGAAACTAAAATATGAAAAGGGAAAGTTAACAAGAAACAGAACATGACCCCTGATTTAACAACCTATTGTATACTTGACATTAACTTAACGGAACGGCAATCTGGTCCAAATCCAGACCGACTGACCAGCTCCCTTTTTTTAAATTATTATTATTTTTATAAAAAGGTCAGGTCTATTGGCGATCACCTCCCAAAATATTCAACAGCTACTTAGAACCCTCTCATGACTGCATATCAGGAATGCCAACACATAAACTGCTGCTGTGGAAGCATATGGTTTGCACTAGGCGCTGTATGAATGTGATGCTGCAGCCCTCAGATGACTGCACGCCGCTCGGCCTGGCTGGAGCCGGCCGTGCAGGAGGGATGCTGCAGCCCTCAGATGACTGCACGCCGCTCGGCCTGGCTGGAGCCGGCCGTGCAGGAGGGATGCTGCAGCCCTCAGATGACTGCACGCCGCTCGGCCTGGCTGGAGCCGGCCGGGCAGGACGGATGCTGCAGCCCTCAGATGACTGCACGCCGCTCGGCCTGGCTGGAGCCGGCCGTGCAGGAGGGATGCTGCAGCCCTCAGATGACTGCACGCCGCTCGGCCTGGCTGGAGCCGGCCGGGCAGGAGGGATGCTGCAGCCCTCAGATGACTGCACGCCGCTCGGCCTGGCTGGAGCCGGCCGGGCAGGAGGGATGCTGCAGCCCTCAGATGACTGCACGCCGCTCGGCCTGGCTGGAGCCGGCCGGGCAGGACGGATGCTGCAGCCGGCGGCACGTCTGACGTTGTTCACCATCTCCATCACACTAAAGTGCGAGAAGCTGCGGCCCGAGCTGAATATATTTTACACTTTACTTAGGTGTAAGAAATCGCTTCAGGCTCCAAATGTTTCTGCCTTCCTCAACAGAGATCATGAAACCGTGTATGAAACATATACTTTGGCCCGCTCTTTTTTATAAAGAAGAAGATTGTTTTTGCACCTGCGGGTCTTCTTTCTGTTTTCCTGTCTCACAATGTAACTGTAACAAACTGTCCAATATGAATGGATCCCAAATGAAATGTAGTGGAGAGATGGGCTTTGAGCCAATGAACACGTGATTATGTGTCAGGTCATCTGAATCTGGGATTTCAATTATAATGTCAACCAGTAGTGGAAATTTAGTCAAGGGCTGTACCTAAATACAGGTTTGAGATACATTACTTGAGTACTACAATTGTCATAGTCCGCTACATTTCAGAGGAAAACTACTTATTAATCTGTTAATTTTTTTAAAAGCAAATCAAATATGATGCATTCTTTAAGTTTAACTGAAAATAGCTTCATCTCAACCAGCTACATGACAATCCAACAATGTTAGATAACATGGAGACATGCATTATATATGCAATGAAGACTTTTACTTTGAAAATCCCTAATGCATTTTGCTTCATATCGTTTTTACTACTCAAGTAAAAGTATAAACACTTTTTAAACGACCTAAATATTTTCTACACCACTGCTAATCATAAAAATAAAAAAAAAGTTATATCACAATTTGCAGGATTAACAAATCAACTTAAAATTCAAATTGAGACAAAACTGTTCTACATTGAAGGTTTTCCTCACTTATCCACATGTTCATCTGGGCGTCACGTGGACGCGCTCGGCTGTGTGCGGACTGCACTTGACCAAACTGAGGGAGCCTATGTGGCGCCCGTAAGCTGTGGAGCAGCTAGCCGTTAGCCAGCGTGGGCTAACCCATGGGTTGGCAGAGGCCCAATGCGTGGCCATGTGTTCCTTCAGAGAGCGGCGTTCCCCCGGGAGCTGCTGTCAGCACAAACTCAGGAAACAGTTATACTGTTCATATTTTTACAAGCTGCCTCTATGTGCAGCTAAAGTGAATCATAAGCTAATCACTGCCAGCTGCCCCCAGCCTGGCTCTCGCTGCTCTCTAGCTCGCTCGCAACTCAGGCACGAGGTATGAGGGGAATCTTTCATATGCCACGTTAAGCTCTCCCCCGATATTCATCTTCGCTGACCATCCTGCACCGCTCCGCTTTTTTCCAGCCGGCCCACCCACTTCCTGTCCCGCTGCCATGAGAGAGTGAGTTGACCGCTGACCCGTTGATTCCTGAAGGTAAGAGTTGGAGGGGATTTTAAGGTGAGGCTATCAGATTGATGGACCCGATTTAATAAATATCGAAAGAGGTCGAGAGGTTAAAGAGAGCGTGAACAGACATGTAAAATACCCCTGTGTCCTGTCGACCATGACAGATGGATGGGACCTCGCGTGAAGACGAAGGAGATGGAGGCGACGGGCTGGATGGTTTTATGAGACCTCGCTCTCGCTCCATGAGAACACAGCTCGGGGACTTCGCCTCGAGTGAATGTTTCTGTGAGTAATGAGGGGAACGCTGACGTCATCCTGGGAGCGCGTTTCGATTCCTGACCAAACATCGGAGAAATTAAATAGTGCGAAGGTGAAAAGGACTTGCTACCTGGACCGCTGGCTGCCCTGAAGCCCCACAAGACCCAGACACACTGACCCGCGCTCAGGCATGCAGGCAACGGGCGGCGACCCCAACGATTGTCCAGGAGTCGATGTGCCGCATGACGGGATGGAAAGAAAGCTGAAGATTCATGAGCACCGTTGCTCCGCCGCTCGTTCGTCTTCCTTCACCTGCAGCGAACTGTCCCTCCAGGGAGCGGGGATCAGGCCCTGTCCTCCGCAGACCCTGCGTTCTCCACAAACACCCTCCGCTTCGCCTCTCATCTCTTCGACCATTAAGCCCCTCTGATGGATGACGGGGGCTTCTTTGGCACAGATTGGTGGGAACGCTTCTGGTTCTGGTTAGCGAGCTAAAGCATGCGCTCGAGAGGCCGACTAAAGCATCCCGGCTAAAGCTGAAGCTAAGCCGGCCCTGCAGGCCCCAGTGTGAACGGCACAGTCGGGGCTCTGGGTATTCCCGGCGCCCCCGAAAGCTCCCCGTTAGTCCCAGAAAGATAACTACCGTGCTCAAAACAAGGAATTTGACAGTAAATCGTCTGAGCTAACCATTTGTGTCGACGGGTTAACTGAAGACTACGCATTAATAGCGAGGACCACAACATGAGTGACTGACCACAAGCTGCCGTGGGCGACGACGACCTCTGAAACCTTTTTGTTTTAGGCTGTGAGATTGACACTCATATTTTGGATCCCTGCAGAATGATAATGGCTGGAAGACAGACGGTGCAGAGTTACTGCCCTTCAAGCCGGCGCTCTTAATGCGGCTCTGTGCCGTCTCTGCCGCCACTCTAATTCAATTAGCCCGTGTCAATCACTGCCGAGGTATCAAGCCACCTCGGACTAATATTTGCGGAGGGGCTCCAATATCAATACGCAGGTAAAAGGCTGGAGACTCTCCCCTTCGCAATTATATAACCGCACATGGCCGACGCAGTGAATGACAACATTTACCACCCATCTCTCTCTGTGAGCACAGGCCGCCGTGGTGGAACAGCCATCCCTGTGAGAGAGGCCCTACATTCACAGGCACTTGTGCCACGCCGATCGCCAAATGTATTTTAACTGGCATATTTTAATATTAGCTCCAGAAAAATGACACTGGTATTTACAAAGTAAAATGAGTCTAAATGGCCCATTTCAGCCAGAGCAAACACATTAAGCTATGAGGTCAGCGGCTGCCACAGTAGAGGCAGGTTAGTTTGATAATTTTGTCAAAATGTTTAATGTCCTGCTAAACCGTTTGGGAAAAACAAGTGCGGTGCTGATATTGACCTTGGCAGCCGCCTGTATACTCAAGGCTTTAAACATGTAAATCAAATGCTCCATCTTCAGGCAAATGTGAGTAGACGTTTCATGCTCGGCTGGTTGTGCTGTAGGTCCCCTGCCACAACTCGCCTTTTTTTTTTATTTTTTACTCCTGACCCCACCCTCTGTCCACACTCTGTGATGAACAGATATGGCGCTAAAGTACGTGTGTGTGCATTTATGGCTGCTTCTGGGTCAAACATCTTGATTTGATGAAATCTGTAAATTGGGAAACTGCGTCGGCTTTTGAGCGTTGTCATCGCGTCGAACGTACGGCGGAGCTTTAAGGTCGGGAAGGAACACGGGAGATTACTTATGTGGCATAAGAGGCACTTCAGTTACATAACGGGGATTCTCACTGCTAACCCACACACACACACACACACACAAGTTCAGATGTTCCTCATCAAGCACCCAAAGGCACAGACCCGCGTCTCACATCCAATAATGTAACCCTGCCGGTGCACCCGCCGTACCAGCGTCCCCTGCTCGGGTCCTTTTCACTTTCCATTTCTCTCCTCACGCTGGTAATTGTGCATGCCGCGGAGAAGGAGGCACTGGGACCACAAAAAGGTAATTCCAGCGTTTCTGCGCCTGCTTTCAGGGCTTGAAACAACACATCGCCTTCCAGATGCTTCCAGGCCGACCTGGCGTCTCGGAGCGGCGCTCGGACGTTTACATCCAGACGGTTTTCTCTGCGCCGGCCCGGCTGCACTGTTTGTGCTGGAAGTCGAGCAGTCTGCTGCGCCTCACACCCCAATCACACGCAATCATGTGTGTTTCCTGGATAAGCTATATGTAAACTCCACTCACACACACACACACACACACACACACACACACACACACACACACACACACACACACACACACACACACACGTACATATACATGCAAGGCTCTTAGAGTAAGAAGGCCATCAAACCTCATTCTGTCATACGTCCATGCTGTGTATACACTACCATAAAAGTGTATATACACACACAGACACCCAAAGAGCGGACCACAGAGGTAAAAGAAAGCATGTTTACGTAACACAATCACTTTTGTAACACAGGGTTTATGACGCTTGATTCCATCGCCTCTTTCTCAATGTTATTACGCTGTAAAAGACTGTTTTCCTTCCCTGCCTCCCTGGTTTTCGGCACATTGTTTAGCACAGTGCACACGGTGCCTCCTGACGACACGCGGGCTCTGTAACTCTGCTCTTGGGGGAAATCATCGACATTAATAGGAAACATGCTGTGCGTCTCACACACGAAGAACAACACACACACATGAAAATAATTGTCCTTTTCAAGGGTCCTTGAGCATCTCGATATGTTGCAGGTTTTCCATGCACTCTTGGATACCCGGTTATCTAATGTGAGAGGTAGCTTTCTAAAAAACTACATTTAGTGCGGCAATTAGTGTGTTCTCGTTACAGTTAATTAATTTCTTCATGAAATTTACAAAAATATAAAACAGGACTGACTAGAAACTGCTTTATTCTTTGCCAAATATGTAACAATACTGGTACACTCATACTTTTCTTTTTACAATTGTCTTCAAAATGCATCATCTTGTATGGTGTAAAAGTATCTACTGAAGTAGATGGTGGTCTGTTAAACAAACACCAGTACATTGTTACACTATGGATTGTTTGGTAATGTTTTGTAAAACCCCAAACGAGGATCTTTAGACAGTTTTCGTTCATTAAAGTGCAAATCGTGTCCGGCCCAACGGGTTCGGTCATCGCATCGATACTCTCCTATCCAGTGGAGATGGGGGAAATTATCAAAACAGAATCCAGTGCCAAAAATAGAGTTAGTGATGTGTCACGTTGACCCTGCGGTGACCAGCACAGCCCCTCTTCCCACGAGGGATGTCTTAGGGGGGTTGTGGAGCCGAGTTTGTTTCCAGTAAGACGGCCAAATGGGTTTGTCAGCAGGACTGAGAGGCTTAAGCTAATATGATCTAAGGGTTCGGCCTGCGGATCTGCCTTGCTTCAGGAAGATAAATAGGTGAAAAGCAATGGAAACGCAGTGGGTCATTATTAGGGTTGATATCATTATACTATCAGTGTGATTAAAAGAGGAAGAAGGTTGTGTGTTTCTATAATTATACGGATACTGATATGTTAATGTGTGAAAGCAGGGTCTTTATCCACTGAGTGTTTAGCCAACCTCAGCTTAAGATGTTGAACCTCACCAGTCTGTGATGTCACATGGCTTCTCCACACATGTTTGAGTTTATTCAATCAGAATGGAGACTGTGACAAAGCCTTACATGACTGTTTTGTAAAATGTTCCACTTATTAATATGGAAATGTACGATAATACCAGATTGAATGTTTGTGTTTCCCACCCTTCGCCTCCCCTGGCGGTGACAGGGTGAGGATGATGCATCTCCACAGCTGAACACGAACACGTTGCACATCCGTTGACTCACCCGTCTCTTGTGCTGTCCATGGCGGCCAGCGGGGACAGGTGATGAGGGCTGCCGAGGTCCCGGTCCAGTCGGTGTTGTCGGGAGGGCAGGTCAGCGGTGGAGCCGGAGGGGTTGGGGGGCGGGGAGAGGAGCTCCACCGAGGCGCTGTGATGGGGGGTGCCGGAGCCGGCGTACAGGCCTGAAAGACAAACAAAGATAATTCAGTAAACGTGCCAAATAAACTCAAGGGTCCTGCGCTCCGTCTTTCCTTTGAGCAAATTAAAAGCCATTTCAAGGCAACGGGATTTTGTTTTGACAACCTTCATCCAATCAGAGAGCTTTTGCAAAGTAAAATAAAATGCTCTGTGTTTGCACTGTTTGTAATTTAGGGTACATTGTTTGTGCTGCCACGGGGATTGGCCTCGTTTGTCCTTTCAGCTGTTTTGTTCTCATTAAACAAGAATACACTAAAATGTTACACGTGTTTGAATGCTGTCTTTGAAACACAGGGAATATGGTTACTGTATAGTTATGGTTATGTTAGTTAGTACATGCAGGCCTATAAGTCATGTATTTCTGCATGCACATATATCATTTTTGATGAACATTTTGTTTACACAGTGGACTGCAGGGGGCATTATTTTCATGTGAAGCTGGCTGCATGTTGCCAGCTTTTCTACTATTTCAAGCTGTGGACTCCAATATAACACAGATCATTTTCCTATTCAGAATGCACCGCAAACTAGGGCTGCAACTAATAATTATCACTGTATAGATTTATGATTTCTTTTGTCTGACCAATAGCCCAAAACCTAAAAGTAGGTCATTTTGCAGACGTATGAAACTGGTATAATAATGATGTTTGACAAGTTTTTACTTGTGTAATCTGCTGCTCCTTGTTTCTCCAGAGAGACAACTACCAAATCATAGTGAAAAACAAGAACGAGAAACCAAGTCTGGTTAAGAAAGGTAATGCTGGAACTCTACTCGTTCTCCCAAAAACACTAAATCTACGGTCTCCATCTTCTGCTCCGTTTATCGCCTGATTTCTTTCCCAGCTTCCAGGAGGAGAGCGACGCGCTGACTGTCTGGGGCGGTTAACCAGCGACGAGAGGGGATGACAGGAGATGAAAGGAAGGAAGAAAAGATCGGTGCTCCTGGTTTTGCCGTTTCCAGGCCCAGCTGTTCTCAAGTGGAAGCATGCTGGGGCCTGATCTGACAGCACTCTCAAATGGTTACAAGCTTGATTCATTACCCCCAAATCATCAATCACAGAGCTTAAATGTTTTCCCCTTTAGCCCCAACATCTGCTACCAAACCGGCAAAACAGTCGACAAATAATGGCTGTGATTGCCTCAATTTCTTCGCTAGTTCCTTGTGGAGGGAGAGTGAAAAGGACCTGGTGGTACTGATGGGTTAGTAGAGGATTATGCTCTGAAGATCGAGTTCAGGTAGAAAGCTCTGTGAGGAGGGATGTGGAGAGAGATATGGGCCATTCAGCACAATAGCAGGAGCACATAAACTCCTGCATTAAAACTATGATAAATCCTTCCTCTGGGTAATCAGGGAACACTCTAATTATGCTCCATAAAACAGAGAGCGGCTTCTCGTAAGTCTCGCTGCAGCCATGTGAATGAGAGCAGACTTATTAACCGGCGAACAGGAAAACAAGTTTATCTCTGACTGGAAGCGTGACTCATTTTCTGCTCCACAAGTGTTAATGATGGGATAGCTGCCCACTTTGCTCCACCTCTTCCATGCATCCCATTGGCCCCGGGAACAAAGTGAAACTCATGCAAAAATCGGGATCCTGAATGCCAACTCGCCACATTTCTTTGCTGGCCCTCGAATAACACTGCATCCCCTGAACGCTTTGGCATCGGCTGCTCCTCCGGGCTTTAAACCATTTAAAACAAGAGAGCGAGCAACATCCACTCAGAAACAGAGAGAGGCCGAGGGGGAAAGAAGCCAAGGCTCAGAGGCCCGGTTCCACATCCAAAGACAAGTTGAGCGTACACAGTCGTCAACGGTGCGCGGAGGTCCAGCAACAATAACAGAGAGCAACGGGGAGACTGGACAGAGCACAGGCAGAAAACAAGGACAGATGTGTCCATAAAATGAGGGCGCTGCAGGGAGCCTCTCTCTTGTCTTTAGGATGGTCATAAGCTATTCATCTCTCTCTTCTTCCCAAGAAGCGTTGACGTTTGGTGACGGTCGAATTCATCAATTAGAAGAAAAAAATGGAAAGTTTAAAAGGCCACATGTGATGAATAAAAGTTTCCCCTTTGTAGCGGTTCATAATGGATTTAGCAGCCTTCGCATGACAGGATAACATGATATGGTTATAAAATACAAACCAAACAAACAAAGGTGCCAGGTTGTAAAACTTCCATCTAAATGTTGTTATAAAATGTGTATAATCAATTAAAGATAAATCATACCGGTGTAATTTGTTTGTGTTTTGACAAAAGCGCCCTAAGTATGATTTTTACTGCCTGAAAGCACAGAATTACCATAATACATCTGCAGGAATGTTGACATTGCTGTTGATGACCACCAATGACTCAGTGATTGCTTTGCCAGGTGGTCGGACCCCACTAGCCGGCCTGTTCTTCTGTTTTGGAACAAATACTCCCCGGCCGTCGATGTTTTGAGACATTAACCGTGGTTGAGCAATTCAAAATGTGAGCGCAATGTCCCTTGCACTCACATTTTGAATTGCTCAACCACAGTTAATTGTGCTACTTCTGGTATCATATGACATGTTGCATGTATCCAAGCCCGAAAGGAAATGATAAAATATGTATTACTCATTAAAATGTTATATTTTGGAATTTATGCCATAATAATTCACTTTTTGTGAATGGAAGCTGTCTCATGAAACTTAAAGTCAACATAGATTAAATTACAGCGTAGACACTAGATTTGTGGTTTGAATTATTAAAAATGTGTAAGATGTGTGCGATACGAAATGGTTAGTGTACGATAGTAACTTTTGAACAAACGTGTGCCCTGTACAGCCGAATCTATCGTAAAAATATGATTTGTAGATTACTACACACATCTTTTTGGAAAAATTATGTTTTTGAGAAATGGAATTTGTACTAAACATAAGGTCCCTTTGAGTTATATGGTTCTTCACCTCTATGAAAGGACAACACTATTATTTGGTTAAAATTCTATTATATGGAATAGGGGGAAATAGCACTGACCCAGGATCAGGCTAGATAGTAATTGACACATTTCTTCAAACAGAAAAAGCCAAATTGGAAGAGAGATTTGGGAAAATTATTGATGATGAATGTCTTTCTCAAACATTTATTTAGTGTTGCAAATCTTCCCAACTTCATGGAAGGTACAGAGAGAAAGTAGAGACTTCGATGCAGAAACAATATCAGATTACTGAATGCCTTCATTAAGGGGAAGAGGTTAACCAGGGTGTTAGATGACAGAGCGGCATCCTGTGTGTGCACCTGTGAACATGTCTTGGCCCAGTCCAGGGGAACGGCCATCTTTGCCGTTGTAGAGGTGCTGCGAGGAGGCGGAGCTCTGGAGGTGCTGCATGGACAGACAGTCACTCAGGACGTCCTGCTCCAAGTGAGGACAGGGCCGAAGCTGTCGACGAAACAAAACACAAGAATAAACAGAGAATGTTTACAAGAAATGATGTTGAGTCACTCCATCTGGTTTGCAACATTACACAAGGACAAAACACAGCCTCGGTACTGTCTATTTGTAGGCTGGACTCTATGTGGGGTGTGCTTTTTCTTTTTCTCTCTTTGTGCAATAACGTGATAGTAATGTTAATTTGAAACAGTAACTCATCAAATGAGAATACATTGTCAGTCAGGGGGAACCGGAGGACTCCTTTTTGAGTCATGCGTTGGCCTTGGACATCGTGGGCAAGTGATCACTGTACCGACTCAGAGCCAACGCAAGATTGCTTCTGTTTCCCTCGCTGCCAACAGTAATGGGGGCAACTGAAGACACATTTCAGCTGGAGAGTCGCTCACACGCAACGCAGAAGAAACCTAAACCTAAGGAAACCTATGTCAAAGGGACATCTGCCTTATGGATCAGAGGAACAGCTGACCTCTGGTGTATACATCCTCTCTGTAATGAAACATTACACAACCTTTACTCAGGAGATTCACCTTCAAAGAACCTGTACATGCAACACTGTCTATAGCTGGTTATCAAAAGTAGGCATTTTAAACCAACAGTGTAAAACAGCATGGCGTGTCTGGTGAAAGAGGAATCCAACAAAAGTCTTAATGGCGTCAATTTGGCTCCAACATGTGGACAAGATCTACGACAGTAGATTTACTAGGCGTTCATAAAAGCCTGATGTGGATCATTCTTCTCCAACAAAGACCTTCGTCGTTGTCCACAAACTAATGCATCATCGATGAGCCACGATGTCGCACTGGGTTCTTTAATTGTGAGAAACAAATGTGCAGTTACACTAATTAACTCACCACCATTGTAATTCAAATCAAACCTTTTTTATTCTCTACCGTAATGGGTTCAACTGCTATATAATTTAAACGTATTTATCATGCTTTATACATACAAGGAACATGTTTCTTGTTTTAATTCAGTGACGCGTACATTTCCACTGAGGAAAAGCCCAAGTTTGAACTTATAGTGTTGAACTGGCTCCTAACCATTTGAAGCCAGCATTCTTGGCCTGAGTTTATCAGAGGGGATAAAAACCTGTCAGTGTTGCTGTGAGTCATTCGGACCAGCAAGTGTATCTATAAAATAAAGTGCTCCGGTTACAGATGACACGGTTGGTGTTGTTCAAGGTTTTGACATCATCATCACGATCCTCATTGCAACCCATAAATCTGGCCACCTGTTCCCCTGCGTCCGCCTGTCCTTCCGTCCATCCACAAATCCCGGCTTTGTTGTTCCACAAAAATAAATTCCACACTGGACTGTGGTCAGAAACATTCTTCGGCATTATCACAACACGTTGCTCGACCCTCTGACTGTTACCACAGAGGTCATCGACGGCGATGAGCCAAGTGGACGGACAACAACGTTATCCGTGCGTGACTTAAATATTTGAAGACCTTCTGCCTTTTACACAGCCATCATCATCCACGATTTCACACTCAGATACTGTATCTCAGTAAATGTGTATGTGCTTGTTCTCCTGCGGATCCTTATGAGTGCCCTGCAAAACATTCATCCTGTGTAATTGGGGTATGTTCTCCCAACAGTTTCTCTGGGCCGCTCCAAGAGTGGAGTAAGAGCGTTTGTTTGACATTTGTCCATAACATCTGGCCACTGGGGTATTCCACAGCTCAGCTTATTAACAATGCTACAAGCACACATGTGTTTCCCTTTACGGCGCTAAGCAAAGAAACACATCATCCAGACTGCCACTATCCAGCCCCTTCCACAACAATGAGCCCATTCTCTGTTATTTACTCGCTTCCAGTCAGGGAAAGAATGGACTTTAGACCATGAGCACGACAGAAATGTGGTCAAACCTGATCTATTGTTGGGGAAATTATTCTCAAAAGACGCCCCTCTACCCGGCCTCCCAAGCCCTCAATTAAACCATTTAGATGGATCTGCAGATAATGTACATCAGAGGGGGAGAGATTACATAAAGTGGTCTGTATGTAAGACCTGTAGCCCGACCGTATCGACTTGAATTAAGTCGTGCTGGAAGCTGACACAGTAGCTCTTGAGCAGGGCATCGCATAGATCTACTCACATAGATATGTACTCCTATTAGGATTTGTTACGACAACTGTTTATTTATATTACTTGATTTTTAAAATATTTTACTTACTGTGAGCAATGCTGCTGTAATCCTGTAATTTCCCCACTGCTGGACTAATAAAGGATTATCTTATCTTATCTTAAATGTAACGTAATACAGGATTTTCTTCGTTGTGGCTTCTCTTGAAATCACTTTTCCCGTGCCATCACTCCCTCGTAGGAGATGTCTTACCTTTCTACGCACCTGTTGCTCTTTGGCCGAGTGGATCTTGACGTGTTTGCGTAGGGAGCTGGGATCGGTGTAGCGCTTGGTGCAGCCAGGGATCTGACATGCGTACGGTTTCTACAAGCAGAGAGAAAGATATAGTTCACACACCAGGTTAAAGTGTGCAATACGCTCAAATAAACATTAGTAAAAGGGCCGAGACACAAGGACAAAAGTTGGGCAGATATTTAAGAAGACACGACAGAAATTGAGTCTGATTGCAGCCGCGGCGAGGCGTTCATGGGTTTACGTAGAACAAGGAACTACTAGCTTTTTGCTTTGCCCAGTAACGTTATTGTCCTGTTCATGTCAGTCAAAGCAGTGGCTATGAGACAACTAAGCTAACCATGTGCTCAGTGTCACATTAACAGAAGTAGTGTGGACCAACTCGACTTCTCCAGAGTTCCCGTCTGCTCTCCTCCCGGCAAAGTAGTCTGCCAGCGGCGGGGAGGGAACATACCGTAGATCATAACTAGTCACAACCAGCTGTGCGTTGAGAAAGTAGAGAAGAAGTAAAAGTGGGTGCCTTTGTAGCCCAGCAGCCAATCAAAGCAGCGGCGTTCCATAAGGACACGCCCGCCACGGCTGCAATCAGCCTCTACTGACAGAAATTGGGAAATTAGGGTGTGAGTATGCAAAATGTATACACAGGAAGTTTGAAATCTGTTAAAGTAAAAGGCAAAGTTCAAGTCCTACCTTTCAGCTGAGAATGACAGAATTTGAAGTAAGAAGAAGGGGGGAGGAAAGCATGAAAAAGAAAAAAGAAAAGATCCATTATGAAATAATCAATACCAAATAATCTTTCTGTAACGTTTTTTTATTTAAATCCGGGAAGCGAGTGTTTGTTCTATTTCACTTGCTGTTGCATGTATATATATGTATATCCTCCTCTTGTGTAGTAACAAAGCCAGATATGTTGATACAGACATCAAAGCGGAACAAATTCTATAACTACTTGACAATGTGTGGAAAAGAGCTATTATATAGTAAGAAATCATGTTTTTTACAAAAATATGACTATGAAATCTTCTGCATTGGATTTCTGACCAACGAAAAACATAATTAGCATTACTACTTTATACATTCAGTCTGTGCATGCTGACCTACAGACGGCTGTAAGGAGGGAGATGTAAGATTGGAGTAACGGACGTGACATCTCTGAGACGCCTGCACTGTCATGGACTTTCCTCATCATTTCACATTCTTCTCATTAACCAAACAAATATAGCACGTAGCTGATTGAGCGATTCTTTTCTCCCCTCGCGGCTATTTTTATTTTTTCATTCTCAGGAATATAAGTTGGCCATTAAAGTGTAAGGGGATATGCGTCTTTATTAGCTCTGCCTCCATACCTTAACCTTCTCTGTAAATAAGCCATTGTTATTGCAAGGCGCTTACAGTGCCAGTCATCTCCACCGTGTTTGTTTTGCAGAGCAACGCACCCAATACGGCGAAGAACCTTGAATAAAAAAAAAAAAAAAGAATCTAGCACAACTTCTGTGTAGAATAAATACCATTAAAGCTTGAAAATGATTTTCTCTCAAAGTGCTTTTGGCAGTGCAGGCAGCTGGGCAGGCACAGAGAAAATACCTTAGCGGGGTGTTAATGTGAAGTTATAAGCATCGGGGTCCCAGATTAGCTGTATCACTCGCCCTTCTGTGGAAAGAGTGGTGAAGAAAATCCCCAAATGATAGAATAACAAGTCTGCATTCAAAATTCGGCTTAAGTAAAGGGTCTGAGTGATTTATTATAACGTGTACCAAAAGCATTGGCGGATGGCCAATACAGCAAGGAACACAGGGTGAAAAAAATATGGAAATATAATAAAGTTAAATAATAATAATAAAGTTAAAATCCAATATCTATTTCAATTAAAGTTTTGCAGAAAGAGTGAACTTGAGCGTGTACTAATTAAAGAGATTCCCACTGTTTGCCTACAGCTCTTTCTAATTGCTCAGCATCACTCAGGTTTTATGCTCTTTGGCTTCTTCAGTTGCTCATATAGCCTGAATCCACCTCTCTGACTTATGAAATAAAAAAGGTGATGTCCTTTCCATCGTGTTTAGGAAAAATAGACACTCTTTAAAACAAATGAACTGTTGCCATACGAATTAAGAGCAACCTGTTAACAACTTTAAGGCTCTCAAAACAGGTTTCGAGGAACACATTTCCATGATGTGATTTATCTTGTAAATAATCTTCTGTTGAAAAGTAGTTTGGAGAGTTTTGTTGTAAATATGGAATCAAATCAAAGTTTATAGGATAGAGGTTTGTCGCATGTTAAATTGCTATAAATCAATAAAAGTGAATGGACTTTACTGAGTATGGCTCCGTGGAAGCAGAGCATGTATGTTTACATTATTTTAATTTTGGATTCATATACACACTACAGGCTTTACTAACTGACATGCAGGTTAGAGCATGTAAATAGTATTAGTATTAGTTTGACTCCTAATACTAATAAAAATAACATCCTTGATTTCCAGGGCTATGGTTGACATCATTGTTTTGGCTAGTTGGCATGAAGCTGGTATGTGTATACTTTTTCAGGGATCCCAGATTATTTTCAGCTAACAAGTAGTAATCTCACACATGTAAATATTGACAATAAATAGTTGCTAAGAGAAGAAAGTACTTGAAGCTGAGGTGAAACGGTCAAGTTCCCTGAATTGTGGAAAAAAAATCCCAAATCCCTCAATTGTAACAAAAGAAGTTATTTGCTCCCGAGCTGTGTCGGCGTGCGGGTGGTGATAAAGTGAGGTATTTGTAGGCTTACTGAGACATGACGAGTGGCAGCGATGGCTGACTCAACCTTTCCCTCCCCGTGCACCGGTCAGGGAAACAGGCGCAGCTCTGTGTGATCTCGCAGCTCCGATCCAAGTCCGTTACGGCCCGAGCTGCGACTCGGCCTCATGGAACCGATCGTTTAATGATCGGTGGCGTTTCGCTGCCAGCGCGGCGAGAGTGAGCCCGCCGCGCCGCTCACTGCCTGACAGCAAATTAACGTGCAACACTTTGGAGACGTGGAAATGGGCATTGCAACTTGGCTTTTAATGCTGGTGCAAAAGGGAAGGAGGGTGCAGAGACATCCACGCGTACGCCGAGCGGACATTCGTTGCCACTGACGTTTTGATTTGGCGTATACTCCAATCCCTGAGGGAACGTGGTAGGAACTAAATGCAGCTTGTACCCAAACACATGCAAACATTTATACACCCCAGTTTCATGCAGCCGTGCCTCCTGCAACACAGCGACCACCCAGACTATTTTAACTGCTGGCCCGAGACAGGTAAACAAGCATCTACTCTGGTGAGAAAAATCGGGGAGGTGAGACAGAGCTGAGGCTTAGTTTCTGACCGTGTCCAGGTGAGTACGCTGGTGCTTGGCGCGGTCGCTGGAGTTGCTGAAAGCTTTCTGGCAGCCGGGGTGCTGGCACAGGTACGGCTTCTCTCCTGTGTGGCTCCTCAGGTGGATCTTCAGGTTCTCCAGACGTGAAAACGCTTTGTTACAGCCTTCGAACTGTGGGAAAGGGGAAGACCGCACACATCTGTCACAGCTGACGCAGGAAAGACGACCACAGACGAGCAGGTAAGCACAGGACCACACAAGGAAATAAACAAACACCCACGTGCATGCACACACACACACATAAATCAATCAGTGTGAAGCGGGCATATTCTGGGAAGAGGTGGGCTCTGTATTTGTGCACTTCTGTGAATCTGAAAGAAGCTGTCCCACTCTTTCCCAAAGTCCCTTGATCACTCGCACAGCTGGAGGAGTTCACTCTGCACCACATATTCGTCACCAGCTATGGAAAAGTGAGAGATGCTGAAGAACATGGGTGGTATAATTGCGAGCATTTTTTTCTCCATGGCTCTTGAATTACGTAGCCAATCCAGGGATCTCTGTTAAAAACCACATCCACTCGAAAGACTAGCGGCATTGTGTGACAGCGCACCTGCCTCGAGGCTGCCGCGGCGTCTAAATTGCAGGGGAAACTGGAGCGTGTGCCGTACAGCGGAGGTTAATGGGCTGTAATGCATAGCATGAGATAAGTGTTCTGCTGTGTATAGTGCACTAGACTGACAAGTGACAGCGGCTGTAAACAGGCTCATATCCGACCCAGCTTGGCCTATTTGATCCAAACCACTCAGCCAATGAACACCACAGATTTGTTAACATGTGAATGATTCATGAGGCTTCTCACATATCCACTCCTGCTCTTGAGCAGAAAACACGGCTGATTGGTCGACGAGGCGGTGCATGTCAGGACCCCCTGCAGGGGCCGCTGTGCAAAGAGTCACACATTGCATCGAGTGCATCGTCGTATGGGAAGCATAGCTCAATGTTACTTATATCTACCTCGGGTTAAACTCATTTCTGTATTCAGCAGCTGGACATCAATATACTGAGGCTGTCACAGGAACACAAAAGGAGCAGGCGAAGAGCTCATGTTGGCATCCTTCTTCTTTACTGCCACTTGCCTGTCACCGTATAAGGCCTTCAGATGCATGGCTTGTATGACTGTACATACGAGGGGCACAGGACAGGTGGAGGCGTGGAGACAAAAGAGCACCAAGACAAAAGGTAGTGTCATAGACCCGAAGAGTAATAGATGTGAAAACTGGTTCCGCAAACGAAAGCAACTATTGGCCATTATTCCAGGAACCATGGTACCAGAGGAACTTAAATCAGGAACTAAAAGTCCCTTTTGTGCATCGGAATAACTGAAGATTAGACAAATTAGGTTGATGACGAATTTAAAAAGAACCAACGGCTTTACTCATTCTATGTCAAGAACCGAAATATGAGGTTCAAAACACAGAAACAAGGAACCAGGAAGGTATTCAGTCTAATAAAAAAACAAGGTGCGGTTACTCAGACTTTAAACTCTTAAGTTTCCCCTTAAATGTCAGACAATATCTCCTAAAATATCAGCTTACCCTCTCTTAGGTCTTACCTAAAACCAATTTCTTGCAAGGGGCTAAGCTGACCTCAGTGCGAATGCAACTTCATTTACAAACTGTTTGGAGGCGCTGCGGCCTCTACTGTCCATTGTAGCCTGACCTTTAGTGAAGCCTGCTGACTACAGCTCAGGTTACGGCTAAGGAGAGAGTGACACCATTCTTCTAATAGGCCTTCAGCTTCATCTGGGCTCAATACTCATCCCTGGTCTCCTTCATTCACTCGCACAGCACAGGCCGGGCCTTCTATTCACAGAGGCACCATTTAATATAGGCGAAACCCAAGCCAGTCATGGTAGAGCCGTGTTGGGTGACCAGGCTGATCTGTGGGCGTTTGTGCTCGTGTGGATCAGTAGGAGAGTCTTAATCTGCCCCGATTGTGGCGACACAACGCACATCTCCGGAAGTTTGTAAAAACATTAAAAAACTTAGCTTGTGAGGTTGTTTTCTTTTACTGAAAATGAAACTGGGCACTCATATGTGCACTAAGACATACGCTGTGAACGAAGTAACGGCTCAAGAGAGAGTAAAGCCTCAAAACCTTTCAAAGGTATCAGTAAAATCAGCAGAACCTGAATCACAAAGATTAACGACATCAAACGAAATTTGACATGACAGTTTTGACTACTTCCATATCCATAAATAACAAGGAGGTTCTACAAACTGCCCTATATACAAGACGAGATGTAATTAGCTATGTTTGAGCCTGTGTACTGCTTGGTGAGGCTGAAACTGAGAAGATAAATGCATAACCGCAATATAAATGACTTCTTGACCAGACAGCAACAGGAAAGTCACAATGACGCAGAGGACAGGACGTCTCACCCTGGATACAAACACTCTGCCCGGGCTTCACCGTTCAAATCATGGAAAATGTCTTTAAGAGTTCACGCCGCACAGCGCTGCACAGGCGGAAACATATTATTCTAAAGTCTTGCCAATCAAACGCGTCGGATTGGAAACGAGAGACGCAGCGAGAGTGGGAAAGTTTAATAAAAAATCTGGAGTGCGGAGGAACATCCACACGGCCATGACAGACGCGGTCCATGCTGACTGCTGAAATGCGGCGCCGGGCATTTGAGTTTGGAAAACAAACACGGCTATTATTGACGTGCCAAATGTGTGTATTTATGTATAAGGGAATAATCACTCTTTCATTGCTTTCTTTTCCGCAATACAAATTTGAGGCTAAATTATAGTTACGGGTCCGTGGAGGAAAGCGTGTTAATCGTGTAGAGCGTATTATTACTCTGGAAGTTGGACTAGCAGGGAGACGGGGTTTTCCTGCCTGCTGGGAAACCAATAGGCACTGCCACACCGAGGCATGGACGTTACCCAGAGCCCTGCATGAAAAATGTTATTCTATAGTACGTTTTTTTTTTTTTTTGCGTGGCCGATCCGATGGTTAAAATTGCTTCTTTCATTGAGTTCATGGACTGTCAAAAACCAACTTTGAATATTTGAAAGCGTCCAGTTAAATTCAGTATTGCTCCTGTTAATGAAGTAAGTGTTTAAACAGTATTTGTCTTATTTTGGGAAAAGGTGACCTCTGTGTGTTAACAAGGCATTTGTGTCAGTAGGTTCCCTATACCCTCCGCTCCACGTTGCATAGAATATAAACAGTTTTGAAAGAAATGAACACATGGGTTAAAGATGTATGGACATGGAGCTGTGGTGGCGGAGGCCCAGGACACAGGATTGATTTTACCATCGATATTATCTATGAAAACAGTTTAGACGGCGCTAATCACATTAATTGCTTTAAACATGTTTAGTTTTCCTCTCTGAAACCTCCGACTAAGGTAAACCGGCAGATCGCCACAGGAGTGGAGCGGCGCTGGCAGCGTGGAGGGATCTGAGCCCCGCTTGACACCGTCTCACTCTTGAGTAGTGAGGGGGAGGGGGGGGGGGGGGGGGTTCAGTGGCTCGGTAAACATTTGGGATGACAGCGGGGTCTTGACATGGCTGAAGGGGGCGAGAGCTGGGTTGAAAAGGTGGACAGGCAGCTGATCGCGACAGACAGATTATGGGCCCGGCGTGCAGGCCAGTGGAGTTGCGGCGGGGCCTGAGGCCTTCATGGGAAATGACTCCTGACTGGCAGGGAAAAGGCCAAACAGTTTTGGGGCTAAAAGGCAGCAGTGTGCGGCTCGCTCCTCAGCGGCTCATTAGCAGCCTGCAGGAGCCGTGGACCATGGAAACAAACCAGCCGTTATGGAGGGGTGTCGGAGGAAATATGGCTGCTGACGTGCAGGGCAGCGATCCTGATTAAAAGCGTTAATGAATGGCATATGAAGAGAAATGCAGAAAGAGAGGGGAGGATCAGAGGTTCTTCCCTTTGGGAAAAAATCTATCCTACTACGGTCCTTGCAGCCAAGGTCATCACCTAAAGGAGTCATTCCCCCCCAAGAATAAGCACCAGGATTTTCTTTATCTGACAGTCTAGCTTCTCTGGGGGTTGCTATGCTTTAACACTAAAATATCTCTCTGGCTCAGGGGAGTAATTGCATATCAGGCCACTGACTAATGATGGGGCAATGGAATTCAACTGTTTGGCTGCGTAAGAGCCTGACATTCACTATTACTCACATTCAGAGGAAGAAAAAAAGGCTTCTCAGTGCCTAAAAGCCTCCACCAATTATCTGCTGTGATTAGTTTTACCTATTACATCCAGGCTCCTTTACAGCCAAGCCTGACAGAAATGATGAAGGGCAAAAAGAGTAAAACACAGCCAAATAAAAAATGTTCGAGCGTGCCAATACTCAAAAACAGTCCGTATAACTTTATAAGTATGGAAAAAAAAACCGGGGGAATGAGTTGGTTTATCACAAGGTGTCTTTCTCCGCCCTGACCAACGAGGAAAACCACCAACACTTCGGGATCTGTTCGGAGGGGAGGCGGTGGAGCAGAGTGCCCCGGCTGCGGAGAGGAGGAACATGTGCATTTAATCTGCCGGCTTGCAAATGCCCTGTGGCAACCACAGCAAAGAGCAGAAGAAGAAAAAACGTAAATGGGTGAAATTATATCCATATGATTCAACGAGACAGTTAAGGAGAGGCAGGTTTCTCATGCGCTTCGTCAGGATACAAAATTAAACACAGCCCGGCTAAAACATTCGCATTACATAGTTTACACATATCGTTTCCACTGTGGAGCGCGAGCCTTTTAGCGGCCGGCCTCCACTGTTGCAAATAGGGCTTTAATTTGAATCAAAGATAGTGGAGGACTTTCTCTTTCTCTGGGCAGGAGAGATATTAATTCACATCCATTTGCTTGGTTTCGCCATGAATCACACTCTCTTCCCCCGCCCGTTGCACTTTGCCTGATTTTTGTGAAGCCTTGATTTATGAATGGCGAGATATTGGTACACACAGCCAACGGAGAGAGTGTTGTCCAGATGTGCATGGACCAGCCAGCGGAGCGAGAGCCGATAAATTGGTGGGAGGAAGTAGTCATGTAAATGACCAGAGAAATTGTTCTTAACAGCCATTTTGCACTCATGCCCGAATCGTTTGGGGGCCAGATTAAAAACTATGCGGATGGCACAACAGGAAG
Organism: Cottus gobio; assembly: GCA_023566465.1. Lineage (NCBI taxonomy): Eukaryota > Metazoa > Chordata > Actinopteri > Perciformes > Cottidae > Cottus > Cottus gobio. Next base: position 6,701,247 of record CM042217.1, read on the forward strand.
CGTTCGTATGATGACTAAATGAGGCTGTGCACATAATAAGCCTGCCCAGCTGTTTTCGTCCTCTCACAGAGTGTTTTCTGGAGATTGAGGAGGAAGTGCAGTGATGGATCTGAACCCCTGTTCTTGCGGTGGAGGCCTGGCAGAGTGTGAGCCCGGCTGCACAACAACATGGTGAGGCTTCATGGAAGCACTTAACCTGCTGTGATTCAGAGGCCTTCATTCAAATGTCTACCAGCTCTGCAGTCCTGCATCAGATTAGGGAGCTAAGATGTGATTTCCTCTCAAACCAGGCAGCCTGGGGTTTACCGGTTCACCAGGTTGAGGGGGGGAAAAAAAAGAAAAAAGGAAAACAGGGTCGCGTTCTCAAAGAGATGGAGCAGATTGACTTGGGAAAGGATATGTCCCGTGTGCTACCATGCAGCGTCGGGGCAGAACCAGAACCGGCTTCCAGCTTGAGTCCTGGTGCCCCGACATATTAAATGTTCCATCTGCTCAAAGGCCGAGGGTGTCGAGACATTATTTTTTACACAGACCTACTTTACTTTCAACTGTATGAACACGGGTCAACTGCACTGCTCCCTGTGACTCCACTTCTAACAAACATGGATACGATCAGAAACGTGATCCAATATCAATGCTTCTCAGGGAGAGAGGACATGACTGCAGCAGCAGATCGCACAATGGCTGCTTTTATCTGACGCGCTGCTGGGCTTCATCTTTCTGACTATTGGGGTCGTTTTTTGGCATGTGCACGTACTGTGGGTCTCCATAATGGCTCCACTCAAACTTGACAAGACTATAGTGTTAACAAGATATTTGGCCCCTGGTACACGGCTGGAGGGGGAAAGACGGAAATTAATTTACAAATCAACTTCATGAAAACGTTTAGAACGCTGTTGCCAGATTTAGGTTCAACCCGAGTTAGGAATTAAACACGAGTCAAAACCTATGTGCACACATATGTATAAAACATTTTTAAAAACTGGAAAATAATAAATAGTGAGTGGTTATAATTGGGGGGACTTGACTTATGATTAATATTTTCAAGTTGTAGATTTTGTTTCTCTTTAGCCCTGCATTGCGAAGGGAAATGAATGCAATAAAATGAGATGGCTGATTGACACAATTTAATGTTTTATTCTCATGATTTTATTTCTATGAGCAAAATAAATGACAATTTAATGACACATTTAGTGTTTCTTTCTTTTAATCTTGGAGCGTGACCATTTTTAATTTAGACTTGAGTGCTGTTGGAGGTGTCGTGGATGTTTCTGGGACTGAGAAGGTACGGTTGCGGTCATGAGAACGCTTCTCCTCCCAAAGCCTAAATTGCCATCATTTTCGAGGTGTTAGGTTCACATCTGAAAGGGCCATTTATATTCCTTTGCAAAACAGAGCAAGTACTTGAGGTTGACAGATGAGAAGATTTATTGTACAGAATGGGTTGAATATTGCCCATCTACCACTGGATAAGAGAGGGTGTCTACTTAAGTGAGGAGACACGTGATCCTTTGACCTCCCATTCAGTGAAAGGCTTCTAAAAAAAAAATAATAAATAAAACACTGTCTCGTGACAGTGTTTATTCTCACAAACCAATTCCAACCGTTTATAATGGCTAATTAGAGTGCAACACAAAGCTTCCAGTGCCGGCAGCCATTAGAACCTATCAAGGCATAAATTATAAACCCATTCACGAAATCCGAACCCGCCATGAAAAAGACAGACTGCGGGTTACGCAATGAAAATCCTAAACATGATCTGTGTTCCGAGCCGGCGCCTGGACTGATGTTACTGGCAGTCAATGCAGGATCCTGTTTGACGGGCCCATGAGCTACGACACCCGGGCCTCAATCTGTCCAGCACCTTTCACTCACACCTGCCTCTATTCTCACACTCGCTTTCTCCCTCTGTCTCTCTCTCTCTGCTCTCCGTTAACCCTTCTGCCAATGAGCTCCTCTTGCTGCCGCCCCACAATGGGGTGTTATGTAGCTCAACGTGCTCCGTGACTCCATTAAATATCCGCGCTATTGAGGGATGATGGACACCAATTCAGCAGCAGCCAGCAATGACAATAGTGTTATGTTTAATTGATCCAATTAATCTGTATTTTGTTAGACTATTAGATAAATACTGAACAGTCCAACGCGATGATTGGGCTGTGATCTGAAGTGATATTTTTATTGGATCGTCACCATCATCCAGCATTCGGACTCAGGCTGTCTAGCATATCTATTCCTTCCACTGGTAGAAATATGCTTGAAGCTGCATTGTGCATATTTCCAAACTGTTCGCTCTGAGTCACAAGAAAGTAAAGAGCTCTTTATTTCATTTATTGTCCAAACAAGAAGAAAGTGTGCTACTCACTTAATACGCCACATGTTTCGTGACTGTGTTTCATTTTGGTCTATTGAGGCTGCTGGCACTGGAGAAATTGGCATCTTTGGACATTGCCACAGGTTTGGAAAGATGCCCCTGCACTGACAACAACTTAACAGGTCATGTTTTCAAAATAAAAATACATCCAGAAAACCAAAGTGCATTGCCAGTAGCTAATTTCTGATGATGTTGTAGGGTGCTCTTTTAAGAAATGTGTATTCTTGCTGTGATCAAAAGAATATTTGCGAATGTACACAATTTAAAATCAAATTAAATGCAAACGGATACTTTTCTCTGTTGCATTGACATTTTGTGATTTCAGAAGAGGCGTTTGTCTTTTTCCAATCGCGCCTATTGGCATACCGTTCGTGTGTGACAACCTAACACAACAAATACCACAGTTGAAGTCACACGTCCTGTAACTTAGAGACTTGTTAGGTAAAGAAATGAAAGCCCTTCTCCATCTTTTTTTGGCAAACCATCCGTTGTCCACACAAGGCAAGAGTTGACACAGCTGTCCAAAGACCTACTGTAGCATACACTAGGCGACTCTATAACTCTGACGTGACAACAAATAAACACTGCAGAAGCCCAGCGAGCTGCCAAGCCAAATACCTTGAGGCCAGAAGCGCTATAGTATTCAGACAGAAAACATGCCAGCGAAATGAAACAATAGGTCAACATGGCATTGTGATCAACACCAGAATAGGATCCCAAGCAGGGTGTAGGGGAAGAGAGCGCATTTATGCAACCCTCTGGAGGGGGAGCAGACCACTTCTTCTGGGTAAAAAAAAAAAAAAAAGCAGCTGTGAAAGAAATGTGGTGCAACGGTGCCCCTTAGATTAGATTTGTTCTCTCCTCGGCATGCCAGGGTTGTGTTCCTTTCTGCGCTCTCTGGGTTTTCGGGATCCAGTTTCCAGTTATGTGGATACGGCTGGTTGCAATATATCAGAATGTGCTGGATATCCAATGTGTCAACTCAAATCATGCCACGGGCGCTCTCGGCCAGCACATCACCATTCATTCGCATTTCAATAAATCAATTCACCACATTTCAGTATATGCTTCTCTACTCATATTCAATTATTCAGTCCACACTAACACGCTTGTGCCCACTGTCCTGTAGGAAAACACATTTATTTGAGCACCAAACCACTCCCCATTCCTGGGCAATTACGACGGACTCAAGCTACCCGCCAACGGTCCCACTATTCACCGATATTCTAAGGTAAACCTTTTCATGGGATATTTCCTTCAAACGTCTCATCGGACATATGTTTATGCGAGTCGTAATACGAGTCCCAGCCTGGTACTCGTACACAATTTGCCAGTAAAGAGTGCAGCACATTATAATAGAGCATTTTCGCCACATGTAATTTGCATTTCCTGGCTGCGCTTTAAGTCATGCATGACCTGATCCAAATTTCTTGGCTTCCTTTCAGAATAAAATTGGCATATTTTTTTTTGTGTGCCTCCGACAAGGACGCAGTGCGCTCTGAATGACAGCTGCTGTGAAAGAGCGACGTTATGAGAAACTGGAAGAACAGAGGAAAAAAAACAAAAGGATATGCTCCGACTTAAAGGCTTCTTACTTCTACTGTAATTCTGCCCGAATAACTGAACCAATCTGCTTCTAAACCCGGCATAAACCTTTTTACATCGATGTTAAACCAATTCCAAAGCTGAACAGACTGAATGTGAAACAGATGTTTTTAGTAGCCAACAGAAAGCACCAGGGCTTCTTGCTGGAGACAGTTAGGAGATCATTGGGGTGTAAACCTCTATGGGGGAGAGGTAAATCCCAACTTAAAAGTCAGTCTTTGTAGTGCCAGCTCTTCTGGGTCACACAATCATAAAATAGGGTTATAAGAAATCAGATCATTCTGTGTTTCGTGTCCTTATATGTCCCTCTGCAAAAGATTTAAGGTCCTGTTTTTCAGTTTTTTTTCTCTCATTATCAATCATTTCAGTAAATGTGGCTTTAGTGAAGACTCACTGTTTTGATATATATGTCATTTAACGCCACAATCCAACCCTCGATATTCTTTTTGGATCTCTCCAGTTGGATCTCTCTTCACTCTGTCACTCTCTGGTGGGCATTTGAAAACACACTGAAGGTCTCGACAGTGTAAACACTCGCGGGCCTCAGCTCGGAAAGTTTGGTCAACTCGTTACAAACACTTGCGTTTTGTGCAAAGGATTCAGAAATGCTCTCAAGTCCGCATTCAGTGCATACCGTATCGCTTGTCATGCATAGCGCCTTGTGATAAATTCTGGGCAATTCTTGGGATGACATCAGTGGAGCTGAATTGCCTGTCTGGCTCAGTTTCTTCCACCCGTCACTGCTCTTCTCAAACATTCAAATTAAAGCCGGCACACTAACCACAGAACACCGCGGTGCATAATTTAAATTTGACACCCTAAATGTAAACACGTCTTTCGCTACATCATTTATCCATACTTCTCCTCGTGTTTATTTTGCACGGTAGCAACTCATATATATTAGCTGCAGGTCTAGCCTTGTCTGGTGTGGTGCGATGTGGGTCTGGCCGGGTGGAGGGATACTGCCGTCCTGGGTTGTGGTGTAGCCCTGAGGCAGAAGTGGTCCCGTTGTGTATAAATGTCCTCCTTGTTTGTTTGTTTGGTAGGCGATGTGAAGGCGGCCAGGGCTGGATGTTGCTCTGGACTCCGTTCCATGCGGTGCCCTCTGCCACACTGACAAGTCAGCAAAAACACTAAAACAAACATCTGGATGCTTTAAGAGATTTACCTTTGTTCCACACACACACACACACACACACACACACACACACACACACACACACACACACACACACACACAGACAGTCAGACAGACAGACAGACAGACAGACAGACAGACAGACAGACACACAGACACACACACACACACACACACACACACACACACACACACACACACACGAGGAGAAAGGACCGATTATGTCTTTGCCTTGTAAAATGCCACAAATACGGCTATAATTATCTGTTTGACAGCTAAGCACACCTCCACAATGCACATGACCCATGACAGTATACGTAAGAAGAAGAAAAAACACCACTATTGAGCACAAACAGGATTCAGAGAGTTAATATAACAGCAAGCAACTATTTTCAAAGTAAAGCTATAGTAGAGTAATGTCTATATAAGCATAGAAAGAAGGTGTTCTCCCTCCGTGTGTGTTGTTAACCAAGAGTCTCTCTTCTTTGTTTACACGTGAGTGTGTGTGTGTGCCCAACTGGGTCGCTCATTGTCGCCGCTCCGCACTGTTACAGCCACTAGCGCTGCAGTGTAGCATTAGCGTAGCGTAACGACTGTTAGCTGCGAGCGCTGGCTCAGCAGATATTCTCTTTAATTTCTAAAAAAGGGTCATGACCTAACGCGCCGATCCCCGCGGCTCTTCTCCATCCATCCTCCCTCTGCATAAACCGGGTTTGCGTCCCTGCCGCAGCCCCCTGAACATGACGGAAAGCCCTGAACACCCACCCCAGCTTCTTCTATCCGATGTATTAGTAAACTGATCTGGCTCAGTAGAGAGGTTAAACTGATTAAGATGTTGGATGGGACACAATTATGACACAATCTCTGTGCAGCGTATAACCAGCCGCAGCCCTGGGTCTTCAGGTTTCCGATACCAGAGCGTGATTAAATGTTCAGGAAATGGGGAAACTCAAAATATTGCATTCCAGACAAATGCAATTATAGTGTATCACATGTAGTAAATCCTGCATGCTTTGATACCTGGTTATGAGGGTGAGGGCAAGTTAGCTCGAGACCTTTTATAGCTTGATTCAAGCAGTGTGCAATATTTTCAAGAAATGCTCCACTGCTTATATTGTGCATTAATAGTAATTAATGCACATTAATAGTAATTATACTAATATCATATGCTATATTTCTAATAGTCAAAATCATGCATGTGCATTAGTATCTTCCTTTAGCTCGACCTGAAAGTTGGCATCTTGATTCCAGCTAAATGTACTTTACTAAAAGTTAACATAATAAAAAACTGTTGTAGTAGCAAATTGTGATTTATAATTATATTCCAGTTACATAACCTCTGCAGCAGCTGTTTCTGACCTGCAGTTTTTTGACATGCCAACTTGTGACACTTTTTGGCACAGGTTAGCACTGGAGTCTTGAGCAATACGTTACTATGCCAAATATGAACATAATTTACCATACAGGAAATCCTAATTTTGTCACTCCAAAAAAAAAAAAAAACATTCCTAAGAACCTGTTGACAAGTAGATAGGCATCATACAGACACAGAGAGAGAGAATTCAACTTCAACACAAAGTTAAAAATGTAAAACGTATGAGGTTTTTAAATCTTAAAAATCAAATACATAATTAACCTTGAACAAAACTAGCACTAAATCCAGATCCAAATGATAGACATTGGGAGTGAAAGAGAGGAGTGCTGGACTACATTACTGCAAAAGATTGACTGGAAAACTTTCCCCCGGCCTGACAAGAAGTTGGCCCGGCCCACTCGACAAGGAAAACAAGCAAGACCCATCCATCCAGGGCTTTCATTCACATGCCAAAACATCAGTCGCAGAGCCCCTCCGCCAGCAGTTTCATCATAGCAATATCACATATGGACAGTGTTGTGTTACGGTTAGCATGACGAGCGGACTGCCAGGCGGCACGGCCGACCTGACAGGGAGACGGAGGACAACCACGGGATGGGGGTTATGGGTTTGTGGAAATAAATTAAGACTATCTAGCTACCTGATGAACTCATTTGCCTGGGGAGTGCCTGACAAAGTTCATTTTTGGAAATGGGTTAACGCGGAGCAGAGGCACGGGACCTTCTGATAAAAGTTGATCTCCGCCAGGACTTCGGGGGCTCTGTTTCCGAGGCGTGCAGTTACTCCTGACATGCTGAATCAATGCCCTTTCTCGCCTATTGACCTTGATTACGTTTAATGAGCCATAGACAGACATCTCCTCTCACCGTACACTGGAGTGAATATGTCCGTGTACAGCCGGAGGAACTAATTATCCTGGCTGAGCCACACTGTCTTGTGTTGACTGTGGTTTACATGTATGCCTGAGTTCCTCATGTCAGTTGAAATGTTTGCATTTTGTTTCTTTCGGGGCACGCAATTCTGGAGACTTCACGTGTTTTAGATCAACTAGAGGAATGACACGCTGCTTTAAAGAATGAGGAAAAATATTTTTGCAGAGATACTTATTATGTATGTATGAGCCTCTTTAAAAAGGAGGCGCTTTCAATACATTTTCACTACAGGTAGTTTTGGGGCTTCGCTGGTTCAGAAGCTCGACTCTGAGATTGTGGCCTCTAAGTTGTCCGGACAGGCCTGAGTGTCAGCGGCTCATACGGATACTAACACATTAATATCAACGTCACTCGCCGCCCGCACCCAGCGCCCGGGCGGCTCCGGTTTCACGTGGCATTCAGAGGAAAAGTCGGGTCATGTGCTGAACCTCAGTTTTAATTAGCTAATGCAACTCCCTAATTTCATCTCCTGGGTTGAGCTGATTGCTCACAAAAGACTCCATTTACCCTGAAAACACACGCCATCTTGGCACTGACCCGCGCTCTATGCCTCAACGGCTGCTGCCGATGGATTTTGCCACCCTCCTCCAAAAAGCAGTCTAGTAAATCTAATTATATATATATATATATATATATATATATATATATATATATATATATATTCTGGTTTCATACCAGTGAAAAAAAGAGGGAATTCCATGATCCAAGTTTTTTTTTAATTTTTTTTTTCTCTCAGTGGGCCTTAGCGTCCAACTTTCCTTCAACAAGTGGTTTGAGTGTGTCAGTGAGTGTTTTGGTGTTTGTCTTTGTGCGCTCACATGTGTATGTGTTTGAACAGGGTCCAATTAAGCAGCTAATACTGGCTGTTCTTTATCATTGTGAAATGGGAGGCTGGCTTTTGGCTCTAACATATGACTAACGCTAAAGTATGTGGATCTACCCTTTTATGGAGGAATTTTATTTTACTTTGAAATAATTTGTCAATTACGTCACATCGATGGTATGAAGCCTGGGAGAAGAAACTAGGAACAAAAAAAGAAAAGCTATATTATTATGGACAAGCTTAAAAGAAATTTCCCCTTTACTTAATAAGATTTAAAGCAAACCTAATAAGCACACCTTCTCAGACAGGTGAAAAAATACAATTTTAAACGCAGCCATAATATTGTATCCAAGCCAAAACCTTCTTAGCAGCACCACTATCGTCATGTACCGTGCATAATTCACCCTAAACTGTGCTTAGAAATACAGCATTTCTGAAAAGATTACTTAAAAAGTCTGCATGTTAATACAGTAGCGTGACAAAGCCACTGAATCAGGTTTCATGCCTTGAATCCTTCATCCCACCATAACATGTCTTAAGCATACTATTGTTTTAGAACCAAAAAGGCGATGCCAAACTAACCAAAAGAAGTGGGCAGGCCGGGCTGTGCTCCTGCCTGAAGCCCTGCCTTGTAAACGCTCTGCCCCTCACAGACAGCCTTGTGGTTTGGGAGGATATTATTTGACCTTCAGAGCTCACAGATTGGTCTTCAGACACTTCAAATCCGCTGGGACGGCCTCTGACAAAGCAGAACAACATCAAAGTCTGGGACCATGTCGGGGCTACTCTTGCTGGATATATTTTTAATATTTATGCAGACGCAGGAAAAAAAAAAAAAAAATGTAATAAACTGAAACAACAAGTGAATTAGGCATGAAACACAACAGGATATTGCAGAGAGATTATGTTGTTTCCTCTTTGACCGTGTGTCCTGCAGTGCAGCCCAGGGCTGGCTGTAATTGCCGGGGAGAGGGAACCAAACATATTTTGTGTAAAAAAAAAAGGGGAGCAGCATTTTTAAAGAGCCACAAACTCAGCATTCTACATTCGGAAGGAACTGACGTTTTTTTTTAATACCGAATTTCTTAAAATATGAGCCAGGTAGAGACTGCGACAGGCTCATGCAGGGGTCTGGGTCGGACCTGTGATAATGACTTCTTCCTGCCAAGAACGCAGCATGAAGTAAATGCTGTGCAGCTGTATGGAGAAAAAGAAATACAGTATATATATTGAGAGAGGGAGGCAGAGGGAGAAAGAGGAGAGAAGTGTGTTATGTTTGGATGTGAGGAGAGCCCCATTTCATGAGTGGCCTTCGGAATCTGCTGCTGGAAAGATAATAAAGGGATTAGCTCTGTTTTTTCTACAGCATTTAGTCCTAAAACAGAATGTCTCTTCTGCTTCCTCTTTACGAATTTCTCAAATTCTTGAATGCCTTTGTCTATTGCATGAGCACAACAAACACAAGAGGCACCAGTGCTTGTGACCAGACAGCCCACAGGCCCAAACAAAAAAAAAAGAAAGATTCTGGACGGACTGAACTGAAATACATGAGAATAGATACCCTTTCAAAAGGCACACAGAGACACTTTTCACAGGGTACTTTTCGATACGCTCACTCGTGCTTCCTCGTGTCCTTTCTCCTCGCTCGGCCCAGAAATCATGCCCCTTACGCCATCATGGAGGATCTTAAATGCACCTCGAGGAGAGAGGAGGCTTCTGTATTAGCAGAGCAAGGAAACACCAGTATATCCTTTGCGGAAGTATTTTTGGCAACTTCCATATAAAGAGGTGGCGATTCAAATAATCTCAACCATAACTCTACAAATGTAACGGGTCCTTTTGTGTTCATAAATTAAAGTTATTAAGATTACAATTTTCTGCCCTTCATCTTCGCCTTGTAGGGCGATGTTCTAACTGATGTAATATGAAAGCCGATATCAATAAGAACACTTGCATTCAGAACTCATTTTCTGTATTTCACGTTGTCATATAGCTAGTTTGTGTGTTTATGATAAATATCGCTCGATCATTTGTGGTGCTTCACAGAATAAAAAGGTTATTATATCTATTGATGTATCCTGGGTGTTGAATTAAAATGTTTGACATCTGAACGTGTTTGTCACAATATGGCACGTTGTGAATTTAATTAAAAGTAAGTATATAAATTGTCATGAACACTGTTGTGCTCATCTAACAGCAGTAACTGATGCAGCTGTCACTCGTCCTCATCATCTGACGTTGCTTCAAAAGGACGTCTCTCGCGGTCGGGACTAAGATGTAAGGAATTACGGCGACACCTTCGCATATTGAAAAGTACCCCTGGTTTCCTATAAGTATGTAGTACTTACATCTGTGTAGTATATATACAAACACAAACACAGAGAGTGTGTTTATTGTCTCTAGCCCTCCAAGTGTATCTGCTGAAGTCCCAGATCAACATACATTCAATCCCTGCTGATTAGATGTGTTGATTCAAGCTCGAAAACATTTCACATTTCTGTTTATGCTCGGTGGGAACAGCCCGGGTGTTACAACCCGACGTACTGTACTCGGAATCAATACTTCCTATTGTGAGAGTCGATGGAAACAATATCTCCATTTTCATATAACTGCATGGCTGTGAATACGTGCGGCTGTGTATGTGTGTGTGTGTGTGTGTGTATGTGTGTGTGTGTGTGTGTGTGTGTGATTGAAACGAGGGTGATCGGGAGGTTAGGGTGTGTAGCGGCGCTTCACAGTGCCTCTTGTCGGCAGACAGAGTCCAGTGGCTCCTCCACACTGAGCCGAATTGTTCCAGTGCTCACATATGGTAAACATCTCCAAAAACACACACACATACACACACATCTCCACAGTGACACATTCACACACACACCTACACGGTATGAACATACAAACATTCCCTCCGTGTCTATTTGCTGTGTGTCACCCAAAGCCACACCCGCTACACAGAGAGCAGCGGCAGCAACAAGGGCCGAAAAAGAAGAAGAATGAAAGCCTTTAATACAACGTACTCCTAAAGCACAATCAACAGCTGGCGGAACGCACAATGAAGCAAATGACTTCCAAATGTTTTGTTCACGCCGGGCCGAGGAAGCAGAACACTAATACCCTGGAGTGAAGTAAAGCAGGGAGAACAGCAGCAACAGTTGAGGTTGTCTTTTTGGCTTCAGTCGGCATTCAGCTCAGATGTGCACAAACAAGTATCACATTTCGTATCCGACTCCAAAGAAAACGGCTTTTCTATGAACAGACCCTCACCTCAGATAATTTTACGAGGCACTGTTACTTACAAGAAGAAGAAGACGAAGAAGAAGAAAAAAGTCCAGGTCTTGTTTATTTTTCTAAGAATAAAAAGGCCTGGAGATAAAACAGGTGCTGAGGCAATATTGCAGACTCAGCTTTTCAATAATTAGGATTTGGAGGGGTTCCTGAACTTGAAGAGGACCACTTCTGACAGGGGCTTTGGGTGAAGCCGTGAATTGAGCAAGACTAGTAAATGTTACCGACCATCCCTTTGTGGCTCCCTTCTCCAGACTACTATATTTCTCCTCATGTTTGGCTTGGATATGACGCCAACTCACTTAATACTTGTGGGACAGCTAAACATTTAAAGCTCCCATTTAAAAGGATCAAGTGTAGGCATTGTTTGGTTATGTTAACCATATGTGTTGGCTTTTCATGATCTGAATCCCGTCTCAAAAAACAGAGTGCTCGTGAAAATAAACATGGCTTCGCCCTACACAAATTGTGGACTAATTGTGTATTTGGACTAAATTATTCTTACGGTTGGAGGGCTTTTTCCATTTGCTACGGGACGCAGGGGAGTGACAGCTTGACATTGATTAGTGTGTTGACTTGTGGAATTGGAGCCTTACCTGTAAAGAATACAACCACAAATCTATTTATACTTGACGAGGTAGTGCTGCTCTTACAGCAGCTCATATCTTCAGAGGACAAAAAAAAACATATTTTTTACCTGTTCCACTCAAAAGTACAGGAATCACAATCATAACTGTTTCTCAAGCAAAACAAAATAAAGGTTTCTGTTGAAAAGTAATCAGCAGTGAAGCAAGTCCAGTCTTGTTTTTGGATACAATGTATCCTGTTGAGGAAAAGTCCTCTCGTGGGACGGCCTTACTTTGTGAAAGATGTGCTTGTGTTTAATTCAAACAGAAAAACATTTTTAACAGATGGTTGCAATTACGAGACAAACTAGACTCATACTGAACTAATTATTACAACCAAATACTTTTCAAGAAGAAGCAAAGATTTGTCAAAGTTAGACCGCTGACTATGAGGGGATTTACGATAATACTGGATATGTTGTGGATACGAATGACCACAGGTGTCTGTTTTTTGGGGCCTGGCAAGTGTTGGCTGGATAATTTGACAGGATCACGATGACTCACCATGCACTTGTTTGGTTTCTCTCCGGAGTGGACTCTCATGTGAATGAGCAGTTTGTAGCGGGCGTTGAAGGGTTTGTAGCGACGAATGCAGCCGGCCCAGAAACAGGTGAAGTCCTCACCTTTGCGCTGGTCGATGTGGACTTTCTCAATGTGCCTCACAAGCTCCTCCTGCTGCTCGTACGCAGCGCTGCAGTCAATCCAGCGACACACCTGCTTATCAACCGCTGCTCCTCCTCCTCCTTCTTCCCGTTCTGGGGCCGTGTGAGACCCAGGAGGGCCTCCAGAGGTGGGTTTGAGACCCAGGGAAGAGGTCGGTGCGATTTGCTGGTTCTGGTGGTGCAGCAGCCCCCCGGGACTAGGCCCCACGTATTGGTGCAGGTGGTAGGGTGGAGGCATCACAGGGCGAGAGGGGTGGTGAGGCTGACGAAGCTGCCCGTTGCGCCCACTCAAGTGATGGTGATGATGATAGTGGTGCTGAAAGAGTTCGTCTTCGCTAGGAGAAAAATCGTCCAGGGGCTCCTGCTTGAGGGCAGCCCCTGATCTTTGGCCCCCGTCGAGGAGGACCCCAACTTCTGGCCCTGATTGCAGCATCCCAGACATCAGGGCCCCGTTCATCTGCAGCCCCAACCCGTCCGAGCCTCCTCCTCCTCCAACGCCTCCCCCGGCAGTTCCTCCAGCCCCCCGCCCAGGCAGCATGGAGCCCCGCTCCTCACACAGCCCCTGGCCCTGCTCCGGCTCCACTGATGACACTGAAGAGGAGGACGAGGAGGAGGAGGAAAGGGACAGCAGGCAGGTGGCAGGTGAGGATAGCTGACAGCTCTCCAGTAGCGTGGCCTGCTGGGGGCTGCCGTGAGGTGGGGGCCTCTGGGGGGCTTCCCGGGAGCAGGAGTTAGAGAGAGGCGACGTGGAGGAGGAGGAGGAAGAGGAGGAGAAGCCGGCACTGCTGGCGTGGTTGGGCGAGAGGTTCGTGCGGAAACCGTTGACGCAGGCAACCATCGACATCTGGGAGGAGGAGCAGATGATGGCGGTGATATTGATCTCCTCGGAGGAAGCGCCGGTAGCCAATGGGAAACCCGCGGTAGCAACGCTGCCAGCAGCGGAGGTGGACGGTGAGGCCAGGGACAGGCAGCGCCGCCTCAGACTGCTAGCACTGAGCAGCCGCGCTGAATGACGGGAGCCAGTCGGGGACAAAGCCAGCGGGGAGGAGCCATCTTCATTATTAAACGGTTGCACTGCGTTCCCTGACACAGCGCTACCGACACCGTTCACGTTGCACACGCCACTACCGCCGTTGCTAACATGTGGCGCTCCGACTATATCGTCCCTCTGCATCCCCAAAACTTGGCCCGCCCTGCAGTTCTGAAACCCGGCAGGAGAAGTGCTATGGACGCCGGACGCCGAGTTGGAGATCTTGTAGCCCATTGAGTTCTCTTGTTTGATTGAGTAAGGGAGTGAGGAGCGAGTCCCGTTGGCACCACCGCCGCCCAGGCCGGGTGAGGCCCCCGGCAGGGTCCTCTGGAAGGCAGAGGAGGATCTGTAAGGAGAAAAAACACACAAAGAGGAATATGAGCGCTATTAGCTCACAGGCTGATGACAGACACTGGCCGGTTCATCCTTCCCACCGGCAGCACAGTCTGAGTTTAGCCTCTTGCTAACCCCTCCTCCTCCAATCATTCTCTCAGTTTACATAAAAATCCTATCATCCTAAATGAGTCCCGCTGATTGAAAATATTTAAAAGTAATCTTTCATACATCATAAGGGACCTTATGGAAACAAACATTAACATTGAGTCGGATTCAGTGACTTAAGATGATGTTGAACACTTGGTAGTATCCACTGATGATGATGATGATGATCCAGAGTGTTTTCATGAATAAATGAAACAGGATCTCCTGGTAGTGAGAGGATATGAATGGGCATTTATGACTAAGAATAGAGAGAGGGGGAGGGATGGATGGCTGCTGAGACCGAGAGGCCACTGGCTAGTGTGTCCATCTGACAGGCTTTGATGACACAAAGGGGTTAAACCCAACCCAATATTGGGGATAAATAGGGAGTCACCTGTTTTGGTGGCATAATTGCGGCCTATGAAGGGTCACCGTTTACAATACTGTGTATTATGGTGGGAATCTTTGCCCCACTGAATGGGGAACCCAGGTCAGATTTCTCCATGCGTTGCTGTGATCTCCTACATAATCATTCCTGTCATTTGGCTCATTATGGATTTTGTCCAAAGCCCCTGAGTGATGTGAGAAGAGCTCTCTTTTCTCCGGGCTGTCTCATGAAGGTATCGTCTTTGTCCCTTCCCCTGAGCGCGATGGGGGGAAAAATAGAGCTAACGCTCACTAGGACTGGAGAAAGCCACTGGCAGACTTTGTCATCGTTGTTGTTAATAAAGACTCCACCCCCTCCACCCCTGTCTCTTTCTATTCAGGAGCACCACATCCTGTTTGGCTATAGTGAAAATATTGAGAGACCATATGAAAGAAGTAAATGGCCGTCCAGAAGCACTTTGACGAGGGAAAAGAAGGGACAAACCCCACAACAGAGAACTTTACTTGAAATACTTTGACTGGACCAACGGTAGTCAAAGATTGCACAACAGGAGCATCGCATTAGTGTAACATAAATGTTGTACTTTGAACCCCATCGGTGTGTTTTATGAGACTGGGTAAAGCTTTCCAGCTACATATGTGTACATCTGGTTCACAATAGCGAAGATAATGAAGAACACATTGTACCTGCATATTTGTAGTAATACGACACCGAACAGGAAACGTTAAAAACTGGAACAGGCACAACATTTTGATAAAACGGCAATGATAGTGACAGTTTACCTGGTGTCCTGGTGAGGGCCGTCCTGCAGAATGAGGTCGGGTGTAGGTCTGTTGCTGTGGAGGCTCTGGGTGTAAAGCCCCCCTAAATGACCCCCCACCAGCAGTGGCAAGCTCTGCCCACATCGCATCAGGGTGCCCTCAGCGTCACCCAGCTCAGTGTCTAAATCCTTCTCCGAGCAGTAGGGAGCATTCGCTGAAAGAAGAGCAGAAGAAATATCACATAACTGGCTAAAACCTCAATTTGTGACCCAATGTCACTCCTAAATAAAACATTTAAGCAGAGTGGACCCAGGGATCTGCTGACTGCCCTGGAATAATAATCACTTTATAGTGGGATCCATGCCATTGGTGACATGTTGAAATCCTATTAGATTATGCATATTCTCATGAGGAATACTTGTTGGCTGCCACAACTGTAGTATCTAGTGATATATGGAGAGCTCTTTGGCCCAACTGATGACAGGAAGAATAACGTCTGAGAGATTTATTGCCAGATATTATTGTTGGAGTAATTGAAGAATTTCATTCCAAATTGTGATGTGTCCTTTTTGCAAAAATAAACTAATTTAAATTAATGTGCCTGGAAGATTCAGCCAGTAAAAGTTTAACCAATGCATAAATAAATAATTAAAATCATATGCTGTCCCTTTTGTATTTACCATCAGTTGTTCTAACTTTATTAAATTAATAAAACAAGTTAAATGATTGATTGAATTAATACATTTGTCATTTTATTTATTAAATTGGTAAATTATTAATAGATTTAAAATGTGATGAAAGATCTACTCTAGAAGTGTGATGTTAAAGGCAAATTAACTTTAGATTATTGATGAGGTTTCATTCAAAAGGCTTCTGGAGGAATTATATTTAACAAATGAATGCGTCATGAATGCACAAGACCTGTTTTAGGAGGAAAATTCATTGGACAATAAATTTGTTTCTCAATTAAAATGGCTTTTTTTTATCTGCATTTATGTTTTTGGATCAACTATAGTGTGTTTCATTCCTCAGGTTCAAGCATATTGTCAAGATTTTTCTTTTCATCATAATTTTATCGTTCCAAAATTTGAGAAGAAATAAAGTCTTTACGAATGGGACCCAAAACATAACAAAAAAAGGAAAGAGAGATGAAAGTGGACGAAGGGAAGGCCTCGATGTATGAGGCGATATTTGTGGAGGGTAAGCGGATATCCCCACGCGCTCATGTGTAGGCGGCCACGCGTCCCCTGTTCCAACTTTCCTAACTCGATTTCTCAAATTCAATTTTCTCCTAATGATGTTATTGACAATGTTATCACACACCATGAGCTAGTATTAATAAAGTCACCTAAACACCCTGTATGTGAGAGAAAGAATAAAAAAAGGTACTGGTGGGAATGGATAAGGTAAAAAAAAAAGAAAATACATGTGAAAATATTCAGTGAAAATCTGTTTTTGTGCAACAGTGGAAAAAAGAAAAAAAGACAAACAAAGGAGAAAGATATTACAACATGAGTAACAAATGGCAAAGGAGAGTAAACAGTAGAGGAAAGGAGGGGGGCTGTTTTGGAATATGGGAAAAAGGTTACGAACAAAAGACAAGAGAAAACAAGGGAACTTTGTGAGCCATGTTATCCTCTGTGTAAGACACATCGTTTCACATAGCCCTCCTACAGCTGATGTATCCTTAGTCTCCACTGCATTTGTCTTGTCGCGGGTCACGGCTGAAACACAAAGAAGTAGAAAAAAGGCCAAGCGAGCAACGCAAACAGTGGAGTATCGCCGGGGGACCGTCGGAAACAACGCTGGTTTCACTCAAAGCCGTTAACAGAAGGCAAGATGTCTTTTAGCTCTGGTCTGTTTTCAGGCAATACAAATCGTTGTGTTTATCAAATTTAGGATTGTTCCGTCTTTTTTTTGTTTGACTTTTTTTCCCCCTGCTTGTTGGCTGAGCGTTTACAACTGTGTTTCTGTATGAACGGTTCAAGGCCCGCTGACGTGAAGCCAAGTATTGCTCTGCCTCGAGTCGGGGAGTAATTCAATCAGGATGGCCAGAAGTGACATGAGTCAGGGTGGAGATGACTAACATCATCGGAGATCTTTTAATTAAGCATTGACTGTCCATACACATGCACACAAAAACAACAAAAACAACCAAATAAAACCATTGTCATCATAAAGCACTGGATGGCCTGGCAGCCGGTCAACCAGGCCTTGACTGAATGCACATGCTCTCTCTCACACACACATATCTTAGTCACCACTTAGACCCAAACCAGGAAGCCCGGTAAATGTAACCCCAATTGTGAGACAATGCTCGCTGTTTCACAACGCAGAAGGGCCGCTTGCCAGGAAAAGTCCACCATGTAAATGAGTTAGACATAAAGAGAAGACAGGGATGATCCCAGAACACTGATTACCTGTCTGCAGATGATTTTGCGTGCAAATAATACAACCATTGTTTCCCAGCAGGTTTTGTTTTGGGGAGGGGGGTATCACTTGAGTCTTCACTGCCAGAACTCATTGAGCTGAGGTTGCACTGAGCTTGGTTTTTAGCGTGTGTTTTGCAAAACACTACACCTGGTATTATGTCTGGCTTTGGTACCTCAATACATTTTTTTAGCATCAACTTCCAAAATTTGCCCCAGTTCACAAACCGAAAGCGGGCAAAATATCTGGTTACATTCACAATCTTGTTTACTTATCTTTTGGGCAGATAGTTCCAGATAAAAATGAAAATGTTGCCCGTTTTAAACTATTTCATGCAGGCAACATTCTTGTATGGCTGTTTGTCATTTGGAACCTTACACGTCCTTAAGTTAGTATATTTATTAACAGTCTGAACATTAATAAAGCGGTGCTGGCCACTCGTGCTTTTACTGTTAGTGCTCTTAGCACCGTTAGCTATGAGCCACCAGCCTGCATTGACATGGTGAGATCTCAGGACTTGCACCTTTAAATATAAATTTCTCAAACACCCATTTAAACATCCTTCAGGTAGATAGCAACATTAGTATTTGTTTGGAGTCGTGTGAAAGGTGTATTAGTATCTTTTGAGACGTCTGAGCCAGCTGCTAGACGCTAACAGCATTTACCCGAGGCGGATGGAGGACTTCCTTCTCTTCCCAGGATGCCGTTACATTTTTATATTTACAAATAGTTGTCCAGTTAATAGTCCAGTTAGTGGCAGAACCATTGACTAGACTGGAGAGAGACAATAAGTGTCACTGAACATGTTCATGAAGAGTTTACTCTTTTCCTGCTAAATTACATTTCGTTGTCCCAATCTGATCTGAATCTGATACAAACAGATAGTAGTACCTTTAAAAAAGTTTGTTAAAACCTTGCCTGGGCTCCTGTATCCAACATTTATGATGATTGCTGCGAAAGCTCAAGTGGACTCGAGTTACTCCATCCTAGAGACACCTTCTTAGTGTCTCCAGGACATTAAAGTCAGAGTGTTACATGATTGTTAAAGGTCTTGCTGCAGAAAGTTAGCGCTCCAGTGATTTAGAGCTTTGCTAGATTAACAGCATCAGTCATGCTTTGGTTGGGGAAACGGGCTCCTCGACATATGGCGGCTTGGATGGGACCCAACAGTAAATTCAGTTTATATTGAATGTGCCATGGTAATTTAGCGCCGAACATTTCATTGTGTGTTACAGGCGAGTTTGATCAGGAGGTTGGAAGCCAGAAAGAGCATCGAGCTTTGAGGTGAAACGTTAGATATCCTGCAGCAGTGACAGGAGGGAGGATGTATGATGTGTGCGTTTGTGTGATTTAATAACTGAATGAGTTTGAGAACGTGAGAGAGATGACCAATCTTTTTGTGATTGTGCAGCGTTTATGGGTGGTCTGTTGAGCAGATGTGTGCTCATCATACTTTACATTCTTTTGGCTCTAGATTTACATTTTTTCCCATGTTATTTCCAAAATCTCTCTCTGGGAAATCTTCAGAAAAATAATAACTAGTCAATCTATGGAACGATGTCTTTGTATCGTGCACTTGCGCAAGCTCGCTGGCATTCCTACCGCTGGTTTCACGCTAAATTTACAGATCAACAATTGGTGGCATTAGCAAGCAAAGCAGCATAGCAATGCACCCAAAAAGGCTCACCATGGATGTACATGATACAGGTTTAAAAATAAAAAGTCCAATAAGCCGCCTTTGCAAATGTTTTATCGGAAACAAAATGCATTCACCATGTTTGACCTCAAGGATACACATGTAAGAAGCACTAAATATAAATACAACTTTTCTTTGTTCACATGAAAACTTCACAGAGGGACCTTTAAATTCTCAATCCTTGCACAGTAATTTAAAATAAATCCTTGTATTTACACTTAATCCTTGCAGATTATCCATGAAAATGGAGTTTATTATTGTGTCCAAGTCTATTGAGCACCTCAGAACCAGCAGGGTGGCGATACAACTCTGATAAAAACACAGTTGCAAGCGTTCAGGCCCATTTAGGAGGGATGCCGTAAGGGGCGTGAGATCAGGAGATCAGGAGCAGAAAGAATCGAGGTAGGACGGTGCCAGAAGCACCAGGCGCCACATGTTGTGTTCGGTAAAGAGACCATGTACAGATGTGCTGGCTCATCCTCACAAAGAGCCACTGATGTCAGCATTGACAACTAAAGACGCAGGCACAAATAAGGACTCTATTGTTATTGGCCTCTTAAAACACAAGCCTAAAAGAAAAAAAAGCACATTTTGTGAGCAAGAAACCATCCCCGTGGATAACATGGTGTCTAATAATACTCTGTTACATCTTAAGTGGGATCTTCCGTTCCATAAATGTCATCACATGGTATCTATTGCTCAGACCGCCTCCTCTCCTGTATAATTAAAGTAGCACGTTCTTTTCAGGGCGCATCAGTGCAGGATGACAGTAAACTGAGGAGCTCAGTGAAACATATAAGAGGAGAAGTAAGATTAAAGGAGCAGTATACCAGTTTGCATGCTCCATTGCAGACGAACACAAAAATGAATGCTTCAAACAAGAATGTAATTTAAAAAAGGATAAACGTGGTTATTGGAGAACTTGTTTTGGGACATGTATGATTATTTTTTTGGCTTAGGTTGTGGAGGGAAACACGGTTCCAATCACCCCGCAATACGCCTGCTCTGATGTCATCCATTTGTCACGCTTCCTTCTTGAGGGAATCCTGTGGGAACGCTGCGCGCATAAGCCGTAAAACTCAGATGCATCACGATCGTGATCGGAAAGTGCTTTCTAATCCGACTCCCGCTGATTAATGCAGCCGCTGTGACCATGGAGGCCGAAGAAAATAAGACAATACACAGGAACAATGAACGAATGCAGACCCGCTAATTCTGATGATCAGGGCTCCGACTCACTCTTTAGTGGAAGGTTGCGGTCACTGTGACGGTGATTACATTGATGGTTGAACACGCTTCACATACTGGATGAATTTCACATTGGGGGATCGTGGCCAGTTAGGGTGCGCTGTAACTGTACACCTATTCAAGCTGCCTCAGGGGCTGATGATCAGAGTCATGTTCAAGTTCAGCACTGTTGTGCCTTGGCTAAAAAACTCTCCCCTGACCTCAGTGACTAATAAATGAGTAATAAAGCGGAGCAGACACATGTCTCCAATTTAGCAGAACTTAACCCCTCTGAAACAACATGGTTATTATCCCAGGATACGCAGTTATGACTGCATCACCATACAAAGCATTCCAATCCATACAGTAAAGATCAAACCAAATCATCACATAGTTAAATATGTCGCTGTCTCCCTCAATGAATCACACTCTCTGGTGCCATTATTCCTCCACAGATAACACCAGTCCTCCATCTGATCAGCAGATGGTCTGGACAGCATTATTAAGTGTAATTGGTGGTAATCTGGGGCGATTTTTTATTTCGGTGACACTTCATTTTCTATAATTCTCGCCTCTCCCTTTTAAGTCACCTAAGCGTTGTGTTAAGTGCCAGTGTGAGACTGAGCTTGTGCCAGCGTTTAATGCGTTCAAGTCTTCAGAGACATGCGGGCCTCAATGAAAAGCAGATGTGCGGATGGATAGATGGTTCAGGGAGAGGAAAGGGGTGCGATCAGAGGTGTACTGTGCTTAAAGCAGGAGGCTGTTTGGGGGGGAGGGGGGAGATGGGATGTCAGGAGTGTGATACAAACATCTGAACCCAAGACACAACGAGCTGCCAAAACCGCAAGACAGATGCCTCTGGAAATCCAATGCGACACCTCAACTGGCCCCACTTTGGCTCCATAAATCATAACATTCAGCACCTAAACAGTTAATAGCGATCATTGTACTCCTGTTTGCGCCAACACCCCCACCTGGCATCGTACCCCCCCCCCTCTCTTTCAACATTAGACAGGTCAACAGTTACAAGTGTGTGACAGCGGGCTGTGGGACGCTCCGGTTGTGTGTGTCTTGTCCTGTGCAGATGTTGTGTATTAGGGTCCAAAGCCTTTCCCAGCTTCTCCGAATCTCATAACTCATGTCTATATTTGTGTCTGCGGCATAGGCCCGGAACTTATTTGTTTGCTTAGTAATAGATGTATGATTGAAAAACCTGAGGGCACAAGAAAATGAAAAATAACAATGTCTACGAGGAAAGCTCCTCTTAAAGCAGGTGCGTAGCCAGAGAAGAAGAAAAAAACTATTAAATTACTGTCCGAGCACAGAGATGTGAGTGTTTTTGTAGCAGGATTACCAGAACCAGAGGACATGAGAACTTTTCACGAGGATAAAATCAATTTGTTCCAGCGGATTTTAGCTGCTCTCAATCAGGTATCTTAGTTACTCCCCGTTTTTTTATATGATCAGCCTGGTCCCACAATAAACTCACACCAGCTTAATAAAAGTTGAATACAAAAAAAGTAAAACAAAGAAAAAGGCACTTATGTGGCTCCAGCTGCAAGCCTCAGTTCTGGGTACAACACAAAAATGTCTTACTCCCACTCCAAAAGAGTAATAACATTAAAGAAATCATTAGCACACATAACAACGGAGCCCAGTAGTCCAAGAAAACCTCTTTGCGGATTCGTCTGGTTGTTCGTGCTAAGTGGCTACAAACTTCTCAGTCATACGATGAGCTCAGTGGTCGGCAAATGATTAGCTCTCCTGCCTTTGAGAGAAGAGGGCACATGTTGTGGGCAGCAGGCGTCTTCACAACGCCAGGCTTTTCAGATGGCGCTGTGCGAACCGCAGTCGTGAACACAAACAAAGAGTTGGCAGCCAACAACACAACCATCCCCAACAACCCACCCAGCCCATCGCTTCCCATGTTCGGTGCCCACCGAGTCCCAAAGACCCGACCGCTCTACCACATGGCTTAAAGTCAAAGCCCAAACACAAGAGAAAATGTGGTGGGATTATGTGAGTCCACACACACGTACACAAACTCCTCTCTGTCTTTCTCACACACACACACACACACACACACACACACACACACACACACACACACACACACACACACACACACACACACACACACACACACTAAAGTCTTACAGAGCAAGATGCTCTGGATGCCTGTGGTCATTCCTGATCTCTTCCCACAACATCCGACTAACCGTCACAGCCAATCAATTCCTCCGCTGCGCTCCTTGATTAACATAATTAAAACGTTACACTTGTGCATGTCACCACCTGGTGGTTGCCCCGTGTCACTGGTCGTGCCCTCCAGGCTCTCCCTTGAGGTGATCCACATCAATGGGAAGAAGACCAAAAACGAAACAATGGTTTTAAGAGACAGATCAGCGGATAATAAAGTGTCATGCTCAGATCAGTCAGTCAGAAGGTTGAATTTCAAAGCACATCATTTCAGACCGGCCTCTAATGCCGCTCATTATCAGCTTTGTTGCATGTAATTCCTCAAACTGCAAAAAAGGATCATATTCAGTGACAGAGCTTTCTATGCTTCACATTTTATGTTTTAATGAGCCTCTGACCCCACCATGATAAAGACACATTATGCACAATAATGTAGCAGATTTATTTGTCATTTCTCAATCTAGTATATTGTTCCAACCATCTCGCCGTTTTCAATTAAAATCTGTTTAAATGTATAATGGTTGTAAACACTGGAGAAGTAACAGACCTACATTGGGTAGCCAGTTCATTAAAATAACCTCAGTGAAAGACGTGCCAAAATCAACAGCCCTGCTGTAAATCCTGCTAACTTTGTAAAGGTTATAATTTCCAGTTATTGTTGAGACTGTTGTGAATTAACATAATGGTTATTTTAGAGGCTGCAGATTGTGGCACTGTTGAACTGCATTACATGATGCTGAGAGGTGCCACTAATATTCAGTCTACCCTCTTTGTTCCCTAGTCTTTGCTGGGTGAAGGTAATAAACCCGTCCACTGAGCGACTATTCTGAGGGGCTGATGTATAATTTCCACATAAATAAATGTCAATATTACTCCTCTCTCGCTCTCTTTTACAAACGAGTCAATGCAGTCCCCGTTCTTTTGCATTTGCTAGTCTAAACCCAATGTCAGCAGGTCTTAAAATCATTATCTGATGCACAGGAAGTGATGCGTTTATGTTTCCAACAGCTATAACAGAGAGAAGATCAGAATCAACAGAACTGAGTCATTAGCATAAGCAACAACAACCACATGGTGATATCTAAACTGAAGAAAAAAGCAGAGCTCAGCAAAGAGAAACTCAGACTTAATCACCAGGAAATCCAAGGAGAAGACCTCATCATGCTCGAAGACAATGTTTGCACACTGACCTCTGGGAAGGGCAGTAAATAAAGCACCACAGCAATGATTGATTATCAAAAATAAGCATATCATCGATCCCCAAGTCAAACTTTATTAAATCTGTTTGTTTTTAGAACAAAAATGTGCGTAGTCAACAAACCACTTTAAAGCAACTAGTTGCCACAATTCTATCCTGACAATCACTATCATAACAAGATTTTGCCCACAAATCTGTACACTGCCAGGATTAATCACAGACAATCACAAAGTTTTACAAGGAGCGCTCAGCCAAACCACATCCTATATAATTTGACTGAAAAGCCGCATAACTGTAAAGGCCAAACAGTGTACTGAGCATCAGTCAGGCCCACAGACTGACTTGATAGACCAACAGACTGACAAGACGTGATGCACTTGGCTTGGCAGGCCCGACGGGGACGTCTGGCTCAGTGACAGACACCTTTATGGGGCTGGTGAACAACACGGCTCCGGAGCCAGGCCAACGGTGCTGAAACCTCGGCATGGGATCAGGAGGTGCTTCAAAGCCAAACAAGAGGCTGCTCTGTTTGGGGAGGCGGCAGTAAATACTGGCAGAGCGATGCCAGTCGAGAAGACTGACGAGCATTCGGGCACCACACCCTCGGAGAAAGTGTTAAAGGTGAGACTGGCACACTTCAACAGAATCGAGTTATTTCCTGCTGCAATAACTAAACATGGAGTAGTGTCACAAAGTACTTAAACAACATTTCACTGTTTATTTGAAAGGCTTGAATCTGTGTGTGCACATGTTACTTTGAGTGTTTTGTGTGTGTGTGTGTGTGTGTGTGTCCGCCCATGAGAATAACCAGTGTATATAAATCTGCTGTAAAAAATAAACATAGAGATTTAGTGCAAAAGCTACGTTTTCCCCTTTCCGAACAATAGGCCTCAGTTGTGCGTGTGCCCGTTCAAGTCGGACCAAAACCCAGAAGACGTCCCTCTGAAACTGTGGTGAAATCAGATCCATTTGTCAAACATCAGCATGGCCCTCTTTTTGTCACAATTACTATGTAAGCACAATAAATCTGTACTGTTGAGGACGGCTGGGTTATTAAAATAACTTTTTCAAACGGAGGTAATTTAAGATGACAAAAAAATAAAGGAAAAAATGGAAAAGTGAACCATGTGACCATTAAGGGGTTGTCTCTTTTGTTTGTTTTTTAAAAGTCACTAAATATTTGACCACAATGAAAAAAATGCGCACTACATGAACATAAAATCTAAATTAAGTTAAGTTTGTTATAATTCATGTTTGCAGTGGTCTGGAAACTGCATTACTATCATGATCCATGATTTTATATGAATGTTTGGTTATTATGTTCATATAAAACAAAACTCATGTATATTAAGACTGATTAGTTTGATGAAAATGACTACTCATGTGCAGCTAGTTAAATCTTTATTGTATTTTATTAAACCTTTAGCTGAACTTAAAACATTTACTGAGTCAATGTTTACCATATCCACCGTCTCAGTTTGGCGTGTTTGTTAGCATGCTAACATTTGCTAATTTGCACTAAAGATAAAGTACTGAGGCCAAAGTAAATTACATAGCAGGTATTTAGTAATAATATTGGGTAAATATAATTAATACCTAATGGTGGCACAAGAGGAAATGATAAGGCGCGATCAAAGTAATTACCCAACTCATCATCTGGGGAACATGAACATTTGGACCAAATTTCATTGCGATCCATCGAATAGTTGTTGAGATATTTCACTGAAAGCTACATGTGTGAGCCTCATTGTGGTACCAGAGGACCAAAGGCATTCATCCAATAGAAACATATCCAAATGTCATGGTAATCCATCCAATGGTTGCGACTAAAAATAGGTGAACAAAAGCCGACTCAGCATTGAGCTACAAAGTCAGTGAAAAAAAAAAAAAAAAGGATTTACTTGATTTGCAAGCGATCTCAGAAATAGAATCATCTCTTTCCACAGCAGCCAGACATTATGCTGTCTTGCTTCGTTAGCCTCGCTCATCCCCGAGCCAGCCGGGCCGAGCTGTCGGTACAAAACTCACAGTACTCCTTTAGACCTCTCCAGCCAGCACCCAATATTTACAAGGAATCCCAAATCTGTGAGAGGATTCGATTGAACACAGATGGCAGGAAATTCCTCGGAAATGACAGTGGCCAAAACCCCACCGCAGAACATGAGAGTATCTCCGTGGAGCAGAAGCATCCACGGTCCATCTGACAGATACTCGCTCTTCTTCTCGCCCAGCGCCGCCTCCTGCCATCGATTACAGTTTGACAAGAGTTGAGATTTATACAACTTCTGTAAAACAAGTGATCACTTTGCGGCAATTACCGTATATTTCTAAAAAGGTTTCGAGGGAGCAGTGGGAGAGAAATAAATGAATAGTTCGGAAAACTGGAGGAAAATGCCCTTGATGGTCGGTGGTCCAACTGAGAGGTTGAATTTAAGTGATGGTAATTAGATCACAGTCGCATGGAGCAACATTTGAAAATGATTATTTTGTTACCTACTCACAGTGCACATAACCTTCTGTTATTCTCAGAGGGGATGCTAGTTGTTTAAAACAAGGGCCAAACCAGATGTTTTTGGAACCAAAAGAGGAATCCAATTTCACTTCCTACTTCTTTGTTACTTTTGTTGTTTTAGCGCAGGGAGAATAATGGAATGTTACTTTGAGAAAAGGATACGTTCAAAGAATGCATAGTAATTGCTCTGGCTTTTGAAGTCTCTGGTTAAAGTTGAGGCCAGAGCCTCTCCACAGTGTCCACAATGAATATTAGCCAGTCAGGATGATTAGGGGTTAACTCGCCCCCAGAATGGAGCTCTTTTAGGAAAATGGGTTTTTCAAAAGCACATAAATTTGCTTTGACAGCAGAGGCACAGAGGGTCAGCTTTTATTTTTATTTGATTATTGGTGTTGTTTCATGTCACCGGTTTATAAAACTCTATACTTCAAGCACGGAAAATAAGCTGTTCACAAAAAGCACTAAATCCCTCTGCGTTTCCTCAAAACAAATGTTATCTTACAACACAGGACACGTCGCACAAGAGAAAGTACACTATAACAATGTCCAAGCTCTGACCCCTCTGACCCCTCTGACACACATGGTTACTATCCTGTAACTGATTCAAACCAACAGTGGGGAACTGTGCAAAAGACCTGCTATTGCACAGCAGTCAACATCCACCACCAAAGGGCATTAACTTGGCTGAAAAATGACCTCCTCGTCCCCTCAGAGGGCACCACGGTATTGGGGTTTTCATAAATATACAGAACAAATAAGAGAGGGCCCCAGGTTTTCCACTGAGCAAACCTGTGTTGAGTTTCAAACCACACATACCGAAGGAAGTCAGCAATTCCATTCTTTTATTTTGTGGGGAGTCCTCATTCACCAAAGGCTTTGGCACTGATGGCCGCCCCCCCCCCTCCTCACAACCACACACTCACAAACACAGATCACACATAGCGACAGGAACATGGGAACAGGTAATCGGAGATGGACAGTCCTGTGGACATTATATATAACTTCAAATCAATCAGCGCTCCATAATGACGCTGTGAGGCGTTCGTAGTCGACCTCTCGTCCCTCTACAAGCCTCAGGAGGAGCCCACTGTTGGCCACCGCTTGAGCCGCGATGGCATGACTCTTCCTGAGCCCCCGTGGTTACAGGGATTAAGGCCCAGTGGGGCCCCTAAAACCCCAAAATGGTACCCAATGACACCTAAGGAAACACATTCAATCTTGTGCGGTGGGAGGTCAATACACAGCTATTTACACAGACAGCAGCGCTGTGTGCTGGAACGGACAGGGCCACCATCAAAGAGCTTTATGAGCAAATATATTCTCACTGCGTAAGCATTTTAGATGGTTCAGGCATTAAAGCCCTCCTGTGTTTTCCCTCCTCTTGTTTAATGGCTGTAATAAGACTCCTTTTATTATGATTTCTGCGCTCGCTGTGTCCCTTCGCCACATGAGTCAGCCGATGGTTATACATGAGTTTGGTCTCAGTCGTAAAAACGATTACAGAGTCAGAACTTGTCACTGACTGTGGGTCGGCTCCAGCATCTCCGGTGACATAACAATAACTAAGAAGGGTAAATAAACAGAGGTTAGTATGATTTCATTTGGTGCTTTAACAAGCACTCACAGTTTTACAGTTAACTGATACATGCAGGACAAAGACATAAAAAGATACCTCATCTATCATCAGAGCTCATCAGAGAATAAACAAGGGATTACTACAGACCCAACATCATTTTAGCTTTGTACGCACTAAGTTAGTTTAAAAAAATGTACTGACGTACAAAACACAATGTACATTTTAGAAAACTAACCAAACTACTTTAGAAGTCTTGAGAATTAAAGTGGCAATAATAATGTGGGAAAAGCAATACACACACGTTTCATAACATATTTAAATTTGACATAGAATATCATTATGTGTGCATATACTGTATGTTAAATAGCTGAAGGTAGTCCACTTTCTAAAGTAACACGATGCATCCAATGACAACCTAACTGCTCAACATCTTCATATTAAATCCTAAGTATGCACATAAATGCATGGTACATACCACACCCAGTTTGATTCAGGATAGAGGCCATAGTTACATGTGCTGCCTCTACTTTCTCCCCTCATTTCCTATCATCTTTTTAAAAATACCCCAAAGATAAGCAGCGAATACCAAGCAAACAGAAATGGCTCTGGATACTAGTACGTATACAACAACCCGAGTGTGATCAACTCCAAAGTAAAAAGTGATGGTTGTTAGTTGATAGATTTTGGATAGGTCCGTGGTGAGAAGCAGCCTAATCGGACGATAACGAGCAGAAATAAAGAAATCATTCTTCATCGTCATCTTGGCCTCTGACATGTGTGTTTGGCTGCTCTTGGCCCGAGAGCGTAAGGCCTGAATGAAGAGGGAACCTCGAAGTGCTCTGGCCTGTACCATGTGTCAAGCCTTTCACATAACCTGGCATTCCTTGTGAAGCTCTTTTACGTACCATTAAAAAAAGAAAATTATATATATATATATATATATATATTAATTTCGCCCTTGACCCGTTTTCCAATATGGTCTCCAAACCCATAAATGGGATTGCTTTTCATTTATTTTCATTTGAAGAACTTTGAAATGCAAATGTTTGTTCCCTCGCACGTGAAAATTGAGAGAAGCCATCTTAAAAGAGAATTTTGATGTGAAATACTTTACATCATCCCTAACATAAACATGCACGCTCTCAGTGCGAGTCTTTTTGTGCTGTTAAATGAGTGTACTTTGGCAAGCAGCAGTGTACATATACTGATGCTTTGCGTCTCTCGCTGGACTCCTTCATGACTCGGAGCTCTTGGGGCCTGCAGAGGACTGGCATCTTTACAGTGGCCTAGATTGCCCATATTTTTGTGTCAAATGACAGGGCTGGCCCTGTTAAAGTGGGCACTGCGGTAAACTGTGCATTTACATTTAAAGCTATCAAGGGCACGGCTAACCAGTCATGTTGACTTTTGTTGAATTGCGGCTTTAGAGGCTACACATTCAATATTTCTCTCACTGCAGCCTTTTCTAGCCTGTAAATGAAAGTGCCACCTTGCTAAGCTTCATTTTTAATAGATTTTTGTTTTAAATCATTCTATTCAGTTCATAGTTACTGTTGAACTGCAATTTATTTACTAGTTGTAATAAAAAACATTCTTTAGAACAATACTGACTGTTATTAAAAAAACTTGTGGAAGATTGATTGTTCCCAGGGTATCAAATCATTCTCAGAAAATTGCAAATATATATATATAAAAAAAAAAAAACATATTGGTAATCTATGCTGGAGGCCAGTAATATACTGCTGACATTTATGTGCAATCAGATACGAGCGCCAAGACAATCAAAGCACCACAGATGCATACCAATGACTCAAAATAAACTTGATTTTTCATCAGTATGCATCAATGTCATTTGAAATACTTAACAAATACTTGGAACGTTCAGATATTTCTCCCAAGGCGACAGGTTACAGTACAAGTGGTGATGCTTAACTCGGCATGTCAGGCGTGGCTCCATGTACAAAGTCCGACTGTGCCCGAGCCTGGCAAGAGGCCTGGACTGCTTGTGTTTTTTTTTTAAGCCCAAAGTGGTCTGAAAATGTGACCGAGCCCACATAAACAGTAACAGTGTACGAGAAGACGAGGCAGAGTCATGTCCAATAAAAGTTGGCGGCGCTGTCGCGATCGAGTAGAGTGGCCGATGTGCGTAGGAGTAAAACCAAAAAGGGCTTTTCTTGGAAACATGGGACGAGAGGTTGTGGGGGGGGTGATCATCAATGAAATTTGAAACTTGACAAAAAAGAAAAAAGGCCACGTTTCATCAACTGTATCGTCTCGCAAACGTATTTGTTGCGTTTTAAGCCGTGAAATTAGTTGGCGGAAGACGCAGTGAGGACACAACGCTGTTACTAAACCATCAAAATGATTCATTTCGAGCCAGACTGTTAAAATCTTGGCCGTTTGGGTTATGCTTGTCAGGTTGTTGTTTGCGGATTCTAGTGATTTATTTTCACAGTAAGTAGAGCACAGTTTGTAACAGATGCTTACAGGAAGAGAAGAAACAGGTCAATTTGTTGGTCAATATTGTTTTTCGCTCCCTTCAAATACAATAGCTTTTCACAACGCCGCACAGTACCAAAACTAAACATTTATGTAACGACAAAACGCTAAAAAACTGATTAAACTAATAAACTATAGCTCGTTTTTACCAGCCGACCCTGAAAGGCCTGTAACACAGTAGGCCTGTGTGTTCCTCTACAGCACGCGCTGTCAAACTCCATGGAGCGCATTGCGCCACACCGGGCTGTAATGCTGAGGAACAAGCAGCAGGTATTTGTTAGTTAATCAGCGTTCGACTTAAGCTAGAGGCCGGGCTTGTGTTCAGGAGCAGCCGGGCTGTTTTGACTAAGCCGTCTCAGCGAGGGCCCGGTCATGGAGACTCCCAGCATTTGTTAAAGATTAGCGGCCTCGTCCTGATGTTGTGAGCCCGGGTCAGGCAGAGTGCACGGCTCGGACGCGAGGCGGGTTTCGCCCTATCGCTCCCATCTGCAGCCGCTCACGCAGCACATCTACCCGTCCCGGGACATGAGACACACTGAATAATGTGATTAAAAAGGTTTGGGAGTTCGCTGAGGGGAGACTGTACAGAAGTTGTTCCTTCAGGAAGCAGCACCACCCCATTTGACAGAAAGTCACAAAGGTCATGACACGGAGGCATTTACAGCATATACAAAGTAATGAGCGTATCAAGGTCGCCCTTCTTGCCCTATACTAGTTTCTTATTCTGCGTACCATCTGTGTGCACTTGTGTGTGTGTGTGTATGTGTGTGTGTGTGTGTGTTGTGATTGGTTTCTGTTGCATGGGAGTGTGCTTTCAGATGTGAACGCTTCCAGAGTATCTATGCCGAGTAAAGGAATAACAATAGCCCACATCATTAGCCAAAAAATACTAAATGAAAACCAACTGTGTGGGAACAATAAAATAATTTGTCACGGGAGAAGGGTGCAGATAAATTCTGAAAGCATTTTCCAATTGGCTGTGGCTCCCATATGCTGGGGCCAAGTGCTCAGCACCTGGCTGTCACGGCTCTGACGCTGCCTAACTCATTTTTGCTTTCAAACGCATGCCAATTAGATTACTGTCGATACGAGCTGAAAGGGCCTGATTAGGCTTTTTTTATTGGTATTAGTCATCATGTGCTATGAGCTGACTTTTTAAGGGCAAAAGTTAGATAAACAGAAAGGAGAGGAAGTCGTGCTCTCCTTTCTCCAGTCCCTCAATCTGTCCACTAAATCTGTGACGCAGCTTCAGTGAGGACATACTTGGGAGAAAGCCAGTTACTCATCCCAAATATTCTTGTCAAAAAGTCCCGGTGAATTATAAAAGATATTTTCTGCTACGGGAATGTTTATTGGTTACCGAAGCTGTGTGAACCCATGGGTCTCGTCGGCGTGGATCCAAGAATCTCAGCATATCAGTGTGAAGGTAAAGTGAAGCTCCTCTTGACCGTTTTTGGCTTCCTTGTAAAAAAAAAAAAAAAAGGCTGAACACTGAGCTGTGGGAACGGGCCGTAAATGTCAGGCCAGCTCAGCTCAAATCTTTCAACTTACATTTTGAACATGAATATGACATAAATCAAGGTTTGAAAGGTCCATCCAACAGGTGGCGATCCAAAGCAAACATTTCATAGCTTGATAAAAGCCGACATGTACGCGTATCCACCCTAAATCCAATACCTAAAGACCGAAATCGCATACAGTATGAGAAAACACTCCGGGGATAATAAGTATGTCTTCAATTGTCCCCAAAGCATTTAATTACCACAATATCTCTGTGGTGATATATTCAGTCATTGAAAACATCAGTGGCTCTTAAGCAAGAACTGAGATTTCTTACTTTCTTGCAACACATGCAACAAGTGGCTGACCAGTGTCGCAACAGATGTCATTCTCAAGCCAAAAACGATCAAATCAATAACATAACTGCACACTGCAATGTATTTAAAAGGATAGTGGAAGTGCTGATTTGAGGTAGTTATCATCCGTGTGTACAGGAGTACCGACATAGGAGCAAAGCAATGTAATAATGAGAGGGGGATAAAAACATTAACGATAAGTTTCACCTTTAGATCAGTTCCCCATAACAAATAATATTAATTAATGTTAAATATAGCATACACTTAAACTCATATATTGTTTTGGTGGACCTTTTGGTGGGCCTTTCTTGGAGGGGGTTAAAATTTGTTTTGCTGCTGCCCCCGGCCCCTCTCATTAAATTACTCTTTCCGTGCCCGTACTCTGTCTGTGACCCCAAACAGGGGCCGAGCTGACCGCCGTCGACTGTAGAAAATACACTGCCTCTGGATAAGTATGTCATATAACTCCACTTTACCCAAACTATCCCGCTCACCTTTTCACTAGACTTTTCTGTTGGCTTTCTGCTCTAATTATCTGGGAAACAAAGTGTGTGTATCTTAAAAAGGTTCTCATGTTAACATGTCCATTCTGTCCTCCACTTTGACCCAAACATCAGCACCACACACACACACAAATACACACATACACACACC
Source organism: Cottus gobio (assembly GCA_023566465.1). Classification (NCBI taxonomy): domain Eukaryota; kingdom Metazoa; phylum Chordata; class Actinopteri; order Perciformes; family Cottidae; genus Cottus; species Cottus gobio. Next base: position 6,734,570 of record CM042217.1, read on the forward strand.
AAATGTGCTCACTAATAAAACTGCCAACAACGAGCCCCATAACCGATCCCAAGTATCCAACATGATGTTTGTGTTAAGCAGTGTATTATAGAAGCCGACTTCTGGGTCTTGGGGGGAATGTTAAGCATGTTAATGAAGAGTGCATACTGAGGCTATTACACAGTGTAATATGGATCCATTTAACACACTTACTGCTTAGCCCATGAACCATTATGAAGGAAAAGGGTCCTACATTTAATCCTGGCAACAGTAAATCAAAGAAGCTGATTATCTGCAGCAAAAAGAAAAACAGCTTAAAAGCAGAATTGTTTCCTAATTTAGGAAAAACTCAGCCCGTATTTTGTATGTAATGTGATGTGGAATAACATAAAGACACTACAGGAGCCCAGGAGATAACAGATGGCTCTATTGCTTCCAGTGGAAACTTTTGGACAGCGCAACCAACTCATCCGTGAGCCGAGGCTTTCGGTTCCAGAGGCTGAAATCAAGCATCGACATCCGTACAGCCACTGCAAGCCAAATGTCATCTCGGATTCCTTCTACGCCCCGTTTGTCGACTGGTCTGTCAAAGATGATTAAACAAAGAACAAACATGTGACGGACAACAAATAGACAATGCTTGGACTAGCTGAGAAAATGGACATGGCATATAAATCATCGATTCTCTCCTTTATGAATGTTGTCAAAAACGCCCTTCAGGCACCAAACATCCATCTGTCTGCGGTTGTAGTTGGACAACTACCAGGTGTTAGGGTGTGTGGAGCATGTGGCGGTACAAGCGGAGCATTTTTGGAAGAAATAAAAAAAACTTTCAACAAACCTTTTGTAACGTGATAAAAGTGAAAGGTATTGTTGTCTTGTTGGCTGTTTCAGTACTACACGGGGAGTTCTCATACATAAGATATTCCCACACAACATGGGAAATTGCCTCTTCTTATCACATACTTTATCTCCTTGCTCTGATATTAGACCACAGAAAAACAGCTTTCCCTTTCAAATATAATTGTCTGTAAAAAAAAAAAAAAAAGTCTGTAAAAATAACCCTAAGCGCTACAGATCACAGTGCTGGCATAGAGCCTCTAAACTTTATTAACATCCAGAGTCGGCCTGGCGGATCTCCCAGCTCCCTGCAACTTGGTCTTACAAGCGTTAACCTGAACAGGGACTCGGCCTCACTTTCCCCAAAACCCTCCACTTCCTCTCTTCATGCAGCATCGTGCTGTGCAGACTTTCTACTGAATAACAAGAATGATTTTGACAAAGCAGCAGTCCACCTGTGCTGCAATAATGCTGACCTTGCATGAACAGGATGATATCACTCTCGGCACCGGGGGAAGTCTTAGAGGTCCGGACTTCAAGCAATACATGAGCTATAATACATTTGGACTCAAAGATTCACTTGCTGGTGCTTTAAAATAAATCACTGAAAGAATAATTCAATAGTTATTGACTCTGGGCGATGAAACTTGGCCCTCTGGAGACAATAAGGCGCACGGATCTATATCTGCCAAGACATAAGGCACATATGAATATCTGAACCCAAATCGAGTGCAAGTTGTCACGCTCAGGTTTGATTGATGTCCGCCCACATCACTCACCGACAAGCAAGAGTACGTTTTCTCAAAGCAACCTCTATCCCGTCGCTCCTTTGTGCACTTATTAGTCCTGGTAAGCGAGTTAATACAGTGCAGGGGCTGGATTGCATTGCACATCCAGAATGCTGGGCTTCTATTAACAAGCACTAATAAAGTATATAAACTGCACTATTAGACTTTATAATGTCTTTCATAGTCCTCTGGGGCGGCGCCAGCCAATGGTGCAGTGAGCTGACTGGGCACTGCCCCATGGCAGCTTCCTGGCAGAGACGGAGGGAGAACAAGAGAGAGGATAAAACTCTGGCTTTTTGGCTGCTTTCTCCTGCGCTCTAATGAAGACATTAAAACCGCCTCGGCTCGCATCATGTTTGCCCATTTGTTTTTGACCACTCGGTTGAAACCAATGTTTGATTGGCTGGCTGATTAATCTCCACCATGACCAGCCTTGTTAAAAAATAAATAGAAGAAAGAAAAAAAAACAAAGTTGACCATTCACCTATTTGAAAAACTGTTGCTGTGGCAGTTTTAAATGGTGATCTGTTTCCGAAGAAGTGATTCACACTGAGCAACTAATACGTGTTGCAAATGTTGCATCTTCACCACATTCAAAATGAGATAAACTGCTAACAAAGCGGGAAGGAATGCCTCTGTTGGAAAAGATTAAATGGGAGCCTCCTCCTAATTGATTCAGACGCCCAAAACTGCCCTTTTCACACTCAAACAATCTATGTTCTTGCAGCTTGTTCAGGGAGGTTAGTGAAGCCCTGGTCCTAATGGCTTCATCTCTCTCCTGCCATCTTTCTCTCTTTCTCTCTCTCCGTCTCTCTCTCCAGCTGACAGCTGCGAGGGCCTAGACAGCTCTGGCAGAGGCAGCGCAGCGGCGGACGGCCGCCTTAACTGCCGCAGTCAGAGCGGAGCGGATTTTTCTTTGATGAAACACAGCAGCGCCGAGCCAAGAACAGCAAGTGGCACAGCCGAGATGTAAATCAAAAACCCACCCGTGTGCTCAGTCATACAAATAGAGGTCTGCGAGAGGAGCTGCTGCCGTCTGAAAATGCGTGAGTAATAGGGACTCTATAGACATGTGGTCAGCTGTGGCATGTCTGTCCAGGCAACACGAATCACAGCTAAGTATCTTTATCTTGACTAAAAATAGTGAAACGGTCAACTCTGGTGTAGTTCACACAGAGATGGCAGCTTATTCTTAAACGTGTATTGTGTGTGAAACTTTGTGAGCACTTTACAGGGCAAGGTTTAGACTAAAAATACATTTTTATGATGACATATCTGAGCCAACTACTTTTCTCTGATTAAGCTGAGGCCCAGAGCACATTTCTTCTGGTATTCCAGTGATATTAAGACACTTACTCAAACCAGATCATATTTTTGTGTTTTTTGGATTCATTGGCAGAGAAAGTCAGAATTCCTTTGGTGACCGTGAGATGCAATAGTCATACCACACTAGTCACAAAAGAATGAGAATATTTGACCCGACCTACACTGAATCTGGGGAAGGAAAAAGAGAGTAGAAGTGGCCGTGCTAACATTTTAATTAAACGGTTTGCGTCCGTCTGCTTGTGGGTTCACACATGCACGCGTTCGTTTTGCAACTTCGACGGACCAATCAGAAGACTCTCAACAGCCACAACCTCCCATCTCCTCCTCTCCCTCTCTTTGAATCCAACCTCAGTCAAGTTGATGCAACACTCGTCTTTTCCTCTGCCACTTATCTCTCGTTTCTGTACACGTCATGCTCACTCCCGGCCAAGTTTGATTGAGGTGATTCAGCCCGGCAGATGCCAGACATGGGGTGTTCTCTCACTCTCTCTCTCTAGTGGCTGTGACTCAGGAAGCGCTCTCATTCCATTACCCAGCATTCCCTCCTCAGCGTCTCAGCCAGACAGAGGTTTACGGGAATACCACTGCAGAATCATCATCGGACCTCGGCTTTATGAATCAATGGAACATGCTGCAAACATTACACCCTGCAACACCCTTCCCGGGCAGCACCCTTGCATTTGCCCATAACTCATTGCTGAGCTCACGGGAGACACATAAGACGTGGGCTGAGGCGCTCTTCTTTGGCTCAAGGGAATGTACCGACTTAGTGAAAAAACCTGTGAGAGGAAGGTTACCGTCACTCTACTTCTTTGATATCCTCCATCGGGCTCGTTCCACGTGATTGAGAGGCACAAATGCAGAGATAGAGAGAGAGGAATGTCTGGTTTTTTTTTTTTTTTTTAGTCAGTTCCTGTTGACAAAGTCTGTGAGAAATATTGCTGGGTTCAAACTGACAAGTCAGACCAAGAAAGGCACAGAATAATCTCTTCACGATCTGGAAACAAACAAAAAAATCTTGGTTAACCTCGGCCGCGGAACTAAGTGAACCACATGTTCAATAAAAGGTCAAATCTCTTTTAGCAGCAGTGACAGCAACACGTTTCCTCTGAGGATTGATCAGTCTTTCACAACATAAGAGAGGGACAGCTGCTGTAACCTTCCCCTCGCTGCCACAACCTTTCGGCATATTGACCAACATTGACGTCGCTCTAAAGACAATGTAGTAGGAGAAAACGTATGCCTCATGTAAGCCTATGCTTTCTACCACATGGCAGGGTTAGCCAAATTAGCTTGCAAGTAAAGAGTAAAGATGTTGGAGGCTAAAGATCCTTTTGTCCCCCTGGTCTTCTTTTCAAATTCTGGACTTGAAAATATAATTTAGACTGCCAAACTATGACACCATAACAAATGACTTATTCAATAGTCACACTGTGGGTGAACATCATAATGCTCTTATTTAGTCCACAGAACCATCATCTTCAAAAGGGATCGATTTAAGATCATACAAGTTTCACACTCAAACTGTGGCCAAAATCCACACTAAATATTTGCTCTGCGTCAGCTGCTGAATCATCATCATCCCCCCCGATCCATCGTTCCATTAGGGATACATTTTCTAAAGATCTAGACCACTTGAACTCTTGAACCACCGACACACACTACTGTCATGCCCCTGATTCAGCAACACAGTGTCACAAATCACAACGGGCTCCCAAGTCAAAACCAAAAGAAAATACTGAGAAACACTCCAAGATGAATAAATAATATGATCCATGAATACATCAAAGCAAAACTTGAGGCAATTATGAGTCTGAAGTCCAAAGTAAATTAAGACATTCAAACCCCCTTGAAACAGCTGAAGCAAACATTATCCCAGAATTATAGATGTATAAACTTTTTATGTGACACAAATCTGAAGATTTACTCAGATGAACGTCTCTACGACCTAAAGAACGCACTGGAACACATAGGTCTCTGAAATGTGAACGCCAGTTCCCTTGTAGGTTCGGCTGCGAGCGCCATATCAATGATGAATAATAGGTGTATTTTTTGGAACATTTGCATTATCAATTACTCTTACTTCTATATTAACGGAAATTTATGAAGATAAAATTTGGATTTCAAACAATGAAATCCATCACACATGAAGTGACTGCCCACTCCTCTTTCCATAACGAATACCAATAAATAAACCTCATAGTTTGATAGAATTGGTGACTTCCCCAAAAGCACTTAATGTGTTCCTCTGTGCACACACACGACCAAAACTATTCACAAGCTACTGGTAAGCTGTCATTAAGCGTTCGACAAAGCCGAGGTTCAAAGCGGGCCTGTAATGGTGGGTTGTTTCTCATAACAGTCAGATTATCGCCCCGCAGTCTGACGTCTACAAATGCTGCTGGGGAAAACACAGGAAACTAGGTCATTTTGAGGAAATTCAACATTGGTGCCAATGCCACTTCACCACAGAAAAAAAAAGGTGTGTGTGCATACATTTGTGTGCTTAGTGCATGTGTTCAGCATATTCTGGCACGGTGTGGCGTGCACGCATACAGGTGTGCAGACGGCACGTTTTATAGAAAACGTGTCAGGCTGATGACGCGTGTTGGCAAACGACAACAAGAAATAGCCACCGAAGTGTAAAAAGCTCTGACAATGATTTAAATCCAAATATCCATTACTCATCTCTTTACAGGCTGAATCAACAGACAGACCTCTGCATTTATCTGAGAGCGGGAGTCTTGGACTCCAGAACACTCCTCTAACTAAAACATTTTCATCAAATAAGCTCACACACACACTCTGCAGCTCGGTCCCCGCCAGGGGAAACTTTAGTATGGTATCGAATGATGCTAGAGTACACACACCATTCAAACCTGATATTCTTTTTCAAGAGGGGTCAAGTGTTTTTCTCTGCAAGCTAAATATTTTCTTTGCTGGTGGGCCCTAATATTTATAGCACAGTGGACTTGCAGTGTAGGGATGATCAGCCGCTGTTCCACTCACGAAGGGCAATGCACATGCTTTCCAAACATACGCACCTGGTGTGTCACAACTTGATGTCAGGAAAAATAATGAATAAATGTGCCTGGTTTAGCTGGGGGAAACTTCTTAAAATGCAACGGCACAGCGAAGGCGAGGTTGAACCGATACAGCAACGGGTTTTGACTACATTTTGAGTTTTTTCTTTTTCATTCAGGATACCTGGCACGTAAAAAAACGTGGTACAGGTACACTGCAGCTTCACTCAGCAGTACACTACACTCTATCAGTTACCACTGAGTAATAGTTCACATTTTGCAATCAAAGGGTGCACAGTTAAAAGGTCAGAAATCTCCCATCTGAGGTAAGTTCTTCCCGCAGTTTCTCCATCAGGAAAAATATTACAGTCTGTGTTTGTTCAAAGATTCCTTTCAGTATGAATCTAAAGCATTGGTGGAGAATGCCGTTTAAACTCCAGTTCTGTCCCCGAATGGGAGTATGTAATACGATCGGCCTGAAATGAGGCATGATACAAAAGACTGATGAGTACTTAGATCACTTTCATACTCAGCGTAAGAGACCATACAACTGAACAAAATGCAGACAGTAAAGTGCATAATAATTTAAGATAGACATGGCACCATCAGATTACATGAACACAACTTGGAATTACGCAATCGTCACAGCAAAATATGATGTGAAAAATGTATTACTGCCAAATCATGAATGTGTAAAATGTTTGCTGTGTAGTTGATTGAGTATGTGCTAAAAGAAGTACATATTGTTTGTTTTTTTTGCACTCCACAAGGGAGGCTGAAAGCTATTTTAATTTATAAACCCACTAGATTTAGAAACTATTAAAAAAACAGAAACACTCAACTGCCTCACTGAGTCAGAACCAAACAAACGGATATGTGTCTCCTTCAATGTTAATCTGCTCAACATAATCCACAAACGCATAACACATCTTGCGTTCCCACAATTTACGGGAAGCGAGTTCAAAAGCGTCGCAAAGACAATGAGACGATTCATTCTGGTTCGGGATGCTGGACATGGAGGGCTGAGGGCACAACTGGGCTCCGAAAGAACTCATAAATGCTGAGACACATTCAGCAGACATATGGTTTGTGTTTAGCAAGAAGAAACAATAATCAAATCCGTTGATCCTCTTCTTGCTGCGAGGATGATTGCTAATATAAAAGTCTGTTCCGTCTAATCATAATTTAGGATGGGGCTGTAATTACCTCCGCCCTCTCACAACAACACTGTGTCTAAACAGGATGGAGCGGGCTTCCACAGTCTCAAAGCCCACTTTCCGCTCCGCATGCTATCTGCAGGACAGCGCTCATTTCATCTATGTAATTGTTTTTTAAGTTTATGCTTTCACTGATGAGCCACGCTCAAAGTTTATCCTATTTATTATGGATGGCACAAAATCAAATATACATTTTCAGCCATTTAAGCATATAAAGTTTACCATATTTAAGATTAATAGTGTTCTAAATTTAAGACAAAAAATTATAAATTGTTTTATTTCATATTTAAAAAAAATATGTTTTAAAGACTCAAAAAAAGTTGCCAAATTTTTCATATATAACTGAATGAGGCAATGTCCTCATCCTCCTGTAAACTAAACATTGCCATGCCTCGTTAACAGCTATAGAAATTGCACACTTGCTTGGCAGTTCTTCCACATACTGTAGGCTGCATCACTTCACATGGCGTTCGTGTGCAACGGAGACTTTGAATCTGTTATTTATGAATTGGCCAAGGATCTAAGTGAGCTCTGGGTTTAATTAACAGACCTAATCCACAACTGCAAACAGGGCTCTCAACACAAATACACAGTACAGCTGCCTCAAATTGTGCTCTTGAGGAGCCATATGGGAGCAACATGATTTTGGATGATGGCTTTCATCTCAAATAAACCAGAGACTAATTAGTCCAATTAGATACTGCTGCTGCTTTACTTAATTTGTTTTTGTTAGCCTTTGTTTTAAACCATAGCAATAATCATTACTACATTAAATGTGACTCCAGTTGATCCATCGTGTCCAGGATCCACTCTAACAACTGTATAACTTCCAAACACCTCGACGGCATCACTTTCAGACCCGCGGGCTCGTCTCACTCGTTACGCATGGCGGGCCTACCTTGCACGGGTGGGAAAGAGAGGCACGAGCGCGGAGCCTTGGCCGCCAGGTGCGCCTTTTCCTCGGACGCGGCGATGAGTGTCTTCGGGCTGGCGCAGTTCATGTGTGTCGGGGTGTCATGGGCGCTCCGGCAAATCTGCGACCCGAAACCACCGCTCCCGGCTCGCCAGACGTCCGCCTTGCTGCCGTACACGGAGAGCGACAAGCCGGTGAAGTCGGTGAAGGTCGGGGTCTGACAGTGGCTGACCATCCCGAACAGCGCTGAGGGGTTCTGCATTGGTGACTCGGCTTTCCCATGCAGTGTGCGGCCGCTGCTCACATTACCTGCGCACACGGAATGATAAAAAAAATAATAATAATTAAATCACAGCAAACTGCACATTGGAGGACACGATTTCACTTCGGGGCTTTGGCAACACCTACCTTAAGCAATTACCCAGTGAGGAACAGGAAGGGTCGAATTGCGCACATCAGCATGTTTATCGAACTGAAGGGGAGAGCATCTGCAAGCCTGATCGATAGCATCCTCTCAGCGAGTATCAGTCATCAGCATCCCATGCGTCTCTCTCTTTCCCTCCCTCCCTCTCTCTCTCTCTCTCCCTCCCTCTCTCTCTCTCTCTCTCTCTCTGATCAGGAGCGCCAATGAAGACCGTGTCCGTGTTTTCTGTGGGAGGACAAGATCTGGATCAAGACAGCCAATTTGCAGTTCTTAAAGCTTGGATGCGAGCTACTGCATATTTGAATCCTGTGATACTTGACATAGAGCATTTAAAGCTCGATGTAAAACACGCAGAACAAGTAATTTAACAAAGGTTTGCTTTGGCGAACAGTGCAAATCATATCAGGCATTGCTCTACTTGGTTATCAAAACATGGAGAGACCAAATACAACTGTGGCCTTTAAGTATATCTCAAATGCAGCATATAATGTGCTTCGTCCTTCTTAAGTTGTATAAGCTATAGACGTGTTTAGGCATCTGTAGCTGTGCTTATTCCAGTCCGTTTAAAGTGACTAAAACCAGAAACTGTGATCTGAATTCTCATACAGCAGAGAATTTAGACATAATTATGTTTAATGACTTGATATATTTCCAAACATTCCTCCTCAAAAACTTGAATAAAAATGTGAAAGTCTTCACATATTGCACATATTTTGTTCAGCATTTGCCATTTGTATCGGCTGTCTATATTATTTCAACTGCATGGTTTTTTGAGTTATTATTTGAATCATGGTTCATTATGTCTGATTGCAAGAAAAAGTGTTGGATTTAAAATCGGACTTAAAAATAAAGACGTATCTGCCAAATCTTAGCAACCTTCATAATTACGCGTTAAAGTGCTCTTTCCTGTGTTGAAAGAGTTGGTGTTTAACTGTATCAATGTGAGAAACGCTATTCTGCAGCGCCACCTGGTGGCCTTTCAGTAGAAGAGAAAATCCCAACTCGGGTTGAAGCCGTCCAAAAACAACATAGATGGTTATTATATTGCAACTATAAAGCGGGCAAAACAAACTGTCATGTGAAAGTTTAAAATTGTTCAGAAAGAGGTGTACCGTCAGTACAATGTGAAACATGCTGCTATAAAAGACGTGAATTACTGGATTTGATGGTGCCTTGGCATGCGGTTGGAAATTTGGATCCACATTTGTCCATCAGCAGGATAAAGAGAGAAGAAGAACTTATATCCATTTATCGTTTAAGCAGTGGAAATGTACCAGCTCTATTGTTTTCACTTTGAGTCCATGTGTGTATGTCATCATGGTAAAATGTTGCCCTGAAGACAACTGCAGTAGAAGGAAAATATGAATACTTTACCAGGTGTTTATATGTCTGCCTGTGGACAGATGTTGTCATCGCGATATCATTGCAACTGTGCTGGATGCAGTCACAAAACTTCCCAGATGTTATTTCAGAACAAAACCAAGGCAGAGTTTAGCGCATTCTTTTTACTCGTCTTCATTCTGCTGCAAAATACTTCTGACCAAAATGTTTTCTAAAAACAAAATGCCAAAATTTAAACTGGTAAATTTGAACTGGGGACTCATATGAACTCTGACAGCTACAACTTTTTTTTTTTATAACTTTGGTTTAACTGAGTATATAAACAGAGCCACCAATCAAGAACAATTGATGGTGAACTGATATGTAAGGGCATATCAAAGTAAACAAAGGCCTCCATTGAATACAATAAGTAAGCTATTGTTAAATAGACTTTGTATTTGTTTGGACATATAAACATGATGACTGCCACAAAGCAGCCTGTAGTTTTAGCGAGTATTTTCCATCAGCCTACACAAACATGCAATATAATTCTGTTATTCTGTTTTTTTACTTCTCTTTCACAGAGTCAAAAGTTACATAAATGTATAGCATCCATATCTTTAACTTTCAAGTCGTGTGCGTTTTCAGATCTTTTAAAATGCCCTGCATGTCACTTGAAATGTTGGGATATATTTATTTTGTACCAGTCATCTATATGGATTGAAGAAACATGAGACAATTTAAGGAATATGGACAGATTGAGGGCTTTGAGCAACACTGAGTCTTGGCCCACTTTGGATCCTCCGAGTCTGTGCAATGGAGTGCACACATACCAGTTATCTGTGTTATCAGTGTGTAAAGTGAATAAGACAGGGTTATAAAGTGAATCATTTAGTACAGCTGTTTGCTCTTAGAGTTGTGTGTGTTTGCCAAATTAACTCTTTTGCTTTATTTTGGAACATGCATGATAAATGTGTGGACCAAGTGAGTTTCATGGTGTCACTGGCTTTTATTTTCTGAATAGCAAGACACAGTTATCTATGACCATGGTGAAGCAGGTGTGCCAGACCCTAAATCAGAAAAAGGTTTGGACATTTCTCTATTAAAATTACCATAATTAATCACAGCATTGGGATACATGTGGCAGATTTGTGTTTCATTGGAAAACACAGAGATGTTACCCTGATTAGCAAGGCTGAGCTAACGTTTGACCCGAAGTTACCTAGCTAGCCGGACATATTTCAGATGGCTGTAAGACCATTGAAATGAAAACACACTTACATGCAGCATGTGGCGACAAAGGAAGACCGAGGTACGATGTCACATGGCTCAGCGTCACCTCGCCTTAAACGCGCATCTTAATTATGTTGCTAAACGTTGGTTAAGCTCACATGTTAGCTAGCGCCATTTCCGTTGGCCAACTACCGCCGCGCGCGACGGTTGAGTGACTCCCTCACACTCTAAAGGCCACAGTTTAGCTAGCATTAGGTTAAAGTATTGTAGCTAAGCTAGCAGTTCGTGGTCAGTTAATTGTGTGGTACCTCTTGTGTTTTCTTGTAAATATATATCCCGTAACTTCGAATTATTACAACACTTAACGCTAAGCTAGCTGGTGTTTTAGCTCGTAAGTAGGCCGGTGTTACGGTTTAACAAGCAACCCTGAAAGTCGCAAGTTAACAGGGTCGCTTGTTAAACCTAACACTGGTGAGGCTCCTCCCTCAATTAAGAAAGACATGACACCCCGCCCCCACAAACAAAATGAATGATTAGCTAACCATGTCTTGTGTTTTGAAGTTGTTGACTCCAGTGCTGTTATTTAGAAATATAGGATTTAAATGTTGATTTTATTGCGCGCACGGCAATTCGAGTAACGCTCATAGACTGGTAACGCTAAACATCATGAAAATCTGACTTAAAGTGTGTGTCGTAAAGAAAATCTACCTCCTCCGTTAAAATGTAACGTTTGCCATGGGACTCTCGTGAGGCACGGATACCTCTCTTCCTCTGACAAAGAGTCCTAAAGGGAGATGTTTGAAGTATCATTATTTCCAACAATATATTCTTGCGAGACGGAAAACGTCAACTTCAATTTACTTCAGGGCTCCAAAGTATATACTGCTTGCGTTTTAGAAAATACGAGCTTTTAAAGAGACCTTGAAGGCAGCAGTTGTCAAACGTGAGTCTGGTGGGCGGTAACCGACGAGTTGTAACTATTGGATGTCAGTTTTCTAAGAGACACTCTGGAAACGGCGGTCCGCCACAAAGGAGCAAGCATGTATTTGCACAGGCTGATGGTGTATTTGTCGACTGCATGCTTGTTTTGCTTCATGATAGGAATCAATGCCTTTCTCCTGGTCATGCGTTTTATTTCACCGAGTCTCACCAAGAAGATGATCCTCAAAATGGGTGAAAAGACCACGATGACCCAGAATCCCAACTTCAAGTATGAAGACTGGGGTCCGACGTTTGCCAGCATCAGTTTCTTGAAAACGGCTGGCCAACACATGTGGATGTCTCTCAGACAAGATGCCTTTGTGGGGGTCGAAGCTCCGGACACACCTGTGGTCAACATGGATGGGACGAAAACGAGTATCTGCAAGTACTTGAAAGGTGCGTGACAATATTTCAACTTTACACTTGTATTCCTCTCTCTCTCTCTCTCTCTCTTTGCCCCTGTTTTGATAGCAGTGTTTTCATTACTGCAGGCAACAGACCGCTGGTCTTGAGTTTTGGAAGCTGCACCTGACCCCCGTTCATCTACAAACTTGAGGAGTTCAAGCAACTCGTCAAGGACTTCGGTGACGTAGTGGACTTTGTTGTGGTCTACGTCGCCGAGGCGCATTCAACGGGTGAGTGAAAGTAGGAGAAAACCGTGCAGCCACCTGGAATGGGGAAAGTGAAGCAAAATTGTTTATATCAGCACTTTCCTGAGAGACTTGAAAGTGAACAGTTGAAAAAGTTTTGAAGATGGATGTGGGCCTTGTTTTTGATTTTCATTATTCTTGAATGTCCGGAATAATCAGTTTATCAATGGCCTCAATCTCTTGCTGAAATCCTGCCTGCAATGGAGGGGACTTTTTAAATGCAGCCATTTAAGATTGTTGGTTTTTAAATGATCACTTGAATACAATTTGAGCTTATACTTTAAAAGCATCATTTTTAATTTGACCAAAATAGTCAAATGTTGAGTCATTGGGGAAACCAAAAAAATGTTCACTTAAGAAACAGAAAATTCCTTTTAAAGTCCTTGAAACGAAGCTCCGTGCATAAAGACCGCGCGGCACCACAACCACAGTCTGGGCTGCATTCCTATTAAGAACTCTGCTTGATGCGGTAATGCACTTGTGCAACATCCGTAAAACAGCAGTTATTATGTGTTCCATAACTTTGATTTCCGGATCCAGTAAAATCACATTCTTCATTCCCATGTCAGATGGTTGGGCCTTTGCCAACAACGTTGACATCAATCGGCACCAGAACCTGCAGGACAGGCTGTCCGCGGCGCAGATCTTGGTTCAGAAGGAGCCCCTGTGTCCGGTGGTCGTGGACGACATGAGCGACGTGTCCGCCATGAAGTACGGCGCTCTGCCCGAGAGGCTTTACGTGCTGCAGGCCGGGAAAGTTGTCTACAAGGTGAGATCTGGCGCACCACCGACACTTGAGTCAATTTGCCGCGATCTGGATGAAAGAGTTCACGGGAGGCGTCTCCATCACGTCCCATTCGCTGCGCCCTTTGATGCAATAAATCACGTGATTAAACGCCAGTGCTGTGGGTGCACGGCTCCCAATGCTATCTTCCCTCACACTCACGCTATCGCATGAGAAGGAGCAGTGAAGGATTCAGACAACACTCGAGATCTTGGCTTGGCACCAGGCTCATGTTGGCCATGCCAGAAATGTCAAGTTAGCTGGTATTGAAAAGGCCCATGCCAGTCTTCTGTTGGCATGTTCTCTCTGACTAATTGGAAGTTATTATGTTATTATGTCATTAACATTTCTCTCTGTCACTGTCTCTCTCTCTCTCTCTTTGTTTGTGTGTGTGTGTGTGTGTGTGTGTGTTCTCCAGGGTGGCGTGGGGCCTTGTGGTTACAATCCGATGGAGGTGCGTTCGTTCCTGGAGAAGATGAAATAACGCTGTTCAAGTATTTGCCATCCGAACAGTCTTATTTGTAGGGAGTTTCTGTTCAGCAGGGGAAGGGGGTGTCAACGTCATAATCAACATATAGTCTCATATAGCACAATACAGGTTTTTTTAATAATCAAGACTCAAATCAATTAACTGCCGATTCTACATGTAGTTTTATAGTTACTTCTTTTTATAGCTGTAGGAATATTATTCAAACTTGCACTACTATTGCTTTTAGGCTCTCCTGTAGTGGGGGGTGGGGGAGAGGAAACACACTCATACTGTCAATCTCTGAGCTTGAACTCGCCTCTCAGTGTTTCTTAGTGACGGCTGCAGATTAAACCGCTGGCCTCTGCAGCCAGATGACGTGAAACGGAGAGAGGCAGTCGGGTGAAGAGATTGCGTTTGAGACATTGCAAAATGTACAGACAGTTTTTTTTTATTCTGAAGTTTAAAAAACTACGATTTTTAAGTCAATGAAAGCACCGGTTTTCCACTTCTCCTGCAGGTTCAGTCATCAAGTTTCTCACTAGCATTAACTGTATTATTTACTACGGTTTTCTATGGTCAGTAAATGCTCCTCTGTAACTTCACAGGAGGATGTTTTTTTTATATGATGATTACAGTGCAAACCTCTGGTAACTGTAATCTGATGGATTACTTGAAAAACAGCCATCTCTGGATTTTAATATAGGAGCATTTATGATGAGACATGTAACGTTTGCATTATAGTACAATAAAGAACAATCTGGCAAGAAGACTCCTGCATCAACGTCTCTATCTATGCGCAACATACGACTCTGTGTTGCAGTTTATTTATTAATTCTGTTTGTTTGAAACGTTTCCACTTCCCTTCCTTGGATGGGAAATGAACTGGCTAAAGTTAAATTGTTATTAAAATGAAAAGCACACAGCCATTGTTTGAAACCATCGCCTCACCGAGCCGATGACTCATCCGCTAAGACTGGCCGCGAAGCTCCAGAGGTGTTTTATTTTTACATCATGTTTCTGTGGGGAAAATGGCCGAGGGCTCCAATGTTGACGCACTCAGCAGCGTGACACCACATGACGAGCTGGCTGTTTGCTGTCTTGTCTGGAAGTGATAAATGGGGAAAAGTCCTGCAATGTATGAGGGTCATGCCAAGTTCAACAAGTTCATGCACACAGAGACAGACCGACACAAACACACAGAGTTGTGATGTATGGCATTCAGGCTCTGATGAGAGTTAATGCCTAACTAGACTGTCTAGTCTTCGCAAACTCATTGATTTTTTTGGCTTCCAGCAAGTATCGTCTCACTACAAAACATACTGCCGCTCTTGCTTTGATTCTTCGATAGTCATAACACAAAGCAAACATTCAAAATCTAGGTTTTATTGATGTTTGTTAGCGGTGAAAGTACTATTTTGAGAATCGGAAATACTGAAGATTTCCCCTCAAAGAAACAATGATTAAACCCAACAGATCAGTATCATTATAAACAGTGTAATTGGCTTTCCTCAGGTTTGTTATAGCTTTTGCCTCCACACCAATAATAAATTAGAAAACTTGCTCATATACAATATTTGGGTAGATTTGAATGTCTTAAATATTTTTCTGATACACACATAAAAGAGCTGCACCAGTGGTGATTTGGGCCTGGACTTGTCCGATTAGTGTTAAAGTGACTGAACAAAAGACCTCGATATATAAATCACAAAAGGACCATGTGACAAAACAAACTACAGGATCATATTTCGGGTTCCTAAGCCACAATCAGAGAATGGCCGTGAACAAAGACGGTTGTTCTTGTGGCCACAGCTCATGGCTGCACGGCTCTAAAGTTGGAGAACCGATTTGGCTCCTGCCCAGCCAGGCCACATCCTGTGGAGACCAGAGGGCAGCCGCTCGGCTCCGCTTCCTTTTGTCGGACAGGAACCACGGCGCTGTGGATCCTCCCCACCGCGGACTTTTTGTTAGAATTCATGCGTGAAGCTTTAAGTCAAACCAAAGCCGGCGCGTACCGTGCATTCAGTGGCTTTTAGGGAGAGGAAAATATTGAGTTTGAAGCCCAGAGGTGTCCGTAAAGCCGAGGGTGTCCTCTGAAGCCCACCAGAGGGCAATGTGAAGCCGTTTTTTACTCCAACAGGAGAGCGGCAGACACAAAATACACAAAGTTGTTTTTCTTTTTGGCTCCCAGACATTGGAGTGACCCATCTGGCTGAATTTGTATCAATTTAAAAAAAATCGGTTGGCCCACAAAGAAGTAGTATCTATTAAAGTTATTGGCTTCCTTTGAAGTAATAACCTAAATTGGTTTAAGCTGAAACTTGAGGCTGGACATTGACTGTTTGTACTGTCTTTACTGCAGATTTGCAAAGCTCTGATTGAGATATTATTATTCACTCATGAAGATTTCATAGTACAATGAAGCTTTTTTTACATTTTTAAAAGGGGTTTACAGATGCTGCAAGAAGAAGGGCCTATTTTTTAAACTTTTGTTGTCCTGTTAAGATTAAAAATCTTAAGAAAAGCAAAACCACAAACAAAAAGGCAGCAAAAGAGAATAATTTCCAACATACCAGGGAACACACATATTGAGACCATCATTTTAAACTCCGCTGCGTAGCCGTGTCGACCTTCCAGCTGTACCCCACGGGTTCTCCAGCAGGTGGAGATGAACAGATCTCCACTAAACTAAACACAGACGGCTCCTAAATGAATCTCCCTCAAGATCCACTGAGGCCGTTTGGGTTACATGGACTGGATAGTGAGACCCAACCTGGCAACCCACTCCACCAGAGCTACATGGCTCGGTGTTGGTGGGTTGTTGGGTGACTCACCACTCACACTTGAGCCAAGACTACACAGCAGGTGTCCATTTTGTACAGGTAATGATCATGTATTTTACAGTTAGAACGCAGCTTGTATTTTTAGATATACATTCTTATTACTCTAACCCTAAAAAAAAATGCCAAGTTGAGTATGTTTTAAGTCTTTTTTGATTCTGAAAATCAATGACAGGAAGTTAAAAGGCCACCTTACCTCCACATGGCTCTGTCCTGGAGCTTGAAGGAGCTCGACCCCAGTCTCACCCCTTGGATGCCACGCATGCATCCAAACTCTATACTTATTTTTAAAAAACAGCCTCCATGACGTAAACCTATGCATCCTTTCACAAGCACTTGTTTTACACTTCTTGCAGATGCAGTTATCATTTAAGTTAACAACTGTATTAATTACTAAAGGTTTCTATTATCTGTGAATGCTCCAAGGTTTGATTACAGGGCCACTTTAATTTGATCAAAATTATTTAAAAGACAGCCTTCTTCTGAAAGAGCATTGTTTTAGTTTTCTACTAATTTTCTCCTTAATAGTCTTTTTACTTTGAATGTTTTTGCCCTTGTGTAAATCTGTTGCATTTTTTTGTCACTAACTTTGAGCTCTATTTGCGTGTACACAAAGTTTAACATTACGCAACTGAAGCCCCGTCCCTCTTCCTGTCCCACGTCACAGCAGCTCGGCCTGCACAGTGTTTCCCTGCCACAAAGTCTCCGTCCCTCTCCAGGATTTCCTCCCGTTAGTCTGGTTGCTGCGGACTGCAGCAAATATTGAATATCGTTACCTCTTGGGAATTCGGTGATTCACAATGACACAATCGGAGATGTTTACGGGGGATATATAACGGTGGGACTCATCACAACACAGACATCTAATACCTGAGCCGAGGGCTCCAATGCAGCCACAAATATGTGGGCTGAAGAAGAAGATGTGAATGTAATGTCAATTATACTTTTGCATCTGTATTCCATCCCCCTAATGAAAAATTATATGTGCCGGTATTTTTAATGGATCGTTTGAATGCTTTGCATGTGTAACTTAAGAGTCCATTAAACATCACCAGTCAGGTCCACAGTGGCATAATTCAACTTACTCCTAAATCTAAATTTTGTGATGTGAAACCTCGTTTCAGGCACAATAAAAACAAGCAACACATGTAGATAAGTTATTGTAAAATTATATTAACAAGCAATCTTTCCTCAATTTGAAATAAAAAAATATCAGCAAATAAAGGCAACATAGGACAGATGTATATAATGCGTAATGTTCACAGGAAGAAAAAAAAAAAAATTCTCATCACATTTACAAGACTGCTGCTAAGTTTATAATGATGCCTACTAGAATTGGTTTAGAAAGCTTTGACTAACTGAATAACTGGGGCAATATATGTAGTCAAAGATTGTATCAAAATATAAAAAGAATGTGGGCGGGCAAAAAGGGGGCGGGGAGAGGGGGGGGGGACGACCAATGACAGGAGGGAAGTGTGAGCAACCAATACGTATGGGAGGTTAAAATGGGCCGCTCGTTCATAGCCAGTTCATCATAATCAACCAAACTGGAGGTAACACAGAAGGCTACGACGATGGAGAGCACAGAGTGTTAAGCACAGACAGGTAAAGAGATACACACCACATCTTAAAGCAGGTGTCCACATAGAGAAGAGCAGCACTAGGTAGTATGTTGTACACAGATTCTCAGCATTCATGCACTCACTTCTTATGCCGAAGCCTGGTTTTCCCATGACGGAACGCGACTGTTTAAATTAAAAAGAAATAATTAAAAAAACAGCCAAGAGCGCAGGGTCGCACTGCTGTCAACAGTAAGAGACTGGAATTGATCAAACGGGATCAATATCGGACATTGTAAGAACCATCTGAGCACTCGCATACCGTGAAAGGTTGTCACAATAAAAGCCGCAATCTTTCAAGTCTTTTCCCCTATACAAACCTCTTTAAATAGAAGGGCGGACATTGGGTAGGATAGTACGTTATTCATAAAAGTGGCCACAGAGTAAAAGGCAAATTCTGAGTCCTATGTCAAACCGTGACACGGTATGCATGGCGAGAAGTAAAATGACAAGACAAAGACGTTCCAAGCTCACAATGCATATGCACACCCTCCAGTGTTTTAAGTGACAAAAGCGGAGAAATTTCCTGCACATCTTGCACCACAAAGCAATAATTAAAAAGTACAAGAGGTAAACTTCAACCATTATTTTTTTTCTCTCTCTCTCTTCGCTCTAGGGTTGAGGGGGTTTTGGGGGAGGGGGGGGCGGCTCTGCAAAGAACATAAAACGTGTCATGTATGCATTTCAGTAGCTGGTTTTGTCACACTTGGGGTTGTGATAAATGGAGAAATTGTCCTTCATTTTGAGCAAGGAGCAGTAGTCGCCAGCCATTTGGATTTTTTTTTCCCCCTCCGATCAGCATTCTGGCGTTAGCGTGGAACCAAAATGGCGCCTGTCCCTGATTCGGTGCTGATGTGTTTGGCCGTGTCCTATAGTGAGTTCAGATCCTCGGAATGATGGCAAATAATGTTGGGTGGGGTGGAGGGGAGGTCACACACTCATGGTCATGGTCGGAGAGTACTGTGGAGGCACAGATAGAAGAAGAGAGGATTAAAACACACACACACACACCTTTTTCCTAGCCAGCTCTTCACGATGCTGAAGTCAGTGATGTTAATATGCCGTGACTGTGGCTCTCTGTGTGGTCATCGGGCGCTCTATCTCTGGCCTCATCAAAATTACTATTACTATTACTGTCTCCGACTGTGGCAAGAAGGGAGACTCACGTTCTCGCTCTGAAAAGAGTGGAGGAAGTTTCCACTCAGCTCCCCGTCATCCCTCGGGGTCCCGGGAGGATTGCTAATGCCACTTAAATTGTTTGGAGAATTCTGGAAGACAATGTGTTCACAGCGGTTTACACTTGTTTCTTTATATTATATTTCACTTTAAATACAAAAAAAAAAAAAAAAAATCTCTGCCTGGTTACAATATTTACCTTGTTCATTCCATCCAAATCACCAGAGCCTAAGAATGAAATATGGAAAAACAATGTTTGTATTCTATGACCATAAGAAAGGAGACAAACTATATTCTCAGTGTATTTTTGCAGCCAGCGGTGTTACCTAGTGACCCGTTCATGTGGTGTGGTTCCATCCCCGCCATGGCTCCCAGGGGTCCGTCAGAGCCGGGGCCCATAGGGAACTGGAGGGGAAACAGGACAGCACGGACTCACTAACCACGTCTCCACAACACCCGACCAGGTCCAACATGAAAGGGGCTTAAAAAATAACTTATATCCGCTTCTGTGAACTTCAGTCCGTATTTCAAATGACAGTTCAGATCATTTCAGTTTCAAAAGAGATTGAAACATAAGGCTACCGTATCAAATAACACAGATGGAACCAGTATAACAAGTGTATTGGTTTTGTCCCTAAACAATAGTTTCTCTACAATCCTGGATGGATACAGACACTAACAATGTGCTTTAGCAGTACAAGTGCTTTTCATGCAGGCCAGCTCTGTTTGTGTCATCAAGGAAGTGGAATTTGCATAATAAACCATTTAATAAACCATGAAAATGAAATACTTGAAGGAAAAGAAACTACAATTGAGAAATACTAGACATCATCTTTAAAAATATATATATATTTCAACAGAGGTATGCAGGGGCTCAGGTTGATGCGTGTATTGATCCGTCTAAAAGCTACTACATCCAACATCCTATATCTAGCTGTGAGAAAGATACAAGACCACATCATATAATGCAATATGTGGAACATTACTGAGAACAATTTCATTTCAAACCACGTTCAGTAACTTTATTTCAGTAATTTAGCATGAAAAAACATATTGTCTGTCAGACCTTTTGTAAATGAGTGATGACAAAAATGTTGAATAATTTGGGGTTTAGTTTAGTTAGGAGACAAGCTCGACCTCAGACACTTAATTGTTGTCCTCTGTCAACCACTTATTTAAAGAGTGACCCCCATTACATTCACAGAAACAGAACTTACATTATTTCGGTTGCCGGGTCCAGTGTTGATCATGGTGTACAAATTATCACCAGAGTTGTTTGAGTCTGGAAAAAGTGCAATTATACATATAAGTGGCACTGGATAGCTCATGAAAAAGTGGGAATGACGAACAGCTTGGGTCAAGGAGGCACTCACCTGCAGGGCTGGGCATGATGGGAGTTCCTGGGGGCCCCCCACCTCCAGATGCACCCTGTGGAGAATAAGTCAAAAAATAGAAACAATGAAAAGAAAGAACCATTATAATTTTACATAATTATGTAAAAGCAAATTAATGATATTTTCCTTAGCGGACCATCGTATAGTATGTAAGTGTTCTCACCCCGTATGCACCAGGAGAGGGTGATGAGTAAGGCATCTGAAACCAAAAACACAAACATTACAGACCAGAAACGGGTGAGTGCGAACCCTTTCGATACCTCAAGATGTCATCATTCATCATTTGATCAACGTAATACCATTACGGCGGTCTGTCCAACTGTCTGTGGAAACCGTGACACATAATACTACAATTACATCCCAGGCTGGACCCGTAGAGCACATTATACCTCTGCAGCTCCGAGAGGAAATCTGACTGCAATCCGAACCAGCATTTTTCTGGGTGTATGTGTGCTTTGATGCATTAGTACTCACAGAGTTGGCATTGTTGGGATTGGGCCATGGCCGACCAGTCCCCGGGCCCCTAGACGGTAAATAAATAAATACATTTAGTGAGATGATGCAATAAGGTTAAAAGACATATATATTTACACGTTTAAAAAAAAAAACAAGGCTCACATGTTCACTCCTGGCATACCGGGACCCATGGTGTTGTGCGGAGGCCTCATCCCGCCACCAAAGTTCTGAGACACAAACAAAAATCATTGTCTGTGATCAATTATTTTAAAACACAGGGTGCCGTATGAGAGCAATAAATCCATGCACACCCCTGTGGTCATCAAGGCAGTGGTGATATTAGTCCATGTTAAGTAAAATAGCCTACCTGAGGGCCGGGCCCCATTGGTCCCATGCCTCGGGGGCCGCTCATTCTCTGCATTGGCCCCAAGTTAGGATGGCCTGGAGGGAAACAGGAAATTTATATGAAGCGATAAGCCTGGAAATAATTTCTCTACTGCAGGTGCAGTAAATAGTTTAAGTGAATAATAATAACTATTTTTAATATCATTTTTCTAGACAATATTAGACAAATGCTTCAAAATATACCTGACAATTAAAAAACAAAAACAGCAATAAGCATACACAATATAGTTACAATGATAGAAACAACAAAAAAATTGCAAATCAGGCATCAATAAGCAATCATTTAAAAACAGGTAATGTCAGAGCATAGGGGCCCTGATGGCAAAAGCCTGGTCACCCTTAGTCCCCAGCCTTCAACTAGCGGCTATGGATTTGAGGATCGGAGGTTAAGACTTGAAGCATCAGGGGTCTCAGTAATAGAACTGGGGGGCCAGACCAAACCGAACCTTAAGAGTTCGTAAAAAAATCTTAAAATGTATCTGAATTTACTGGCAGACAATGAAGGGAGGCGAGAGGGTCGCACCTTGTGGCCGTGTTGGGTCCATGTTGGGCAGCATGGGGTGAGGACCTGGTCCTCCGCCTGGTGGCTGCCGGGGATGAAAAAACACAAAGACTCAGTGAAACTTATAAACGTGTGTTACGTATCCTGCATGCATGGTGTGTGTGTGTGAGTGTGAGTGTGAGTGTGAGTGTGAGTGTGAGTGTGTGTGTGTGTGTGTGTGTGTGTGTGTGTGTGTGTGTGTGTGTGTGTGTGTGGAAGCTCTACCTGGTTAGACATCCTGATGGGGGGACCTCTTGGGCCTCCAGCGAAGCGAGGCGACATGAAGGACTACAACAGAAACAACAACAACGCTCCATGAGATGTAAATAAAGAAACACCTCTCAAAATGTAGGACTGAATCATTTCTCACTAGCTCGTTTGCGTGAATACTGAAAAGCAGCATAAAGCGTTAAGCCGAGACGGATGCCAAAGCATGAAGCGTCAGCGCTGAGAACCCGCGTTCCCAAATGACCGCAGACAGCAAAAACAGGAACATAAAAAAAAATAAAAAAAGAGCGAGAAAGAAGGGAGAGGGAGTGTTACCTGACTGTGAGGTCCCATCATACTGTTAGGGGGAGGGGCCTGCGGGTGAGGAGAGCCCTGGGGACCAGCAGGACCCTGTGGCGTTGCACAAATTAAGAGAGGCAAGAAAGAAGGGAGAGAAGGGAGGATGGAGACAAAGAGAAACAGAAGTGACAGAAGAGGGGCACAGAGAGAAGCAGGGTTACAGCAGGGCAGTGGACAGTCGGAGGGCAAGAACCAAAGTGTGGCGCAAAAAAAACAAACAAAAATAAGATGCCCATTTCCACGTGTCAAACACAGTAAAGGAGCGACAGCGCAGAGAGGAGCAAGCAAATGATTGAGCCTTGAATGAGGGGAAAGAGACAGAGATGGAGTGGATGTGTGCTCTTCTGCCTGTCAGTCAAGTCATCAAGAAGCCTGCTGCATGCAGCATGTCATCAGTGCTAATTTCCCGGAATTAACAGTGCCAATTAAGCTCTATGCAATTAGCTGTATAACAACACAAAACACCGGCACTGTGTCGCTAATGTTGCTGATCTGACAGAGAGTGAGGGGTCTAATTGAGATCCCGCCAATGGATTCTGATATGGAAAGTATGAGTGAGTGAATGTGCGTGCGTGTTCGCGTGTCAACGTCAAAATGTCTTTTCCCGATATTAACACGATCGCATAATGAGTCACGTCTTTGTGGCTTCTGGTACATAACAAGCTGGTGGATATCCGAGGTGGATCTAGTTTGAGGGAGAGCAACGTCGCAATTTCATGTCACGCCTCAGAGCCGGTTCTATGCAGTTGCCTGCCGAGAGTTTATCCTCATGAGATATTGATTTGCAGTAGGTGCTGCACCTTTTCGATTTCTCCATTAGGGAAAATGGCCAGGCCACGCCTGCCTGTTTACAGCACTGGAGGAGCCCGGGCAGACAGAACGTCTATGATGTTTACTACAAGTTCACCGAGCACGGCGGAGCAAAACAAAAAGACCAAAGCGGTGTAGACACACCAAGGTGGAGGCCTTCAGCTTCACGAAGCGCTGACAGCCTTTTACTTTTACAAAGTGGGAGCCTGCAGATGTGCAGCGACGAAAACGATCAGTTCATTAAATAAATTGTCCATCCACGGGATACCAATTCATGACAATTTTGATTATTCATTAAGAGGTGATTTATCAAGCGTTGGGAGTGGATCTACGAGCGTTCCTAGCAGTGAGAGACCGTATCGGTGTGGTGAGTTCGCTGACCTGGAAAAAGCCGGGTGGCATGGGTCCCCCCGGCATGCCCTCACCGGGGGGCATCCCTCCCATCACAGGACTGGGGGCCGCTGCTGCACTCTGAGAAAAAAAGAAGAAGAAAAAGATACAAAATATTGTCAGTACACGCGTAGAACTTCAGATGAAACGTTAATGCTGGAAATCTTATTCAATCCCTTCATGACCGAGGTTCTTGGCCCAGGAAGAGCAACATCTGAGAAACTGAATCTTCTAAAAAGGTCCCGTTCACACACGCAGTGTGAAATGTTCATTCCTGCATGGGGTCATGTGCCAATGGGAGCAGCGATCGCTATTCGGGGAAATCAATTTCCACACCTCAGGGCCTAGTAACATTTCTGTGAGAAAGCTGGTGTTGTGAATGGAAGCAGAAACACTGCAGGGACAAACACTTAAACAATTACGTACGTCTGACGCGTTCACATGGGGCGACCGAACCAATCACAAGACGATGCTGATAATCTATGAAAGTCCACAACTGATTTTACAGTTTAGCAGTGATGTCGATGCTTTCCCTCGTCTCGCAAACTTGTGTAATATTAAAATACATGGCAAAAAAAGCATGTCCACCGCCATGTTCCTGAAAACAACAAGAGACGTTTTCCGCCGCGTTGACATAAATACGGTCGTTCCCTTTTTCTTCTTCTGTTTACGTGTATGGAGGTTGATTAGCCTGAGTAATGCATCACCGCCATCTGCTGGACCGTACCCCATCTATTCAGGCACTGCCATGGCAGGTGTGAGAGGGGTGAAAGACAGAAATGTTACTGAAAGTAATGTGTGTGTGAGTAGTGAAAGGTTATCCCAGTATTTTACATTACATTTCATTTAGCTGACGCTTTTATCCAAAGTGACTTACATGCTATACAGTAGACCGTAGACACAGCAACGGTGAGCAATGAGGGTTAAGAGTCTTGCTCAAGGACACGTCGACATAGACTAGTGGAGCCGGGGATCGAACCACCGATCCTCTGATTGAAAGACAGCATGACCCACAGTCGCCCTCTCTATTTTACCAGGAACTAGGAGTCAAGGAAGCCAATACGAGGTTCTGCAAAACCAGTTTGGCTGTCAATCTGAAAGCCTTCATGACCCTTACATTATTATTATTATTATTATTGTTTAAACACAACGCAGCGTCAACGATTCTAAAAACAGAAAGAAATGCATTCTGTGCAGCCCACATCATTTGCGGGTGGACTGTATGGAAGCGGCGTTAATGGGGTAATGAGGCCTCTGTACCCGGTTGATCCAGGACCCAGATAAGTATCAGTGGGATTCACTGAGTCAGTGGCTCTAAAGTGCTGCTACACAGCGGGGGCTCGCTGGGCCGATATCCTGCTCAAACCGCAGCCCTAATTCGCTAATGTGCCATTTGCTTCGGTCACACGCTGCTAATTGACTGAGTTTTTCTTCCCCGTAGCTGAGGCAATCCGAGATGGTCTAATGTCTTCAGGCCGCCGGGCTTTAGCTTCTAAAGAACCGCTTAAGAACGAGAGACGCTCCTTCAGTCCCATTTCTTAATGCGTAGCTCACTCTTGTTATTGTATTGGTGGACGCAAACAAGCAATGAATATTACAGCGATGGATGCACACAAACACACACACACACACACACACACACACACACACAGTCCAGAGATACAGACATCACTGGTCAATAGCCAACACACTCCCTGGTATTGACTGCTCCTTCCCTAATTATATCTGCTCAGGCTGCCACTGCAGGGTTACTGTGAAATACCTCAGCAGGGAGAGAAGTGAGGCCACAGAGAGAAGGCACATCTCATCAGGCCCGTCCACCACCACTGGGACACAGGCACAGCCAGTAAATCCAGTTTCTTTACTGGAATATTCTGCTTCAACAGTGTGGGAGAAGACATTTAGTTGAGATTTCAGTTGCTCCGCAAGACCAAATTACTCACCCAGTTCAGCCTCAACAAATCAGCCCATCTTTGGTTCGTCTAAGAATTTGGTAAATCTGGCCTATGAAAACATTTGAATTAAGATTCAAAAGTGAACTTAATCTCCAATGTTCAAGACACAAAAGTCACAACAAAAGCTTAAAGACCTGCAGTGACTCACTCAAATTCTGATGAGCACCCACTTGGACCTAAAAATAGCTCAAATACCGAGAAAACTTCTCACTACGGTGTGAGCGGCGTGTACGTGTTTGGTGAACCGGAGGGTTTGCGATGCTTTTTAGCAAAGACACAAGAAGTAGTGCTTTCTCAGAGATGACAGTTTGCACCTTTTTAAAAGTAAATTTCCGAACTATAATTGATAAAATAAAAACGAATGTAACTGTATTACCAGCAAAAACAAACACGCAGAACGCGTGCATTAAAATAAATGTGCATAAATACACATGGTCATAAAAAAACACTCACAACACTCGAGGCCATCAGATTTACCAATACTACTACAATTATGCAGTTTTCCACATTATCCAATCTGCACATGTTTATTCTCTAGATTTCTTATCTATGCCTGACACGAGGGTAGATTAATGACGACGATCACATGACTAGTAACCGCAGACCGTAGTCACGTGACATCACCACTGGTTTGTGGAGTATGGCATATTGGCAGTTTTCCCTTCTCAATGCACCTTGGAAGTAGATATGGTTGTGAAGGAAATATCTGCTTTAAATATGCAGTACATTAATAATATATAGTATCTTCATAATCATAATAAATCACCTGACCAAAATATTAAAAAGCATTTCCACCTTCTTAGCGTCAAAATACCATTAAATACATATATTCTTTGTCATTTAATCTCATGTCAGCACTATATTGTAAGTATATACTTAACAACTGTTAAGCGCAGCAGTGCATGAAGAGAATAAAACCCAATCATCTGCATATTTAAAACACGACCAGTTTTGCAAGAATGTAACTGCCAAGTCGTCCACATGCAAGTCAAACAAAAGCGAAGCGAAGAGCCGGTCCTGCCCGACGCCATTATCGACTTGGAACGATTCACCCAGCAATTACTGCATCCAACCTGCATGGCCCGACAGGTTTACCAACACAAAGGGACTGGAGGTAAATAGTACGTTAGTTTTTATGAGAACGTTTTTTCACGATTCATTGAATTAAAAAGCATCTTAGAAGCACCTAACGTATAATTATCACTACGATAACGAGACATTTTGCTTTCTTTAACAGCAGTGAGGGGCATAATGTGTCCGTGCCGTGCTTGCTCGCTTTTAAGTTTCTTTGCGGCTCATTGTTATCACTGTTTTCCACGATTACATACTGCTTTATGGTTTCAGGGACAATGCAATAAGAGCAGGAGTAAATACTACGAATCCAACAATATTACAAAGAGAGGAGGACGTGATGTTGAGAGTTCGTGGGGACGCAGTGGTTATTTAAAGAATCGGGAGGTTTTCTAAGAATGTCCCCTTACAGTTCAGACTAGATCCTGGTGAAGATAAAATGTATTCAGACGGCGTCTTCGCCCTAAAGAGAGCCCATGCGGTGAACACTGTTACGAGCAGGAGGACTTTCGATAGGCTGAGGAGTTTCAAAGACAAAGCGGTCGGAGAAATAATAGTCTCCGAACGCCGAACAAGTTAATGAAACGCGACGAATAAGAACGGGCGGGGATAATGTTTGTGGGGATCTCATTAGAGATGCGCTCCCACAAAACGCAGCTGTTAGAGTGATCAAAAAACTAACATATTTGGCAACTGGAGCAATGCAACAGTGTTCGCTGGTTATTATCGATTTACATGCAAACCCACAAATAGATATCCCAATATCAAATAGATTAAATACTAAACTTATCAGCATGGTGAATAATCATAAGCAAATACAAATAGGAAAACAGATCAGCATGTGAAAAGGCATGCCAGCCTAAGCCTGAGAGGATTTGATCCATGTTTTAAGTAAAGAAGGGTTCATATCCTCTTATCCACCATTTTATGTTGCAAGTAAATTCCCTGTGACATTAAGTTGTGCGTTGTATTGAATGCATTAATTGCAGCTCATCTCTAAAGACGTTCATCCTCATTCTGATCGCATTTGAACGGCCTGTGGATTGCCACTCCTACGGGACATCAGTAGTGAATTCTTCATCTAAAAAGGAAAGCGTGTTGTCATTAAGCAGAGAAAACATCCCTGGTGCAAATGGAGGAAGGAGTTGCTCTGTTCATTATAGATAAAGGTTGATCTACAGTGTCTCGTTTCATAGTAGAGTGTTATACGGCCATAGAGCCAAATTGTCTGGTCCCTGAACGGCGAAACAAACGGCAACGTGTTTTGTTCCTCTACCCTTAAGTAGCCCGTTCCTGGAATGAGGCCTGCAAAGAAATAATCAAGTAAAAACAAAGCCGTATTTAATGCAGTGAGTCATAACACAACGTCAACAATCTACATGGCTCTGCAGGAGTCACAAACTGAAACGCAACATGCACTGTTGTGTTAAATCTGCATCATGTCTAACTAAAGTCAACAGCTGTGCTTGCTGGACTGTTCCAAATAGCCTGATGCCGAAAACGAGCCACGTCTGTCCACAGACTCTCTGGTACAGGAAAGGGGCAGATGTCTCAGCCCGGCCCCAGGCTATGAGGCTCTTGTCTGGGGCCTTCCATACAATTTCCCAGGGGACCTCTTTTAGTACAGACTACCCCCCACCCTAACATGATTCAGCGTGTACGTGTGTGTGTGTGTGTGTGTGTGTGTGTGTGTGTGTGTGTGTGTGCAGTTAGGAGCACGCAAGCAATCACAGCCAAACAAATTTCCCTTGGATTCTCGAATCACTGGAGGAGGTTACAAAAGGCCGGAGCGACAGCGGATGTGCTTGTGCGCTCTTTACAAAAACAAAGAGAGAGGGGGAGCGGATAATACAGAGAGGGAGAGAGAGAGAGAAGGAAAGGGAGAGCAGGGTGAGGATGACCAAGAGGTTGACTGAGGCAACCATGACAAAAAAAACACAATGGTGTACTCCGAGAGACACAAAAAGAAAGCAAAGTGAGATTTAAAAAAGGGATTGATTTGGGTTTTGGGTGGTTGGGCTGCGGCACCGACCACCCAAATGTCAGCTCCTGACCTTGCGTGCTCTTAACAGCCTTCACTTCTTCCACTGGAGCCAACGCTTAAAAGAAACCAGCCCCTATGTTTAGCTTGTAAATGTTTAACCATCAATCAACATCATAAAAGCCACTCCGAATCCCGACTGGATGTTCTTCCAGGTCCCTTCCACTTCCCAGCTCCCCCCTCCTCCTCGGTTCATTCCCACAGCTCCTCCGTGCGGAGGTGGGAGCTGGGCATATGCCACAGTGCCACTCCCCTTTTCCTTTTCCCAATCTGCCCCTCAGCTCCGTGACAGCCATCAATCAACCGCTGACGCCATGGCGACGCCCCCCCTCCCCCTCGGGGAGCGCCCGTCAGGCCCAGTGTGAATACACCGGGGTTTTTACGAGCCCTGCTGGCTAACAGAGCAGCTATCACCTCCCCCACACCTAGACAAAGGCACAGGGTCCAAGAACTAGTACTGTCTACACACACACACACACACACACACAGCTCTGACCCACAACATCTACAAATGAACACAAGGAGAAGGAACATCACAAGATGTCGGGGAGAACATCGTCCCAAAGCTCCCGGCCTCAGCAGCATGCTGCCCAGACCGACGATTCACTGCTCCCTCATTTGCTTAATCTTTTCCATGTTATGAAAATTGTCTCCGCCGAAACACAAGCTGCAATCTGACATCTCATCATGTGCCGTTGAATCTCTCCAAACCGGGGAAAACAGCAAAAAAACGTATCATAAATATCAGTTCAGCTGTTAATATTATTCCACATCTATTTCCCCAAAACAGATGAAATCTGGGACACTTTTACAAGACCACCCAACCCAAGCAGGCAATCATAATCAATCAAACAAATTACTATGAAGTAGGCTTTTGTGAATTACGGTTGGTTTTCCACCAAAAGGCCCTCCTTAGTCTGTATGTGTTGGAATAATAAGAATTGTGGTTCCTGAACAGGGCCGAGCCCCGCTGCCGCCTCTCCTGTTCCCAGGTCACCTGCCAGATCAGGAGGCCTGTTACCCTGACAACCCTATCTGCCAGAGCAGGACCAACATCCCCGTTTAACCCCTTCCTGTCTTCATGCATCACCGAACACACTGGGCTGTGTACCGGCCTTCCCGGGAGGACTCCTTAACCCCTAATGTCTTTCCTTGGCCGGGCTGACACGGCAAAATCTGAATAGCACTTTTTTTTAATTTTATCTAATTTACGTCGGCTACATGATGAAACACGTGGAAGGGAACCGCAGCCGCCACTGAACAGCAGTTTGCACTCTATTTTTTTTAATGCTGACTCAAATCTGGAGACAATGAAGCACTTACTCTAAAATGGCATAATTATCAGGATGCAAAACACCCAAACTATGCAAATATGGAAATGCTTTCATACGGAGCAATGCGCTGCATGATGTGCTTGTCCTGAGAGATATTGAATAGATTTTGGACGCCGCCTTTACAGTTCTTCAGTTTTCAATTGCTTTCCTCAATGCAGACAATATGTTGCATCCGTGCTTATAGCTACTGCACATCAGGGCAGCAACCAATCCGTGTCCGGGTTCCCATTCATTTTCAGTGAGGATCTAGTACGACTATAGTTCTTATGAATTATAATAACCCAATCGAACACCAATAACTGAATAGTCTGTGTACCAAAAACACAAACCTCTCCTCTCTTTAGCCTCCTGCCGCTCACAGTATACTTTACCCGCTTTACTGTTAAATGGAGTCTTCAACAGGGTTAAATCCCATCCATTGTGAGCTACTGATATTAAACGTAAACATTTAATTTCACGTTATTCTCCATTTTAACTTCACGACGCAGCTTTTTTTTTTTAAAAAGGGACATTGCTAGCAAAGTAAGCCAATATTTGGCTCATATATACGACTGAGGTCCCACTCATCGTTTTGACCCTGGCTTCTCATTCAGTATCAACCGACTCTCTAAACAATGCCCACCATGCATTTGATAGCATTGGTATATGCCATTTTTAACAGTTCAAAAACAAGGGACGAAAGCGACGTTATGTAATCTCATTAAACCTGCATGTGCGAGCATAACCGAGAGGAGCCCGTTCAAAACACTCTCATCCACAAACTACCATTTGAACGTTAAAATGATCCCGAATGCAGCAAAGCCCTTTCAGATGACAATGTTATTCGCTTTGGGGGAGTCCTGATTTACTCTCAGATAAAGATTTTCAGGGACATTTTACTTTCTGTCATTTGTGTTTTCAATGCCGGTGTTTCATTTTTTTCCAGGGCGCATGGGAACCTTGTGTGTGTGTGTGTGTGTGTGTGTGTGTGTGAAGCTCTTAGAAGATGTGTGGAACAAACAGACATTTGTTTCTGGTCTTCACAGCTGAGGCTGGGAGCTGCGTGGCATGGATAAGGGGAGAGCGCTCGACAGGTCTGACTCAGGACGTGCTGACATCAGCATCATTTTCCCAGTAGCCTATAAAGCTCACTGTTGGACGCATCTTTCGACCCACAGACGGGGCAAGATGACCGATCGTAAATTTAAAAGAAGAAAAAAAAAGAAGATAGTCCTGAATTGCATTTCATAGTTAAATACAGCCACAAAAGTGCAGAGGGCAAGACCAAATGACGTAGGCCTCTCAAATAAAAAATTGGGACAAAAGCAGAAATCAGACAACTTTTGGGTGAATCATGATTTTTCTTTGAGCTAAAAAGTATCACCATTGAAGGCGAATGTGGGAGATTTAGTCAGCACTCGAGTGTTGACAAACAGAGATTGTGAGCACTTTGCTCCGATAGCTCCGATAACGGAAAAAAAAAATCTGACTCATTGCAAAAACCCAGGCCGGAGGCACATTTATTTACACCACTTCTTAGCCTTGAGAGCAGACTTGTTGTCTTCTTTATCAGAAGACAGAGCAATATGTGCAACAGTTCCCATGTAAGAACTACTCACGTAATCATGGAAGGCTTTCGCTTCGCTGGAGTGGTCACATGTCTCTCTCCTCTCTGGTGCAGCACAATACAAGTCCCAGAATACACTGTGGACAAGACAGGTCATGAAGCAAGCAAAACCACACAAATAACCCCTGGACATGTTAACAGGGAGACGGGGAATATTATCACTTACCACCACCAGGAATGTAGGAATCCAGGGGGTTCTCCAAGTGTTATGTTTTTCTCCCATCGGATCTAGTACAAGGGGGAGTTCAATAATTATCCAATTAAAAACATTTAGATATATTGTGCAAAAACATTTAAATATATTGTGCAAAAACATCTCCATAAATATAAAAAAGGCCATTATATAGTTGAACTTTCCCCCATAATGTTACATACCTCTGATAAAAAGGTCTGTGCAGACTTCTGAGCTCCTATGTGCAACAAATACTCGTAGACGTACAAAGCCAACCTGTGTGGGGGAAGGACAAAAAAAACCCTGTTAGGTTTCATTTAACAAAATATTACCAACTGGCAGAAAAATAAACGTCAAACAAGCAGATTCAATCTTCTCCAACGGCCACACTGAGTGACTGGAGTCGGGCACAGGCCCTCTGAACAATGGCTGCCAAATAGCCTATGCCAAAAAATTAAATGGGGGACTGTGTAACCAAACCGAAACCTGGGGACGATTCGCTGCAAAGAGAAGCTTAAAAGAAAGTGATAAAGCAAAGCAGTGTAATTTAACATCGTGTGGTGAAACGGTAAAAAAAAATAAAAAATTAAAACACACCACCAGCCTGCAGTGTATTAGCTAGGGCACAGTATCCTGGTGGCACTGATGGGGCTGAGGGGAAATAAAACGGAGCCTATCCGAAAGCGCAACAGAGAAAACAATGTACCGCGTCGCGAGACGATGTTATTGTTTTCTCCTGTCCGCGCTCGCGACTGAATAACCGCACGAATTACGTTACAAAAACACAACCAAACTGAACTCGGAATCGTGGGGTGGAGGTGTGAAAAGACAGCAACACACACACACACACACACACACACACAAAAAGCTGAAACACAGCTCAGGGGAGGAATGGCGAGCAGACAAGGCGGTTCATTCAATTCAATTCTCGGTAGGAGGAAATCGTCTCTCGCTAGCCCCGTCCAGCGAACAACAGAGAGCAACTTACGAGGCTAAAAAACACACAATAATAACGTTTGTACGCTTACTTTTCTCGTGCTTGGCCGTCCGACGGCACCGGGGTGCCTTTGCCTTTGGGGAACATTGTTTTGTGTGGGAGGACGACCGCCTTCTCTTTCTTTTCTTTTTTTTTTCTCGCTATTTCATCTGTCAGATCATCGCGGCCGCGACCCTCTCACACTCCAACCGCACTCCGCCTCAACCCGACGACTCAACCGAGCCTGGTCCGGGAGGGGGGGGCGGGGGTGGGGGGAGGAGGCGGGGCCAGCCCTGAGTGAAGCGGCCGACAGCCAATGAGAGCTCGGGACTTTCTTAAGGTCTGCCTTGACGTGCTTCTTTAATTTACCGTTTCGACGTTGATATCGAGCTTTCCAGGTTATGAAATCGAGGTAATTTAATGAAGATTATTTCATAGTTTCATTGTTGATTTTTTTTTACTCATTAATTGTAAATTAACTATTATGATATTGTACAATGAAATAAATGGATATCTAGGAGAGTGTATGATATAAGAAATATGTATAATATAAAATAGTTATATAGTAATATATTGTCCACAATCTGGAACCCTGAAAATACTTTCTGGTTTTTTTACCAGTTGAATTTAGGTGAAAGGCAGAGTTCGTTTTTTGTTTGACCCTCAACAGTAAAAACTATCAGAAATGTAATCAATCAATAGCTCCACATCAAAAAGAGTATTTTTCTATATTGTATAGGTTTTTAAGTGTATTAACTAACTGCAACGAAGAGGGAAACAATTTTATTTGATACATTATTTATAACCAAAGTGCATATAACCAAAAGTCTTGATGATTTGGAATAGAATAATTGTTTTCTCTTACATAACAAAATGTATAGGCCTATGATTGCCTATATAGCATATAAATAAATAAAACGTCCTAAGGGGTTCCTCAATGGAGATAACCGTTGGTTTGCCTTATAAACAAATATAAGTGTTTAACTTTTGAAAGGCACTGTATGAAAGACATTAAAACAAAGCATGCATTGGTCTATTGAAGCCATGTTTAAAAACAACAACAACAACAAAAAGACAATAACAAAAAGTTGTTCAAGTATCCATAAAAGTTTGTATCGATATTTTATTAGAATAAGTTCATGAAAAATATGGTCCACACAACTAAAAATTAGCTAACTCCAATTCCACCTTAAATATGTGGACGTAACAGTCACCCCTGCAGTGGAAGGTCTCTCTCCCACACTCTCTCTCTTTCTCTCTCTCTCTCTCTCCAGTGGTGAAACCGTTGAGCAAATCTGTCGCGTGTGCGTGCATGTGTGTGTTTATAAAGTTGTAGAGGAATGGGTGAAATGGAAAGAGGTCGGTGTGGCAAGCAGCAGCCCTTAACCGGCGTTAATGCGTAGTAGCCGACGGTCCATTGACACGTGAAGGTCCTTATCTCGATTATCACCATCAGCAGTAACTGTAAAATTAGGTAAGCCATTTATTTATGTATTTGTGTTTGTTTCCACTGTGGGAAATGCTGTTTCATTCTTTACTCCCTTGTTGACCAGAATGAAGAGCAGGCTTGTGGAGTCCGTGTTGTTTTGGACCAGAAGTTCACGGCCAATGTCGTGGTCTGTCTCATTTCTCCTAAAGGTCACTGCAGCTTCTGTCAGAGTTAAGAGGAAAGACAGGTGACCACTGCGTGCGCCCCATTGGAGCAGCAGTTGTGGGCAAACACTTCAATCCGGGCAAATAGTTTCCATGAATACCTCGTTTAGCTGCATGCCTTAAAATAGTTTGTATATGTGGCTTGAAATAGTTTTCAGACTCTGATCCAATAAAACATCCCAGCCTGGCATTCATTAGTCCCTAGAGGCATAATACTAAATGCTGCAAGGTTGTAATCACACAAAGGCATCTCAGGTTGTTACTGATCCTTGAGTTAGGGGACAAATGTTGGGCAATTCCTCAGACGACAACATGATGCAGATTATTGAAAGCGTCTTATGTTACAGCACTGGTCCCAACTGACTGCAGGCTTCACATTTGTAAAAGTGTTTTTTAACTGTGACACCATCCCCTGTGTTTCCTGTCTATGTAGTTGTGAGTTACTATGACGTCAAAGGAGAAGTATGCGGACACCACGCAGGACCCTCTGTTCATTCAGGAGGCTGAGGAAGTGTACAGGAACCCCACTGAGCTGAAGATGAGTCAGATCGTGCTGCCCTGCCATGCCAATCACTGCGGGGAGCTGAGCGTTGGACAGCTGCTGAAGTGGATGGACTCCACCGCCTGCTTGTCTGGTAGGAAAACCTCAGAAATCCTCTCCATTTGTTACTTTTAAACTCTCAGTAGTTCCTCTTACATCTCCGCTTCACAACATGTAACTGACGATGTAATCTAGAGGTGCAGACAATAGGCCAGCCGTCTATGATGTGCAAATCTACAAGTGCAACCTATATATGTACATACGTCAGTCCATCAAGTTTGTTTCATGAAAATTAGACCGATAGGTTTCCCTTTATCCTGCTGACAAACCCAACACACAAACTAGAGGAGCACACATCGGCCAAGGCCAAATGCCCGGTCGCACAATGTTAACAAAAGTGAAAAATAAATTGTGTGTCAGCTCCAAGATTTGGATCTGCTCCAAAATGTAATGGGTTCTTCCTTGGCTCTTGCTTCACCCTTCCACCATTTTTCAGTAGTTCTGCTGACAACAGAACCGAAAACATAATAATAATAATAATAATAATAACCGCTCCCATGGAGATCATAAAGCTTAAAACACGCTTGTGCATCTGCAACTCTGATCATGCACCGTGGTTATCCGAGGAGAACCCAAAATGGGCACTGAAGCGTTCTAGCAGGAAGTAGTGGACTTACAGTGTCAATTTACATTCTGATGACTCAAAGTATTTTTTTGCCAGAGTTTCCAGAGCCAAGATTTGAAACCCAGGTAATAAAGTGGTGGAACAGGTTAGTTCTTGATGAATCAGCCTGTTTTAGTGTTGCACAAGGCGATGAGTTGCTCTGGTCTTGCTTTTGTCTTGACCTCATTGCGTGGTCTACTAAAAACACTACATTCAACTGTTAGTTTTATCTACAGTCTCCAAAATGGTGATGCGCTTTGTTACAGTTTGGCAAATTGTTGATAATATTTTTTTCTTGTTGAACTTCTGTTTCCACGGTCTATAAATCATGTTTCATACTCGAAGTGGGCAATATGGATGCTCTCTTCAATCATGTGAACTGTTATATGCATGCACATCACAATATAGCATACTTTTCAGTTTAACTGTTTAAAGATAAAAAATAGCCACTCAGGAAGGTCCGTTTCTGGTTACTCCGAGACTTGAGAATTAAAGGCGCTTCATCACATTAATCACCTATATTGTAATATATTGCTTTGATATTACCTTAAAACAGTCCTGCTATTTTATTTGCAACATTAGCTAATTAATCCAGACATATTAAAGAGATCGCTTCCACAGCATAAATGGTAGCAATGTGTTTTTATTATGGGCCACTGCAACACATTTAATTATATCTGCACAGAAGCAATAGATAACACCTGGGAATCAATATATTCTGATGACTTTGCCTGATTTGCAGTTGTTTAGTGACTTTTGTGTTGTATCACTTGGCCTAACTATTAATCTCTCTCCTCTCAGCTGAGAGACATGCCGGTTGTTCCTGTATCACTGCATCTGTGGATGACATCCATTTTGAACACACCATCGGGTAATATATTAACCTGAATGCTCTCTCCATCTAAACATCGTGTTTCACAACAATGAGGTCCAGAGTGTGTTGATACTGCAATCACGGCTCCGTGTTGATAGTAAAGCGTCTCTATCTGTCTACTCCAGGGTGGGAAAGGTCGTCAGCATCATAGCAAAGGTCAACAGAGCCTTCACGTCCAGTATGGAGGTTAGTGGACATTTTTGATTTCAGCGTGGTGAACGATTTCAGTTCAGAAAAGTGAGACGTGGCGCTTATTTTTTCCATTTCAGGTGGGCATATTGGTGAATTGTGAGGATCTGTACACCGACAGGCAGTGGAAAGTTTGCCATGCTTTTGCTACCTTCGTCGCCAGACGAACCGAAGCGGGGAAAGTAAGTTTCACACAGACCTGAATATGCATTGTACTAAAGCTGGTTCAACATCCCCCATGTGGTCTGTGTACACAGGTACAGCTGAAGCAGGTGCTCCCTCGCACACAGACGGAGCAGATGGAGTACAGCCTGGCAGCAGAGCGGAGGAGGATGAGGCTGATCCACGCTGAGGTCATTACAGACCTCCTGAACAGCAGCACAGCTCAACTGGGTACAGACGGTAGACGTAGGGCTTTAAACCACGCCCCCACGTGCAGCATTTAAACATGGGATTGATTTTCGGCTCCTTTTTTGTCGCGCCCTCACCAGGAGAATGCCAGGAGTACCAGAACGCTGTGCCGGCTGAGCGGACGCGGGTGGAGAGCGTGGAGCTGGTGCTTCCGCCACATGCCAACCATCAAGTCAGCACCTTCGGGGGCCAGATCATGGCCTGGATGGAGAATGTGGCTACAATTGCAGCGAGGTGAGTCTCTTGTTTATTTAAAAACTTGGACGCAAAACGTCTTTTAAAAGGAATAGTTTGACATTTTGAGAAAAGTGCTAAATAACTTTACTGCTGAGTTAGATGAGAAGATCGAAATCGTGGTCATATCTGCTTCCTGATTGTGAAACTACAGCCAGCAGAATCAGATTTACCTTCATTGGCCAAATATATGTGCACAGACAAAGAATTGGACTCAGTTTTTGTGTATCTATCTCGATGGTCCAGCCATTAAAGGTAAAGAATAGACAGGACTATTATGTACACAAAAATAGGTGTAAATTAATATTGTATAAATGTAAAGAAAAAGCATCAATGATGTATGTGTGTGTGTGTGTGTGTGTGTGTGTGTGTATACAGTATATGTGGATAAAAATGTCTCTAAACAAGTGTTGCGTAAGTTTTAAACTCTACAAATACTGACTGGAAAGATGTTCATGTATTTGACTGTTATGTACAGTGTTTAAATTGACTGACAGATTATATAAACGTATTAATAAATGTGTAAAAGGATTATCTATGGTGGTAGCAGTGGATATTTTGGTGTTGGAGGGTTATTGACAGTGTTTGACTGATTTAAGTGTTCAACAGAGTGACGGCTTGAGGGGGAAAGAGCGAGCCGGGTAACACAATCTAACTTCAAAGATTTCTTTCTGTCTTCATATTTTGATCTAGTCGCTTATGTAACGCTCACCCGACGTTGAGGAGCATTGACATGTTCCATTTTCGTGGCCCGTCTCACATTGGTGACCGACTGGTACTGAAAGCCATTGTGAACAATACCTTCAAGCACAGGTGAGTCGTCGCACAATGAATCTAATAAAAGCACAACGCAAACGGCCATCGCCTCATCTAACAAAGTGTTCTTACTGTACGTCTGTGTGTGCGCACGCCTCTTTCTGAACCCACGCCTGCATACATGGTGTGCTCCAGCATGGAGGTGGGAGTGTGTGCGGAGGCCTACCAGGGTGGAGAACCTCTGCGCCACATAAATAGTGCTTTCATGGCCTTCGAGGTGCTGGACGATGACGGGAAGCCGTGCACGCTACCGCGGATACGACCTGAGCCTGTGGTGAGTGTTCTGTGGCGGCCTGAGAGCACATCATGTACAATGCAGTATAGAGCCCCCCCAAAAAGCTCATTTTGAGTACCAAGTTATCACAAAATAAGCAACTTTATGTGAGGATTTCAACATTCGGCTTTCCTATGTTTCACAGGATGGGAAAAGACGTTATCTGGAAGCTGTTGCCAGAAAGAAGATTCGCCTTGATAGGTTAGTGTTTTCCATTAAACCACCAGGTTTTGTTTTTTGTACAGCCTCGATATATCAGTATCGAGGGCTGACATGGTTTATTGCAGACATGTAGGTTTATTGTAGATATGTAGATTTGTCAGTGTAAAATTCAGCCTCTGAGACTAGGCAATACTGAGACTATAAAAATACAAGAAAAATCCAAAAAGAATAAATAAAAAAAAATACAAAACAAAGTCAGATCCTGACCCAACAAGTCAATATAAGTCATTTGTGTCATGTTTATAACACTATTACACAATACAAATTAACATAAACCATAATTATGACTCAAAGTTACCCCCAAACTGCATCCCTCGTTTTTGAAAAATGTTTTTTTTTTTTAAAGTTAGGAACTAGCTAGATCTATCAAATAGACCTTGTGAATGAGGAGATAATCAGGATTGAATATGAGAAAAAAAATCCCCATTTAAAAATGTTTGTGGCGCATATGCATTTCCTATCTCCCCATCTCTTTGTTAAGACCGATCATAAAACACTAAAAATAGCAACATATACATTGAAAACAAATAAACAATCGTCCAGTGTTGTACCACAGTGCCCGTTCCTTACAGTGGACTGCAGCAGCACATGACTTGGCGGAGCAGACTCTGATGCCGAGACTGTCGA
This sequence comes from Cottus gobio, assembly GCA_023566465.1. Lineage (NCBI taxonomy): Eukaryota > Metazoa > Chordata > Actinopteri > Perciformes > Cottidae > Cottus > Cottus gobio. Next base: position 6,774,372 of record CM042217.1, read on the forward strand.
GCATAATAAGTGCATTGTTCAACTGTAAAATACCCGGCCTCCAGTATAATCTTTATTCCACTATTTGATAACCAAACGTGTTGGCTCATCGAGAGAACGAAAAGCTTCATATTATGCTCCGGTCCTCTGAACTTCCTTTTGTCCCTGAATGTAAAACATTGTGCCCTCCATGTTTACAGGAAATACATTATCTCCTGCAAGCAAACTGAAGTGCCCGTTTCGGTTCCCTGGGATCCGAGTAACCAGGTATTGAAATTTCTGGCAAACAGAGTCCCACATGCTCAGCGAGGCTTATTGCAACCATATTCAATAATGCAGACTGTCTTCTGTTTTTTGTTTTTTTTTAGATTTACCTGAGCTACAATAATGTATCGGCACTGAAACTAATGGATACCAGAAACAACTGGGTATTAACGTCTGAGAAAAACAAGGTTGGTATTGTTTTTATTATCGTACAGGATATAGCTTGTTAAATAGAGACAGCTGTTGTGCACTCTCATCTGTATTGTTTTAGACGAGCTGCACGGTCACAGTGGCTGTCTGGAAGTAGGCCCATGTTGTTTTTAACTAAATTGTGGAATAATGCAGAATAGAAAAACTATAAATCTTTAAACTGCCTTCTGCTCAAACCCCTCTCCAGAAGATTTAGAGATCAAGCTCTAAATTTAGTCATCCTAAAAATATGTATAATCTCCCACCTACTCCCCAGTTAATGTGGCAGTTTTGATAGCAGTCATACTCGATGTGTGCGCATTAGAATAACTGGAACAAATTCTATTTATAGACATCGAGCCCAACTCCTCTTTGTGGCTTTGCTCCACCCTTAGGTCAGACTGTACACACTGGAGGAAAACCACGTGCTGTGTTTCAAGGTGGAGATGCACGTCAGTGTACCGGCGGAGCAGACGTTCCACCTCCTGTCGGACCTGAGGAGGAGGAAGGACTGGGACCGGCACTATGAGTCAGTATGAGGGCCGTCGTCTGGCGCTCAGCAGTTTACAGTTAAATTAACAGCAGCATAATCTTAAAGAAGGATTTTAATGCTGTTTTTCTTATTGTAGACATATTTTCATTAAAAAAAAACACACAAAACAAAGGCCCACTCATTTCTAAAGAGATTTAAATCCTATACAGTTATTTCTTAAATGGTTCATAATTGTTACTCAAACATGTGGAAAGAGTGTTTGTAAAACTCAAAATACAAGTACTTGTTTTCATAGTAATTAAGGTACATGTCACCCAGTGTAACAGTGGTTTATTTTCATAATTTTAGGACAACAATTGAGGTCTATAGTACAGAAGAATGAGTAAATTCAATTTTTTGGTTTGCTCTTTTTCATTGGATTTGTTGACTGCAGGATAAATGTTAAAAAAAGAAAATGCAAGGCTAAATTCAGATGCAATGTTATTTATTGCATGAAATATAAACTATATGTATATTGGGCTGCAGTAGTTATGTGGAGTGAATACTTCAAACAATTTATTCAAGAAGTCTTTCTTAAGTGATAGTTACGGCAGCATGAGATGTGAATTCGACGTCTTAGAATATTTCAATTTTCTCACGTGCTCATTACTGTGTGGCCTCTGCAGGGAGTGTGAGATGATCACCCAAGCAGATGAGGAAGACACCATTTACCGCGTGGCCGCACCTTCCGTCAGTAAAGGGGGCAAAGGCCAGGACTTTATCCTGCTAGCATCCAGGAGGAAGCCATGTGACGCCAGGTGTTTTTTTTTCTCTGCTGCATTTTCATCATTTTGACTTTGATTTCCTTTTTCCAGCTTATATCAAAAATATTATGCAACCAGTTATTGCATTACTGCCTCCCGCTTGCTCTCTCTCATAAAGTCTCATGATGCTATCCTTGTTTGTCCCTCCCAGGGACCCATATCTGATCGCTCTGCGTTCTGTCACTTTGCCCACCCACCTCCCCACTGAGGACTACACCAGGGGAGAGGTGCTGTGTGCTGGCTTCGCCATCTGGGACGAGTCCAGCACCGTCACCAAGGTTGGCCAAATGAGGAGGCGGGTGCTCACTGGAAGCCCATTACTTCGCTCGTTACTGCACCCTCACACTAACTATTCACATTCAAAGCACATGCACAACGCGGTGGCTCTCTGCGACCTGACCCGATGTGTGTTGTTTCAGATCACGTACTACAACCAGGCCACGCCGGGCGTCCTCCCCTACATCTCCACAGACATCGCCGGCCTGTCCTCCAGCTTTTCGAGCACCTTTTCCGCCTGCAGTGACTTCCTGGAGGCCAACAAGGACAGCCTGGCCGCGCTGCCTCCCTCCGCACTGTGACACAACGCTGCCATCGCCTCCCCGAGAAGAGGAGCAGTAGCATCAGTAGGAAGAATGTGAGGGTCCCGCCCTGAGATCACAAACTTCTTTGCATTTGTAGTTTATTTTCAAACCTCAGTTCTCACTGTATGACTTTGTTCATTCTGAAAATGAGAGCATTTCTTTAATAAGCTAAAGAAATACAGTGTTTACATTTGTTTTCTTTAAGAATTTGTTACTTGTTTTTAGCAAGATTAATAAGTATGAAGCAAGGCTGCATAATATGGATTTTAAGCCTTTTAAGTTTAATGAGAACTAATTTATTATGGACTATTACTGTGCCACAAATAATTTATAGATCAATTAATCATATTTTGGTACATTTTGTTGAAAGTATTTACCATAATCTCAGCGATCTGTTTTCTTGAGACATGCTTTGAATGGTGTTTCCATTGTTTTAGTCAAAGTTGAGATATTTCAACCAGCCTCTTTGGTTATAGTTTTTCTACCTCCTAAATAATGTTTTTAAATTATTTGATTGAGAATAGGAGTAAGACAAGATGCACATTTAGTGTGTTATGATGCCGTTTTGAGAAGATGTGTAGTTTTAGAGGACAACTCTTGCACTGATTGTAATGTATGTTGACATTCAATGGCCAAGTATCTCACATGTCTTGATTTTAACTGAAACAATAAACACAATAGACTAGAGCTGTTGTGTCGGTGTTCACCTCTCTCACCCTACATTCCTACCATTCCTTACCATTTTTTTTTAATGGAGAAAAAAGAAAGGAAAAACACAGCTGGCAGCTGTATCCCACTATAACCAGTGTTGCAAGAGCCGTATGATGGAGTCCAGAAAGCCTCTGAATGGGGTTTAAAGGAGTTGATTCCTCTGCTCGTTTTCCAGATCTATTATCATCCTGCTATGCTGGCACTGCTTCTCGGGCAGCAAAACAGAGGAGAAAAAAAGAAAAGTGTCACGCATTTTGTGAAATTTCAGGTAGAACGATGAAATACTGTCAAACACGAGCCAGTCACTAAATCCTGTGAAATAAATCCGTCCAAAGCATCCCTGGATGAGGTTATCGTCCAGGGATGGGTCAACGGCTTGACCCTCACTGGCAGATCGCACCACTCTGCAGGTCCCTGAACGGCGTCTGGTCCGATGTGTGCTATTCTCGTTAAAGGCCTCGCTCAGTGAGGGAGCCGTTATCAGTGCCCACTCCCAAGCCCACTTCTCCTCGTCCTCCATGTTTTAGGAATGCAGCCGGCCCCTGCCTGTCCTCCTAACACTTTCAGAGCAGCCTCCATCCTGAGCGAGCCCCTTGTGCCCCTGCCAGGGAGCTTTCTATCTTTGGTTCCTGACGTTTCAGCTCCACAGACTCGTCCCCCTGCAACCTGTTGGCTGTCATCTGGGAGGCAGCCTTGTCCGAGAGCAAAACCTGAACCAATGTTTATATAAACTATCACTATGGAAGGACTCTGACTCTGTTTCCTGTCGGTCGTCATCGTTGGACCGCTTCCTCCAAATTTCACCCAGCTCGCTCCTTGAGTAATTGCTTCTTCCTCCTTCTTAGCGCCACTAAAAAATCAACAACCAATCCCTGGACACGTCCACATATTGTTTACATGGAGATTCTCAGTGAGACGTGTGAGTGAGAGATTACATTTAGCTAATTTCCTGACGAGAGCTGATTTGTTGACCTTTGTATGTGGCCCTGTTTGCTGCAAACAATGAAGTAAAACCATAAAACATTATATAAAAAATAAATGGATTTGCATCAAAACTTAAATTAAGGTCTACTGTCTTGTCATTAATGGAAGGTCATGAATTAGCTTACTACATTAGAGACCCTACATTCTCATGGTTAACCTACAGAGGTGCTTTTACTGATAATACATTTACAGAAAATATAATTTCAACATTAAATGAACACATTTTTTTCAGAGAAAAATCAAACAAACAACAATAGTTAAAATATGAACGTGTTACATTTTTTCCTATTTGTTTTGGTTGAACATTATTGGAGGTAAACCAATGTAAAAACACGTTTAATAAGTCTTTGCATCAGTGGCTTCAGTGGCATATGCCAATATCACTATTATGTAAACAAATCTCTGTCTGAAGGACTCTGTCCTTCAGAAATTTTTTTTATATTCTTTCTGTGAATTGGAGAAAAAAAACAGGGTCAAGAAGTCCACTTTAAGATTCGTAATATTTATTCCAAGAACCAGAAGTCAAAGTCCTCAAATGGAAATTATTTAGTCCAATTTGATCAACACTATTTATGTTTCTAATAAAAAATACTTAAACATTGACTGAATTATTAGTCACAATCTATAAAATCATGACTTGCCGTTGCAGTTCACCCCTCACCGCGTGCTCCTCCTCCTTTTCGTTGTAAACACAAGTAACCACGTGACCCGGAAGTCTTAGACGGACAGGTTTCCTTACAACCTTCTAAAACTAAAATTGTACACGGAACAAGCGACATTGTCTCATGGAAATTGGAAGCGGCAGCATGAACCAGCAATGTGTCATGAACCTACGAACTGCGACGAAAGAAAAGATAAACAAATTTAACTTTCTGCGTGGTGAGTTTTATATCTGACGACTCATTTAACTGTACAAGTATGTGCACATCTCCTGATCTGAACACCAAGCATATGTTATCCTGTATTCTTAGTATGTATTATTATAAGGAGAATCCTGTATGCTATCCTGTATTCTTAGTATTTATTCTTATAAGGAGAAGCATGTATTCTTGGTATTTATTCTTATTTGGAGAAGCCTGTATTCTTAGTATGTATTTGGAGAAGCCTGTATGCTATCCTGTATTCTTAGTATATATTCTTATAAGGAGAAGCATGTATTCTTGGTATTTATTCTTATTTGGAGATGCCTGTATTCTTAGTATTTATTATTATAAGAAGAAGCCTGTATGTTATCCTGTATTCTTAGTATGTATTTGGAGAAGCCTGTATGCTATCCTGTATTCTTAGTATATATTCTTATAAGGAGAAGCATGTATTCTTGGTATTTATTCTTATTTGGAGATGCCTGTATTCTTAGTATTTATTATTATAAGAAGAAGCCTGTATGTTATCCTGTATTCTTAGTATGTATTCTTATTTGGATAAGCCTTTATGATATCATGTATTCTCATTTGAAGAAGCTGTGTCATGTGTTTCTTTCGTCTGAAGCTCGGGAGGTGCAGCCTGGGGAGTTTTGGGACGCGGTGGTCGTGACCGCGGTGGATGAGAGCCAGAGAGACGCGTATGAGCTGCAGATCAGAGAGAAAGTTGACAGAAAAGAGCTTCCCCTCGGGCTTCACTACAAGGTCTTCTCGGATCCGCCTGGATCTAAAATAGGTGAGCGAATCAGGCAGCATGCATTTCCCTGTTGAAGGGTAGCAACAAAGCGCTACATTATTATTATTATAATTATTATTATTATGACTACTAATATGACCTGTTTTCAAGGCAATGGGGGCTCAACTCTGTATGCACTGCAGCAGCTGGATGCCATCTATGGGAAGGCTCTGGGCCGCCTGAGAGTCCTCCTCATCCACGCAGGTTGGAGATTTCACTGTTTTTTTGTTGCTGTTAGACTTTTAAACTACAAATACAAGATTTGTTCCACTGCTTTTTGCCCAGAGCAGGCTGGTAGGGTTGCAACTATTAATAAAAAATATATATTTTTGGTATTTTGATATTTTGATATGCTACTGTTTCAATGTAAATATTCATTCATCCATTCATCCTCATTTATTGCACTGCGTTAACTGTTAAATGTGTATTGTTAAATGTTAAATGTATGCACCTTCCCGCCAGGACAAATTCCTTGTATGTGTAAACATACATGGCAATAAATGGTTCTGATTCTGATTCTGATTCTGATTCTGATATATATATATATATATATATATATATATATATATATATATATATAAATATTTTTTAAATCCCCATTACAATTTCCCAGAGCCTGATAGCTCAGTTAGAACAAAACCAAATACATTTAATTTACTATCCTATTCACCTGAATTAAATTACCAGACTGTTTTATTCAACTTAAAAAATAACTGTAACAATAAATGGATTTCCAAAACCTGAAGCCAATTCTTTAAATTCATTACTCGACTTATGATTTCAGCTCCACGGATATTTCCATCTCCAATACAAATAATAGAATAGGATAAGCAGCTGTGCTTTGGCATGTTCACACCTGCCTCTTCACACTTCTTGTGTGTGAATTTGTCCAAATCCCAACACAGTCACGATTACTGTTGGATCCATGTGAGCCAATTTATTTTCACATTCAAGAATCCAATATAATATATAAATTATAAGAAATAATAATTGAAATATGGCAACACAACAGAGTCGAACATGAGGTCAAAAACTGCACACACACTGCCGCCCTCTTCCAGTAGGTCTTATATGTGAAATGTACATTCTTTCAATAATGTGGTTTATTGTGAAAATAAATACAGTGAACACAATTTCTCAAACACATCATGATGCAAAAACATGCAAGTTGGTAAAATGTTTATCATTATTATGTTATAGCATCTTCCGAATGTTTGTGGCTTTAAAAGTAAGTGTGTGAAGCTGACTTTTTTCAGACATTTTAGATACTGCATGTATTGTGTGTGTGATGTTTCCCTTTTCTCATCCATCCAGGAGGGCTGAGTCAGCGCCTGCCCAGTGCCAGCGCCTTGGGCAAGATCTTCACCGCCGTGCCGCTGGGCGACCCCCTCTACCAGATGCTGGAGCTCAAACTGGCCTTGTACGTGGACTTCCCGTCCCAGATGAAGCCCGGTGTACTGGTGACCTGTGCAGACGACATAGAGCTCTACAGTACTGGAGATGAGGCGAGTGTTAGCTTTGACAAACCGGGCTTCACGGCTTTGGCCCACCCGTCCTCGCTGTCCATCGGGACGACCCACGGAGTGTTTGTGTTGGAGTCGAACGAAAAGCCGACGAACTCTGAAGTGGAGAACGTCTCCTGCCTGCGCTTTCTGCACAAGCCGAGCGTCGAGAAGATGCAAAACAGTGGAGCTGTTCGGAAAAGGCAGAGTGGTTGTTTTTCTCTCTCCGACGCGGAGTTCGTCTACACAGACAGCACCTATTATGTCGACTTTGATACGGCGAAGTCTCTTCTCAATCTGCTGAAGGAGCTGGGGCCTTTGGACTGTGAGGTAGACGCATACGGGGACTTCCTCCAGGCCCTGGGCCCTGGGGCCACGATAGATTACACCAGCAACGCTGCCAATGTCACCAAAGAGGACAGCAGCCTGCTGGAAATCCGCCAAAAGATCTTCCACCTTCTGAAGGGGACTCCCTTGAATGTCGTTCTCCTGAACAACTCCAAGTTTTATCACATTGGCACCACGTCGGAGTACCTCTTTCACCTCGCGGAGGATGCGGCGCTGAAGAGTGAGCTGGGTCTCCTGTCGTCTGCCTTCAGCGTAAATATGAACGAGGACTCGGGATGCTGCGTCATGTACAGCGTCTTAGATCCCGGCTGCTCTGTGGGAGCCGGATCGGTGGTGGAGTTCTCCAGACTGGGAGCGGGAGCTTCGGTCGGGGGGCGCTCCATCGTCAGCAGCTGCTGGGTCAGCGCGGGCCTCTCAGTGCCTGAAGGAGTCTTCGTGCATTCTCTGTGTGTGAATTACGAGCACCAAACCAGGTTTGTGACCGTCGTCTTTGGGATCAACGACAACTTGAAGCACAGCGTGGAAGCCCCCGCCTACATGGAAGACCTGAAGCTTTTCGGCTTCAGCCTGGCAGAGTGTCTGTCCCACTGGGGGCTGACGAATGAAGCGCTGAGGTTCTCCGGCGACGCGTCTGGCTGTAGTTTGTGGAGCGCTTGTTTGTTTCCCGTGTGCCCTGATCAGCAAAGCTCATTCTCTCTATCTCTTGAGATGCTGCAGGCTGCCCTCAGGGGCTCCACGCTCACCTTACCCAAAGACACGGCGCTGATGTCCATGCAAGAGTCCTTAAAGTGTAAGAACCTGGAGGAGATGTTGAAGTTCAGGAAAGGACTGTACGAGGACATCACACAGAGAAAACTCAACAATCAAAGTTAACAATCAATATTATGTTTAATCTTAAGTATGAGATCAAGTTGATGTCATCCTTACATTTACAGTTTTGTAATGTAATGTAATGAGCATGAGCCCTGATGGGGAAAAGTGCACCTGCTGGGAAACCGGGCGTTTTCTCGTGTCTCCGGCGCCACAAGCGACTGTGCCGAGGCTCCGCCCACTGGCTCTCTCGCAGCAGCCGGGACGTTGCGTGGTCGGGCGTCATACGAGCGTCGGGGTCTGGGAGCTTCTGCTGGGGTTGGTCTTTTCCTTGTTGGCAGTTACTGGTTCTTAATTATTAGTGTGGCGCTGCAGCAAGGGCTCATAGAGCCCTGTTTTGTATTTAAGTTTTTTTTGGCTGGAAAAAAAATGCAATGTGGTTCATATCTTGCTGAGGGGCTTTGTCTGACAAGGGATTTGGCGGTATTGGTGGATTCTGTAGGTCGTAAGCTAGCAAGAAATAGTAAAAAACAGAGCTTTTTTAGAAAGGGTAATAGGCCGAATGAGGAGACAGAAGATCCTACAACGTCCAAGGAAAAATGGCAACATGAAGACTTCACAGATGCATTTGTGTCTGAACATTTCTAGTGACTCAGGATATTTGAGCGATGTTGTTGATGGCATCTACATTAGTCCTGTGTCCAGACATTAGTGTCATATTTACAACATATAATATGAAGTGTTTGATGGAAAACCCTTTTATCTTTGGTAGATGTAGATATTAGGCTCGTTTGAAAGAGCTGCGCCTTGCGGCAGCAGCAGGAGGCATTGATAAAAATACTTGTAGTTTACGGACCTCGATCTGATTTATTCATGTTAATAAATATATATGTATGTAGAAATGTGTGTAGCTGCATCCTTTGTTCTTTTCATGTCTACCTGTGAAATACATTACTACTGGTTTTGTGTTATATAAATAAGCTTATTATTATCATCAACCACACAAGATATGTTTTCAGATTAAACACGAGACAATGAAGACATAAAACAAGGATTTTCTACAACACGTGGTGTTTGCTGTCAAATCTATGAGACAGTCAGCTTTCTGATGTGGCGACAGCCATGCGTTTCCCATCATGCACTGGGACACTCAGTTGGTGGAGAACTACTGCGGCGCCTGTCTCTAAAATCAGCGGCTGCCTCGCTGTCATGAGATTATCGTTGACCACGTGTGCATGACGTCAGAGCAAGTCGGGATCAAGTTGGACACAAATCTAACCGGCATGCAATGCACACCGATTGATTCTACGCAAAACTGGCTAATCTCAAACAAACCTATTCTTTGTGTTATAGGGTGACCATGTCACTTTAAGAGTGATGCATTATGGGTCGTTTGTCGTCTCAGTGTTGTTACCCTCGCGAATTTCTGCCCTGTCTATCTACAGTGCGTCAACCGGTAGTCAACTTAGTTGAGAAGCTCATGTTAGACTGTGTTTTTTCTGGCATCAGGAAACTGTAGTGCCAATCGTCTCCTGATTATTTATTTTTTTTTACATTTAAACATTTATCAAGCGCTAATGTTGCCTGCCAGAGAAGATATTTCTGTTGGGCCCAAGGTGCCCACATCCGGGACCTGGACACGACAGCTACACCACTTGAAACACCATACCCATGGCTGCTATACACCAACTAGAGCTAAAGTCACTGAAGACCAACAGATGAATTTAAAGGAGCATTTAGAATAAGACATAAGACTCCATATAAGATGAAATGAATTGTAATAGTGAGCATATTATTCTGTTAAATTTTCCACATTCTTAGAAACATGATGTTCACCCTCCACCCCACAACTTTCCACATGATTAAAATATCTCAGGCTTCGTGGGCTCACACCAGCTGAAAGCCACAAAGAAATAAAAATAACTTATGCTCAGATTGGGTCGAGCCAAAATCTCATCACTGCAATCAGTCCGTGGTCTAAAAAGCAACCTGGAAGCAGTCCGACGTTTGAGGGACTTCCACAACAAGCATAAAGCAGAACTAGTGGTTAGTTCAATGGCGGAAACGGGTTCTGTTTTTACGGAGATAAGCCCCGCCCCCTTTCAGGCGCGAGTTAAAAGCAAGCAATGACGCGAATTACATAAAGTCGAGCGAGTAAACTCACGGGAGTCGTTGTGAACACACCTTTAGGCTTTTATACCATACTTTAATAATGTATGTTGTGTGTTTAAGGTGCCGCTGGTCCATTCATTGAAGTTTTGCTGTGGATGAAGTGGAGTTGTAAGTTCTGCAGTTTTTCCACTTACAATGAAAGACCAATAGTGACTCATTACAAAGACAAACATGGACGTGGAAGACGGGGCTTGAACTGCAGTTACCCCAGCTGTCTAACTGTGCTCCAATCTAATGTGGATTTGGCAAAACATATCAAGGGGCGTTAAAATGGATCAAATCCAGTTGCTAAATACTCTGTGAACTTTGCACTTTTTCCGCACCAACCAACATAAAGCAATATTTTCTTCATTTACAAAGACATTTGAGAATTCTAGGCTGTGAATTGTACATTTGAGGGGTGCTCTTTTAAGTCAAGTGTATTTTCAACTTTCACTGCCAACAAGTCGATATTATCCTGCTGCTAATTTTGTCGACTTCAAAACTGACCTTGTTGTAAAATGTTACAGTCAAGCCTTTGTAAATCATGATTAGGAAGACTTGAACAATTTAGTGTCATCAGATTTATTGTCTGAATCTGAATTTCAGCCTGTGCATAATTCCATTGAGCGGCGGATTGCTTCCCTTTTACTTTGCCTGCAAGCAGTCCTTCATGTGTCACAGACAGCAATTCAAGAAATGGTTGATGACGTGTTTTATGTTGGTGAATGTGCAGGACAAATAACTACAGTTGAAAATATTTTGAAAGAGCATAATTGTACATCTGAGGAATTAATGGCATCATTGACAGAAGCATTACAGAGTGCCAACCCACTTTCTTTACTTTCAAGAGAGGGGTCCCTAGGCACAGCATTTAAAAGGCAGGTATTTTATAGACATAACTTTACTGTCATTGAACCTGTTGAATATGTTTTGAGTAGACAAAAAAGGTCTCATACTGTTTATGTCCCTATTCTAAATGTACTTTCTGAACTTCTGAAAAGAGAAGAGATATTGCATGAATTGAGAGTAAACAGACCAGTTGAACAGTCTGGACATCATACATCATGTCTTTATGGTGACTAATCTCACATGAAGATGCTAGTTTATGCATAACTTTCTCAGCGCAGAAAAGAGATCATTGGCGATCAGCCACTCATCACAGAAGTAATTTCCCGATGGCCAGCTCTGTTCCATGAGAGACAGGTAATCACACAACTGCATGTATTCCACAAAGAGATTTAATCATGTTATGTCAGACACTGTACTGTGTCCTATTGAGAAATATGTTGATCAATATTTTGTCTGTCTCCTCAGATTAGGGCAGAATTCAGGAGAATTTTCACCGTAGACCTTCTGGAATCTTTTCTCGACGGACTTGATGACCTGGTGCCAAGACTGCTGGAGAGGTACAAAGCAGCAACGTCTGGAAAGAAGCAGTCACTCAAAGACATTTTGGACTGCCTTGCGAGAGATGTAAGTGGAAGAGCGGGTCACTAGAAAATTGGGCACCATTTGTTATGTTTGTTATAACATTTTCATCTTACTGCATGTTTCTTTGTCTTATAGGACACATATGAGAGAAGGAGGGCTGCTGCTCTGCTTGGCCTGCCACACTACATATCAGGTCATCAGGATGTGTGATGTAAGAATAATTTTTTTCATGTGTGTGGGTGGGGGTGGGAGGGGGGTTAAAATATTTAAATATGGTGTGCACTTCAACTGACATTGATTCTTTCAGATGGGACTTATTTTAAGTGGTTAAAATTGGCTGAAATATCTTCTGTTGGCCTCATCCACAACAGTTTATCAATCTGCTTCTGTGCTCTGCTTCTACAAACCTTTAATTTTGATATAGTGTTGTAAAACTGACATTCTTGTGGATGAAAATGGTCATATGTTATTTCTGCTTTTCAAGGCTCATGCTGCGAATCTGGAAGAAGCCATGAACGGGATGCTGCTTGGAATCCTGATAGGCTATGAAGACGGTGAACAGGGGGGCCATTACACAGCAGATCTTCAATGTGGCAGTTGTGGTTGAGGTGACCATTGTGCTTCACAACATTAAAGATGTGGCAAACAGCTTTGCCATGCTTATGGGCATCATCTAATGTGTGAATCTCGAGTATCCAGATGCCGTGACGTATTCCTTTGAGTTTCTTCAGAGAGTGGTAATGAAGATCAAACCAGACCAGGCCTTATGAGGGCTAATGGCCTCGACTGTTCATTACAGAATTGTGATGTTAAAATGTGGGGAAATTTGTTTTAAGATGAGATACAAGGCTATCCTTGTACATTTTCAGACATCATAAACCAGCCTCAGAGAGTTCTATCTTTTTAGTGGAATAGGACATAAACATTGGAATCTTTTTTCTTTCCTCATCGTCACCAGACAAATATATCTGTTCATTCTTTTTTTTATTCACGTAAGAAAACTTGGAGTTAGCCTCAGGATTTAAAGCACTGATATTAACCATCTTCATTTTGTTGGACTGACTGAGAGGTGATGGTCTCGGATGTTCTCTGCTCTGGCAGACTTGTTTTGTTTAGCATAAACTGTGTTTTATGAATGTTAAATGCATTTTGCAAAGTTTCAGCAACCTTTTTAAGCATTGTTACTAACCCACTTGATGGTTTCGATTGTCCTGTGCTCTGGCAGATGCTTGTTTTTATTTTACAATTCAAATAAATGTGTTTGAAGTTGAGTTATGAGTATTCAGTGTAATCTTTAAGGAAACTGGTGAACTTGCCATTATTAGTCAAGAGAGGGAATAGTCTATTTCAATTGCAATTTTAAGTTCAATTGCTGCCTTAAAAACATGAGTTAACATAACTTGAAAAGGCAATTGGTATGAATATAGTTAGTTAAACTGAAAAATGTGAGTTGAAAGGGTATGTAATTTTATGTTCCTTTGACGAGACTAAGCAAGTTTACGCGAATGGATAATGTAATATAGTTAGTAGTTTCAACTCAGACAATCAAGTTCAAACAATAAAAATATAATTGTAGGTTTCTTTAACAAGAGAAAGTAAGTTTTTCTTAATGCATTATGTAAGATAGTAAGTAATTTCAAGTCAGAGTATCAAGTTCAAACAATAAATGATCATTAATTAAGCAACTTATATAACTTAACTACCTTCCTGAGTTGAAATAAAGCTTTTCTCAAAGTTGAGTTTACTCATGTTTTTAAGGCAACAATTGAATTGATTTTTTTTTAAGTTTAACTAGCCTAATAATTCTACTGGTTTTACTCGCGCCTGAAAGGGGGCGGGGCTTATCTCCGTGGCTTATCTCCGTAAACACAGTACCGTTTCCCCCATCCACCATTGAACTAACCACTAGTTCTGCTTTAAACTTCTTGTGGAAGTCCCTATAATGTCGGACCATCAAACGCCCCCGTGTCCGGGTTCAAAATATCATCCGTAGCCGCACAACAGCGTCTGAATGACGGCCGCTTCCTAGCGGTCCAGCAGCAGTTTGATTGAGGACGGCAGTGATGACGTGCGGAGCTTCTCAACGCTGATTGGCTCTTATCTTTTCTGGCTCTTTTTTTTTTCTTTGCTGCCGGGAATGGGCTTCCATAACTAACTGAACTGAGACAAGATCGTGATTTAAAGCTGAGCATTGCTGATCTACCTTTGGACAGTTTTTGGTTGACTGTAGCCAAGGAGTTCCCCATTCTGGCAAACTTATTTTCAACATATCTGTGTGAGATGAGTTTTCAACCATGGCTGCTATTAAAACTAAAAAAAGACAGAGACTCAGAGCCGTTGAAGAAGAGCTTTGTGTGTGCCTTTCTTCAGTTTCACAATGTGACATTTTGTAACTTTTTTGCTTGTTGGTGTGCCTCCTCAAAAAGTTTGAAAAACACTACTCTATGCTTTTAACTGCAGCTGGGATAAGCTCCATGAGCTGGGAAGTGGGTGTGGCCATGGTTACAAGTAAACTTAATCTTAACCACGGTGGCCATGGTTACTAGTAACCATGGCCACCGTGGTTAAGTTTAATAAACTAATCAAAGGCATAATGACATCACAAATTTCATCTGGAGAATAGTATATACCAGGACAAGCTCTGTTCTAGGTCACATTTCTAGGTACTTTTTGCTTAAGAGAAAATTCTTACTGTTGAAATGGCCAACCAACAAAGTACGACGAGGCAATCCAGCATGGAATTCAATCGTAATGAGGTTGAACGTCCAATTAATTTTTACTTGAGTTCCCTGGAAGAGCAGATTAGATTTGACCTCAAGGACAGCGAGGCGAGGCTCACCCCAACTAGATCAAAGGGGAGAGTCCTCCTAAATATTGATGAAGACTGCCTGCAGCAGTTCTTGGATTATATCCAGGAAAACAACAGAAATATGCAGGAGTTTTTTCTTCAACAGGAGAAGTCTTCCCTCCAAACACTGCTGGTTGAGGCACAAGCCGAGACCAAGAAGATTTCAAAAGCCCTGAAGGAGAGCACAGATCTGCTGGAGACTGTACGCCTCCAATCTCAGCAGGAATTGTCCATCCAGAAGACAGTACTGGATGGTCAGAATGAGGACAACAGCATGCTCAAGACTGCTCTGGTGAAGGCAGAGCAGTCGCTGACTTTTGTAACTCTGCGGTGTGAGAACGAGATGACTTCTCTCCGAGCAGAGCTGCAAACAGCCAGGAGCACGAATGAAGAGCAGCTGAAGACCATAGCTGCCTTTAAAACCCAGGAGGACCTGATGAATCAGGGGTTCAAGGCAGCCCAGGAAAGCCAGCTGAAAACGAGCAGCTTGCTTTCAACACTTGAAAGGCAAGAAAAAGAAGCTAAATGTCTAACGGATGCTCTCAAGAAAAGCTTTGACGATCACCTTGAGAGTGAACATCTCCGATGGCAGAAGGAGAAAGACTCCTTTGATCTTCAGCTGGCTTCTCAGACTCAAGCTGAACATCAGTTTGAGCTTCAGCGTGTCAAGTGGCAGGAAGAAAAGACCTCCCTCCTTGAAACTGCTGAAAGCTTAAAACAGATTATGCTTAAGCAAAATGAGGAGCACCAGACTGCAGAGGACACCTGGAGGTCCCAGCTCGATGACCTCTCAACTTATATCGGCAGGGAGTACCGTAGGAGAAAATGGTACAGATACTTGATTCCCTGCGGCTGAGGAACCAAAAATACATTTGTTATTGTATATTTATCAGAATTAGTCAGTCTAAACTTCTAAGCAGCTGTTTAAGGTTTCAGACTTGATTCTACACTTGAAAGTGAAGTGATTTCACTTTTCAGGTGTAAAATTGGAACTAGTTCTCATAAGAAATACAATAACTAATGCAACCACTTGGCCAACCGACAGACACGCCCTGCCACCCGAGAAGAGGTGATCTCTTTTTGGCCTTTCCAGAGTTTTCCAACTAATGCAACCCCTCGTACAACCAACCGACCATCAGACAGTGTTGTATTGTAGATTTGTGAGAATTAGTCCGTCTTAACGCATAAGCAGTGCTGCCAAACGGCTGTTTTAGGGTTCAGACTCAATTCTATACTTGAAAGTGAAGTGATTTCACTTTTCAGGTGTAAAATTTGAACTAGTTCTCATAAAACAATACTAATACAAATACGCCCTGCCACCCGAGGAGAGGTGATCTCTTTTCGGCCTTTCCAGAGTTTTCCAACTAATGCAACCCCTCGTACAACCTACCGACCATCAGACAGTGTTGTATTGTAGATTTGTGAGGATTAGTCCGTCTTAACGCATAAGCAGTGCTGCCAAACGGCTGTTTTAGGGTTCAGACTTGACTCTACACTTGTAAGTGAAGTGATCTCACTTTTCAGGTGTAAAATGTAAACTATTCCTCATAAAAGATACAATAACCAATGCAGCTCCTCGCTCAACCTACCGACCATCAGACAGTGTTGTATTGTATATTTATGAAGATTAGTCTGTCTTAACACATAAGCAGCGCTGTCAAACGGCTGTTTTAGGGTTCAGACTTGATTCTACACTTGAAAGTGAAGTGATTTCACTTTTCAGGTGTAAAATTGGAACTAGTTCTCATAAGAAATACAATAACTAATGCAACCACTTGGCCAACCGACAGACACGCCCTGCCACCCGAAGAGAGGTGATCTCTTTTCGGCCTTTCCAGAGTTTTCCAACTAATGCAACCCCTCGTACAACCTACCGACCATCAGACAGTGTTGTATTGTAGATTTATGAGGATTAGTCCGTCTTAACGCATAAGCAGTGCTGCCAAACGGCTGTTTTAGGGTTCAGACTAGGGCTGCAACAACGAATCTAAGTTAGCGTTAGCTCGTAAGAACAGAGCAATGTGTCTGAACAAAGGAGTGAGAGAGAGAGTGCATGTGTGTGTGTGCGCGCCCGTCTGTGAGTGTGTGTGTGTGTTGTATGCAGGCACGTGCACAGACATTTGGGGGGCAGGTGCTCAAACCAAAAAAAAGGGCACCCATCGCCAAAATTATTTATGAAATTAAAAATACCGGTATCGGTATCGGTATCGGTATCGGGGGTCGATACTGCGTTAAAATACTCGTACTCGTATCGATTTCAATTGTCGATACCAAGAACCGATACCACTCAACAGTATTTCGCTACAACAAACTGGTCGCGCTTTGTGGAGAAAAAGATTTGTTGTCCTACCTGACTTCAACGTCTAGGGCAGGGGTCGGCAACCCGTGATCCAGAGACGCATACGGCTCTTTCGTCGCTCTCTTGCGGCACTTGCAGCAAGGTGTGTAGAGTTATGGTGCGTTCACACCGAACGCGACACAAATTACTGCCGTTCCGCCGGTTTGAATCAAACTGTTGCTGATCCACCAGAAGTAGCGCTAGCAGCGGCCTCATTCAGACGCTGTTGTGCGGCTACGGATGATATTATTGTAGCCGAGTGTCTGTTGTGTGTCTATATTTGTAATTCTAATAAAATGAAAACACGCTCCAGGGTAACTTGAACCACTTTTTTATCTCCTTCACACACGTACATCCCACAATTCCACTCCTCTTTTCCTTTCCGTTTCTCCCTCCACAATAAAAGCACCGGAAACATAACTTGGAACACAGCTTCCTATATAATTGCTCGATACCTAATATTATCGCTTACATTATGAACCCGGACACGGGGCGTTTTATGGTCCGACATTAGAGGGACTTCCACAAGAAGTTTAAAGCTTGGGATAGCCTTCTGTTAATTTTGTACTATAGGCTTGACATAATCTGCAGAGGATAAAATAAAATCTGCCTCCAAATTAATTGCACTTTCATGGAGACCAAATCTAAGAAGTATCGGTATCGGTACTCGGTATCGGCAAGTACACAAATAAAAATACTCGTACTCGTATCGGTTTGTAAAAAATGGTATCGTTGCATCCCTATAAATAAATAAAAAACACAGTAGGATATTTTCAACTTATATATTTATTGTTGTTAACAAACTAACTCAAATTATCAAATTGAATAAATAAATGAATATCATGTAAGTCACTCTTGATTATTATGCACTGCATAATAATCAAGAGTGACTTAGCTAGATTAGACAGCTAGCTTACATTTTCCTTATGAATAAAGATGATTGGCTACATACTACATACTGATCAACATCTCTGTGCATCTCTCTACTGGTGATTCCTCAAGACTACTGGACTTCTTGGATCTTGGCTGAGTACATTCTCTAAAGAGGTTTCTCTGCTATATTCCTATTGTACTTGCTGTATTGGTTCTACTATTTGTGGAACTATCTCTACTAGACTATTTCTAGTAGACTGTTAATCTGTACTGTCATTTCTGTCTGAATTGTTTGAGCCGGGACTTTGCTTTGGTCAAGTGACTTAAACGCAACTGAACTAGCTAGGGTTAAAGTCTGCTTCTGTAATCCTACTGTACTTGGGACTAGGCTCTGGTTTTACTTTCTACTTTTGAGGTAAACAGATCCTGTCCTTGTTGACTTTTGGCAAGAAGCAGCTGTTCTTGGGAAACTCTCACCTCACTGATTAAAGGGAAACCCTGCTATTGTCCTGAGCCAGAGTACTTTCGATTGGTGGCCGTCACACTAAAGACCTGGGGCGGAGTCAACTCAGCTGTAGATAATTATCGCTAACACCGGTATAGAAGCAGGCGTGGCTTTGAAGCGTCAGCTTTAGCGTCAGCGAATGAAGACTCGGAGAATAAAGACTTAGGAGTCTTTCGTTGGAGTCAAGACTCGGAGAATAAAGACTTAGGAGTCTTTCGTTGGAGTCAAGACTCGGAGAATAAAGACTTAGGAGTCTTTCGTTGGAGTCAAGACTCGGAGAATAAAGACTTAGGAGTCTTTCGTTGGAGTCAAGACTCGGAGAATAAAGACTTAGGAGTCTTTCGTTGGAGTCAAGACTCGGAGAATAAAGACTTAGGAGTCTTTCGTTGGAGTCTTCGGGGGCGGCTGAGCATTACCACTTCCCTGTGAAAATGTGCTTCCCTCCCATACCCGTGTACATATCACCTCGTAGATACTTCAGACCTCGGACTCGTTCTTACTTGCATCAAAATCCTTCCGTGCTTCTTCATCCCACCCGCTCCACACAAACCCAACACCTCGTCACAGGAGGCCTCTGGAACTGCCAGTCAGCTAACCGCAAGGCTGACTTCATCTCTGGCTTTGCTATCAAGCAATCTCTGGACTTCCTGGCTCTCACTGAGACCTGGATCACACCAGACAACACATCTACCCCTGCCGCTCTCTCCTCTGCCTTCTCCTTCAGCCACACACCTAGGCCCACTGGCCGGGGTGGTGGTACTGGTCTACTCATCTCCCCCAAATGGAGTTTTTCTCTCTACCCGCTTCCACTGTCTACACCACTGTCTTTTGAGCTTCATGCTGTGACGGTTACCCATCCGGTTCAACTGAACATTGTTGTTCTCTACCGTCCACCTGGTTCCCTGGGAGACTTCTTGGAAGAATTAGACGTCCTCCTATCAAATTTCCCAGAAAACGGCCCTCCTCTCATTCTTCTAGGTGACTTCAACATCCAGACCGAGAAGTCATCTGACCTGGTGCTCCTACTATCTTCCTTCGCTCTCTCACTCAGTCCTTCACCTCCGACTCACAAGGCTGGAAATCATCTTGACTACATTTTCACCAGAAACTGCGCAACATCTAACCTCACTGTAACTCCACTTCACGTCTCAGACCACTTCTTCATCTCCTACTCTCTCCCACTCTTGGGAACTGACAACCCTCCCACAGCAACAGACTCTGCACCTATCCGTCGCAACATTCGCTCCCTCTCTCCCTCCTCTCTGGCCTCGTCTGTTCTGTCAGCCCTTCCTTCAACTGACTCTTTCTCACTCATGCATCCTAACTGTGCCACAGACACTCTCCTCTCTACTCTGTCCTCCTCTCTTGATTCTCTCTGTCCTCTTACGACACGTAAGGTTCGCAATTCCTCTCCGGCTCCGTGGTTGTCAGACCCGGTCCGTGCCCAGAGAGCCACTTTGCGAGCATCGGAAAGGAAATGGCGAAAATCCAAACACGCAGACGACCTGCACGCCTATCACTCTCTTCTCGCCTCCTTCTCTGCCTCTATCTCTGCAGCCAAAAGCCTGTTCTACCAATCCAGAATTGAATCTTCTTTCTCTAACCCCAAAAAACTCTTCTCCGTTTTTTCCAACCTCCTAGACCCCCCCTGTCCTCCTCCTCCCTCCACCCTTCTACCGAACCACTTTGTCGACTACTTTACTAAAAAGATAGATGACATACGCTCCTCATTCACTGATCCCCTGCCCATAACTACATCTCCATTAACATTATCCGCCTCCCCTTCACTTTCCTCTTTCACCCCTCTGTCCCCCAACCAAGTTCTTACCTTGGTATCCTCTGCCCGCCCAACCACCTGCCCCCTTGACCCCATCCCATCTCACATCCTCCAGTCTATTGCTCCTGACCTTCTTCCCTTTCTCACCCATCTAATTAACACCTCCCTCTCAACTGGTTGTTTCCCTAACTCTCTGAAGGAGGCAAGAGTTAACCCTCTCCTGAAGAAACCCACTCTCGACCCGTCAGAAGTCAACAACTACAGACCTGTCTCTCTCCTTCCCTTTCTTTCCAAAACCCTGGAGCGAGCTATCTTCAACCAAGTCTCCTCCTTCCTCCACCAGAACAACCTTCTGGACCCTCACCAGTCTGGATTCAAGGCAGGCCACTCAACAGAGACTGCCCTCCTTGCTGTCTCAGAGCAGCTTCACACTGCGAGAGAAGCCTCTCTCTCCTCTGTCCTTATCCTTCTGGACCTCTCTGCTGCCTTTGACACAGTGAACCACCAGATCCTCATCTCCTCCCTCCAGGACCTGGGTATCTCAGGCACTGCGCTCTCCCTCCTCTCATCCTACCTCAGTGATCGGACCTACCGGGTAACCTGGAGAGGATCTGTGTCTGAACCTTGTCCTCTCACTACTGGGGTCCCTCAAGGCTCAGTCCTCGGTCCTCTCCTCTTCTCCCTGTACACCAACTCTCTTGGCTCCGTCATTCGCTCGCATGGCTTTTCCTACCATAGCTATGCTGATGACACCCAACTTGATCGTCTTCACGACGACTGGTTTCTTTTACTGCTTATACGGTAAGCGTATTGAATCACTTCCGGTTGACACTGTGTGTAGTCGATAACTTATTTGTCTCAGCTCCAGCTAAATTGTGTGAACATCTCTAGAGTTCGCACAACTGCTGAACATCTCTAGAGTTTAAAACACTCGACTCTCTTCTTTTATCGACTCATTGCTTAAATCATATTTTCACATCGTTAGTTCAGCTAACGCTAGCTACCCTGCTTTAGCTTAGCTGCTGGCAATGTCTTCTTCTCCACTTTCTACTCTTTCTTGCTCAGTGTGTCGCATGTTTAGCTATTCGCCTGCCTCCTTTAATGATAGCGGTACATGTAATAAGTGTAGTTTATTTGCTAGGTTGGAGGCAGGTCTTAGTGGGTTAGATACACGGCTCCGCACCATCGAAGCTCAGATTTTAGCTACATTAGCCAGCCCCCCCTCCCTAGTCGGTGCGGACCAACTAGCTTTAGCCTCTGTTAGCTTGAGCCGTTCCCCGGCAGCCCCCGAGCAGCCGGGACGCTGGGTGACTGAACGAAGGAAGCAGAGGTCCAGGCGGCCCTCTGGACACCGGCGGCCGCTTCGCGTTTCTGACCGGTTCTCCCCGCTCAGCGATACACTCGCTGAGAAACCAACCTTGGTTATCGGCAGCTCCGTGGTCAGGGGCGTGAAGGTGGCAAAGCCGGGGACCACGGTCAAATGTATTTCTGGGGCCAGGGCGGGCGACGTTGAGTCTTATTTAAAGCTGCTGGGTAAGAATAAACATAAATACAGTAAGATTGTAATACACGTCGGTGGTAATGACTCCCGACTTCGCCACTCGGAGGTCACTAAAATCAATGTGGAATCGGTGTGTGCTTACGCCAAAACAATCTCTGACTCCGTGGTTTTCTCTGGCCCTCTCCCAAATGCAGTCACTGATGAGATGTATAGCCGCATGTCATCGCTCCACCGTTGGTTGTCAAGGTGGTGCCCGGCAAACGATGTGGGCTTCGTGGATAACTGGCAGACATTCTGGGAGAACCCTGGTCTGATCAGGAGAGACGGCATTCATCCCACTCTGGATGGAGCACGTCTCCTTTCGGCAAATATGGCCAAGTTTATTGGTCAACTTTGTCCATGACTATTTAGAATTCAGACAAGGATGCAGAGTTGTAGTCTTACACCCTTCTCTGCATTTCCTTTAGGGCAGTTTCCCACCTTATACTCTATAGAGACTGTGTCTGTTCCACGACCACTTTTTAATGTAAAAGTAACTAATAGGGGTGTTATAGAACATAACCTTATAAAGGTTAACACCACCATTGCAACAGTGCAACATGGTAGGAGGATTAAATGTGGACTCCTGAATGTTAGGTCTCTGTCTTCAAAAGCTGTTTTAGTAAATGAGTTAATATCAGACGGTCACATTGACGTATTCTGTCTGACTGAGACCTGGCTGAGACCTGGGGAATATGTTAGCCTGAATGAATCAACTCCTCAAGGTCATTTAAATACTCACATTCCTCGAGGCACCGGTCGAGGTGGTGGAGTAGCTGCCATATTTGACTCGGGCCTGTTAATGGGCCCTAAGCCTGGTTTGAACTGCAGCTCGTTTGAGAGCCTTGTTTTGAGTCTTTCACATCCGAGCTGTAAAACGGCGCAGCCAACTCTGTTTGCTGTAGTATACCGGGCACCTGGTCCGTATTCACAGTTTCTATCTGACTTTTCTGAGTTTTTGACAAGTTTGGTCCTTAAGACTGACAAAGTTATTATTGTAGGTGACTTTAATATTCATGTGGATGTTAGCAATGATAGCCTTAGTATTGTATTTATGTCACTGTTGGATTCGATTGGCTTCTGTCAAAGAGTACATAGGCCGACTCACTGCTTTAGCCACACCCTCGACCTTGTTCTTACATATGGTGTTGATGTAGAGCATTTGGTGGTTTTTCCGCAGAACCCTGTTTTGTCGGACCATTGTCTTATAACTTTTGAGTTTGTGCTGCCGGTGTGTGTGCTCTCTGACAGAAGTTTTTACACCAGAGGTATAACTGATGTTGTTATTGATGAATATAAGAAAGTGATTCCTTTTGTATTTAATTCATTACCATGCCTCAATATAATAAATAACTCTGTTGCTAACTGCAGTCCATCCCAGATTGATCATTTAGTTGATAGTGCTACAAGCTCACTGAAAACGACACTGGACTCGATAGCCCCTCTAAAGAAGAGGATCATCAAACAAAGAAGGCTCGCTCCATGGTATAGCCCTCAGACCCGCATACTGAAGCAAGCATCACGGAAGCTGGAAGGTTTATGGCGTTCCAACAAGCTAGAGGAATCCTGGTTAGTCTGGCGGGACAGTCAGACAACCTACAAGAGGGCCCTCCGTAATGCCAGAGGAGCCTACTATTCATCAGTAATAGAGAGGAACAAGAACAACCCCAGGTTTCTGTTCAGTACTGTGGCCAGGCTAACGGAGAGTCACAGCTCTGTGAAGCCGTGTATTCCTACGGACCTCAGCAGTGATGACTTCATGACCTTCTTCAATGACAAGATTCTGGCCATCAGAGGCAGGATTGGCGATCTCCTGCCCCCAGCTACTGGCTGTTTATCCTCAAGTGGACTGGCCTCGGCGGCGGCGGCGGCTGTGGGCCCTGATGTGTGTTTGGATGGCTTTCTCCCCATAAGCCTGGACCAACTGTCTTCAACCGTTTCGGCTTCCAAATCGTCTACCTGTCTCCTGGACCCCATCCCAACGACATTGCTGAAGGAGGTGTTTCCTTTGGTTAGCACCTCTTTGCTGGATATTATTAACGGTTCTTTACTAACTGGTTATGTGCCACAGTCGTTCAAAATGGCTGTAATTAAACCTCTACTCAAGAAGCCAACTCTCGATCCAGAAGTG
Organism: Cottus gobio; assembly: GCA_023566465.1. Lineage (NCBI taxonomy): Eukaryota > Metazoa > Chordata > Actinopteri > Perciformes > Cottidae > Cottus > Cottus gobio. The sequence goes on from CM042217.1 coordinate 6,798,289, forward strand.
TTGGCTAACTATAGACCTATCTCTAACCTGCCCTTCCTGTCTAAAATTCTGGAGAAAGTAGTTACAAATCAGTTATGTGACTTTTTAGATAGCAATAGTTTATTTGAGGACTTTCAGTCCGGATTTAGAAAGCACCATAGCACAGAGACAGCTTTAGTGACAATTACGAACGACCTTTTAGTTGCATCAGATAGGGGACTTGTAACCGTTTTAGTTCTGTTAGACCTTAGTGCTGCATTCGACACCATTGACCATGACATTTTATTAGAAAGGCTAGAACAGTTGATTGGTATTAGGGGTACAGCACTAAGCTGGTTTGGATCGTATCTATCAGATCGATCTCAGTTTGTATATGTAAATGATGTGGCCTCGGTGAGCACGGGTGTTAAAAATGGGGTACCACAGGGCTCCGTCCTTGGTCCAATTTTGTTCACCCTTTATATGCTTCCGTTAGGCAATATTATCAGGAAACACTCAATAAAATTTCATTTCTACGCCGATGATACCCAGCTATATATATCGATCAAGCCAGATGAAACCAGCCAGGTGGCTAAACTTCAAGCATGTCTTAAAGACATACAAACCTGGATGACCTGCAACTTCCTGATGCTGAACTCGGACAAGACTGAGGTTATTTTGCTTGGCCCAGAGCCACTGAGAAATCAATTATCTAATGATATTGTTTCTCTTGATGGCATTGCACTGGCGTCAACCACCACCGTGAGGAACCTGGGAGTTGTCTTTGACCAAGACTTGTCCTTCGGTTCCCACGTGAAACAGATCTCAAGGACTGCCTTTTTCCACCTACGCAACATCGCAAAGATCCGGCACATCCTGTCTCGAAGGGATGCAGAAACATTGATCCACGCATTTGTTACCTCAAGACTGGACTACTGTAACTCTGTATTATCGGGCTGCTCTGCTGGGTCTCTCAGGTCTCTACAGTTGATACAGAATGCTGCAGCCCGTGTGCTAGCGAGAGCTAAGAGGAGAGATCACATTACTCCTGTATTGGTTGATCTCCACTGGCTTCCTGTAAGACAGAGAATTGCATTTAAAGTCCTTCTTCTTACATATAAAGCCTTAATTGGTAATGCACCATCATATCTTAGGGAGCTTATAGCACCATATTGTCCCACCAGAGAGCTGCGCTCAATGAATGCGGGGCTACTTGTGGTTCCTAGAGTCTTAAAAAGTAGGATGGGGGCCAGAGCCTTCAGTTATCAAGCTCCCTTTCTGTGGAACCAGCTTCCGCTTTCGGTTCGGGGAGCAGACACAGTCAACTCATTTAAGAGAAGACTTAAGACTTTTCTCTTTGACAGTACGTATGGTTAGGGCTGGCTCAGCGGACCTAGGGTCCAGCACCTAGATATGCTGCCATAGGCTTAGACGGCTGGGGAACATTTTAGGATACAATGAGCTCCTCTCTCCTGGCCTCTCTCTCTCCTCCTCTTCCCTTCCTCAGGTGCTCCTGGGGTGCTCCTATGGACTTATGTTTCCGGGGAGCGCCTTGGGGAAACACCGAGGGATTTATATCTTCTTCTCCCTCTCATTTTTCTCCTCTCTATACTTCTAGATAAATTAATGAATGTCTCTTTAATGCTCATTACTAACTCTACTTCCTCTCGGGAGCCTCTGTGCTTCCTCTCCTCAAGCGTCCATGGATCGTGGCTGTCTGAAGCCGATCCTGTTCCCTTCCATGGCGGCCCTGCTGATGCCCTTCATCTTTACCTCCGTCTGCTGCCATGGATCATAGTCATCTGGGCCGTGGCCATGCCTACTACTCATGAATAATTTCTGTGACATCCATTGAATGTGCTGTAACTCTGTTATGCTGATTCTGTACACATGACATCTATTGCTTCTGTCCATCCGGGGGGAGGGATCCTCCTCTGTTGCTCTCCCTCAGGTTTCTTCCCCTTGTTTTCTAGAGGGAGTTTTTCCTGATCCGATGTGAGGTTCCGGGACAGGGATGTCGTATGTGTACAGATTGTGAAGCCCTTAGAGGCAAATTTGTATTTGTGATTTTGGGCTATACAAAATAAACTGAATTGAATTGAATTGAATTGATCCTCTCGTTTCCACAATCGGAAACACAGATAGCAGCACGAATCTCTGCTTGTCTGACTGACATTTCACAATGGATGTCCGCACACCACCTGAAAATTAACCCTGACAAGACGGAATTACTTTTCCTTCCAGGAAAAGTCTCCCCCACTCACAACCTGACGATTACTTTCAACAACTCAGTCTTGGCCCCGACCCCGACTGCCAGGAACCTCGGTGTGACCCTTGACAGTCAACTCTCCCTGACTGCCAACATTACCGCAACAACTCGTTCCTGTAGATTCATGCTGCACAACATCAGGAGAATACGTCCACTTCTCACCCAGAAGGCAGCACAGGTTCTCGTCCAGGCTCTGGTCATCTCGCGTCTAGACTACTGCAACTCCCTCCTGGCGGGTCTACCTGCTGGTGCCATCCGACCGTCGCAGCTCATCCAGAATGCAGCAGCTCGACTGGTCTTTAACCTCCCGAAATTCACCCACACTACTCCGCTCCTCCGCGACCTTCACTGGTTACCGGTGGCCGCCCGCATCCGCTTCAAAACATTGGTACTGGCGTACCGTGCAACGAACAGATCTGGTCCAGTCTACATCCAGGACATGGTAAAACCTTACACCCCAACTCGGGCGCTCCGCTCGGCTTCTGCCAATCGGCTTGTAGCTCCGTCACTGCGAGCTAAACACTCCACAAAGTCTCGACTGTTCTCTGTCCTGGCTCCTCGATGGTGGAATGAGCTCCCCATTGACATCAGAACAGCAGAAAGTCTCTACATCTTCCGTCGCAAACTAAAAACACATCTTTTCCGACTATACCTTGAATAAAGGAAGTAGCACTTTAGTAGCACTGAAACGGCTCTTACTGATAGCACTTTGTAGTTGAACTTTTTGTCGAAATTGTACCTTCGTGATTCTTGTTCTGATTCTTGTTGTAAACGGTAGAATGCACTTATTGTAAGTCGCTTTGGATAAAAGCGTGTTAGTCCACTATTTTATTATTACTTTAACAGCTCAGGGATGTTCAAGGAGCAACCTGTTTGTGCACTTTCTGAAGATTTTTGCACCGTCAGAACTGACAGTGCAAAAATCTTCAGAAAGTGCACAAACAGTTTGCTCGTTTTTTAATAAAGGGTTGGAAAGTAATGCTTTTTTGTTTTTTATCCGATTCATCGATTAATCGAAAAAATAATCGACAGATGAATCGATTATTAAAATAATCGTTAGTTGCAGCCCTAATTGATTACCAAGTTCTGAAAGATATTTTATATGTAAAAATGATCGGATACATCCGTCTGAGCCTCGTGACAATGTGACATTTTGTAACTTTTTTGCTTGTTGGTGTGCCGCCTCAAAAAGTTTGAAAAACACTACTCTATGCTTTTAACTGCAGCTGGGATAAGCTCCATGAGCTGGGAAGTGGGTGTGGCCATGGTTACAAGTAAACTTAATCTTAACCACGGTGGCCATGGTTACTAGTAACCATGGCCACCGTGGTTAAGTTTAATAAACTAATCAAAGGCATAATGACATCACAAATTTCATCTGGAGAATAGTATATACCAGGACAAGCTCTGTTCTAGGTCACATTTCTAGGTACTTTTTGCTTAAGAGAAAATTCTTACTGTTGAAATGGCCAACCAACAAAGTACGACGAGGCAATCCAGCATGGAATTCAATCGTAATGAGGTTGAACGTCCAATTAATTTTTACTTGAGTTCCCTGGAAGAGCAGATTAGATTTGACCTCAAGGACAGCGAGGCGAGGCTCACCCCAACTAGATCAAAGGGGAGAGTCCTCCTAAATATTGATGAAGACTGCCTGCAGCAGTTCTTGGATTATATCCAGGAAAACAACAGAAATATGCAGGAGTTTTTTCTTCAACAGGAGAAGTCTTCCCTCCAAACACTGCTGGTTGAGGCACAAGCCGAGACCAAGAAGATTTCAAAAGCCCTGAAGGAGAGCACAGATCTGCTGGAGACTGTACGCCTCCAATCTCAGCAGGAATTGTCCATCCAGAAGACAGTACTGGATGGTCAGAATGAGGACAACAGCATGCTCAAGACTGCTCTGGTGAAGGCAGAGCAGTCGCTGACTTTTGTAACTCTGCGGTGTGAGAACGAGATGACTTCTCTCCGAGCAGAGCTGCAAACAGCCAGGAGCACGAATGAAGAGCAGCTGAAGACCATAGCTGCCTTTAAAACCCAGGAGGACCTGATGAATCAGGGGTTCAAGGCAGCCCAGGAAAGCCAGCTGAAAACGAGCAGCTTGCTTTCAACACTTGAAAGGCAAGAAAAAGAAGCTAAATGTCTAACGGATGCTCTCAAGAAAAGCTTTGACGATCACCTTGAGAGTGAACATCTCCGATGGCAGAAGGAGAAAGACTCCTTTGATCTTCAGCTGGCTTCTCAGACTCAAGCTGAACATCAGTTTGAGCTTCAGCGTGTCAAGTGGCAGGAAGAAAAGACCTCCCTCCTTGAAACTGCTGAAAGCTTAAAACAGATTATGCTTAAGCAAAATGAGGAGCACCAGACTGCAGAGGACACCTGGAGGTCCCAGCTCGATGACCTCTCAACTTATATCGGCAGGGAGTACCGTAGGAGAAAATGGTACAGATACTTGATTCCCTGCGGCTGAGGAACCAAAAATACATTTGTTATTGTATATTTATCAGAATTAGTCAGTCTAAACTTCTAAGCAGCTGTTTAAGGTTTCAGACTTGATTCTACACTTGAAAGTGAAGTGATTTCACTTTTCAGGTGTAAAATTGGAACTAGTTCTCATAAGAAATACAATAACTAATGCAACCACTTGGCCAACCGACAGACACGCCCTGCCACCCGAGAAGAGGTGATCTCTTTTTGGCCTTTCCAGAGTTTTCCAACTAATGCAACCCCTCGTACAACCTACCGACCATCAGACAGTGTTGTATTGTAGATTTGTGAGAATTAGTCCGTCTTAACGCAGAAGCAGTGCTGCCAAACGGCTGTTTTAGGGTTCAGACTCAATTCTATACTTGAAAGTGAAGTGATTTCACTTTTCAGGTGTAAAATTTGAACTAGTTCTCATAAAACAATACTAATACAAATACGCCCTGCCACCCGAGGAGAGGTGATCTCTTTTCGGCCTTTCCAGAGTTTTCCAACTAATGCAACCCCTCGTACAACCTACCGACCATCAGACAGTGTTGTATTGTAGATTTGTGAGGATTAGTCCGTCTTAACGCATAAGCAGTGCTGCCAAACGGCTGTTTTAGGGTTCAGACTTGACTCTACACTTGTAAGTGAAGTGATCTCACTTTTCAGGTGTAAAATGTAAACTATTCCTCATAAAAGATACAATAACCAATGCAGCTCCTCGCTCAACCTACCGACCATCAGACAGTGTTGTATTGTATATTTATGAAGATTAGTCTGTCTTAACACATAAGCAGCGCTGTCAAACGGCTGTTTTAGGGTTCAGACTTGATTCTACACTTGAAAGTGAAGTGATTTCACTTTTCAGGTGTAAAATTGGAACTAGTTCTCATAAGAAATACAATAACTAATGCAACCACTTGGCCAACCGACAGACACGCCCTGCCACCCGAAGAGAGGTGATCTCTTTTCGGCCTTTCCAGAGTTTTCCAACTAATGCAACCCCTCGTACAACCTACCGACCACCAGACAGTGTTGTATTGTAGATTTATGAGGATTAGTCCGTCTTAACGCATAAGCAGTGCTGCCAAACGGCTGTTTTAGGGTTCAGACTTGACTCTACACTTGTAAGTGAAGTGATCTCACTTTTCAGGTGTAAAATGTAAACTATTCCTCATAAAAGATACAATAACCAATGCAGCTCCTCGCTCAACCTACCGACCATCAGACAGTGTTGTATTGTATATTTATGAAGGTTAGTCTGTCTTAACACATAAGCAGCGCTGTCAAACGGCTGTTTTAGGGTTCAGACTTGATTCTACACTTGAAAGTGAAGTGATTTCACTTTTCAGGTGTAAAATTGGAACTAGTTCTCATAAGAAATACAATAACTAATGCAACCACTTGGCCAACCGACAGACACGCCCTGCCACCCGAAGAGAGGTGATCTCTTTTCGGCCTTTCCAGAGTTTTCCAACTAATGCAACCCCTCGTACAACCTACCGACCATCAGACAGTGTTGTATTGTAGATTTATGAGGATTAGTCCGTCTTAACGCATAAGCAGTGCTGCCAAACGGCTGTTTTAGGGTTCAGACTAGGGCTGCAACAACGAATCTAAGTTAGCGTTATGCTAAGTTAGCGTTAGCTCGTAAGAACAGAGCAATGTGTCTGAACAAAGGAGTGAGAGAGAGAGTGCATGTGTGTGTGTGCGCGCCCGTCTGTGAGTGTGTGTGTGTGTTGTATGTGTGTGCGTCTGTGAGTGTGCGTGTTTGTATGTGTGTGTGTGTGTTTGTGAGTGTGTGTGTCTGTGAGAGTTTGAGTGTGAGTGTGTTTGTGTGTGTGCACGCGTCTGTGAGTGTGTGCGTCTGTGAGTGTGCGTGTTTGTATGTGTGTGTGTGTGTGTGTGTGCTTGTGAGTGTGTGCGTCTGTGAGAGTTTGAGTGTGTGCATCTGAGTGTAGTGTAGAGAACAAGTTCTGACGTTCAAACAAATCCTGTTAAATTTTTGGATTAGTATTTTTCTATATGTTTTCTGTATTTTCAGGTCAGTTCACTTTATTTAATAAAAGCCTATATATTTGGCAGATGTAAAGCATACATGTGTATCTTTGTGTTAGTCCACTATTTTATTATTACTTTAAAAGCTCAGGGATGTTCAAGGAGCAACCTGTTTGTGCACTTTCTGAAGATTTTTGCACTGTCAGTTCTGACGGTGCAAAAATCTTCAGAAAGTGCACAAACAGTTTGCTCGTTTTTTAATAAAGGGTTGGAAAGTAATGCTTTTTTGTTTTTTATCCGATTCATCGATTAATCGAAAAAATAATCGACAGATGAATCGATTATTAAAATAATCGTTAGTTGCAGCCCTAATTGATTACCAAGTTCTGAAAGATATTTTATATGTAAAAATGATCGGATACATCCGTCTGAGCCTCGTGACAATGTGACATTTTGTAACTTTTTTGCTTGTTGGTGTGCCTCCTCAAAAAGTTTGAAAAACACTACTCTATGCTTTTAACTGCAGCTGGGATAAGCTCCATGAGCTGGGAAGTGGGTGTGGCCATGGTTACTAGTAACCATGGCCACCGTGGTTAAGTTTAATAAACTAATCAAAGGCATAATGACATCACAAATTTCATCTGGAGAATAGTATATACCAGGACAAGCTCTGTTCTAGGTCACATTTCTAGGTACTTTTTGCTTAAGAGAAAATTCTTACTGTTGAAATGGCCAACCAACAAAGTACGACGAGGCAATCCAGCATGGAATTCAATCGTAATGAGGTTGAACGTCCAATTAATTTTTACTTGAGTTCCCTGGAAGAGCAGATTAGATTTGACCTCAAGGACAGCGAGGCGAGGCTCACCCCAACTAGATCAAAGGGGAGAGTCCTCCTAAATATTGATGAAGACTGCCTGCAGCAGTTCTTGGATTATATCCAGGAAAACAACAGAAATATGCAGGAGTTTTTTCTTCAACAGGAGAAGTCTTCCCTCCAAACACTGCTGGTTGAGGCACAAGCCGAGACCAAGAAGATTTCAAAAGCCCTGAAGGAGAGCACAGATCTGCTGGAGACTGTACGCCTCCAATCTCAGCAGGAATTGTCCATCCAGAAGACAGTACTGGATGGTCAGAATGAGGACAACAGCATGCTCAAGACTGCTCTGGTGAAGGCAGAGCAGACGCTGACTTTTGTAACTCTGCGGTGTGAGAACGAGATGACTTCTCTCCGAGCAGAGCTGCAAACAGCCAGGAGCACGAATGAAGAGCAGCTGAAGACCATAGCTGCCTTTAAAACCCAGGAGGACCTGATGAATCAGGGGTTCAAGGCAGCCCAGGAAAGCCAGCTGAAAACGAGCAGCTTGCTTTCAACACTTGAAAGGCAAGAAAAAGAAGCTAAATGTCTAACGGATGCTCTCAAGAAAAGCTTTGACGATCACCTTGAGAGTGAACATCTCCGATGGCAGAAGGAGAAAGACTCCTTTGATCTTCAGCTGGCTTCTCAGACTCAAGCTGAACATCAGTTTGAGCTTCAGCGTGTCAAGTGGCAGGAAGAAAAGACCTCCCTCCTTGAAACTGCTGAAAGCTTAAAACAGATTATGCTTAAGCAAAATGAGGAGCACCAGACTGCAGAGGACACCTGGAGGTCCCAGCTCGATGACCTCTCAACTTATATCGGCAGGGAGTACCGTAGGAGAAAATGGTACAGATACTTGATTCCCTGCGGCTGAGGAACCAAAAATACATTTGTTATTGTATATTTATCAGAATTAGTCAGTCTAAACTTCTAAGCAGCTGTTTAAGGTTTCAGACTTGATTCTACACTTGAAAGTGAAGTGATTTCACTTTTCAGGTGTAAAATTGGAACTAGTTCTCATAAGAAATACAATAACTAATGCAACCACTTGGCCAACCGACAGACACGCCCTGCCACCCGAGAAGAGGTGATCTCTTTTTGGCCTTTCCAGAGTTTTCCAACTAATGCAACCCCTCGTACAACCTACCGACCATCAGACAGTGTTGTATTGTAGATTTGTGAGAATTAGTCCGTCTTAACGCAGAAGCAGTGCTGCCAAACGGCTGTTTTAGGGTTCAGACTCAATTCTATACTTGAAAGTGAAGTGATTTCACTTTTCAGGTGTAAAATTTGAACTAGTTCTCATAAAACAATACTAATACAAATACGCCCTGCCACCCGAGGAGAGGTGATCTCTTTTCGGCCTTTCCAGAGTTTTCCAACTAATGCAACCCCTCGTACAACCTACCGACCATCAGACAGTGTTGTATTGTATATTTATGAAGATTAGTCTGTCTTAACACATAAGCAGCGCTGTCAAACGGCTGTTTTAGGGTTCAGACTTGATTCTACACTTGAAAGTGAAGTGATTTCACTTTTCAGGTGTAAAATTGGAACTAGTTCTCATAAGAAATACAATAACTAATGCAACCACTTGGCCAACCGACAGACACGCCCTGCCACCCGAAGAGAGGTGATCTCTTTTCGGCCTTTCCAGAGTTTTCCAACTAATGCAACCCCTCGTACAACCTACCGACCATCAGACAGTGTTGTATTGTAGATTTATGAGGATTAGTCCGTCTTAACGCATAAGCAGTGCTGCCAAACGGCTGTTTTAGGGTTCAGACTAGGGCTGCAACAACGAATCTAAGTTAGCGTTATGCTAAGTTAGCGTTAGCTCGTAAGAACAGAGCAATGTGTCTGAACAAAGGAGTGAGAGAGAGAGTGCGTGTGCGCGCCCGTCTGTGAGTGTGTGTGTGTGTTGTATGTGTGTGCGTCTGTGAGTGTGCGTGTTTGTATGTGTGTGTGTGTGTGTGTGTGTGTTTGTGAGTGTGTGTGTCTGTGAGAGTTTGAGTGTGAGTGTGTTTGTGTGTGTGCACGTGTCTGTGAGTGTGTGCGTCTGTGAGTGTGCGTGTTTGTATGTGTGTGTGTGTGTGTGTGCTTGTGAGTGTGTGCGTCTGTGAGAGTTTGAGTGTGTGCATCTGAGTGTAGTGTAGAGAACAAGTTCTGACGTTCAAACAAATCCTGTTAAATTTTTGGATTAGTATTTTTCTGTATGTTTTCTGTATTTTCAGGTCAGTTCACTTTATTTAATAAAAGCCTATATATTTGGCAGATGTAAAGCATACATGTGTATCTTTGTGTTAGTCCACTATTTTATTATTACTTTAACAGCTCAGGGATGTTCAAGGAGCAACCTGTTTGTGCACTTTCTGAAGATTTTTGCACTGTCAGTTCTGACGGTGCAAAAATCTTCAGAAAGTGCACAAACAGTTTGCTCGTTTTTTAATAAAGGGTTGGAAAGTAATGCTTTTTTGTTTTTTATCCGATTCATCGATTAATCGAAAAAATAATCGACAGATGAATCGATTATTAAAATAATCGTTAGTTGCAACCCTAATTGATTACCAAGTTCTGAAAGATATTTTATATGTAAAAATGATCGGATACATCCGTCTGAGCCTCGTGACAATGTGACATTTTGTAACTTTTTTGCTTGTTGGTGTGCCGCCTCAAAAAGTTTGAAAAACACTACTCTATGCTTTTAACTGCAGCTGGGATAAGCTCCATGAGCTGGGAAGTGGGTGTGGCCATGGTTACAAGTAAACTTAATCTTAACCACGGTGGCCATGGTTACTAGTAACCATGGCCACCGTGGTTAAGTTTAATAAACTAATCAAAGGCATAATGACATCACAAATTTCATGGCCACCATGGCCACCATGGTTAAGTTTAATAAACTAATCAAAGGCATAATGACATCACAAATTTCATCTGGAGAATAGTATATACCAGGACAAGCTCTGTTCTAGGTCACATTTCTAGGTACTTTTTGCTTAAGAGAAAATTCTTACTGTTGAAATGGCCAACCAACAAAGTACGACGAGGCAATCCAGCATGGAATTCAATCGTAATGAGGTTGAACGTCCAATTAATTTTTACTTGAGTTCCCTGGAAGAGCAGATTAGATTTGACCTCAAGGACAGCGAGGCGAGGCTCACCCCAACTAGATCAAAGGGGAGAGTCCTCCTAAATATTGATGAAGACTGCCTGCAGCAGTTCTTGGATTATATCCAGGAAAACAACAGAAATATGCAGGAGTTTTTTCTTCAACAGGAGAAGTCTTCCCTCCAAACACTGCTGATTGAGGCACAAGCCGAGACCAAGAAGATTTCAAAAGCCCTGAAGGAGAGCACAGATCTGCTGGAGACTGTACGCCTCCAATCTCAGCAGGAATTGTCCATCCAGAAGACAGTACTGGATGGTCAGAATGAGGACAACAGCATGCTCAAGACTGCTCTGGTGAAGGCAGAGCAGTCGCTGACTTTTGTAACTCTGCGGTGTGAGAACGAGATGACTTCTCTCCGAGCAGAGCTGCAAACAGCCAGGAGCACGAATGAAGAGCAGCTGAAGACCATAGCTGCCTTTAAAACCCAGGAGGACCTGATGAATCAGGGGTTCAAGGCAGCCCAGGAAAGCCAGCTGAAAACGAGCAGCTTGCTTTCAACACTTGAAAGGCAAGAAAAAGAAGCTAAATGTCTAACGGATGCTCTCAAGAAAAGCTTTGACGATCACCTTGAGAGTGAACATCTCCGATGGCAGAAGGAGAAAGACTCCTTTGATCTTCAGCTGGCTTCTCAGACTCAAGCTGAACATCAGTTTGAGCTTCAGCGTGTCAAGTGGCAGGAAGAAAAGACCTCCCTCCTTGAAACTGCTGAAAGCTTAAAACAGATTATGCTTAAGCAAAATGAGGAGCACCAGACTGCAGAGGACACCTGGAGGTCCCAGCTCGATGACCTCTCAACTTATATCGGCAGGGAGTACCGTAGGAGAAAATGGTACAGATACTTGATTCCCTGCGGCTGAGGAACCAAAAATACATTTGTTATTGTATATTTATCAGAATTAGTCAGTCTAAACTTCTAAGCAGCTGTTTAAGGTTTCAGACTTGATTCTACACTTGAAAGTGAAGTGATTTCACTTTTCAGGTGTAAAATTGGAACTAGTTCTCATAAGAAATACAATAACTAATGCAACCACTTGGCCAACCGACAGACACGCCCTGCCACCCGAGAAGAGGTGATCTCTTTTTGGCCTTTCCAGAGTTTTCCAACTAATGCAACCCCTCGTACAACCTACCGACCATCAGACAGTGTTGTATTGTAGATTTGTGAGAATTAGTCCGTCTTAACGCAGAAGCAGTGCTGCCAAACGGCTGTTTTAGGGTTCAGACTCAATTCTATACTTGAAAGTGAAGTGATTTCACTTTTCAGGTGTAAAATTTGAACTAGTTCTCATAAAACAATACTAATACAAATACGCCCTGCCACCCGAGGAGAGGTGATCTCTTTTCGGCCTTTCCAGAGTTTTCCAACTAATGCAACCCCTCGTACAACCTACCGACCATCAGACAGTGTTGTATTGTAGATTTGTGAGGATTAGTCCGTCTTAACGCATAAGCAGTGCTGCCAAACGGCTGTTTTAGGGTTCAGACTTGACTCTACACTTGTAAGTGAAGTGATCTCACTTTTCAGGTGTAAAATGTAAACTATTCCTCATAAAAGATACAATAACCAATGCAGCTCCTCGCTCAACCTACCGACCATCAGACAGTGTTGTATTGTATATTTATGAAGATTAGTCTGTCTTAACACATAAGCAGCGCTGTCAAACGGCTGTTTTAGGGTTCAGACTTGATTCTACACTTGAAAGTGAAGTGATTTCACTTTTCAGGTGTAAAATTGGAACTAGTTCTCATAAGAAATACAATAACTAATGCAACCACTTGGCCAACCGACAGACACGCCCTGCCACCCGAAGAGAGGTGATCTCTTTTCGGCCTTTCCAGAGTTTTCCAACTAATGCAACCCCTCGTACAACCTACCGACCATCAGACAGTGTTGTATTGTAGATTTATGAGGATTAGTCCGTCTTAACGCATAAGCAGTGCTGCCAAACGGCTGTTTTAGGGTTCAGACTAGGGCTGCAACAACGAATCTAAGTTAGCGTTATGCTAAGTTAGCGTTAGCTCGTAAGAACAGAGCAATGTGTCTGAACAAAGGAGTGAGAGAGAGAGTGCGTGTGTGTGTGCGCGCCCGTCTGTGAGTGTGTGTGTGTGTTGTATGTGTGTGCGTCTGTGAGGGTGCGTGTTTGTATGTGTGTGTGTGTGTGTTTGTGAGTGTGTGTGTCTGTGAGAGTTTGAGTGTGAGTGTGTTTGTGTGTGTGCACGCGTCTGTGAGTGTGTGCGTCTGTGAGTGTGCGTGTTTGTATGTGTGTGTGTGTGTGTGTGCTTGTGAGTGTGTGCGTCTGTGAGAGTTTGAGTGTGTGCATCTGAGTGAAGTGTAGAGAACAAGTTCTGACGTTCAAACAAATCCTGTTAAATTTTTGGATTAGTATTTTTCTGTATGTTTTCTGTATTTTCAGGTCAGTTCACTTTATTTAATAAAAGCCTATATATTTGGCAGATGTAAAGCATACATGTGTATCTTTGTATTAGTCCACTATTTTATTATTACTTTAACAGCTCAGGGATGTTCAAGGAGCAACCTGTTTGTGCACTTTCTGAAGATTTTTGCACTGTCAGTTCTGACGGTGCAAAAATCTTCAGAAAGTGCACAAACAGTTTGCTCGTTTTTTAATAAAGGGTTAGAAAGTAATGCTTTTTTGTTTTTTATCCGATTCATCGATTAATCGAAAAAATAATCGACAGATGAATCGATTATTAAAATAATCGTTAGTTGCAGCCCTAATTGATTACCAAGTTCTGAAAGATATTTTATATGTAAAAATGATCGGATACATCCGTCTGAGCCACATGTCGAGATGCTTGTCTCGGTCACGTGATAGGTTACCCTTAAAATTAAGCCCACACTATAAAAATATAGTACTTTTTTTCTAAAAATGTAATTTGTATTACTCTCATGTTTAATATTGTGTGTAATAAAAACATGTTAATGTATGAATTAAGGTAGTGGTCCCCAACCACCGAACAGAAAGAATGAACACATACTCGTGACATATCAGTCACATATAAAATTATAAAATTGAGCACACGCTAGCAAATAATAGCTTTTTGCTACTATAAAATAGCACTACATGTTAACAGTATCTCTGCTAAGTTTAACTTTGAGTAAGTGAAGTTAAATATTTTTTGTAATTAATTTAGTGCACATTTCGTGAACCGTAGTTTTAGATCGACTGAGAGACAAAATGCCCAAACTTTCTTCCTGTACCTTGGACACCTCTGGTTCCACAACAGATTCTCCTGCGGGCTTATTAGTTGGAGTGCTTCAGCATGAAGCACCCAACTATTGTTATTCAAATCTTTATTCAACTTATTATTATTAGTTGGATTGCTTCGAATCTTTATTCAACTTATTATTATTATTATTTTTATTCCGTACGTATTTTGGACCTCTTAAACTCCTTCATATGTTCAGCTACAGAAACCATTCAAATATAAAAAACAATATATGGAGAAAATATTCAACTTTAAAAGCTTATAGGTTCAGCATACCTTCAGCTAAAGATACCATTCCAACTTTAAAATGTAGACATATCTTTCATCTATGACTGCATATTTTTAGATATTTTCTATCTTTTAAGAATTTTAAACTATACATTTTTGAATTTAATAAATCTTAAGATCCTTTTCTGCCTTTAACATGAGTGTGTATGGCGCAGCTCAGAGTGCGTGATGTCATCGCTAGAGTGTGGAGAAGATTCAGGATCTCGAGAAAAAATAATTGTAAATTTCCATTGACTCCACAATTCTCACTCTTCAGGCATAATTTTTACATATAAACGTAGGAAATCTTGTGCTTGCTTGTACAAATGTGTCGTGGAATCCCACAAACATTTACTTTTTTGTCAAAAAGCAAGAAAGCGACATGAAGTCAGCCAACTGCTCCATTCAGCCCCATGTTAATTCGGAGCACACATTTCTTTGATGAAGCAAACGGGGGGACTTTCTGAACTGCCTCTAAGCTCTCATTTCTAAACCTCTCAAACATTTGAGTACACATAAACGTTCAGAAAAGTCTTGTGCTTCTCCGGATGCGATCAGTATCGCAAACGGAGTTACGGTTTTCTGTCAAATACATTAGTTTGAAAGGTTGTTTTTGTTAAATCTACAGTCCAGTCTCCCTCAGTCACTCACAGACACAGGTGTTTCTAATTAGCTCATCAGGGCAGTTTCACACAGGAGCAGTGTCACTATGGAAACCTTTGATGTTACCAGCACACAGATGTTCTGCTTAGTGCAGTTTGACAGACACAGATACACGCACACACATACGCGAATGACTTTTGAATGTCTGGCTCTCCCCCTCTATCTCTTTCTCTCCTGTCTCTCCTGCTCTCTCTAGCCGTTTCTCAATATGCGTTCTTCTCTGTACTTGTGTTCTCGTGGACTTGTGATACGTCATCAGTCGCAGCCCAAGTTCTGTTCCAATTCAAAAGTCCGCTTCTTGCACGGCCCAAATGCCCGGATGTGACTTGATCCGCCCCTTTTATCGGGATGCATCAGAGGAGACTTGTCCGTACTTGAGACAGCCAAATATCCCAGAATGCACTTCGCACCAGCAAACGGGGAACAATGGCGGATGAGAAAACCCATACTGAAAGTTGACATTCTCTGAATACTACTGTTGTTGAGTCATAAAATGTAATTTTAGGATGTTTTCAAGCGAGAAGTTAGTTGTTCAAACATTAAATCTGTGGTCGGTTGGTCAAGACTCAGCCTACTTAAAAAGATACGCCGCCAATATGAGGTCCTGCTCGCGGGACCGGTGAGCCCGGCTGGCACCGGGCGGTCAGCGCTCTGGTGCCCGCCGAGAGCAGCCTGATCTCGGCGGGACTTTTTGAAATGATCCGCTAGCTCCGATTTCTCTGTAGCGATTAAACATAAGATATAATTCTGTTTTGGAGGATCTGACGAGCAATCTTTATCAGTTTATTTGTTCACAGTAACGTTAAATCAGTTTGACTGAGGGAAAGGTTAAGATTTATAACTTAATATTTTAATTTAACTTTAAGGTTGAACTACAGCGATGTCTTTTTACATTTGACCGAATTGTTTGCAATTATGTGTATCTATATATATATAAACACAATATATATAGAATTATATATTATATATTATACAAAAGAAGCAGGGTTGTCATATCATGATCCACAACAGCTGAGGTGGTGACGTCATCAAGTCAGCTTCTGTTCCAATTGCAGAAAGACCGTCCTGCGTCCTCCCATCCTCTGGAGTCTGGACTCCTAAGTCCAAACTCCCATGTCCAGACTCCAAAAGAACACAAGTCTGTACTAAGCATACTTGGTATTGAGAAACGGCCTTTGTCTCCCCATCTGCAAGGCCTCCTGTCTGTCTAACTGTCTGTCTTTCTGTCTTCCCTTTCAAAATAAAAGCCCCATGAAATAACTGTATCTTAACATAAAGCTCAAATGAGGATTCTTGTTTTAACTACTTAATGCTCGTACTACTACTTTGACTACTGCTGTTAATATTTCGACTATTACCACTACTGCTACTACTATTAATACTACTATAACTATTACTACATACTAATACAACTAATACTACGAATACTAATACTTCTACTCATACTATTATTTCAACTACTACTTTTACTCATACTACCGTTATTAAAACTACTCTCCATCTCTATCTGTCAATGCTTTTGGGCTTCAACAGTTTTAGCAGGTAGATACTCTTTTCTGTATTTTAAGCTATTTTAACCTATATTCAGCTATCTGCTCAATTGAACTTTATTGAGCTTTATTCAGCAATTTACAGCTATAATGAGCTATATTGAGCTATATTCTGCTATTTTGAGCTTTATTGAGCTATATTGAGCTTTATTCAGCAATATTCAACTATTTTCAGCTATTATCTATATTCAGCTTTATTCAGCAATTTACAGCTATAATGAGCTATATTCTGCTATTTTGAGCTTAATTGAACTTTATTGAGCTTTATTCAGCAATTTACAGCTATAATGAGCTATATTCTGCTATTTTGAGCTTTATTGAGCTATATTGAGCTTTATTCAGCAATATTCAACTATTTTCAGCTATTATCTATATTCAGCTTTATTCAGCAATTTACAGCTATAATGAGCTATATTCTGCTATTTTGAGCTTAATTGAGCTATATTGAGCTTTATTCAGCAATATTCAGCTATCAGCTATATTCAGCTATATTCTGCTATTTTCAGCTTTACTGAGATATATTGAGCTTTAATCAGCAATATTCAGCTATCAGCTATATTCAGCAAATGTCAGCTATAATGAGCTATATTCTGCTATTTTCAGCTTTATTGAGCTATATTGAGCTTTATTCAGCAATATTCAGCTATCAGCTATATTCAGCTTTATTCAGCAATTTTCAGCTATATTCTACTTTTTTCAACTTTATTGAGCTATATTGAGCTTTATTCAGCAATATTCAGCTATCAGCTATATTCAGCTTTATTCAGCAATTTTCTGCTATAATGAGCTATATTCTGCTATTTTCAGGTTTATTGAGCTATATTGAGCTTTATTCAGCAATACTGATCTATATTGAGCTATTTTCAGCTTAATTGAGCTATTTTCACTTATTGTTTTCAAATATTTAAGCTTCAGCTTTTAGCTCTCCAACGCATTTTCAGCAGGAAATGCTCTTTCTAGTTAGTGTGGCGCTGCAAGCAAGGGCTCATAGAGCCCTGCTGCAAGCACTCTGCATGTTCTCCTGCAGGCTTATTATTAGTGTGCTAAACAAGAGACCAAGACACAGGTGCTTCAAATGAGCTAATCAGGGCAGTTTCACACACACACTTAGTTATTTAACCTACATTGACAGACATAGACATGCACATATACTTGTTATCAGGCACGTGCACAGATAGACCCCTAGTGGTGCTCAAGCACCTGCCCCTTTGCCCTGAATGAGAAAAGTGCCCCTTCTACTGGAGCCCAATTTTTTCTTCATTCATCAGTATTTAAGAATAAAAATTACTCTCTCTGTCGTCAATTCCCCCCAAATGTGTTTTGATATCTAACGGGGCATTTATTTGAGTTCTTGTGAGAATTTCGCCCCGACATGCTCCGCGGCGCTCACAAGCCCCGCCCTCCCTCTCCCTGCTCATGCAGTGCTGAGCGCCAGGCCAAACGGGTGCAGCACTTCTTCTCTGACCCGCAGCATCAGTCAAACAGGTAATGACGGTGTTTGTGCAATCCCCACGTTGTTTGGTGATAAATTAACCACACCATTAGCGCCGCTGAAAACATTACGTCACAACTGGTCCGACGTTCCCTAAAAAAAATAAACAAACAAAAAACTCACGAAATCCGTGATTTCAAAGCCTTGTCCAGCTGTTTACTGAAGTTAGTCATGTTTAATGAAGAGAGAGAGGGAGAGATATACAGGCAGGCATATTCTTTGTGTTGTATAAATGCCGTTTAGACAATTTCGAAAGTATGTTGATCAGTATGTAGTCAATCATCTTTATTCATAAGGAAAATGTAAGCTAGCTGTCTAATCTAGCTAGCTGTCTAGTCAGAAAACAGTAAAAAAATGTGTGTGTACTGTGTTGTCAGCTTTATAGAGATTATGTAAATCACTCATTGATTTATCTCATTTACAAAATCTGCAGCATAATGCCAAGAAAAGACAGACTACAAAAGCAGGACAGGGAACTGCAGCAGCAGCTCAGGGTAGCGGCTCTCTTTTATCTTGGATCAGGCCATCAACTAGTAAAACAAATGAGGGAGAATTTATTTATTCAATTTGATCATTTGAGTTAGTTTGTTAACAACAATAAATATATAAGTTGAAAATATCCTACTGTGTTTTTTATTTATTATTATTTTTAATTTCATAAATAATTTTGGCGATGGATGCCCTTTTTGGTTTGAGCACCTGCCCCCCAAAATGTCTGTGCACGTGCCTGCTTGTTATAGATACATAGAGAGACATACGAGTCTTAAGATCTCGTCTGCTCTTCACCCTGGTGACACAGGTGCTTCAAATGAGCTAATCAGGGCAGTTTCACACACACACTTAGTTATTTAACCTACATTGACAGACATAGACATGCACATATGTTATAGATACATAGACAGTAGCTGCTCTCACGTTTATCACAAATACAGAAATGACTCCTCAATAACCTCAACACATCTCACTACCGGTAATATATAGATTACGACGTCTTATGGCAGTAGGCGCCACACATGAAAATTTCTCACGAAATTTTCTAGTTAATCTGCTTATTCTCCTTCTTCCTAAACTTTGGACCATATCTAAACGTGCGGCCTGATCGGGAATCGTGTACTGTTATTATTCTAAGAGATTGGACCGGCAGTTTCCCCGAAAAATACAAAAAACGGCGAGAAATTGTCCCATTCACTTACATGGGGTTTTGGCGTGAAGAGAGCAAAAGAAACACTCATCTTTGTGCCCATAGTGACTCGCCATACTTTAACGTAGAGAAATGATTGAACCTTTGAAAGTTAACAAAAGGATGGAGTTTATTTTCCTAATTGGAAATTTTTTGATAGCTAGCACAACTTTACAATGAGTGTGTATGGCGCAGCTCAGAGCACGTGATGTCATCTCTAGAGCACAGAGCAGCTTCAGGCGCTTGCAAAAAAAATATTTGTAAATTGCCATTCACTCCACAATTTTTACTCTACAGGCATAATTTGTAGTACAAAACGTAGGAAATCTTGTGCTTGCTTGTACAAATGTGTCGTGGAATCCCACAAACAACAGCAAGCCTGAAAGCGACATGAAGTCAGCCAACTGCTCCATTGGACTCCATGTTAAATCGGAGCAAAATGTTCTCTCATGCAGCAAACGGAGGCACTTTCTGAATTGAACAGTAGCTGCTCTTACGTTTGTCACAAATACAGAAATGACTCCTCAATAACCTCAACACATCTCACTACCGATAATATATATATTGCGACGTCTTACGGCAGTAGGTGCCACACATCAAAATTTCTTGCGAAATCTTCTAGTTTTATTTATTTTCCTCTTAGTGAACCTCTGCCTTGGTCTCTTGTTTATTTTTTACTTTTCTTTAAGTTGTGTGTGTAGCCCATCATGCCTCAGGATAAATAAAGAGATTTAGTTGCATAAGAACGCTCTGGTGTGTGCTTACCTTTACGGTGCTTGAACCGGGTCTCTGCAGCAACGGGGTGCTACAGTAAGTTCTACTAATAAAAAGTATAACTTTTTATTAGTATAACTTTTTATTAGAAGCATTTTCCTCATTGCCTCAACCACACCACTGCTCTACATACGTAGACGTGTCCATTGTCTCATAACAGTCAAGACAAACTTGTTTTTCTTAATAAGGCCTTTTTCAGAGAAGACATTTTGGTCAGGTTTAACTAATAACTATATTAAAATTGCCACATTGCAGTAATTGCTGGATTCAATGTTACTTAGTACAATACATATTGTATATATATGTATAATATATATAAATAATCAATATAAATTGATACCGTACATGCACACAATCACACTGAAACCTGCCTGCTGTCATTTAGAGGGAGATCAGTTGTCGTAGTTGTTCGGCATTCCACTCAAAGGTGTTTATTTTTAGCCCTCAGCCGTGATCCCCCTTTATCTGGACCTGTGCAATTGTGGCCGAGTGAGAGATTGTATTACTGCCTTACCAAACTATACAGCAGATATTACTCGAGAAGAGAGACCGTATCAATGGGAAATTACAAATCAAGACCATCTCAGACGTGCACAGGTAATAACTGAGTGTGTTTGTGATTGTGTGGGGATATTATTTATTCCAGACGAGAACAAGGTTTGAATTGAAGAAGAACAAGAAAGACTGGATGGTTCGGTGTAAATGTTGGCTGTCATCACACACAATCCTTTTAAAAACATAGTGTCAGAATATTACATATAGAAGAGTTAAAATACAGTTGTTTTAAAATATGAGTATTTCTGCTTATGGGCAATGATGTGCGACGGAAATAAAATGTTCAAATTGTTATTCTTTTTAAACCATGACGCCGGGGCTGTGAAGATGAGTGGAAGAAGAAGGTGGGCGAGTCCTACGCCGTGATCTCAGAGAAGTTGGAGGATGATCTCCTGCTCAAAGACAAAGAGATCGTGGACCTCAAACTTGCTTTCAGGTTGACGAAAATAATCTTTTGTTATTGTATAAAGTCCATTTTTATGGATCAAGTGTTGCTTTTTATGTCTGTGTACTCTCTTCCGTCGCCTTGCTTTCCTGTGTCAGTCGGGTGTCAATTCTCACGGGCAGGTGATGTTGGCTTTCTTTGGCTTAGCTCGGATGAAGCTTTTCAGAAGGTGAACTTGAGCTACCGAACAGAGAAGGGGCTGTCGCTGCTGCATCTGTGCTGCATATGTGGAGGTATGCATGACTACTCGGGTCTATTAATAACTCCCCAACAAACCGAGGCAGTGTGAGGAAGGATTACTATGAGCTGACTGACATTGTTGTCTGAAGATGACCTCCCTGATGTCAGTCACACACATTGTACATCAAGATTAAAGACAGACAGTTAAAAGTGGAGACATAAATGTGAACTTTATAAAATAAACGTGTTTTGTAGCACATCATTTATTTGTGACCAGGTAACAAGACCCATATCCGCACCCTGATGCTCAAAGGCCTGCGTCCTTCCAGATTGTCCAGGAATGGATTCACTGCGCTCCACCTGGCTGCATACAAGGTGACCACAATTACGGAGCAATATTTACAGAATTTCTATATTTTCATAACGTGTTTCTCGGTGCAATCTACGCCTTTGTCTTGCTTGTGTTGTTATGTGGTGGAGAGCCTTCCTACCACATGGTGGAGTGCAAGTACCAGTGGTGGAAGAAGTACTTAGGTAAAAGTAGCAATACCTCAGTGTAGAAATACTCTGTTACAAGTAAAAGTGCTGCATTTAAACTCTTAAGTACATGAACATTGGCATCAAAAAATGAGTCCTGCAGAATGGCCCATTTCATAATAATATATATGAGCACATCTCTTTAATGTCCCATCTGGTTGAAAAGGAGCTGACTTTAATTGCTTTCTATACGGGCTCGTGACTCCCCTGTACCACAGGACAATGCTGAGCTGTTGACTGCACTTCTCCACGGAGGGTCCGACGTGCAGCAGGTGGGCTACGGTGCCCTCACCGCCCTGCATGTCGCCACGTTGGCTGGGCACCACGAGGTGAGACATGGGCCAAATGGTTCTGCCTTCAATTACCGTGAGGAAAATGTCATACAAAATGTCATGCTCCAGACTTGTTATTGCATTTATACCCGTGATAATGTCCCGTTCCTCTCCGACAGGCAGCAGATATTCTCCTGCAGCATGGAGCTTTTGTGAATGTTCAGGATGCTGTGTTTTTCACCCCGCTGCACATTGCTTCTTATAACAACCATCAGCAGGTAAAGAGCATTCGTAACTGTGTTAAATAAAACACTCTGAATTGGTATGCGTCCTCTCACCTCTCCATCTGCCCTTCAGGTGGCAAAACTGCTGCTCAAATTTGGGGCAGATGTGAATGCAAGTGGTGAGGTAGGTGACCAGCCTCTGCACCTGGCTGCAGCCAAGGGTTTCCTCAGCATCATCAAGCTCCTGATGGGGGAGGGGAGCAAAGCTAACGGTGAGCCTGCAATAGTGTATGCTGCACATTTTACATTACATTTAGCTGACGTTTTTTTCCAAAGCGACTTACATGCTATACAGTGGAGCTGGGGATCGAACCACCGATCCTCTTATTGAAAGACAGACCTGCTAACCACTGAGCCACAGCCACAGTAGTTCAGATGTTCTTGAGTCCGTGTGGACAGGGTTAACTCTCCTTTACTTTACTTTCTCTCCAGTAAATGCTCAGGACAACGAAGACCACGCCCCCCTCCACTTCTGCGCCCGCTTTGGTCACCAAGAGATTGTGCGTTTCCTCCTGCAGGGCAACTTTGACGTGCAGCCTCACTCTGTCAACATCTACGGAGACACACCGTTACACTTGTAAAGGGCCTCCGGTGTCAGTATCCTTCTGCAAGGTTTTTGGAAGATGACATGAAGCGGAGATGAACTGCTGTGTTTAATGTGTCTCATCAGGGCCTGCTATAATGGGAAATTTGAGGCAGCGAAGGAGATTATACAGCTTTCTGGAACAGACAGTCTGTCAAAGGAGAACATATTCAGCGAGACTGCACTTCACAGGTGTTGTTTAACATGCTGTTTTTATTCATAATCAGAAAAACAGAATCACTGATGCATACAGATACTGTGCATGTTTGGTATGCACAGTTTGATATCTGATCAATCACCTTTAACGTGCGATTCATGTTCAGGGGTGGTAATGAGTACTTGTCTCGTGTCACAGTGCGTGCACATATGGAAAAGACCTGGAGATGATCAAGTTCTTGTTGAGCCAGAATGCCATGAGCATTAACAATCAGGGCAGAGATGGACACACAGGTGACCTTAAACATGTGCAGTTAGATCAAGTGCAGGACCAGTTGTGTTTTTCCACTATAATTCTCTAATAAATACTCTATTTAGCTCTTCACAGTGCCTGTTTTCACGGCCACATCCGCCTGGTGCAGTTCTTGCTGGACAGCGGGGCGGACATGAACCTGGTAGCCTGCGACCCCAGCAGGTCCAGTGGGGAGAAGGACGAGCAGACCTGCCTGATGTGGGCCTATGAAAAAGGTTGTGTATGGTGACGAGCTGGGATGACAGCTGGGATCGGCTCCAGCGCCCCGCGACCCTAAAGAGGATAAGCGGTTCAGATAATGGATGGATGGATGGTGACGAGCTGTCAGAAAAGATTGAATGAAAAAGTAATATCACAGGGATAGTTCTGGTCGTTGGACGTGGGGTTGTATGAGGTGCTTATTTATAGTCTTCGTATTTCCTACAGTAGATGGCGGTTGGCTTGACCCCGGCGAACTGGAGTGCAGTGGGCGGGGGCAGCAAAACCTATTTTAGTCACACCAAAAAAGAAATCTATATCAGTGTACGCGTAAGATATATTTAGAATATCTTCACCAGTTTACTTTACTGTAAGACAGCCGAGGAACTGAAGACGTTGTATTCATCTATGCTCTCGCCAAAGCCACCAGAATCCACCAAAAAATAATACAAATTTTACTTTGTAGAACATGGTGGTCAACCATAACGACTTTGGTAAACTAACCAAAAATCACACAATAACACAAACAAATGAACAGAACAAATGAAATGTTTTTTTCCTGGTATACAGCGGTACACTGCTTCTCCAAACTGGGCCCGTATCTCACTGACTGTGGATAATTACCTCATGCAACACCAGAACTATCCCTTTAACATCCTTGGGTTTTACTTCCTCAGGTCATGATGCCATTGTCACATTACTGAAACACTACAAACGTCCAGATGACTCCCCCTGCAACGAGTACTCACAGCCGGGAGGGGGTGAGTTACCCCTCCAGAGATTATTGTCTGGCCTAAAAAAAATAATCACGTCAAGGCCTCCCTTTACTGAACATGTCGTCTCTCTTCCAGATGGGTCTTACGTTTCTGTCCCGTCTCCGCTGGGAAAGATCAAAAGCATGACTAAAGGTAGCGAGGTGGAGTGGAGCGCAGCAGGTTTTCCCACTTTTCACTTGTCAGCTGACATGACCGCACACTCTCTCTGTTGCCAAGGGAGAGGGCTCAGCTGGTGATCACACCTGCTGACGCCCTTACACTGAAACTACAATCTGTCCCTGTGATATTCGTTCTTATGTTAGAATCTATTGGTCTGATTTTGATGAAACCGATGTTTGAAGCCTCTGAACATCACGGGTTGAACATTGCAAAAATAATAATGCTAATTGGCCCAAAGAGGTTTGAGTTAGTAAAACTTAAAAAAGAACATGTTACAGTGCACTGTGCACTCTATCTACCTGGCAGCGTAAATTAATTACAAATAAACATACAAACCTATTTGGTGCATATTTAATTATTTCTAACCTGACTATTTTATCTGAAAATGACAACCAACTCAAAGGGCAGAATATTATTTCCATAAATAGAAAAATCTGCCGTAGCGTTGTGGGGGTAATGATGCATTGAACTCTTGTAAAGCTCTCCATTGATGAGATAAAATGTTTCCAGAGAAGGCAGAAGTTCTGCTGCTCAGGGCCAGCCTCCCATCTCATTTCCATCTCCAGCTGTCTGAGCTGGAGTTCAATGAGATTATTGGATCAGGTAACTCGTTTTCAGCTTCCTTCACTATGTGCTTCAGAAAATCAGATGATATAACGGATTAAATCTGTTTCGCACTCAGGCTCCTTCGGAAAAGTCTACCGAGGCAAATGCAGAAACAAAGTTGTTGCCATTAAACGGTACTTCTCCTCTTCTAAAGATGACATTTACCATCCCATCAGGGGGGGAAACCAATGAGTGTCTTCACTACCTACTGTTGATTGCAGCTATCGAGCCAACACGTACTGCTCCAAGTCCGACGTGGACATGTTCTGCAGAGAGGTCTCCATCCTCTGTCGCCTCAACCACCCCTGTATCATCCAGTTCATGGGCGCCTGTCTGGACGACCCCAGCCAGTTCGCCATCGTAACGCAGTACGTCTCTGGAGGCTCTCTGTTCTCGCTGCTGCACGAGCAGAAGAGGTGAGGAGGGAGCTAACGGGATGTTGTGCTGCCTGTAACGGGCCTCACATTGTGTCCTCCGACACACATAAGATACTAAACGTTAGGTCTCCCCTCGAATGTTTCTACTTCTAACCGTTTTAAACACAAACACAGAAAGAGCAGCAATAGGGAACACTTTGAATGATTAAAGTCAAAGCAGGATTTAAACCAGAAATTCAAAGCAATTGGACGCTGTCATACAATCCAACACAAAAGCCTTTTTATGTGTTAGTGCTGAAAGAGTTGGCAGATGAATCAAGTCGTCAATGGACAGAAAATGTAATCAAGTGAAGCGACAAAATGTTTTGATAATCCAAGAATCATTTAAGTGATTTATCAATGTGAAATAATATTGGTTTATAGCTTCTCAAATGTATGTGCTACTTTTCTCTCTTTTATAGCATTAAAAATTATATTTTAAACGTTGATCAGAAAGAAAACAAGCAATTTAAAAACATCGCCTTGGGCTCTGGATAGTTTTGATGGGACATGTTTGACTATTTTCTATTAGAGAAAAATACAAATCAGTATATTAATTGAAAATTAACTGAATTGTTAGTTGCAGCTCTGTAATAAGCGTCATCCTTGTAAAACGTAATGTTTCCGTTTCTTATATCTTACTGACATGATAGTACAAGTGAAACAAATTCCTTAAGATCTCTTTCCATCATTTTTACATTTCCTCTTTTGCTACATTTTGCTTGACATTTGAATAGAAACATGGCTTCTGTGCCAGAAAGTTGTTAGTTCAACTCAACGGCCACTTTTGACTCTAATTTGTGTTTTCGTTCTTAATATTTTTGTTCCTCTGTATATGTGAACGAGCCGGCTGAATTAATAGGGACACATTGCACTATAATGCAGTCCAATACAAAACAGCGGTCAGTCAAAAGCTCAATTTTATTATTACTATTATTCATTGCAGGGCCCTTGTATTGCAATGCATTCAAGTCAAATCAAGCTTAAAAAAAACAAGCATGCAGTCAGGTGTGTTAACATGCGGTCCATTACACACTTTGACGGAGACTAAATCTCGATGTTGAGACCTAAAAAGAGCTCAAACTACCTTCAGAAATTACTCAGTGTTTTACAAGGACATGTTTGCACAGCACAGCCAACTATTTCAGGTCTCATTATCCTCCTCGGAAGCAGGGAGGATCCTCATTGATCCAGATGAAGTGTTCCGCAAACTGTGTGGCCAGGTGCTGCCTTTATAGACCGTCCTATTGATCTGTGTAAAGTGCTGCGTGTGATTGGCAGGGGCACATTGATCTGGCACTAAGTGGCCGCTGCTTTAATGATGTGTCAATGGACAGGCTTATCGACCTGCAGTCCAAGCTCATCATTGCCATCGACGTGGCCAAGGGCATGGAGTACCTGCACAACCTCACCCAGCCGATCATCCACAGGGACCTCAACAGGTGGGTGGCACATGTGGAGGGTTAGGGTACGGACAGGTGGGAGGACTGTGGTCTTTACTAACGATGCATGTGATCCTTCCAGCCACAATATTCTGCTGTATGAGGACGGGCATGCAGTGGTGGCGGATTTTGGAGGTGAGAGACATTTTGCGAAGTACAAGAAAATTGAAGTTGCATTAACGTTTGTTTTATTTTGAAAGAACAATAACTTTTGTAAGAGTGAGACTATGTTGATGTTATCAGAAATAAAACTCACCCTCACACATTTTAATCAAGCTACAGCCCCACTTGGTAAAGTGCAAGAATAAGCTGTAAATGGAAATAACACATAAGAAAACTAGCAAAATAGAAGCTAACGTTATCTCACCGAGGAATGCAAAGTGTAACTCTTAAGATAAGAAACACTTCTGGTGGTCACGTGACTTCTCTCTGCCACCTGATAACTGCATTTGACTAAGTTATAACAAATGTATTGTCTAATAACATGTGAAATCATAAAGTTAAAACTTAAGTAAATGGCTCAATTGTTTATAACTTGTTAATTTTAAACCCATTTTGTTCAGCTGGTTAACTTAACACTTAAGGGATTTTCCTTTTTAGTCTGACAGCAATGTTTCTGTTGGCTTCACTTCTGTTAGTTTCTTGTAATCAAAGTTTTTTTTTGCTCAGCTCAATGTGGGTGAGTCTAGATAAACAACTCCACTGCCACCTAATGTACATTATTATTTGTTTTCATTGCACGACATCCTCTTCCTCCTCAGAATCTCGGTTCCTACAATCTGTGGATGAGGACAACATGACCAAGCAGCCGGGGGTCAGTGCCGTTTCCCTCTCTTTGATTTATGACACAAACAAAACCTTTTAGAATTAGCTTTTGCTCCCTGTTTGGCCAAAATACGCTCACACCATCTGCAGCATCCACGGAAGAATAACGCAGGAGATCAAGCAAAAGCTTCTGCTGGCACCTGCCATCAATTACCCACCAGCAAAAAAAACAAAAAGAAAACTGCCGTCATGCTGATTTTGTCTGGATGTGCTGACTCATCGCTACCCAGAGTGCTTGGCCTGCAGTTTGGTGTTAAGTGTGTTACATCTCTTGAGGACTGCCTGTTGTGAGGAACTACTTGCCCTTGCTGGGACGCTGTTTATGTCAGTAATTGGGCCTCGGTTTGTGTGTGTGTGTGTGTGTGTGTGTGATGTCTAAAAAATTTAAAAAATCTCTCTAAGGCAATACAGATTCACTTAAATGTGTGTGTTTGTGCATATATGCATGCGTCTGTGTGTGTCTGTGTGTGTGTTTGTGCATATATGCATGTGTCTGTGTGTGTGTTTGTCTAGAACCTGCGTTGGATGGCTCCCGAGGTGTTCACCCAGTGCACCCGCTACTCTGTGAAGGCAGACATGTTCAGCTACGCCCTCTGTCTGTGGGAGCTGCTCACTGGAGAAATCCCCTTCGCTCACTTGAAACCAGGTATTTTGGCCCGAAATTGTGATAGTTTATGTGCATAGTAGAGGTCAAACTGTGAGAAGACCCCACAAGAGACATGGATTAAATCATATGAGACATTTTGACATGGTGCAGATAATACAATAGCACCTTATGCTTAAATTTAATTAGCCCCGATTTTAGTTTCAGAGGATCACTCAAAACCACAAATGTCAACCTCATGGTGCCATAGATATTTCAGACTGGCCAAACGTGGTGGACCGACTGTCTGGCATTTCTGTTCATTGGTAGCAATGACAAAATATATTGAAAAAACATACAAACTAATGCAAGAAAAATATAATTTGAGCATAAACACAGAAAAAAAATGTCTGTCTAACTAAACTCAAGTTTAAGCCGTTCCTTTGTCCACAGCTGCTGCAGCAGCAGACATGGCCTACCACCACATCCGGCCTCCTGTTGGCTACTCCATCCCCAAACCCATCTCTGCTCTTCTGATGAGAGGCTGGAACGTCTGCCCAGAGGTAAATGCTGGGATCACAGCTCTGATCAAATAATTGTTCATTGACAGTACATTGTGTGCACCATGAGCTGTGCTGTCCGGCGTATCCTCAACCAGGTGTTGCTTGGTAGTCTCAACCTGCAAAATAATCTCCCCATTAGCATCCTTTCATATGTTGTTAGCTATTTATACTCGTGATCAGGAGGGACCGCTGACGCTGAGTAAGCTGCTTCTGCAAACATGTCCCCGGACGATACATTATTGCACGGCTGTTCACATTTATGAGCACACATGGCGTGTATGATCCTCCACGCAGTGCTGCCATGTTCATAATTAACCAGGCCTGTTTTTGTTCTCGGCCTCATTAAGACACATTATGACACAGCGGAGCATGCTGGTACATTGCTCCCTCTGTGGTGCTTCTCCTTCCTGTTTGCTAACCGGTTGCTTGCTCCCGGCTGTGATCGCCTTGTCCCAGTGCAACTTTGTCGGTGCACTTTTAAGAAGAGTTTGATCCTAATAGGAAGTCACTGTACAGTGCAGCAGCTGCAGGGGGGTTTAAAAGTGGCACAAGCTGTTCTGTGTTTACAGTAACGTGTGTTTGTCAAAGCCTGAGAGAAGCAGATTTTACAACACCGCTCTCAGATGTGCGACACAAATATCATCTGAAATTGTCGAAACAATTACTGACAAATAATATGTGAACGAAACAGGAGGAGAAAAGTATTTACTAAAAAAAGTTAAGAACGTTCAAAGTTTGTGGTGTGTTTCCTTTCTTTACTGCGTTGTCCTTGTATTCTTGTTGTTGTTGTTGTTGTTGTTGTAGTGTGGCGTATTAAAGCAGCATGCACAGACAGACCGTGGCCTCTATCTGAGGATGCATAATTGAACAGCTCCGGGGTGGCCGTGTTTGTTCTTCCACAGTGAGGCAAGAGATCTGAGGACTGCTTTTGAAGCTGAAGTTCACCTTTGCTTCATGTGTGGGTGGAGTAAAAACGAGTCCAACATACTGGACACTCTGAGAGAATACAAGTGTGTCCGTCTGTTGTGGGAAACAAATGTTTGATTGTTCACAACATCGAAGCGGAAATAAATTATAGTCCGCTTTCCCCCCCCCCCATTTCAGGACAGGCCCGTGTTCTCCGAAGTGGTTTCCAACCTGGAGGAGTGCTTGTGCAATGTGGAGGTATACATCATCCCCCTCACTCTTTAATGTTGAACAGCGCGTTGCCCGGTTCCTCATGTTGTTTGTGCGACAGCTGATGTCTCCGGCCTCCAGCAACAGCAGCGGCTCCCTGTCGCCCTCCTCCTCCTCTGACTGTCTGCTCGGGCGAGGAGGACCCGGCCGGAGCCACGTGGCCGCCCTGCGCTCCCGCTTCGAGCTGGAGTACGCCCTCAACTCTCGCGCCTACGCCTTCTGGAGTCAGAGGTGAGAGAGCTCGCGTCTCACACCGGAGGCCGAGAGGCCGAGAGCGAACTACTGCACAATGGCCACGATCACTCCCCACCAGTAACCCGCCCGGTCTGAAACCAGGATCTAATCAGCTGAAGATGTTGGCATGACCTGCTGTTGTGTCTTTCTAGTCTGGTGACATAACCATTTATTTGGGCAAAAGATCATAATCTCTATATGTTTTTTTTGATTGTCACGCAACTGAATAACAGACATAAAGATGACGAACTAACTGCAACTTCCCCGGCTGACACACATCAGCTTTTAGCTCTATTTTATTGCTGCTCAAGTATTTACAGAGCAGCAATATCTGGGATATTTTCCTTCAATAACATGGCATCACTGTTGTAAACCTCTGAACTCTCCTAAGAATCTCTCAGAGCTTTCAGTAGTTGAAAATGTTTGATGTTGTCTCTGCAAACACAAAAACACAGATTCAACTAAATATATAGTTTTTATTGTCGTCATTTAAGAGGGAGCACAGATGTTCAAGTGTATTGATTTGAATACAAAAGTTATAACCAAGAAATCTGAAGTGGTTTTCCACCAAGGGGAGTTAAATTAAATGTTTTATCTTAAACCTCTGCTAACAGGAATGTGTCCGAGTTTGCTCTTACTTGGACAATTGGTATACCATTAACAGTGAATACCAGTTCAGAGACTTAGTGGGACAGTGGGGATTTGCAGTTGCTGGGATACTGAACAGGAAACAAAAGGAAAGCAAATGCAATAAAACATGCATGGCAACCTGGCCGAGGAGGAAGGCCTCCATGAGCTTTCATGCTCTGTGTGTGTGTGTGTGTGTTTGTCTCCGTGTGTGTGTCGGAGCCTGGTAACAGTCGCTATGAACCCAGAAACAAGAGGTGGGGTTATCGTGGTGTGGCAATGTCTTTTCTGTCATTCTCCCGGTGCTCCATCAAAAGTTAGAAACAACCTTTCAAGGTGTTTACATCCTCAAAAAAAGTGTAAATTCATCCACATGGAGTTTACATTGTTTACAGATCACGAATGTATTGCAATATAAAATGCTAAGCATCGTGAGCGGTGTGCAGATTGTGTATGTGTGTGTGTGTGTGTGTGTGCGTGCGGTCGTCAAACCCGTCATCACTTTAGTACACTGAACTCCTGGAGGGAAAGTGAGAGCGGCTCACTATTAGGCCGGACATTACATATTGAGTTTCTGCCGCTTCTATTTGGTTCATCTCGCCTGTCTCTCTCCGTGTAAACGAAGCTGTATATATTTCTGGGCTGGTGTGGTTTCGCGTGTAGATTAATGAGCGAGGGTAGATTTGATGTGCTTTATCTTTCAGTGAGCGGCGCCGAGCATCCGGAGGCCTTTCACTGGAGGAACTCAGGAGGAACATGCAGTTTTCTCCTGTTGATCGAAATGGTTGGTTTGCAGAATATATGTGAAGACTCGTTCTTATGCAATGTTGATGTTATTTTTTACCCGACAATAACTTGTTTATTTCATTCAATATACAATTTCTGTGTCCTTTTAATGTCATTTTTGTACGTTTTGCCATTTTTAAACCTTTTTGCAATACATAATTAATATTATTATCATCAACAAAACTGGCCATAAACGATGAGGCACAGTTGTTATTGATTTGTCTCTTTTTCAGGGTACGTGTCTGATCCCATGAGCACGATGAGATTCAGCTCTTCTTACAGCAGCAGTGGAAGCTTTGAGGACAGTAACTAAACCCCTCTTTTCCATATTGATGCGGACATGCATGCCTGTTATTGACAGTTCATTTGATGTACAAGATTATAGAAGTAATAGATATTGTGAAATAACTATCAAACCAATTAGTTGTTTGTTGTAGCATACTGTATAAGTTACAATACATTCTTAGTTCCCAGTTTGTAGTTTGTTTATACATTTTTTAAATATGTTGTTGGTGCTTTTATTTTGTAAATACTGTATGTGTGACAAGCACAATCAGTTTTTGTGCACATGGTTTGCATAAATCTGAAGTTAATAAGTCAATGTGTGCCTTCATTCAATGTACACATATCTTCATTCAAATAAAAAAGAAGAAAGTCACTATTCATCTCTATTATTCATCTTTATTATTTTTTGAGTGGCCAAATCACACAAATGTTTCGTCACTGACAGATGAAATGATGAAGCCTCACAAACTCACGCTAGCCATACAAATCAGATGAAAGAAATACAAATAAATATGAATTAAATATTTATTTTTTTATTTTAAATAAGAGGTAGTGTTAGCAGCAATAATGGCACAGCTCAGTGCCTAGATTTGACATTTCCCAAAGTTTCATTCCACTTATAATTAACGCGATATTGAACGACGTCATATAAACAAATAACCACGTAAAAGCACTAAAACGGTCATTAACACAGACGCAATGCAATTACAGATCTCAAAGCTGAAGAACCGTAACATCAGTGGAAATGTAAAGTGTGCTTGGGCCAGGCTAAGCTGTGGGACTCCAACAGCGATGTATTATTCAAGAGTTTGTCGGCGTGAGTGGAAGAGTATCTGCTTACGGCGAACCGGTGATAGCAGATACCGCTCACACTACGCCTCTTTGTTACCAACAATAGGAAGAGATGGTCCATTGTAAACATTTCATATACCGCAGTCAAAACTCATCACGCGGCTTCTTCTTTTTGGTGATTGAAGGATGACGACTATTCAGGAAGCCATTGTCATGTAAACACAGAAGCCACGAGACTCTTGAGGGCCTTTGTCGAAACTGATATTATCTCGTATCCACTCCAAATTGTATTTCTCTGATCACTACGAATGTTTCTATTGGTTTTCATTTCCACCTGATTGTCTAACGGCTCATTTTTTAAAGGTTCACTTCTGTATATCTCCTCATCCTCACCCTACCTTAGTGTCCACTCTCTGTCCTCGCAGCGGCCAGCAAAGGATACGAACTTCGACCGAACAGCGTTTCGTCCACTGAGAAAGTGCTCAGCCGGTCTTTACTCACAGTGTGTGCGATGTCTTGGATCAGCTGCACGTCTGGTTTGTCTCCGCTGGCGTCCGACGATTCAGGTCGCGTGTCTCTGAGCTGGGACTCCTGGCTCCCGTCGTCGGACTTGGACGTCGTAAAATCGGTTATTTCCGTAACTTCTCGACTTTGTCCGTCGCTTCTCCCCCACGTTTCTTCACTTCCGTTCACTCTGGAGAGCCCCTCTGGACTGGTCGGATGTTCTCGATGCTCTTCTGTTCTGGACGACGGTCGAAGATCTTCCACCTCTTCAGTTGCCGTTTGTGTTTCTGGGCCGTCATCAGTAATTTTCTTCTCAGAGGCACCCTCAGATCGGCCGCTGGTTACTGAATGACGACCTGCAATGCTTTCCACTTCAGTTTTAAAAATGTCCGCTTGCTCAGAGTCTTCCTGCATTGAGCCCTCTGGCTCCTTGTCTTCTTCCAGAGATCCTCTGCTTCCTTTGGGCTCCTCTGACCTCATGCCTGGCCCGCTCACAGACTCCTTATCATTTACGTCACTCTCTGTTTTGGGCTTCTCCTCAGTCTCCTCCTCTTCTTCTTGCAGTGCGTCTCGCTCATCGTCTTCAGAGTGATAGCTCTCGAGGTTCGACACCACGGTCTCCTCTTTGCTTTTGTCCCCCGACTCTTCCCCATCTTTTCCCGCGTGCTCTTCTTCTGCATTTCCAGACACCTTCGCCACCTTAAGCGGACTCGCTGATCTCGACGGCTCTGTGGATCGAGCCGCTTCCTCACTGGAGTTGAACACGTGAGCGTCTGAAGTCGACTCCTTCAAGTCTTCCAAAGGCTCGACAAACGTCTCGAAATACTTTGACGTTTGATGCATGGTTACCCAGTTTGTGACCAGATCTCTGTTGTCTTCTCTCGCCAAGGCCTCCGGGGCGTCATCACCCGCTGCGACGCTCTCCTCTGTGGCGTCGTCGTCTCGTGCGAGCTGCGACGGCCGCGCTTGAGGTTTGAGCAGAACACTGGCGCCTTCCTCCGAGGCCTTGCTCGCCTCCTCTGTGTCGGCGCCGTTTTCCCCGTCGGCAGCGTAGAGCTCGGCTGCAGCACCGTCGTCCTCAGCGAGAGGGTGATTTTCGGTCGTAGAGTCAGGCGTATTGTCTGAGCCCACAGCGGCGGGTGATGCCGACGGTGCCGGATCAACGGCGGAAGCAACTAAGACCTCGTGGACACGACTCTGGACGTCGTCGCTCTTTTTCATCAATTCGGGTGAATCATTTTTAGGGTGAGAAATGTTGACATTTTCCTCTTGTTCTGTTTCACCGTCCTTCCCGTCATCGGATTTAGATTCCTCTTTTACTTCTGTGCCAGACGTCTCCGGCTCGGTGTCGTTTTTAGCGGATCCGTCTTGCTTTTCCACGCCATCGTTCCCGTCCTCGTCCTCGCTTTGTACGGCGTCGCCGTCAGGGGCCTCATCGACTTTGTCGTCTTCATGTTTTTCATCTCCGGACTCCACAGTTGCTTCTTTGACCTCTGTGCTTTGACCTTCTTCTGTTGTTACATCATCCTGCCCCTCAGTTTCAGCCTCTTCCTCATCCTCATTAGCTTTGTTCTCTGCTTTGGTAGAGATTTCACCATTTTCAACATCAACATTTCCATTTTCACCGTTTTCACTGTTTTCACTGTCTCCTTCAGGTTCTTCGGTCACATCTTCAGCCTCCATCGCTTTGTTTGCCGTCTCTTCGGCCGGTTTAGTCCCCTGTGCTTCATTTGCTGCTTCCCCGTCAGTGACATCCTCTGACTCACCAATATTTTCATCAGATATTTTCACGTCATCCTTATCCAAGTTTGCATCTCCGCTTTTCTCAGATTCCTCAGGAATCTCAGATGTTTCTTCTCCTTCTGCGGTCTTATCAGTTCCATCTTTTTCCTCTTCAGATTCGTCATCATCTTTATTCTCCGCTATGTCCTCATTCTGATCTTTCTCTTCCTTTTCTGCCTCATCATCCTTTTCATCAGCAGTCGTGTTCATCTGTTCACACTCATTAGTTTTATCAGTTGCGGCTCCCTTTCCTTCAGAGCCCTCATCGTCATTTATATTCTCGACACCTTCCCCATCTTCGTCCCTCTCTGTCTTTTCGGATGTGTCTGCATTCTCCTTCACTTCTTCAGCTTGTTCTTCATTTGCATTTCCTTCAGTGTTTGAGTCACATTTAGTCCCCTCTGAAACGTCTTCCTCATTTTCTATCCTTTCTTCTGTCTTACTCTCATTATTCTTTTCTTCTGTATCATCTTCATCCTCCTTTTTACTTCCCTCTCTATTTTCACCTTCTATTGTCTCATCTGGATTTGGTTGTTTTTCTTCCTCATTACCTCCCTCTTCACATTTCTCCTCTACCTCACCATCTGTTTCCACGGAGGACTTCTCTATCTGCTCTTCTCCCAGATCCCCCCCGTGGAGTTGATTGTCATCTTTACTATCCTCTACTGCTGACACTTCCTCCCCTTTAATATCATCGCTCTCATCGTTTTCACCTGCTGTTTTATCAACTGTGGCGTCTCCGCTTCCCTCCAGCGAGCTGCGTGAATCCTCCGCCGTGACTTCGGTCTCTGATGCCGCGTCTCCGTCCTTGCTGTCTCTCGGCTGTCTCTTCTCTGCGTCGGTTTCAGGTGCCTCTTCACAGTTGAGGGCCTCTCGCTCCTCCGAGGGCTCTGCTTTCATCTCCATTGTCTCGCTCGCTGTCATCGCCTCCGCCTCTGCATTGTCAGGCGCCACTGTCTCATCAGTCTTTTTATCCGGCTCTGATACTGATGACTCATCCTCCTCGCCGCTTCTTGTTCCTTGCCCCGTCTCGTCAGCTTCCGCTTCGGTTTTCTCCTCGTTTTCTTCGTCACCCTCTGCGGCCTCACCATCAGTGGACTTAGGTGCAGCATCTTCCTGAGGTTCTGAAGTCTTGTCATCCTCAGTAATTTCCCCCTCAGATGCAGGATGCAGAGCTGTATCTTCTGTGTCCTCTGGTTTATCGTTCTCTGCTGTGTTTTTGTCTTCTTCTGGTGAAGCCTGTTCATCTGCCTCTTCTATTCCAACCGACTCATCTTTAGTGGGATCACTGTTCTCCTGGGGCTCTCGTTCAGTGTCGTTCTCCAGATCTTTTGGTTCAGACATCTCGTCGTGATCCTTTACCACTTCAGTTTCACCAACAACACCTTCTTCACATTGTGTCTCCTCTGCAGGGGTCTGTTGCTGTTCTGTCACAGATTTCACTGCAACTGCATCTGCAAATACAACGGAGACAATGTTTAGGAAAGTCAGTTGTTTTAATGGAAGAGTTGTCTTCATTCATTTGAATGACGATGGATGAAAGGCTGGTACCCTCGCTGTCCTCTTCAGAGCCTTTATCTGTGGACTCCTCCTCCTCTTCCTCAGTGCTGGTGTCGCTCAGTTCGGGCTCCGAGCTGCACTGGGACTCCTTCAGTATGGCTTCTGCCAGCTTCTCCTGCACAGATTTGGCTTGGGAGAGAAAAATAGACAGTAATATCAGCTCATATTAAAGCTCAGGGTGACAAACAATGTCAGATTGTTATGAGGCAATGAATACGGCAGTATTTGAACAATGCAAACGCAATGAAAGAAATGAGCCAATGAAGAAACACTCAGCCATAAACAAAAGAATGTCTTTAATCTTTCAGGTGCAAACAGAACATGCAAAATGATAATTAACATGCACAGAAAGAAAACAACAACAACAACACGTAAACAAGCATGATTCAGGACACAACCAAAATAGAAACACAATGCACAATCTCTTAAAAGATCCTTTTAGGATGGGAATTTGAAACTCCAGATGATAAAAGATTCAAAGAAAGAAAGAAAATCACTAAACTTTGGCACTTTTAAATGTTTTATACAATTCTGGTTTCATCTGATTAGATATTACAAACATTAAGAAAAAGAACGCTGCTAGTAATGCAAAAATAAGATTTGTTTAGGTACACTCTACTTATACAGCCACGTGTGTTTGAAACACTGGCACCCTTTGTTTTTTCCGAGCTATATTTTCAAATGTTTATGTATTTCACATCATTATTCCTTTCACAAGAACTACAAACTGCAACTTAAAGACAAATAAATTGAGTATAAAGCAAGCACAAGTTAGAACAGGCTTTCTTAAAGTGATACGAATACATTTTAAAATATTGTTACAGGTTAGAATTTATTATTAAGCTCCAAACATCTTATTATTAATATTATTTATTTGAATAAAAATGTACTTTAAAAAGTGGATCAGACAGAAAATCATCACACACAAACAAATGAAAAATAAGCAAAACCAAAAGTAAAATAAAACATGCAATTTTTCCACTATCAAATCTTACAACGTCACAATCGTACTCATTATCACAAACTGACGACACAGAGCTGTGGTGGTTGTTTAGTTGTCGTCGGGTCTGAACCGACACATAAAGTGGACGACAGCCCTTGTTGTGACAATAGTGGAAAAACCTCCATAAAAGATGGACTGATCCATTTCTCACTCCAGAGTTGTATTTGTTGGTCTGTACTCACCTCGCTCCTGTTCCTCCTCCTGTTTTTTCTCATCCACCGTTTTCTCCACCTCTTTGTCTCCCGAGGTGCCGTCACTCGGTTTATTCTCACTCCCCGATGGGACGCTGACGTCGTAGACCTCTGTCTCCGTGCTGTCCTTAGCTCGGCCCTGTATGTCTGAGTCCATACCCACAGCAGACTCGGCCTCGGCGGCTTCTTCTGGACTTGGTTCCTCTTCGTTTTCGTCTGGTGGAACCACAGTCTCCTCCCGATCGACCTCTTTAGGTTGCTCTGCTTTCTCCTCCTCTCTGGAGTCTTGGGGGGCTTCAGCATCACTCTCATCCGGGTCGCTGCCTGAGGAGCTGGAGCCTGAAGGGGACTTTAAGTCCTCTGTGCAAGAAAGATAGATAATGTTTACATTTATATATTAACAGAAGAAAATAAATCCTCTTAAGGTAGTTCGACATGCATGATTAACCCTTTCAAAAGATGCTTTACTGCTTTACAGATGACACGTTGTAATTTACGTATGTAAAGTTCAACGTCTCATTGAAATATAGGCTGCAGAATTATTCTGTTTTGCTGTAAAAGCGGTTGTCAAATGAATAAATAGCGTGTGATTAAATGGCACTTTGCTCTCAGTGATTTTCCTCATGTGTTCAAACAAGAGATTTAACCCACCATCCCTCTCGTCGTCTTCAGTCTCAGAGCCGTCTCTCTCATTAACCTGCCTTTCAGTTTCACCAGATGGAGACGAGGATTTCTTTTCTTTTGCCTCCACGTCTTCTGGAGGGCCCTCGTCGTCTCCTTCAAAGTCTTCCTCATAATCTGAGGAGGAAGGCATGCAGAAGATTCCTTATGGTGCACTGTAGAGTAAATATCTGCAAAGTCTGACACACGTATATATTTCTTATTGCCGCAGTTATGTTTTTTTTGTACCATCTCTGACTTTGTCCTCCTCGGCTGCTGATTCCTCTTTGACTTGAGCCTCGGTGTTGTGTGGTTGGCTGGTTTCACACTCTGAATGGGAAGCAGCGTCGTCTCCCGTCCTCTCCGTCTCCATCTCGGGAGCATCCTTACGCCTGGTGACTGACTCCTCCCTGCCTTCATCTTCTTTGACCCTCTTTGGTGGAGGAGTGGGTTTCTTGTCCAATCCCATTGCTATGATGCACCTGAATAAAAATAACATGATGTATTGTTTGAACCTTGATATCATATTATTTTTCCCTAAAAGAGTATGATACGGTCAGACTCACAATGGGCAGTTTTTTAGTCCACACATTCTTCTTCTATGACAAAAAACATAGCGCCTACATTACCCACAGTGCAACTTGACCACTGACCCTTCAGTGAGAGATTTTGAGCTGCAAACTTCAAGCTACAGAGGTCTGGTAAACTCACTTCTTTCACTTTCTTTTATTCATTTTCAAACTTTTGAAGCCACAACAGGCTTTACGCAATTGTTTCCACACAAGCAGTAGCACTCCCCAATACATATAGCAGTGGATTGCCCCTTTAAAGACACAGCAGGGGACCTTACTTGTAACAGGGGGAGGCTCCCTCTATGCTGCAGAAACCAAAGTGTCCGTGCCTGCCACCGAGTCGGGGGCCCTTCCTGTGTCTGAACTCGCAGCAGGAGCTCAGCCGCTCCACCTGCAGCCCGTTCAGGAAGAAAGTCAAGCTGAAGGGGAAGCCTCGGTGTCGCCTTGAAATGAACTGGAACGTCTCTGAGGGAAAGATGGAGGATGTGGACGAGAGGCACGAACAATTTCAAGAGCAAGATCATCAAATCCACCACCATCTTAAATCCTGATAGGCATCTTTACGTATCCCTACAAATGGTTCCTTTAAA
Source organism: Cottus gobio (assembly GCA_023566465.1). Taxonomy (NCBI): domain Eukaryota; kingdom Metazoa; phylum Chordata; class Actinopteri; order Perciformes; family Cottidae; genus Cottus; species Cottus gobio. The sequence continues at coordinate 6,837,823 of CM042217.1, forward strand.
AAACAATGATTCACAACTTTACTACACTTTAAGTAAATTTATACTTGACTTGTTGACACCTTAATATAGTTGTTTGCTCACAGGCTGTTGTGATCTAAATCCCTTATTTGTTTACTGAAACACACAAATCTAACAGACAATCACAGATCCTCACACTGACCTCCCTCGCGGAGCTTCCCCTTGAACACACACAGGTTCTCCCCTCCACAGTGCTGCTGAAACACTTTGACCTCGTCCCTCATGTCCATCAGGTCGTGGGAGAGATGCACCGTTTTACCAAAGTACGTCATGCTCACACAGACTCCGCTCTGCTGCACAGAGCTCCTCAGCATGGGGGGGTCCTGGGTGGGAAAAGACCCTGACTGGTTAGCATCAGATATCAATTTAATCCAGTTTTAGGGAATTATTTTTATTTCCTAGTCCAAAATTTGATGTGACTGATCTTTACAGGTAGGTGTTATCTAGGTCTGGATGAAATTTAAACAATTTATATCATGATAATATATAATGCAAATTATTCTTTTAATATATCCCTTTTCTTTTTAATATTATCTCACCTTTGATATTTTTCTCCTGATTAACTACAATATAAACAGTTGAAATTGACTAAATTTAGGTCAATAAGAGATTCATAATGGTGTCAAGTTGATCCTTTACATTTATTTTCCTAATTGTCCATCCATAGGGTTAGTTACCACTTAGTTAAATACATGTTTTAAAACAATCTCTGAGTACAGATTACAATATTCTGTATTTGCATTTTGGCAAAATTAAGACACACACAAAGACATGTAATATAACTTCTTCCTGCTAAGTCTTGCAAAAATAAATAAATCTCCTAGTATTTCAATAAATAAAATAAAAATCAATATTAAATGTATTTCAATAAAAAAAATCTATATTAAAGGTAGTCGATCGAAAGGGGCTGCAGCTCGTAAGTTTGGGGTGTAATGAGAACAAAGGGAGATCAAGACCTCACTGACGTCAGCTCCGCTGGATGCGGTGGTGGGACGCAGTCTGCGGCCTCTGAGCGTGCTGCTCGTGGTGACCTTTGACCCCCTCTCTTTCCTCTTCGTGGCCGGAGGCACCGGGGTGACAAAGTTGTTGATGACCGGGAGGCAGTAGGGCGAGATGCCACGGGACGGCTCCGTTGTGGTCAAACGTCTCCGGGACGTCTTGTCCATCTTTGAGAGAGGTTAACAAGACTACTGTGTGTTTGTTGCTGTTGTTACAGCAAGGTAATGACAATGTCTGTGAATGTGCTCGTAAAAACAGACAAAAGATTATTGGAATGTTTTGTCAATAAATGTGGAAAGGTTTTTTATTTTTTTATTTACACTAGATATGTTTATGAGCTTGCATGTGTCTGTACAATATAATGTATGATGCAGTTTAGCATTTTTAAACTTCCTTTACAACTGCAAAGTTTCTGCATAGTTTTCAAATATTACCAAAGGAAGCTCATATTCATCTCACTCTAGATCGAAACCAGAAAGTAATATGATTCTGTCTGCACAGGAAAACTGTCCTGCACGCTCTCTATACTAGCAGGCGCATGAAGGGGTGAATGAATGAATGATTCTCGGGCGCCTCACAGTGCAGTTGAACGGCTGCTCGTGGTCAATGGAGGACTCCAGCAGTCGGTGAGGGGAGCCGCGTCTGAGCGAAGCTGTGGTGCTGCTGCTGTGGATCGGCTTCAGGCGCACCGGCCTCTGCATCTTCCCCGGAGCCGTGTTGGGTCGGGACGAGCCGGGCTGCAGCACCAGTAACACACACACAGTCAGCGTTCTGCTTATTTAACACTGTGCATGTATCGCTATGGAAAGCAATAAAGTACAGGGTCAAATTAGTGTCACCGCTGTGAACACACGGCTGTGAATTCAAGACATTTTTGAACATATCATTGTTGATGTATTTCAAACAAGTCTCTACCTGCTGAATTGTGAGATGTTTGCAGACATAAAATGAGAAATTTCCCAGGGTAAACACATAAATCAAAGGCAGGATTATCAGCTCAGTTTTCTATCTGTGACTTTTTATGTTACAAAGGTAACTCTGCACTTAAAACACTGTTATCTGCACACACAGCAAACATCAGCAGAGCCAGCTCATCAATCCAAGTGTCAGTGCAAACATGCAAACTATTAACACAGATAATAATTTTCATTACAGACATTCCCCACTCTGAAAAATATTTTGTTCCTATTAAACTAACAAGATGAAACATGTTAATTAATTATGTTTAAACGTGCTGGAGGGCTTTTTTACCTTTGGCAAGCGTTATGCGAACTGTGCAGCTGTCAGCCTTAACCACATTTAGATGGATGATGCATTTTGAAATATTGTTTATCAGGCAATACAAAAATATTTTATATACATTTTTATCTTGGAAAACAAAAGTCTTTAACTAAAGGTTGAAGTTTTAAACTAAGACATAGTATCTTACAGACCATGTCGTGGCATTTAAAACCCTTCTTTGCATCAAAGTTCTTGATAAAGAACTTGGATCAGATTAATAAATGTGATGTTACAACAATATGACGACTTTCTCTATTCACGAATTCAGAGACGTCAAAAGGTTGTTTAAGAACCCCAGTAAAGCATCCTGAAGCATTGTGCTGATCACCAAGAAGGCTCAGCAGAGGATGTTCTCCCTGCCAAAGACCACGACTGCACTTCTACACCGCCATCATTGAGTCCATCCTCTGCTCCTCCATCAGCATGGTACGCTGCAGCCACTGCCAAGGACAAGGCCAGACTGCAGCGTATCATCCGCTCTGCTGAGAGATTATTGGCTGCAATCTGCCGTCCCTCCACGACTTGTTTGCTTCAAGGACCCTGAAGTGGGCGAGGAAGATTGTAACTGACCGCTCTCACCCTGGACACAAACTGTCCCTTCCCTCTGGCAGGAGGATGCGGTCCATCAGGACAAGACCTCCCGCCACAAAAACAGACCCTCTATGACACCGACATCCCCAGGACAATTTCTTAGTTACACACGTTTCTGTATAAATATACACTTGACCCTTTAATAACATACTTGTTTTAACATACCCTTATTTGTTTGTTTATCAAATTTTCTATTTTTAAATGATGTCTTATACTATTGCACTGTGTTTATTGTGATGCACCTTTCCCCGAGCCAAATTCCTTGTATGTGTAACGTACTTGGCAATAAATAGTTTCCGATTCTGATATCCACTCAATCTACTGGTGCACCAGGACGGATGTTTAGACTCACGGACTCGGAGGATTCAGAGTGTTCCCCCTCTGGTCCAGAGTGTTGTTTTCGGATGCACCTGGCTCCCGTGGGTGGCCGTGGAGACAGGATGCGGATGATGTCTTCTTCATACCTTTTTGAGCGCTCCACCTTCCAAACAAGACCATTCATGTATGTTGTTGCCATTGTTTGTGTAGCAATATGTCTAAATGATTTATTAAAAATAGCACTGTAAATAATGGTAAATGCTAATAATGATTTTTTTGTGTTTCATCTGATTCAAGAGTCATTACTTTACACAATAGAGCAACAAAGCAGTGTTAAAATGCAAATGATGTACTTTGATCTTATGCACTCTTTCCCTCCTTGAAAACTCCTCCAGTTTCCTTTTGATCTCTATTTGATGGACACGCTGTATGAGAGGGGCACAGAAGACATTTACATAATGTATTATTCAAGAAGAAGCACAGATTAGCTGACAGTGTGTTACATTGTTTTTTTTTGTCCCCGGTACAGTATGTTCCTCCCACCTCCATCTCCAGCACCTTGTGGAAAATGGCCTGGGCCAGGCATTCTCGAACGTGTCTCTGGTGGGCTCTCTGGATCAGCTTGTGTCTGTACTCCTTGTCTGGAACGATACGCCCACTCCTGGTGATCTGAGAACAGCAACAGTCTCAGCAGGGTTCAAGCTCTGGGTCTTTGAAGACGACGACCTTTCAAAACGAGGTCGCCGACAGCTGATTGATCCGGAATACAAAATTATTAAAGGTCCTGAAAATGCAATCTTCTCTATCAGCTTCTTGCTGTGAGTAATGAAGTCTATGCAGACACCTTTCACAGGTTTGAAGCTTGCAGAGCTTATCTAGAAAAAAGATGATGATATGCACTTCAGGCAGAGGTGAGACCGAGGTTTGCCATTGTGTTGCTCATCTCAAGTCCTAAACTTTGAGTTTCGAGTACTCGGAAAGTAACAATGCACTGTTCACCAAATGTAATGCCATTTGTCCAAACCTCTGACTTTAGGATTTAGCGACATTTGTGGTTGGTTATCTCACTGCATCGTCATCGTCATCATCAGAGCCATGATTTTTTAAATACTAAATTAGACCATGCATCCATATTTGCCAAGCACCGGCCATTTTACCATCCATTTAAGTGTATTTTTGTACATTTCGTCTCCCTTAACATCATCAACGTACCAGTCCTGCTCTCTGCAGGTGTCTCCTGATCCGAGAGTTGCTGAAGTATCCAGCCAGATGTCGGTCTGTGAGACTGTTGTAGACAGAAATAAGTCTACAGGAAAAAAAGAGACACTCAATTAATCCCAGACAAAGAAACTTAATTAAAAAAAGGCTCAACTTAATGGCACCCAGACTTTAAATGCTGTCCTCTCCGAGCGTAACTCGAGAGTTCTTGATTACAGTTAGAAGAAAAGCAGAATCTCAATAGAATGCTTTAGTGGGGCACAACACCATGTTTGTTGGTTGGTTGGTTGTTGTTTCTTGTCCTCATTAATGAGACATCAGGTCGTCCGCAGCCCGGCAAGTCTGAAAGTGTTTTTCCAACACAGATTTGATTTCCTCCAGGCATTTGTGTACGAGACAACAGGATCTTACAACTATCGGGTCTGTTACCGGTGTCCGGTTACGCACAGGAGTTAGAGGGGATGGCACACTTAACCCCGTCTGCCTCCTCTTTGTGCAGCTGGCATGTTTGTCTCTGGTGCTCTTCAGCTCTGCTGCGGTTTCTCTTTGAACCACAACATGGTTGTTGAACTATCGAGTGCCTTTTTTTCCTTCTTTTTTTTTACAAGACTTTCTCTGAACCGTTGATGCTTTGAGGACACAAGAATATCTTGTGCTAATGTGCTACACATTGATCTTGTCGTTGGTTCACAAGCCTAACAATTAGCATATGTTGACTCAACTCAAAGAGGTTTGTTATGCCTGTGATTATAATTCTGTATATTGTACTTATGGAATACATTTTCATGCTTCATATATCTGGAGCAAACTCCAGAAACCTGCATTTCCAATCCAACCCAGTTATTTTAAACCAAGGATGAAGACTTTCCGTTTATTAATTAAAAACAACTGTTCATTTCTTAGACTGCACTGTAACTTTTATTATTGTATTTTATACATCTTATGCTATTTTAGCTTGTTTTAATAACCTATTCTTGGATCTTTAATGCCGTTTTTAATTGTATTCGAATGTCCTCTCATAATGTGTTTCTTTTGCACTTTGTCTCGAGGCTTATGATGTTTTATGTAAAGAACTTTCAATCGCCTTGATACTGAAATGTGCTGAATAAATAATCTTGCCTGGCCTAATATGTTCATTCTAAGGTTTCTGAAGTAATCAAAAACACAACTGAGTCTGGATTAAAATCATAAAACAGTAAAACAAGTCAGACTTGGCTGCAGTTTAAAGTCAAGTCAGATACCACTAGAAATACTTCATCACAATTACAAGCCTGGCATTAAAAATGTACTTGAGTACAAGTACACAAGAACTGTTTTATTATTAGTATAAAACATGTATAGAAGTATAAGTACAATAATGCACGATAATGACCCCCATCAGTGTGTTATAATACTTTAATGTTGCAGTTTTAGGGAGCTCATTTTAACTACTTCACAAAGTTGAATCCATTACAATGCATCATATTTTATAAAGTGTTTTGAATATAACATCTTAATCTATACTATAGCTGTCAATATATGTATGTATGTATAATAAGAGATAACAAGTAATTGTATCTGCATTGTAGTGGAGTGGAAGTTTGAAGTTGCACTAAACATTAAGTTAAAATGTTTACTTGAGTACTTGAGTAAATGTACTTGTCTACATCCAACTAGTGGTAAAAGAGAACATTTGTATTTTATGCAAATATCCCAATGCCTCTTTGACAAAAAGAGTGTTTTCATCACTCTCCATCTTTGTTTCTGCTGTTTCTTCTCGTCTTTACTGGTTGTGTTCAATGTCACGAGATATTCACCTTGAAGTACTTTTTGTTGTTGTTGTTGTTGTTTAGTTTTTGGTTGAAGTATTCGTACAGTAGGGCGGAGCCTAAAAGTAGCATTAGCATAAAAGTAGTAAATGATGCCTCAGTGCTGACTTTGTAGCACTCGTGCTTCTTCTCGTTTTGTGACGCATGTTTTAACGGCAGAATTAGCATAATTTAAGAGCCAATTAAAAGTAGTTAATTTTGCCTCTGTAGTGACTATAAAGCTCGACAGTTTACTCCAAAGACATTATTGTATCATGGAGTTCGTTTAACTATTTTGGAGTAATTACAGGTCAATAATAAGGTCATAATAACGTCATGATGAAGTAATTAATAAAGTAAATTTTAAACATTAAATTGAACTCACCCTGGGTTGAGGTGACTCATGGTTTTCTGCTCGAAGTCTCTATGAAAAAACAAAACAATATCTCAGGTAAGAATGGGCGCGGGGCTCGCTGGAGGACACCTGTGCCGATGTAAAGTCAGAATGAAGCCGGCGGAGTTGTTATAAAGTCGGTCCGCTGGTTCTCGGCTGAGAGCGACTGCGGCTGCGCGGGACTGCGGCTGCGCTCCTCGGAACTGATGACACGCGCCGGTTGCCATGGGAGGTCACGTGACGAGGCTGCCAATGGGGCTGGTTTCCACTTACAGAGAGTCCCAGTAACATGTAAACCAGGACAATGCCAGATAGTACCACAATACACTCTGACGTACGTGTTTTTAGACAGATGAATTAATACGTTTACTTACATTTATTTATGACCATCTGATTGTAGAGCGTGTCAGCTTCTCTGGTGTTGTAAAATACTATAAAGCTTGAATCAGTGGTGGAAACAGTATTCAAAGCCTTTACTTTAGTAAAAGTACCATTAAAGGGCAAAACTAATAACAAGTAAAAGTTCTGCATCCAAAATCCTACTTCAGCAAAGTACATAAGTATTGTCAGCAAAATGTACTTCAAGTATCAAAGTAAAAGTGATCTGCAGAAAAGTGGTCTTTGTCCATGATATATTATTATATGGCATTATTGTTACTGTCTACTGATGTAGAATCAAACTGTTATAGTTGAAGAGCTAGCTAATGTAGTTAGGTTTAATAACTAATACAGGGTTATCTTATCTCATCATGTGTTTTTGTGTGTGTAAAATCATGTCAAGTAACTAGTTACTGCAGCTGTCAGATAGATGTAGTGGAGTAAAATGTCCAATATTTCCCTCTGAAATGTAGTGGAGTAGATGTGAAAAGAATCACAGAAAATGGAAATACTCATGCGAAGTACAGTAACCTCAGAATTGTACTTGTTATTTTCTATCATTTGATTCAATGTAAATTAAATAAAGTATAGGCAGAATAGTGACTATAGTATACTATAAAATACCTATAGATCTGTGTAAAATTGTGTGAGGGCGTATTCTTAGAGATGTGTGTATGTATACAAATATTATTGTTTACAGTTTACCAGGATGCACTTAAACTGCAGGTCCTCTGTGGCCCTCTTGTGGAGATGTGGAGAACTATTTCTAACAGGACACACATTTCACATTTTCTATAACATACTAACCACGTCCATTGTGAAACTCACTACATTATCTCTATGCAGTAGATCATCATGAATGTCTTATCTGATCACATGTTTTGAATATTTCTGAAACATAAGTGCGGTGGCTTTGATTCCTGCTGTCCATCTTCCAGTGTCTCACAGACTTGATAATATGCATCACACAATATGTTAAACATAGTCTTTGAATTTTATTGCATAAACTGCTCATTTTCATAATCAATTGAAGTGTTCTGTTCTAGTCTCTCAGCATGCGTCCAAGTGTAGTCTTGTCACTTGAGGATCAGTGATGAGAACACTGGGAAGGAAGAAGAGAGGATTGTTCTGTGCTTTTCTCTTTTGGTGGACATCCTGTTCAACAGCAGATTATACATATATAATACCAGTCAAAGTTTTGAACACACTACTGCTATATATATACATATATGTATATATACAGAATACATATATATGTATATATATACCAGTCAGTATATGTATATACACATATACATTCTGTGCTTTATATATATATACATATACATTCTGTGCTTTTGTCTTTTGGTGGACATCCTGTTCAAAATAGCAAAGATATACATATATCTATTTATATATATGTACATATACAGTATACATATATATATATATATATATATATATATATATATACATATATTTGTATACATATATGTACATGTGTATATATTTATTATATATAATCTTAAATCATGCAAAAATTGGATAACACAAATAATATAGCCACTGAGCTTCTCTTATAAATCCTTAGAGCTTGAAGAAAATGTCGCACAAGCAAATTCATTGCAGGAAAAGAGGATGACTACATGTCGATTATGCATTTACTTATGCAAAGTATTTATTTGGTGCTAAATGGCCGTGTGTATTAACAAGTAGGCTTTGAAGGACTTTTTATGTGCATGTGGTGTAGGCGGTAAATCTAAAATCTGAAATCCAGAGGCGTTACAGACTTTTTCAAGTCATGCAAGTTTGAGGTTTTTCTAACAAAAGCCTATGAAAAGCCAACAGAGTTATAAACACCGATGAGTCAACGTGAAGGACACACAGCGACACGGGCGACCTGTTTCTGTGGTGACGCTTAAAGATCAAAGCTTTGTGATTCAGTTGAGATTTCACTGAACTTATTCAAACTTTACTGATTACGATTGGAATACATCAAGCAATACAGTGTGTAAACTGCACTTTGGATGACGGCTGTGCTAATATTAATAATCATCATCATCATCATCATAATAAAGAACATTTATAAATGTCACCCTGCTGCAAGGTTACATCCATCTTCTGTACTTTTAATTCTTATCTTATCTTGAAAATACAAACAAATACAAGAAAATAAGGAAGACACACAGTAAAGTAAGAGCTATAATTTATTTAAATTAGCTTAATTTGATTTATCAGACTTAACATTCACATCCTTTATTCTCTTTTGACTGGCTGAGCGGTGCATGGTGGACTCACACTGAGGTTGGTGCTTATTTTCGCTCCCCAGCATCGTCGCAGCGCTCTCGTCTCCTCTGGTTTCACACCAGGACGCCGACACACACCTGTGGATGTTTGAGACGACCGGGCTGCACAACCCAAGAAGAAGAGAAGCAGAGCGAGGGATGAGCGGGCAGAGGAGAGGTGATGAGAGGCAGGAGAAGAAATGTTATTTTACTGTTAAATTAGTGATAAAAGGAACATATGTTTTCATAGAAGAGGGCGAATCAATGTGTTGCTTGTGTAGCCACAATGTTTTTTAGTTATAAGATATTTCACAGCATTTACGTGGTGAAAAGCACAGTTTGAATCCTTATTTACACAAAATCTGAAGACAAGAGTAAAAGAACTATCAGAGTAGGTGCTATTATCTTATAAAATACGAAATACACACAATAAGTTGTTGCAGTTTCCTTATAAGAAAAATAGGAAATCATTTCCATACAACTATAAGTACTGTTGTTACTGGTATTCTGTAAATAGTATATAAGTATAACAAAGAGTAGGTGACAGCAGGTTGATGTAACTGCCAGATCAAGATACACGTGAGTTACTGTGTGAACGAGAAACATGTGTTACGTAATTAGACCACAGTAAACTATCTTATCAAAGTATTCCATCAATCATCAGAGCTGCGTAGAACATGCTTTGCAGAAATGAATCCCCTTTAACCTTCACATGTGGAGATGCCCACAGCAGCCCTCTCACACTAAGCGGTGGACAAACAGGTACAGACACACGTCCGCTACCTGTCAAGCAGGTGGGATGGAGATGGACGTGTCGCAATAGCCCCGGCAGACGTTTCACCGGCTCTAAATGCCTAATACACAACCTAAGTCTTAAAATAACAATTAGCGTAGAAATGGAAGAGGGGTGATTATAAATTCCATTCAGGAAAGGGGTCTTGGCTGTAAGCTGGGAGGTGGCAGGGAGATGTCGGGGAGTCATGCGGCTCTGAGATGGGGGGGGGGGGGGGGGGGGGGGGGCAGCAGTTTTTGCAATCAGCGTTAAATAGAGCAGTTTTGTGCCTGTGTGATTGTCAAGTGGGCCATTACTCGTTGATAAGAGCACTTTTTCCTTATGCCGCCCTGATTGGGCTGAGCATGCTGCTCCCTCTCGCACGCTGTCCCAATGCAATCAGGCCCCTCTTTCACCCGCACTGCCATTTTCACTGCTGTGATTTCCACCCATCGGCCCCCAGACAACGCCGCTCGCCCCCCCCAAACCCCCCCACAACTCCCCCTGCACCGCCTCCCCCCCCACCCAGCCCAGCCCAGCCCAGCCCAGCCCAGCCCAGCCCTCCTCCAGCACCCCCAGCCTTCCCCCTACAGATTCGATGAGTACCCATTTACAGCAAGGAGAAAAGGTCATGCCAAACTCGTTGTGTCAATTGTAAACCACCCCAATTCAGGACTGATTTCAATGAAATAAATGAGTAGGTGCAGCCCCGGAGAAAGCAAAAGGTCCACGTGGAAGTAGCAAATTAGGAGATTTTCTCAGAGGCTCACCGGGACCAAACGCTCAACACTTCTCTCCCACATTCCTTGTTCTGTCCGTATTTTAGCAACCTGAGTATCTTTTTAAATGTAACTTTTACAAACGATTTCTCACTTTAGATCTAGAAACATGTGCAACTGTGACAATTTTGCATCCGGTAAGAATGAACATTTGCTGATGCAATGAACCTTAAAAATGATCCCTTGTTTGCATGTATATTTCACCATTGTATATTTGTGAGAGTACTCTATACTTCTTAATTTGACAATCTGTCATGTTCTTTGTTTCAGGTACTTTGTTAACCCCTGTGTTTTAATTATATATTATATAGCTTTACTTCCTTTTTCTTTGGGGCCTCAGAGCCTCCACTGCTGATAACAATTATTTTCTTTTAAATATGTATTTTCTTTTTTTGACCTTTTTAAAATGTAGAAAAGTATCTAAGTGATTACTCTTCCCTTTGCACATTTGATGAAGGTGACGAAATACATAAATCTACATATTACGCCAAAATAGGAACTATTACACAGTTCATATTACATATCCGGGTTTGCCAACGAGTCCTTCAGAGGAAAATACATATTTGGGGTCAATCAAAACCCCAGAGAGTTCTAAGCAGTCTATTTCTGCATTGCATGATTCTGATTTCTGTTTAAAAATAATGTTTATTTGGGACCCCAAACTTAACATCAGGGTTAAGAAAACTGCTTTAAAAATGTGGTTTTATTTTAATATGATTCTTAAATGTCCTCTCTCTAGGAAGACTTCTAATCAAATGTAATGTTCAAGCAGCTTTTGGTACATGATCCACAACATAACAGAGTAAGTTTATAAAAGCATAATTCTTCAGAAATGTGTCTGTCAAGTCCATTTTGCCATCGCAATCCCTGACCTACTTTTCCATACGTCTCATACCTATTGATGGAGTATTTACATATCATACTGTACATGCCGCAGCAGCCTCAGGCAGAAGAACCATTTGGTAAGATTTGTTGCTACGATACGTTGTTTTGGTCTGGTTCATATCGCGCAAAACATTTAAGAAGCGAGCCATGCAACTTGTTACACACTCTTTCCCAGCATCTGTGGTCATATCTGCATTCTACAGATGGTGCGTTGGAGCGGTAAAGACTTGTCTGAGGGAGGATTAGTCTTTTCATGATGATATTGTTTGTTTTGATACCGCTGCACTTGACAGTGAGGCCTCGCCGCATGGCGTTACGTCTCTCCTCTCACCTTTGACCTCTCACAGGACTTTTTCATAAGTGTTCAACGAGCTGTGAAGCAATAAGGACGGAAAGGAAGGGGTGGCTACCTCACAGGGAACTGTCTGCTCTGCCGTGTTTGAGATGTGCCGTCTGATAGAGAGCATTCATCTCCACCAGGTGGAACGGGACACATCTCGATGGAGGCACGCTAACTCCTTTATCCCTCCGAGATGGTGCGATACGGACGCAGACTCATGCCGGTGCAGGTCGGACTGTTATCCCGTCAGAGGACAGAAAATAGCATTTTGCTGTTTGTGTGTGTGTGTGTGTGTGTGTGTGTGTGTGTGTGTGTGGTGGTTAGGGTGGAAGTGTGTGTGTGTGTGTGTGTGTGTGTGTGTTTGGTGATGATGGGTGGGATTGCGTGAGCGACTGGGTTGAATGAGTTTGTGAAAAAGATAAAAAGAGTAAACGACTTGTGTGTTTTCTTTCAAGTAACCTGAAGAATTTCTTCATGATACTTGTGTACTCCTTGTAGTATATCTGCATGACCCCTTAAGAATATATTCTATACAGCGTCCCCCGAGATTAACCGTTAACAAGATTTGCATACAGACTTAAAGCAGGTGGGCGGCCTGATTTTCTGTTTTGGGATGAGGCAAAATCACTTAGAGGGCCAAAGAGCAGCGGTGGAAAGTACTTGAGTACATTTACTCAAGTACTCTTAAACCGTGTATTTGACATTGACTTTACTTCCTCGTTGTCCTACGGTATTAGTAACATTATAACAATTGCAAAATTAAACAATAGTTTTCCTTTACTGAATTTTTCTTTTCTTCAGACATTTAAATCCATATTTAGAAAATATTCATTCCTTTCACAGTAAACTGAGCTCGGGTAGGAAAGCAGAAATAAAACATAATTCTGCAACATAATGGATGCAGATTTCTTTCCAGATTTTACTGTCGTGTTTGATTTTTCTTCTTGTGAATTATGGAATAATTTTCTCTCTTTAGCATCCTTAAGTTGCTCATATAGAGGTGGCAAATATGTACACAATGCTTCACTCTCAGCTAATTAGCGGAAGAAGTAAGCCGATATTTAGGCCTACTTCCGTACAAGTACACGTAATACACCTGTAGTACACATTTTACTGTAAAAGTAAAAGAACAGAAGTAATATCAGCAAAATTCATAAAAAAATAAAAGTAGTATCCTGGATCATTATGATTAGTGTACTGAGCATGTGGTAACTCATGGGGGAGCTAATTTTAAGTATTTTATTTTATATTATAGGTGCATTAATGATAATGCATCATGTTTTGAATATAAAAATAGGAAAGTGACAAAAGTAAATACAATAGTGCTGTTAAAACTTTGCCCTAATACATGTACTGTATAAGTAAATACGTTTACATAAAGCCTAGAATTAAAATAGTCAAGTTAAGTGTGCTACAATATCTCAAAAATCATAATTATAAGGCACTTGAGTAAACTGGTTATTACCATTAACTTCGTTATGCTCCCTGTGTGCCATTTCCAAAGTTTTACCTGAAGGCAAACTCCAATCAAAAAAAATGTATCTATGCATATGAGAATAGAACAGTGACAGGACTTTGCATTATTCCCCATAACACCCGCACAATAAGTTTATTTCCCAAAAGGGAGGCGCGGCCACAAAGGACAAGGGAAATATGGGACTTATGATCCGCCCTCTGGAGACAGCTCAGCGCAGAGGAATCCTGGAGCAGAAAGAAAGGATACCAGCACTTTTACTTTGGACCCGGGAAGCCTCAGCCTCCTGCACGCGGACATGCGCTGGAAAAGTGAAGTCAAAGTGGAGTGTTGCGTCGTGCACGAGACTGAGAGCGGATCTCTGCTGTCCAGCGATGAGGTGAGTCATGCTAACTTAAACACGGAGGTGTGTTTCTCATCAGCGGGCCGAGGTGTGTGTGTGGACCGAGTCTGGAGATTAAATAAATACTAATCGAAATTGCTTCGCCAATTAAATCAAAGTGGGCTTCCGTCTGCCCTTAAAGCCGGTCCCTGCGCAGGCTGACAGCTCAGTATTTTCACAATTTGAAGAAATGTCGAAGAAAATTACCCCTCCCCTGAATTCTGCAATTAAAAACTCAAGTAGTTAATGAGACCTCTTCACCTTTCGGTTGCCCCGGGTAGACGTTTGTGGCGAACTTAGCCTTTTAATTGCTGTTATTAAAAAAATCAATCCCCTTTTCCCCCACCCGAGACCTCGCGCTGTTTTTGTTTCTGATTGACACGTGCAATTGGTGTGTTTGGGGTGTTTAACCACAGAGCGCGCGCACGTCAAGCGAGCGGTCGCTGGCTCACAAATGCAGATCTCAAGAACATAATGCACATAGGATAAGTATTAGCTCAAGTGTTGTCTGTTTATGTGCGTAATGGCTATCCTTCTCTTTTAAATGTCATTTTGGTAATCGCCGGCGTTGTCATGGTGAAAAGTGAAAGGCATGATATTTATGGGATGGCGCAGGGGGCATTAAAGGCAGCTGCGCCCGTCTGACAGACCCGCGTCCTCTTCCGCCGCGTAGCTGCTCGTCATGTGCGAAGATTGCAAAGGAGAGGAAGAGCTGCTAGACAAATGCGCGGAGGACAGGAGAGGCATTATGGTATGCATTGCGTCGGCTCTAACTTATGCTCCAAAACGAAGGATGGCCTTTACTTTTATTTTTTTTATAAATACAGTTTTAAATATTATTGACTGTGCACAGCAAAATGAGAAAACTTTGGGGGCAAATATGAAAAATATTTCTGCTCCAGAAAAGGCCTATTTTACAAATTAGCATCTGGGATCAGCTAACTTTCTTTCAGCTATTTAGGCAACGAGTGCGAAGAATTCACTTTCATTTTTTTTGCATTGTCATTCTGTTAAAGTAATAATTGCTGCTAATATTATTATGTAAACCGACGTTATTTGTTTTTACCACGTTCAAGATATTGACACTTTAAAAAAAAAAATAGAAAGTTGAGCCGGAAAAACTAGTAAGATGTTTTAGTTTTTTTGTTTACAGTTTTTACACCATGGAGTTGGCGAGCTGGGTTCAAACACGTTGTGTGGTGCTTAGCATCTGTGCTGTATGTCTAACCGCACGTCTGCTCCCTTCAGGGCGCGCCGGTGGAGGTTTTGGATGAGGACGCGTCCTCGCTGCAGACGATGGCCTCTGCACCTCTGTTAGGCAGAGCTGTGTGCGCGAGCTGCAACGAGGAAATTGTGGATAAATATTTACTAAAGGTAAACACTTTTTATTTTTTTCAAGGAACGTCTCAATTGAATTTGGATTATGACTTTTTTTTCTTCTTTGGATTTCTGGTACTCATGCGTGCACACGGACCCACACCGTGATTGACTTCTGCCAATTTACATGTATCCCGTTTCTGCTCTAGGTTAACGACTTGTGCTGGCATGTGCGCTGCCTCTCCTGCAGCGTGTGCCAGACCTCGCTCGGCAGCCACACGAGCTGTTACATCAAAGAGAAAGAGGTTTTCTGTAAACTGGATTACTTTAGGTATGTGCATCGCTTGCTTTCAGTGCAGCTCAAACGACTAACGACTCATTATAGCTATGTGTTATAACGAGGAATATTATTCATATAATATAATATTATTTTACTTTTGTGTTGTTTTATCTAAAATGTTGCTGAGCAAAGAATGCGTGACTTCTAGGAGACAAGACGAATGCTGCAGTCACTTGACTAATTGAATTTAACAGGGACTACTTTTTCTCAAAACGTACCAAACGCAGCGGTATATCAGAGTATTCCTGCAGTGCTCCAGGTTCAATTCGAGACTTATTCTCCTGGATAAAAAAAGTTCAAATTTAAAGATGCCCAAAAAGACCCAACTCTTCGGCATTGCAGCCGGTGAACACCCTCGGGCAGCGACTGCACGCATGCGGGTGTCTAATCTGCATCCCCTTCCCCTGCAGAAGATACGGCACCTGGTGCGCGTGCTGCGGCCGGAACATCCACTCCACGGACTGGGTCCGCCGGGCCAAGGGCAACGTGTACCACCTGGCCTGCTTCGCCTGCTTCTCGTGCAAGAGGCAGCTGTCCACCGGGGAGGAGTTCGCTCTGGTGGAGGAGAAGGTGCTCTGCAGGGTCCACTACGACTGCATGCTGGACAACCTCAAGCGGGCCGTGGAGAAGGGTGAGCCGGCCGCTGGATTTTAACTGTAGGCCATTACGCATTGGAGACCGGAACTTCAATTACTGACGAGACTTTCCTCCAGATGTGTTATATTTTGACATAAAAATACACAATATTACCACTTATTTCTTTTATTTTTGCTTTTATTGTATTTTATTTTATTTATTGTAAGACAAAAGACAATACCTAGACACAACACCAAGAGGACAAAACAGTGAGATACAAGCCAGCAAAACATTATATAGTCAGGGTATGGGAGAACGCTGTGTGTGTGTGTGTGTGGGCCTTTTTGAGATGAAAGAAAATACTAAGTATGTAGATGAGGGCAGATTTATATTTCTTTCTTATTTCCCCTTATTTCTAAAAAAATTAAGTTTCACAAATCTCCCTCAGGACAAAATTAAATTGATTAAAAGGCCTAATCTGAATTCACACCTTTGTTTTCATTAACACTATTATATTATATTATCATGTGCTGAGAATACATTTTAAATTAAAGTGAACTTAGCCATTTTTAATGGCTTGGTTTATTTGTATTTAACAGGTTTAAAATACTGTATTTCAAAGTAATACAGCTTTCTTAATTCTGTGCTGACTATTTCAATATGTTTTAATCTGATTATGACTGACTGCTCATGTTGCAGGAAACAATGTTAACATGGAGGGGGCTGTGCCCACTGAACAGGAGATTAACCAGCCGAAACCCTCCAAGAGAGCACGGACCAGCTTCACTGCCGACCAGCTGCAGGTTAACCTCCATCCTCTCATAAAACAGACCGACAGATAAATTATATATCATTATTCTTTAATTTATGGCCTGAATAACACAGACTAAAAACACTAGCCCCATCATGTTTTGTTATTTTGTTATAATTCTAAATTTGTGTAATTAAGATTTAACATACAGGGTATAACTAAAATAAGGTGTCAATTTTAATACACTTGATAAATGTAGTACATTTATTTTAATAAAACAAGGATGCTGTGTTATAAAATCGAAGCCGATAAAAAAAAAAACCTCACTTAATAATTATTATTATGTTCCATTGTTAAGGTCATTATAATTTAATGTTACAAACCTCATTTAAAAAATAAATTCTGTTCAATATTTTATTTTTTCACATTTATCTGTATAAATACATTCCAAAAACATGATTTGTTAATGTTTTGGTCACATCTCCACACAGCAGAAGTCCACCTGTGTGATATCTGAATCTTTGTCTTTCCCCTGTGAACATGATGCAGGTGATGCAGGGCCAGTTTGCTCAGGACAACAACCCAGATGCTCAAACCCTGCAGAAGCTGGCGGAGCAGACGGGCCTCAGTCGAAGAGTCATACAGGTCAGTGACGGGAACGGATGATGGGATATATACAGTATGATCCCACTAGAGAGGAAAGGGTCAGACTACCCACTATATGCTGGGTAAACATGGACAAAACCAAAAGAAAAACACACATAGCATTAAATATATGCTTCCTATTTGTGTAAAATCATGGCAGAATAAAGAAACCCCACACCTTTAGTTTGTCTTGAAGTCTTTTCCCCTCATCTTCCAGGCTTTCTCCAAGTCAATGAAATGTTTAGTATGTGAATAGCTTTGCACATGTTGTATTATTGGTTTATGAATATTGATGTATTATTGTGCACTTTGTAGCTGCTTGAGTTGAAGCTAGTTTTAAATAAACAAAATTATGCAGTGCATTGTATTTCATAAGATGATAGTGTTTTTAAAATATACAATATGAAAACTATCTTGTAAATCTTTTGGAGTACAAAGCAGCATCAACTTGCAGTAATACCTCAAAAACAAGTACAGTAATATATCAAATGTACACAAAGTGTATCATCATATGTGGACTTTTGAAACAAAGAGGTGTTTAATGTCATATACATGGTCATACATCAACAACAATATAATGGGAGGGCTTCAATAGAGATAATATATTTGGCGGTTTAGAGCTGTGGTTCCAGTCGCACAGCTTTAAGGTAAAAGTGAGACCAGTAACTCAGCTCCGATAGTGACACTGGTTTTACTCGCATCGGGGGCAGAAGTGAGTTCTTCAACCGTCACATCATGAGTGTTCTTGGCGGAGAGATAAAAGCTTGTACGGATAACAGGCTACATAATTACCCACGATAATCATCTTTGTGTGTTGTGACAATGGAAGCTTCAGATTTCCCTCCTCGTCCCGTTCAGGTCTGGTTCCAAAACTGCAGAGCGCGCCACAAGAAGCACGTGAGCCCCAACCACACCTCCAGCACCCCCATGACCTCACTGCAGTCCAGCCGGCTCTCCCAGCCCACCCTGACCCCCGAAGAGCTGCAGTACACGGCGTACGGAGGCCCGGAGGGATCAATGCTCTCGGCCCTGCACTCCTTCATAGACAGTGAGCACCAGCCTTTTCTTGATCTTAAGACTGTTTACTGCGCTAACTATGAACACTACATGTCAAATTCCTATTTTAACATTTGAAGTATTGCTTTGTTACGGCTTATTTAAATGGAACGATAGCTCAAGTATTGGGATTATAACAAGAGGCATTAATGAAGGTCGCCCATTACCTCCTTTATGTGAGTTGGTGATTGAACCTTTGCCTCTGAAGTGAGTGACAGTCAAATAAACAGATATGCATAGTTCATTTGCTGATGATTTGAGGTTATTTAAGTAACATTTAAAAAGTCTATTCCAAAGGTTATAGCAGGGGTTGGCAACCTTTTTGATATGAGGTGCCAGTTTAACATTATTTTTGATAATCAGTGTGTTTATTTAATCAAAGTTTAATTATGGCACTAAATCCAAGTTTAAATCTCCAGTGGAGCTGCAATTTCATTCCATCCATATAAGCAATTTTTTTTACTAACATTTTTGTCACATAATCAGGACATTGGAATTAAATATGAACACCTTATGAACACATCGGAGTTGAAATCATCCATCATACGAACCTTCCACCAATCCTGTTCATCAGGAATACACTTAACACATTCTAGCCAACGAGTAGTAGCCAATCAGAGGCAGAGCAGGGCGAGTAGGGCGGGTCTTGGTGGAGGAAAAAAGAATCAATCAAATTATGCCGATGGTGGCAGGCGTCCCTATAAGGTGGCCTACTTATTGCCTATTTTTTTCTCTACAGCAAACCAGTCTTGCTGCTTCTACAAATATAATAATAATAATGATAATTATAATTTTTCCCTTTCTGTATTTTTAAGGAAAATACTACAAGTCACAAGGAGTTTTTGTGAGGAAAAATATTATACACAAAGTGGTCATTACAACTGCTGTGTCTGGCACTAGAAACCTATCTAAATTACAATGATATACATTTCTACATATGAATATAATTTATGGAAACTGTAATGACTGCAGTGCTCTCTGTGCTTGCCCGCAGTACACTCCCCTCCATCCATGTTTCAACCGCTGCTGCCGGCCCACGCCATGACCTCCCTGCCTGTGTCTCACGCCTGAGCTGCTCTCTCACACTTTAACACACACACACACACACACACACACACACACACACACACACGCGCACACACACACGCAGCCTCAGTCATCCACCAGCGGTCGGCCGTCATTAGCGGCTGCAGTATTCAGATCTTCATGGTAAATATGAATTCATTTTAAGTGAACCATAAAACGGTTCCTTTAGTAATTCATTACATGTCGACATTCTTTAAAAACACTTGTCCCAGTGTTGAGCATATTGTTATATAATATAATTTGTTCTGTATAATGTGAAAATGGGAAGGTTTCAGTGTACATCTTTGGATTGTGACATATGACATCATAGATTTATATTTGTTTGTGTAGTTGGTGACACAGTTTGACCGTGAAAGCCACCAAAATGATCCAAAAGGTCGAATCATTATGAAGGTGAACTTGAAATTGTTTATATAGCAGTGTTTGGATATTGCAATTTAATTTATTTATTGTATGTGAAGTCTGTTTTGAAAATAAATGTCTAATTTCACAAACCCGCGCTGAATGAATGAGAACAGATACTTGTGCATACTCAACATTTGGGGAAAAAAGTAAAATGCATTGTAAAAAAAACAACTTTTTATTGACAAAAACAAACAAAACATCTCCTATTTAAAGGCAATATATTCGGTTTAAAACACATGCAACCTTTAATATATAAATAAATATATGACAGAGGCAATTATACTGTCAGCTTTCTGCACAAATGAGCCAGAATAAATAAAACCCTTTGGAGTATTGACATGTTGGAGCACTGCATCTTTGGAGTTTGACTTTCAAGAGTTAGCGGTAAGAAAACTGACGCACATTCTAACGAGGAGAGCAGATTTACTTGTGTCTACTTGTTGACTGCATGTGGTTGACCAAAAGAATCTAATTTCCAGACATGCGAGGGAGGGGGAAGGAATATACAAAAAGTTTTTACTTTACTTATCAGATCTCAGGTATTTCCCATCATGGGAATGAGACTAAAACCTGAGCGGCATAAACGTGAAGACACACAATTCAACTGGTTATTCAGTGTACATAAAAAAAAAAAAAAAAAAACGAGTAATCTCGTAATATGCCACACTGAGCACTACATGCATAATTTCTCTCCTTTCAGATACACAAGCAGCGTTGTTTTTCCTCCTACTGAATGGTTACGTTGTGCGTGTCCCAGCGTGTTGGGCTCAAACGGCAGCAGAAGGTGTGCGAGCCGGCAGTGCTGTCACTCGGAGGCACCGCGGGGGGCGGCTCGGGTTGACAAACACGCCACAAAGACTCACAAGCATGAGTCACATCTCAAAGATCTAAAAAAAAAATTAGCATCATTTCAAGTGATGCGTGGACGCAATTAGGAAAAAAGGAAAACATCAGCAGAGGTCTGATGATCACAAGGACACGGTTTGTGAATCTGCCAGCAGCTGTGCCGCTGGTTTATTTCAACAACTTGCAGAAGGATGTCTCCAGCGCCCCTCAGGATTGCATCAACAAATCAAAAATGTCATCAAAAAGAGACTTCTTCCACACTATTGGCTCACCAGTAATACAAACGTCCCAACTGAAGACAGAAATGGGCCTCGATGTAAGAAAGCAACACAATGGTAAATATAAAAATACAATCTGACAAACAGAAAACGTTCTGGGCGACTAATACTTTAGTAACTCAACCATACCTTCCAGGAGCCGCCCACGATGAGCAAAGTGATGGAACTATTGAACGCCGTTTAAAATGAAGTGTTGGTGTTGTTTTAAATAATAATCCTCAGACAGAAGGAGAAACCCGACCCAGATCTGTGTCTTTCTTCATAGGAAGCACAGTGGTTGTTTATGTTGGGTCGTAAATATTAAAATGATCTTAGAAACATCTCAAACCTCTCCAGCTCTCCATCTGTGTGTTCAGTCTGTTTGAGAAACGTATTTCTTTGTTTGAACGGCTAAATAAACTGCATCCGCTTGTAGCTCATGCAGTTAGTTGTATATGTTTGCCAGATGTTGTTTTCATTCATCAGAGGTGACCAAGTAAAGTAGCCTCATATTTAGCTATAATAATGGTAGAAACACACAAAGGGACAGCAAAGAAGTAGATTAAACTCTAGGTTTATTTTTTAGTGCTGTGTAAATGTACTGGTAGTTGAGCATTGTAACGGACATCAAATCCAGATGACCACGGACACTATTCTGTAAAGGAAGACACTTTCTACAGCCACCTTTAAAAAGGAGGTGACTCTTTGATACCTAAAAGATACATTTTTTGGGGGGTATCACTTTACACTCAATGTAACGGTAAGAACGAGTAACATGTTCTTTAATGGCTGTCTGCAGCTGAGAATAAACCAGTGACTTTATGGTTCTACTTCACTTTCCATTCCTAGCCCAAACATCTGGAAAAGGTCATCACTGAATATTCCTTTAACAAGTTCTATAAAAATGTAAACAAATTAAAAGCACCTTCAAATGTAAATGATGTAGCTGCAGAATGTATAAAAACACTCAATGTGGAATTTTGAAGAAAAAGGCATTTAAAGAGTGAAGCGCTTTGATCTGCTCTGCAGTTAAATATGGAAACTGGCAAATATGTTTGTCTCAATGTGAGATAATATGAGGTCAAAAACTGTGATTACACAATACACAGGTGAGCTGACGTTTGACCATTTCATGGAAAAAACAGTCCAATCAGCTGTTCACGTCTCAACAACAGTACACATAAAACGTCTGGTAACGACTGGCCCCACTAAGTGGTGAAACCTGGCAACTACAAGAGATTAAATGTAAAAAAAAAACAGCTGACATTTAGCACAATCTCAATAAAGAAAGAAATCACTCATTCCAATAGGAACTTGGTGTGTCGTATGACTGTAGCTGTACAAAAGTATAATATCAATTTATATCTGTTAATAAAAATATATATTTACAAGAACTTTGTCTGACATTGTATACCATCCAATAAAAATACTTTTATATACAAACTGAGTACCATATGAACAACAACCAAATATATATGTCATAAATCATTAGTATGCGGGTGAATGTAATTATTTGTCCATTAGAGTGTACAGTTGCAACTGGTACACTTAAATTACATTGGGCAAAATGCTTATTGCCACATGGGCTCGCACCATGCTTTGGTAAACTGAGTACTTCTGCTTCTCCCACCTTTGGTCTTCTCTCTAGACCCTGCTGCTCGCCAGAATGTTTTTCTTTTTGAGGATATGCTTCAAGGATTTGTTCATGTAGTAGGGCCGTTCCGGAGAGCCGTCGTTCACCTCCACATCCCACACTAGGAGGCAGCAGTAGCAACAACAAGTTTAAATCTAAGACGGAAATTGCACTGGACAATACTTAAAACATTTATCTTTATTCCCAAAAATGTATTCACATTTTCATTGTATTTCATTGATAGAAAAATGCTCCTATACAAAAAGAACATTGAATAACCTCCAGATAGATGCGTGTAGTATACTTAGTATTAAAACAGCAATACATCCGAACCATCCAATAAAAAAAATTACCAAAAATGGCTTTGACATCCTTATATAAACTGTATCGCAAAAAGGTTCCTGGTGTTAGGGCTAAAACCACAGATTAAGAGGAACATTATATTTTCACAACTAGGCACATAAACTAGTGGCTGCATTCAGAGGTGTCCTGGAAACGGTCAGGTTCTGTTCAAATTTTAAGCAAAAACCATGAAATGTCTTTTGAAGTCTTGACCTCCCACAAAGTCTCTGGTTTACAGTACGTTTATGAGCATGATGGAAACTTTGAAATGATTGCAACCTTTTTTCTTAATGATGTAATAAGAGAAATCTGTTTTCGCTAAGTGCAGAATTACATACTATTTTTGGATCTGTGCGTTTATGTTAGTATAAATACAGTGGATCAAAGTAACCTATAAAACCAGTTCAACAGCCAGCAAAATAATCATGCTCGACAGAGGAAATAAATCACATGGTTCTTTTCCCATGTGTGAAAGTGCATACAAAACATGATTTTACACTAGAAGACCAAAGTGCGACAAGAGGGTGCTCCATAACTCCACCTCTTTTTCATGGAGAGGCCTTATGCCATAGTCCATCAGTGGCATCTGTACATCTTAAGGTCCTTATGTTTGTTTATGCAAAAATGTCTCTTATCATATTTATCTCAGTCAGTGCGTCCGTCCTGCGAGTTGACATGTACCCTCTCGGTAAGGCAGAGGTCAGCAGAGAATACAGAGAAGAAAAAGAAAATAAGCAGAAAAAAAGGCAAGTATCTGAGTTAGCTCAAGAGAGGAAGTAAACTGGTCTTTCATAGTTCCCCGGGCCTTTCCTGGGATGAGCTGAAGTAAAAGCATGTCCTTTTAAGTTAAGACCATCCCTGACCAGGCTGGGATGCATCCAGTTTTGATGTTTAGCCCTACAGTACTCGCTCTCGAGCGTCCGGACCCTC
Organism: Cottus gobio; assembly: GCA_023566465.1. Taxonomy (NCBI): domain Eukaryota; kingdom Metazoa; phylum Chordata; class Actinopteri; order Perciformes; family Cottidae; genus Cottus; species Cottus gobio. The sequence goes on from CM042217.1 coordinate 6,861,887, forward strand.
ACACGTACAGTAGATATGGAGACGGGATCGAGAGTCGACAGTTCAATAAAAATGGCCGCTCAGGAGGCGGCGCATAATTTGGCACCCTCCTCTCCTTTGCGCAGGATCTTGTGCAGGCCAGGAGACATGTAGTAAGGCCTGGAGGGAGAACCATCGTTCCTCTCCAGGTCTTCACCTGAGACCAGGTGCCAGCACAGCAGAGGACAGGGCGAGCAGGAAGAGCAGACAGAGTGATAGCCGGAAAGAGAAAGCAAAGCAAAGACTTAGTCGAGATAAATATTCAAAAAGGCCATGCAGGAATTAGAGAGCAGAATGAGCAGGAATGAGCTTTAGTTTTTGTTGTTGTTGTCGTCATTTAGTTAAACTCAGCTGCTGACCGGCTACTTGACATGTACTCTTTAACCAACGTAGCAGTGTTCATTACAAGTAGTCATGTTTTCAAATTGTGTCATGTAAATTACTGAAAAAAAACAAAAACATTATACTTACAAAAGCACAGGAACAACGTGTCCACACACATCGCAAAGACGTTAAAAAAGCCGTGTGCAATCATGTAGGATCCAAAGATCACCGTCTGAAAGGAATCAACAGGTCGAAGTCAGAACGCTACACTGTTGTGATGCCACAACAAAAACATTGAGAGTAAGATGAGCCACTGGGCCATGAATCCTGAAATAAAAACGTATTACCTGGTGCAGGAAATCAATCTGATCTGAAATGGTGTGAAATGCAGTTCAACTACTTTCCACAATTAAGAGAAAAATATGAAACCCGGTGACCAGACCATTGTAATCTATGCCACACATTTGCAGATACAAACGTCATCCCTCACACTTTACACCAGGAAGTGTGTGTTCTCTGTGTTCTCGTTAACAGGCGAGGTGTTAGACATGTTGTTATGCAGGATCCCACTGCCTGGGCCTACCTGCAGGTCTTCATAGTCATTAGCAAACAAAACTACTTACAAATGTAGTCATTCTAAATTAGACAATGTGACGAACGTAAAGGCATAGTATAAGCAATATGAATACTAATACTAATAATATATCCAGTAAAAAAATTATGTTCACACATTTGGAAAACTAAAACTCCAGCAGCATTTAAATCCATCTAATTTAAACAAAACATAATTACACAAGCACTCTATTTAAAAAGGTGAAGGCTGAGGAAGGTTTTGTATAAAACTAAGCACCTCGGAGTCTGGATACAATCGTTTGTGTGCACAGTGAACAGGACAAAGTCAGAATACAAACATACTGCACCTCCACCCCTCGACGAAACCTGATTCAGTTGTTATTGCCGGAACAATTTCTCGTTAAAAAGCCTATGTTTTGTAATTGCTTACCAGAAGGGGGACCCAGGAGTAATTTAGGGACGGCACCTCCTCTTGAATGACTGGTATTTTATGCGTGAAGAAGAAAAATGCAAGAACACCTGGAAAAACATGAAAGAAAAGGTGTGGCGGTATAATTTCTGGTCAAGTCTTAAAATGGTTACTTTATAAACCCCTTTAGACCGAATATAAATACATAAATAATTCTTCCACGACACTTTCCGTCAGCAAGCAGCACAAATCATCCTAAAATCCATTTTAATTGGTTGGAAGTGGAAAAGGCTTTACAAGCACACATACTTCATCTGCTACATTTAGATCAATACATCTTACATTAGTGAAACTAAGGACAAATAGCTCAACATTTTCTGGACAGTGATTTGTAAGTGAAACTACTAGGATTCATTTGACCTTCTGGAATTGAATGTGAGCGATTTAATAATTTTCACAGACCAGCAGACGACCTTTGCAACAGTACATTTCAACTCGAGTGGAAATAGGGTATGTGCACAGCAGAAATAACTGGGAGCGAGACGATTCATCATCGGCCTAATATTCAGGAGGATATCTCATCCGGTCTGTCACTTCACAGACTGCAGGTGACATGAAACTCACCAACACTTCCTGAAATAAGCAGTTTTCCCAAGAAGAGCAGAAAGTCTGTCACCTTGTCCAGGACAGCCACCCTACAGAGGAGGCAGAGGAAAGCCAGAGGAGGAGAGAGACACCAGAGACACGGAGAAAGCAATATCACACAATGAGACACACCATTAAATACATGAGTAATAATAATAATAATAATAATAAGCACACATTTCCAACCGCTTGAAACACACGTCATGACTGTTTCAGAGATTTATAAAAAATAAGAAAATAATCTTAGCCTGGTTTAGTTAATTGTTTGTGTCTCAGCTGTAAGTAATCTGTACTCTGACCTCTTATTAGACACCTGGATCTGACACGGACCTACAAGAAAGGGCTTACCGAATAACGTTCCTCATCAAGAGGAAGAAAGCATCCTTGGAGGAGGTGCAGAAGTTCTTTCCATATATTGCTATCTGTTGACGAGAGAAAAGCAGAGAGTTATGAAGTATTAAGAAACGAGCCTAACTAACTGACAACTGAACTACAAACAGATATTTGCAATAAATCAGTCTTAAGCTGAGGTTTCCTAACTCACCATAATGTATGCGTTTCGGTTTATAAACTTGATGAAATGTTCCAGGCACCAGAAGCAGCATTTGAGGCAGCAAAGCACAAATCGAGCACATGCGTTTTGGGAACCTGGAGAAACATCATCAACCATCAACATCATGGTCAAAGTAACTATCAAGATTTGTGTTTTAAGATTTTACCTTTCAGTTTCTGATCCAGGTACTCCAGCACAATTCGGATTATCTGCACCACAGCGAGGATCAGAGAACCAAAGGCAAGAGAACCTGTGTGGTAACTGAACGAGAAATAAAATGGTATATACACTGCCCCTAATATCCATACGTAAATTGTTGGAGGTAGTAGTTACATTTCCTTACCGTATGGCTTGGATAAAAGACGAGAAGAGGGGGCATGCTGGGATGTCTGCAGGCTTCTTCAGGGCCCAGTAGTAGGATGCGAAGGCCCCTGCCAGGGTGCACTGACCCAGCGCGATGGTGAAGTTGACCAGCCAGAGGAACATGAACAGGTTACACAGATGGAGGAACAGGATGTAGCGGTGGTACACACTTTCCCCGCCGTAGAAGGCGAACATGCATTGTGACCCGGGGCACACTGTGGTGATATTGGTCTGACTGAAGGTCTGAAAGAAAGCAACAGATGTGGTACACTTAATACACAGCAACTGGTGACTGTGGCTCAGTGGTTAGCAAGTCAGTCTTTCAATCAGAGGGTCAGTGGTTCAAACCCCGGCTCAGCCAGTCGTTGTGTCCTTGAGCAAGACACTTAACCCTAATTGCTCACCGTTGCTGTGTCTTCGGTCTACTGTATACTGTATATCATGTAAGTCGCTTTGGATAAAAGCGTCAGCTAAATGAAATGTAATGTAATGTAACTAACTCCTCAATCACAGTGTCACTTTTCTATTCTGGGCTTTCCCCCCCACTGTTTAACATTAAATAATACATGTTGCTAATGTATGAGGTAGTCCTGCATTTATTACCCCCTTAAAAAAGCTTTTAGATTTCACATTACTTTAAACAAACCAGGGGCTGTCAGCAACTAATGTGAACTCTACTTACATCTACTTACATAACTCACAGCTATCAAATTTTACTTGTAAGCAATACGAAGAGCTATTACATCACTTTGATTGATTATAGACTGACCAAGAAGTATTCGCATAGCAAGAAGTGGGAGAGACATGACAAGTTTACAAAAATGAAGAATTAGAGACAGCAGTATTTCTCCAGTAAATGGAGTTCATTGTGTAAGAGAGTGGAGGACTAACCTCTGGACTGCATGTGAGGTTGGCATACATGCATTTATCATCAGTAGGTGTGACCTTGTAGACCGCATTACCCGATGATGCCAAGAAGCTGAGGACAAACTAGTTAAGGGCAACACAAAGGCACATTTTATCCACAACAATCACTGACGGCTGAAGAAAATAGAGTCAGTTTTGTTTTAATACTTCAAATGTAACTGAAATATTCACACAAACTGACTGTATTTTATCCACTTACAAAGTCAAAGACACACGAGCACAAGCTTTCTCCCATTTTGCTCTTGCTTGAAGAAAAGTGAAAGAAGCACTATTCCCGTCATGAATTCTCTGAGTGAAAGCGTTCATCAATGCACCAGCAGCTGGAAGGATACACTGCTGTGACGGCCCAGTAAGCGATGCAGATGGCCAGAAGGAAAAAGGTGATGATCGGGTAGAAGAGAGTGGACATGATGTAGCTGATGGCCCTAGAAACAAGAAAGATCAAACATCTTATTGAATTGTATTGTATTCTAAGAAAAAAAAGTCAAAGTCAAACACTATTTATTTTTGAAGGAGTAAACTCTGCTTCTATTGGTACTCACCTGCTTCCCTCCTTCAGTAACGCAATGGCGATGCGCAGCCTACTCCTCAGAAATATCAGCATAACCACAACAATGACCTCGATCACAGAAAGCGAGATCACTACAAAACAAAAGATACGCGTCATTACTATTCAACCAATACGTTATAACTCAAGATAGTGAAAATAATGAACATTTAATTTTCAAAAACTCAAGTCTACATAGATGGAACAATGTTATTCATATGATTGGAGTTGAGCAAAACTCAGTGGGACGAGCATTGCACGACGGCCATAAGGGTTTTGGAGTTTACATAATACGGTAGAAAGAGTGGAGCAAATGCACAGGAAGGGATCACAACATACTGAAGATGAGCCACGTTTGGCTGAGCTGAAGGTAAATGCTGAAGTCTGTGTGGAAGCCAATATCAGAGATGGTGACATTAGCGCTTGGCTTCCTGCTCAGAGTTCTGTACTCCCAGTAACAGTGCCAGATACCTGAGAGACAGAGAGAGAGAGAGAATGAAAGCCACGAAAAAAGATGCAACCGGAAAGGTAAGACAAATCTAAATCTGCCACAGTTTGCCCGACAACAGCACTGCTCATGGCCCGATAGGTGAGAAAGTCAAACGTAAAACACGTGGGCAACGTCTCCAACATGTGTACAAAGCATACAGGAAGCAGCAGTCTATATATACACTCACCGAAGCCGACCGCAATGATGACACCAAAGATAATGAGCCACAGGATCACACCAGCAGTGTAGCGCAGCAGCAGGATGAAGACCAGACTGACCACCATGGTTATCACCAGACCACTGCAACGACACAAGCACATACGGACTGGGTACTGACCAGTAATTGACAGGCAGGACAGCAGGAACTCTTTGCATGTAAAAGTTACATTTTAATAAATGTCATTATTTATATCACTGACGGGTCAGATCCCCCCAATTCCCATCTACAGAGGAGTAATAATCTATTAAGAGAGTGAAAACATTCTTACATGAGGATCCAGTCCCAGGAATTTGCATAATCCTCAAATATCTTCCTGCCAACTTCTTTGGCATTCAGCAGACTGGAGATAGTTCTGTGGTGGAGTAACGAGGTGAGACGGGAAGGAGATGGAAGGGGAGCAGTGAGAAAACAGGGATTTAATAAGGACACAGAGACGGACTGTGACGGTTTTGCGATACTGGCACTAAAGATTTACCGACTAGGGTTTCTCAAAAACAGTTTGACACTTTACTCATCTTTGATGCTCTTACGATGAAACAAAGATGGGTATAGTTTGAAATTGTTTTTGATATTCTCAGCTTGAGGAACTACGTATTGGGTTATGAGGGTCTGAAGAGTGCCACAAACCAGCGTTAGTGTTACTGAAGAGCTATGGAGCAATAGATCCTTCGTTATGGCGGTAAAAGGTAGAGGGGCATGTTACTGAATGTGATGTAGAGGAGCATCTAGTGGAAGGGTACGTATTAATGGAAGAACCCAGTTGTTTCTATTCACAGTGCAGGTTAAGTGTCCGATAACTAATAAAACAAACTAAGTGCTTCAAATACTCAGCATAACAGACTCAAGATAAACTGTATTCTTTTTTTTGTATATCTGCTTTGATATTTCAACTTAACCTTTCCCAGTGCAAAAAAAAAAAAAACTTCACCAAAGACAAATGTTTTAGCATCAAACCAAACATATTTCTTGTCTAATCTGTCAGTTTATTTAAAGAACTCTGGTAATGAAAATCAGAAACAGACTTTGAGGTTGAGATCTCCACAGGGAGAATATAACTACAAGACTGGTAACACAGTCAGAACATTGCTGCTAAAGAATTTGACCGCAGAGACACTGCCCTATGACTCAGATAATTCTCTAAAGAACAGACAGAGGAGGGAAAGAGAACAAGCCAACAGTGCTATGGGACGAACTCAACACTGAAAGCCGCTCTGAAACCAAGCAGAACATGAAGAGCTGTTATTCAGCTCCCTAAAGGTCAGTGAAACCCTTTCGATAGGCAAGAGTTTGGATCATATCCAGCACTGTTCTGCAAACCTGCATTCACATCTAAATCCAGGGAGCAAACCTAATGACCACCAGGGGGAAGCACACCCCTCTCCATGTTATTTGACACCCAGAGTAGTAGATGACTGGATGTTTTGAGGTAGATATATGCCACAAACAATTGTATCAATCTGTCCTTATTCCTGTCCACTGCTGCAGGTGGAGGGAAGCGGGAACATATTGTTTATCATGAAGAGACGGGGTTAGTCTACAAAAAGCTACTGGCTACAGTGGAGGCGAAGTTAAAAAGCTATAATAAATCATTTTTGAGACCTTTCCACTCCTTGCTGCATGGCTGTTACTTGGCTACGAAAAGAAAAGCATTAAAAGCACATTATCTTTCCAGTTAAATCAGGGCAAACACAAGTTGGTCACAGCAAACACAGAATCATGTATGTTATAATATCAGCTCAAAAATACATGATTTCTCTGCTTATCCAACATTTAAAGCTATCTCAGCCATCAACATGTCGATGGCGTAGATTTTTAAAGCGGCAGTTGTAAGCACGTAGGTACACCTAAATTTAGAATCTTGAACTTGCGGGTAAGCTGCATTTTCGTGCAAAAAACATGCAAACGACTTGTGGACTTGTGGTGAATGTGGTTGGACACATTCCTGGGCATCAGTGACATGCCCACTTTGTCCTACCCTGTAATATCTGTCCAGACTTCTCTGGGTGCAGAGCGGGCAGCCCTATTGACAGTATAACAGTTTAAAAACACTTTATTTTACACGGGTAAAATATGTATACGTATTCTTTTTTTTAACGACAGCAAAAATGCCGATTATCTATCTCATGTAGATTAATTTAACATTTTTTTGCATAACTTATCTGGTTGAACAACAAAGATAAAGATTCACGCTGCAGGGAAGCATATCTTACTTGGCAGCATCTTTGAGGTCGCTGACACTTCTCTGGTTATTGTCACCGTCTTTGAAGAGGGTCTGATTGGCTACAGTCAAAATTCCATTTCTTGTGATGAAATCAGGGAAGCACCGCTGAAGGACTAAAAACACATTTCTTTAGTGGCCTGGTGGCAAACAGATAGTGAGCTGTTTATTGTGTGTTGTTGTGATTATTCAGATGTACTTACAGGGTCTGCTTGGCACGATCATAGATGGGCAGTCTTCATCTCGTATGACTTCTACAACTGTCTGAAAGGGAAATAAAAGAGATGACAACAATTAAAAACAAGATATGTATCATAGCATATATTAGTGTGAGCGACGGAGTGGAACGCCTTTACCATTTAATTAACTGAATCTGTCCTGTAGGTGCTAATAAGATCAGCACGTTACATTTGCAGTGAGCATTGGTATCAATTATATAATTATTCCTGAAGACCAAAGTCAGATGTGACGTGGTTGGATTGAATCCTTTCTGATGTAACACTGTCATACTTGGGATGACAGTGGGAAGGGAAATCAGTGATTCAGTCCTCGCAGTATGACTGCGCTGTTAGGTGCTCCCACACACCACCTTACTTACTGGTTCTTACACAGCATCACGCCAACGTCACCGAACTGCTGCCAGCCGACAGAGCGGGGCTGTGATGTGCATCAGTGGCTGCTAGCTCACTTCCGGCTCTCAAGGCACATTTAAATTAGCTCTTCATTATAACCACTGTACAGATAAAGTGCTGAAATCTGCGGATGGATGACTTTGTTTGAGTTTAGAAGCTTTTTTGTGCTATTGTATTTTCTACAAGAGAAGAAGGTTCAAACTCTTGTAATTTAGAAGCCCATTTTCTACATTGGACCTGTCCAAAGCAAATTACAAACTATAATCCATACATACCTGGGTATCACACATGAACTAGTCTCCAAAACAATAGCGAGTGAGCATTGCATCCAGACAAGGCATGGGGGTTCAATAAGTATATTTTCATCTAGTTTGCAAAAAGACTAAACGGACCACTCACCTTAGTGTTTATTTCAAAGCCCGGCTTGCAGAATTGCTTGTAGTACTTCCAGTCACTGCTAGTCCACGAATCCAGTAGAGTTGCAAATCTGTCAGGGCACTTGGAGACACAGAGCTAGAGGAGGGAACGCATCCTCTTAATGAGAAAGCCCATCAATCTTGCATAATCAAGCGTGGAGCAGGGCAAACATTTTGGTGGTAGAAGGGGCTTCATTCGGTCTCTTACCTGGGTTGTAGGGCACTGGAGGTTAATCAAAACTGCAGGATTGGCACATTTCAACATGTTGAAGTAGAATAATATGGATTTGTTTCTGTGGAGACAAAATGGTGAAGACAAAGAGAGAAGTCGTATTAGAAGGATTCAAAAGACAGAGAAACAGGTCAATTATTGCAATGTCTTATAAGCAAGAATTTAAACACAAACACACACACACACACACACACACACACACACACACACACACACACACACACACACACACACACACACACACACACACACACACACACACACACACACACACACACACACACACACACACACACACACACACACACACACACACACACACACACACACACACACACACACACACACACACACACACACACACACACACACACACACACACACACACACACACACACACACACACACACACACACACTCAGAGAGAGAGAGGGAGAGAGTGAGCCATGCTGCCATAATTAATCACAAACCATTACTGTGTATTGTGGTCAAATCCTTATGCGAGTGTAAAGATAACATCGGGAAGCTGACTGACAAATTGGGGAACATAATTATTCCAGTGTACAATCATTTAAGAACATATTTTTCCACTCACGCATTGGGGGTATTCTGGTGGCCACAGAACTGGCCGTGGCTGTCGGTTGGATAGACGACCTTCCTGGGGTCTCCATGGATCCAGGCTGAAAACACAGCATAGCACAATTTGAACATGTGTAACCACAGTAGACTCCTGAAACTAGCAGTGTCGTCGTTTTACCTACTGAGGCGCACAAGGCTCTCTGTGGTCCTAAATGACACATGCTATCAGTCTTGGAATGTGAAGAGTAAGTCTGAAAGCTTTTTTTTCTTCATTATTATTATTATTATTATTATTAGGTACAGCTGGGTCAATGACGGTCTTATAGGAATCAAATGTATAAGTGCATCAGGCTAAGGCCATGCGTGTGTCTCTCTGTGGATTACCCAAACTAAAAAAGCAACAACGGATATTTGTTTGGAATGTATGCATGCATGTTAATAAAGAAGAAACATCTACACAGTAAACAATAAAACAAATCAATCCAGTTTAATTTGTTTTGCTATGTTTTTCCAGACAGGAGTAGCAGGAACCCTGGAATTCAATTTACAAAAGCAACTCTTGAGTTTCATTTGTTTTCTTAACATGAACAACACCGGGCCTTTCCCCTTACCAGTCGATGAAGCATTGTTCTGAAAGTGAAGCGGTACAACAAACAAACACGTCTTTGACACAACAAGGAGGCTGAAACTTTTACAAATTATACAGAAAGAATCACAGAATTCTTCAGCTGATTGCAGAAAATGTCCGTATGCATTTCACATCCATTGCCATGGCTCCTGTTCTTTTTTAAATTATTGTGAAACAGTAAGTACTTCCCATGCCCAGATTGAAAAGTGACTCATTGTGATTTAATATCCCCCTAATTCATGATGTTCATCATATGTGTGAAGGAGAGGGAACAGAAATGTGCAGTCTGGTGTTCTGGATAAAACAGGATATGGTTTTCTGCATGAGAAACAAAAATGAGACAGTGAAATAAAAAGGAGAGAGAGAAAAAGTAAAGAAATGAAATGGGAAAAGCAAAACTTCAGGCAAGACGGATAGAAAGGAGGAGATTCACCATACTGCATGGCCTCAGTCATTTACAAGTGGACTTTGTCACACTTGAGTGAACTAGACTGCTTCAAGAAAATTTGAATGAAATGAGTGCCAGAGGAAATCACTGTCCATCCAAGATTTTGCCAAATTATTGTCCCAGACAGACACTTTCACTATATGACCAGACCTGTCATATCCTATGTTTGTGTCATTAAGGACTTTGCATTCAGAAGCAATATGTCAAACTCACCCACGGTACCCAGTGCGATGTAGCCGAAGATGACACTGATGAAGATAAAACAGCACAGGACATCAGTGCAGCTCCTGGGAGGGAGAAAAAAAAAAGAAGAAATGTGTGAAAACAAATAACAGAGGAGTGACACTGGAAAGATTAAAAGGCATAAGATAAGGTTATTTATGAATGGGTTTCCTGAGAAAAATACATGCACATTTTTTGTTGTTTGTGTGTTTAGCCGTTAAATTGTTTTGCGAGTTTGGGCTTTATATCTGGGTGCAGCATTTGCTACCAAGGTGTCTTGTGTATACTCGGTTTTCAGAGAAACTGGAGTGGAGGTCTACTCACTTTCTAATGAGACCCTGAATCCCTCCCAGATTTAACCGTCCCACAGGCACAGACAGCTATTTGAAGTTTGCTTTTCTCTCCACAGCATCCTCAGCTTGCTAGTTTAAAGCAGTGTCTCAGAGTCTCTCTCTCTCTCTCTCGCCTTCTTCCCTGTCTCTCTGCCACAACAAGCTTTCATCCCCTCCCTTCCACTCGGAGAGAAGCTGTCATTCCAGCCCCTTTTAAAAAAAAAAAACCCATTCATACTAGGAGTACTGAGTCGGCCTTGAATACAGCCAAGCTCAATCCACTGTGCCCAGTAGTACCATACAAAGGACATACATAGGCTCCCTCTAACACCATACGGAACACAAATTGACTCGAGACCCTCATCTCCTCCAGCTTTCAGCCCTTCTCCTCTTTCATCCAGAGGAGCGAAGCCAATGTCAAAAGGAGGCCTGAGACCAGAGCAGTGACAATGTTTCCTCTGTGTAGTTCTTTGAAGTGTGGATTGCCCTTGTTTTGTATGCAGCATGGTTACATGGTGTTATACAGGCTACTCTTCAGTCTCCAAATACAATTTCAAGATTAAGTAGCAGACAGTAAAGAGAGCACTGATGCACACAGATCAACCCATACAAATAGGGAAACAGATAGCTTAAAATAGACACTACACATTTACATTAGTCAGTGTAGTGTTACTCAGAGTAGCCTCTTAGAATCAATTAGGGTCATCTGTGTAATTAAAGTTTGGATTGCAAATGATCCCAGACTGTGTATAAGTGCTACATTCTATGGTCCTGCATTAACAACTGCAGTAAAACTTGAAATCGATGTCAACAGGCTGCGTTGGGAGACTGGTTTGGGAGTTGGCAATATAGAGGATTGGGAATGTTTTCTGTCCCAGCAGGGCTGCTAATTCTTCATTAGTTTCTCATTTCAAAATAGGATCACTTCATTATCACTGCTCATCTGAGTTACATTATGTGATGGAAGATTTTCTTCGTGATTTGGGAAAGGAGAAATAAAGTCTCAAAATCAAAGTTGTCTTTGTCCGTTTATTTCTTGCAAGAAGGAAGAAAACACGCAACAGCTACACAAAGCAGTATGCAGCAGGATCTCTTCGAAGAGATATCAAAATCACAAGCATATTTATATACACCAAAAGTAACACCCCTTTTCAGACTAAAGAACAAGAGTCATTGGGTTCGACTAGACTAGTTTAAACCAGATCCTGTTTCTATACAGTAGGCATTCTTCTCAAACTATAAAACTATCAAATCTTATCAATGTTAGGGAGGAAGAAGATTCATTATAACTCCCTCACACACCTGGCAAACTGTTCTTATCTAGCTAGCTTCGCAGGCTGTACAGAGGCCCTTTGTCCACTGTGACCTTCTACATTATTTCTGCTCACATTGAATACTTTTCATTAGACACAAACAATTTCTCTAGCTTATGATCTACCAGTATAACATAAGCAATGCTATATTTTACCATTACAATTAAGACTGTGCATATCTGCAAATTCAAAATACGATATCTCCACCAATACACCATCTGCTTTCTATCTTCAGGCAAACATCCTAACATCAGCTAAATCTCCAATAACTGACACTGGAAGACAAAAGACTAAACTAGCAGTTGGTTGAACTGTTGGTTGGTAAGAAATGAGACTTGCGGATTTGGTGTAAACCATTGTTGTTGTTTTTTTAGGAAAAGCACAGCAATTATTTTTGGGAGATAATAGAGAAACAAAGGCTGCAAGTGGGCACAGCTCTGCCTGGGGAAGACCACTACAGATTCACACTGGCAGTGAATATGAGAAGTATAAAAACAACACACTACTACAGGCAAAGCTGTTGCTGATGTTGTGCATATTATTAACAAAGGGAGACAAGGGAGTACAATTTCATCACATTAAAAAAAAAAAAAGAACAAGGGGAAAGGCTGTCAGGGTTGCTATGGTAATGGTTGCATTCCTCGTCTTTGAATCCCTCTCTTTCCTTTAGCTGGAAGATAAGTTAGCTATCACTCAGCAATACATCATAGATGATTAAAAGGGGGAGATCTGTGGGGTGGGGGTTTAAAGCCGACCTTGCCTCTCCTCTCCTCCGCCATAATATGTTACTGTAGATCCGTCTGCATTATTAAGACAAAGTGCACACAGCACCAAGGTGCGAATATAAAGTCACCTTTGAAGCATGCGAGTGTTGAAAAGAAGCTGACAAAGTGAGGGGGGGCTAAAACCATTTCGCTTCGTTCTCTTATCACAGAAAAGCAGGCCAACTCCAAAAGTGCAAATCTAGTCGGACCCCAACCTGGCTCCTTCAGATGTGAAGTGGGACCAAAGGGACCAAAGCATTGCCCTGCTTGTGTACTGAACATGGGAAGAAAAAAAAATAAAAAAATCAGTACTGGAAGTTCTGTCAGAGCAATAAGAAACATTTGTGTCAAGTGTTATATTTGCTGGGCTGATATTCTGAGCAGGCCAAGGTGACACAGATGGCAGCAGTGCCACAGAATAGCATGGGTCCCATTGTAGTGTGAATCCGCCAGCCTGTCTCTGCTTTGTAACAGACATTAACAGGAAAGGACATTTGGAGGGTCAGATTTGCACACGATAGGCATATTTCTCACGGTCATGAAGCCAAGAGGGACTTTTCTGACAAACACAAGGGTCCTTTAGGTAAGTTGTCACACATGCTATGGTGGCAGGAAGCGACTGATTTGTAAAGGAAGTACATTTGTTTGAGTGCACATCAAAAGGCATTATTACATTGCAATATGGTTGTGCATTTGTGGCTCCTCTGTGTATGTTTTGGACCCAGACTATAGAGTATCTGTGTATTATATTGTCCCAGTTTGAATGAACACTACACCGTGCCCACTTCTGTATGTCCTTTAGAGTACTGCTCAATAACCACAGATATGGTTACTTCATTTCGGCACAGAGCTCGCATGAAAACATGACGACCGCAGAGTCGGTTCTCTCCCAGTTCTCATTAAGAAAAGCCTCTGAGCCACAGAAACATCAAAGTAGCCTTGGTGCCTTCACCCAGCTGTAGCAAAGAAATGGGCTGGAGAGGGCGGGATAAAGAGACACAGGAGGTATGAAACATGCCTTTACAGCAGTCTGCCACACTGACATTGAACATAAAAGAGATAAGAGCCTCTATACCTCAGAAAATGACTAAATCATCAAAAAAGCCTGTGGTGACACCCTCAAAGGGTTTTTGCTTTATTGCAAAAAATCTGCTCTTCATTGTGCTAGGAAATCAGGTAGTCATACAATGTAGACTTCATTTTAAATATCCTTATTCATTTTTGGAGGGACAATTCTCAATCTACAGTTCATAGGTCTGTGGTTCTTAATGAAGATCACGTCTGCAAAGCACCGTCATTGTCTTTTTTGGCATATGTCAGCTCAATTTTAAGTGCCTAAAGTATCACACAAGTTGCCAATTGTATGGGAATCGATGTATAAGAAATCTTTTTGTATTCCATTTTTTTATATATTGTATAGAAATGATGACGTTACGTCACAGTGTGACGTGAATACAATTGTAGCCCTTATGAGGCAGATGGTAAGCTGTAATTCATCAGGAGATTGAAAATCAAGAGACATCTTGATGCAATAGCCCCGGTGATGTGTGGACTACATCTGTTTGGGTGTATCTGTCTGGTTAATAGTGTGTGTCATTGGGCTAACTCCAGCCACCAGCTTGACTTATGGCCATTGATTGTGTGGTGGAGTGGAGAGAGCTGCCAGCACTCGGCCTCAATCTTTATTAACGCGGCATAACGAATGATCAATCTATCAGCGCACCGACTTGGGTGTGCACCAAAGAGATTATACAATGGACAAAATCAATATACACGGAAGAAAGTGTGAAATAGTTATAAGGTCAGGCCACCAGTATACAAAAAACAAATTCCAAGTAGTATGTACATGTACACATATAGCATTTAATCTATTTAAGTTTTGAGATATCAGTCTCAAGATTTCTGCCTCAAAACACATTTGTAATGCAGTGACTTAATTGTGCATCAAAATTATTATTATTTATTATGATACAGCTTCATTGTTACGCAACAATTATAAAGCAAAAAGGTGGTGGTGTTGAGTTTGTGTAGTACCGTTTTTTAACGGGCCCTCTGAAGTTTGGGTCAAACTTGCGCGGCTCACCTATAAGAAAAGCAGAGAAGGGTTAGATCACAATCAAATAGAACAAGAAGGATGATCATACTAAGATAAAGCAATACAATAACAATGTAGCAAACACAGAAAAACATTAAATCATATTAACAACTCTAAGGCCTCAGCCAAACAGCGTACATGGTCACAGTGAGGATTCCCCATTTGACCCAATACAATGAATACTGAACCACTGTTGAAAGCACCATCAATGACCCGAGGGGATAACTCCCACTGCATGCTCTTGCAGGTAGGAGGAAGCATTTGCATTCATTACTGGCTTCTTCTTTGGTGTCCGAGCAGTGAGTCTCTAGCCCAGTTAAAACCAAGTATGACGCGACTGAGAACCTATTAATCACCACACATGGAGCGTAATATCTCCAAGCAGCTGGGGCGGACTTAGGGGCAGCATGAGTGGGCCAATCTCCCATCTGCCCATTCTCTGATTTGATCCTGTCGAGAGACGTACAACTCAGCCCCATTTCTAAATGTGTGAGGAATGAGAACACTGTACAAATCATGTTCTAAATGTACTGGACACTTGAATAAGTCCTACATTTAACAAGCACATAACCCTTTTAGTTCTCTCAGCAGATACAATTAAAAGAGCAATGCCAAAAGCAAATTTATCCTAATAACAAGTATTGACTAATTGATTGAGCTAATGCCTCCATCCCAGAGCTCAGCAATTATGCAAAAACGATTAAAGACACATTAAAAAGCCATCCGTACTTGTTGCACTGGGTGATATAATCTTCCACTACAATCAACTTGGCCAGTGTAGTTTATTCTGGAACAAGTCCACACCTGTAGTTTTGAATAATGCCCATGGTTATAGAGTAAAACTGTGAATACATTTGTTTTTTCGGAGCATCCCTTTTTTTCCACCAGATAGATTGAACCAGGAGCTGTAACGTGCACTTACTGTGCCGTCAATACCATTCATACTTCCACTAAATGTCTTGTTGGTCTGCCGTACAAGACTGTATTGGCTTTCCTTGGTCAGCCCATAAAGGTCAGTAAAAATACAGTAAATGCAAAAAACACAGTAACATCTCTTTCACGTCTCGAACCAATTTAACACAGAGACATTGGTGTGGAATAGAGTATGACACTGTGAAGTGCACGCAATATCCATCCATTTGTATTGTAAGAACTGCGGCTAATCATTGCATTTTAAATTAAAAGAATTGCGGTCAACAAAAGTTAACTAAAATATAATTTTCATAAATGAAGTAAAAGAGCTGAACCTCAAGAAAACGTCTCTATGGTTAAAATATTTTTTTTGTATTGAATATAGCCTAGACTGGACACAATTGCAAAATGAGAAACCCTATATACATATACATGAAAAAAAACATAAAAAAGCTCTGCCTAGAATAACAGATTCAGCACAGTAAAGCCTGGAGGCTGCTACTCACAACCCGCTAGCTACACATCCCATAAGTAAAGTCACCACAATCATCTGGCCATGGTGGAATGCCTTCGTGTTGCTGCAAACAAGGTTTCTAAAGCCCATATTTTTGCATGACGTTAAAGGCGGATGTTACACACATTTGCATGTGTGAAAATATACATTCTTGCCTGCCTTTCCCCACTGGGATTTCTCTACCAGCCTCTATACGGCAGTGGCAGTCTGAAAGATAGAGATGCCAAATTGCTGGGCCAACCGTAAAATGATGTCAGTTCACCAACAACCCTGATACCCTTAAGCTGCGGAGTCAGCAGGGAAAACACATGCACTGGACTGGAAATGTACTTGCATCTAGGTGAGTAATTGTCACATTTCAGTTTTCGTCCATTCTTACAAAGTGCATACTGGAAAGGGGCAAGAATTATGGCAGATGGAGAACTGCATGTGTCAAAGGTTACAGTTGGCTGGTCTCATGGCCGCATGGGGCTCTGTGCAGATATTAGATCATGAGGAAATTCCCCATATGCACTGTAGTTGTGATTATGACAATTTTAGCTCTTTGTCATGGCAGCAGCGTGAGCAGATAGTCCATCCACTCCATGTGCTTTTTTCCTTTTGTCCTTGCTGGTAAAAATCCCTATGTGTGTGCCTAGCCATCTGCTTGGCTGTCACTAAAAGCCACTCACTTTAGTTGTGTTTCAGGTCTAAAAATGTGAGACGTTCTGGGTCAAGTGTGTGAATTCCTCAGCCAAGGACACAATGTCACCGGACCAGGTGCTCACTGCAGCATTTGCAGAGCACTATAGCTCTGAATTTACTCAACGCTGTTTTTCAAATGACCTACAATGTTGAGAGCTCAAAGATGTTTGCCCAAATGATGCATCCAAATCCTGTATAATGACACATTGAGAAATTGAAACTTTTTTTCCCCATAGTTTCATAGAATATGGGAGAAGAAACAATGCTGCTAACAAACCAACTACCTCAGGGCAATTTAAGGTTGAGCATCCCAACTTATATTCAATTTAATCGTGTGAACTAAAAACAGCTCCATACCAATTTGATTTTAATTAGTTACTTTTGTTTACCTATCATATTAAAAATAATAATATCAGCAACTCTGCATGATGTACTGACGGAGTAAGCTATTCCATTGTGGTGTGCCGGAAGTTGCCTCCAATTGTTGTATATCCCAGTGGTTGTTGCTACACCCACATGGCCAGCAAGTTGCATCAGATTAACTCACATTAGAGCTAATTACAGATACAACTGCTGGGGGTAAACAAGATTCATAGCTGGGTACTAGAACATAAGCAGAATTTGGATGGTTTTAAAAAAAACAAAATTTCATTGATCCTCCTCGGTTGTATGAATAATCAAAACATAAGGTCCTCCTCGGTTGTGTGAATAATCAAAACATAAGGTCTCCACAGTGCGGGAGACATTGTGACACAAACAAGTTAGTCCATATGGTGAGTGCAAGTCGAATCACACTGAGATCAAGGAGAGCCAGTGGTGAGAGGACAGATTGTGGTGCAGTGACTGTCAGGGAGCAAAGCTTTTTTTCCAGAGTTATGTGTGGTTTCTTGATCAGTCTACAGCCGGTGTGTCCAGCAAGAGGACCAGCAGGCAAGCAGCATGATCCCCCTGTCAATGCACCAACTGACAAACAATGAGGGCAATGGTAATGTTGTTCAAAACCCAGGATACAAAACTGTCAATACAGTATGACGGAAGGAACTCAAAAACAAATGTGATTGCTGCATACTCCCCGACAGCTAAAAAGCATTATAGTACAGTGTACAGCATACTAAAATATGCTGGAGGATTACATAACCCTTTCCTCTAACACAATAACATGCAGGTGATAAGAGATTGTGCTTATTCAGCACAGATAAAATTAGCTGCTGTTCCAACTCACTACATCAGCTTGACTCCGTACATCAGGCTGTTGTACTTTTCTCTGTCCCACAAAACAGATTTCCATGAAGGATTGAAAGAGGGTGTTGAAAATCATCAGTGATGCAAGCAGACTCTGCATTAGGTGACGGCTGTTTAGACTGCACTGCAGTGTGCCAGTGCAGGAGACAAGGGTGGTGCACTGGATGTGTGCTGCTGGCTGTAGTCAGGCTGAGAGTCTGTGGTCAACAACATTCGGAAAAAGCCTGGCAGGCATGCCAACACTGGAACGGCTAAAGTCACCGTTAGCTCCACTAACGGCTGGTCTTCTCTATTGACATAGTTGAATAACGCCACGTGTCCTGATGTGACCTAAAGATTTACGCGTAACACAACACTCATAGTAGGGCTGGGCGGTATGGCCAAAAATGCATATCACGGTATTTTGTAAGATTCTGGCGGTTTCACGGTATATCACGGTATTAACATTAATTTATTGACGCCGAAAAGGACCTGCTGCCACCTGAACAGCTGTTCACCGCTCGTTGTTCGCTCGCTGTCCAACTCCCTCGCAACTGCCCAGCAAGCTGTGAACAGCCGTTTGTGTGGCGTGACTTTCGGTCTTTCTCTTCTGGGTTTTTTTCACCTGCATTCCCCTGGGTCCTAAGTCCCTCCAGGTTCAGCTTCTTTGCAATACATCGTTTTCTAAACTACGTCGGACTTTTCAAACCCTCCAGCCAGCAGACACAGCTCCTCTCTGGGCAACACGTTGTGTTGGTGCGTCTCTGCTCTCTCTTGTTCCTCCTGCATCGCTCTTTTACGTTTTTTAATGTAGCGACGGAGTTTCTTCTTTCTGTGACAGTGGGCGGGCTGTACCCAGCATGCAGTTCGGCGGAGTAAATTTAAAAAATGTACAATTATTAGTGTTACAAATTGTTTATGTGTCACAAACTGTTGTTTTGTGGTTTTGTGCCCTGTTAAAGCGCGTTAGTTGCGGGTTATTAATTGTTGTTATAAAATTAAAACCATGACTCAATGCACGTAACACACGTAGCTCCGACCGCTTCGCCAGTGACTACGGCTGGGCACCGGTGTGCCGGTATGTGAAAAAGTCATACCGTACGTAAATTTGACACCGGTATACCGGTTGAAACGGTATACCGCCCAGCCCTAACTCATAGTGGTAATCAACGGCTCCGAGGCAATGAGGCTGGACGGGGTGAGGAATTACACATCAGGATCAGACAAAGGCTTTGCAGTGATGTTCGTTTCGAAAATTGTATTTGCAAGTCTGCCATAGCAACAAGATCTATGGATCAGTTTAAAGTGATGAGGACCTAATACCGTAAACTAAGTCTGTGGCAAACAAACATTTTGTGATAAAATGCCTTCTTCCAACAGAGGTTTAATGAAAGCGCTCCAAAAAAGATTGAAACCGTAGTGTGAGACTGCCTCAATTTGGAGTCTGAACTGCCTGTCAGACGATTCTCAAGTATGTGCTGGGATTGACTGCTGAGAATCAACTTCAGAGTGCAGGGAGAAAAAAAGCCAGATGTAACAACCCAGCCAGGAGTGATAAAGCTTCAGCTGAAAGTCACAGAAGCAGTTCATTGCCTTGCATTATACAATTTGGGAGGAGACTAAACTGCACACTTATCTCCTGCAGCTCACTTTATCATAAGGTTAGACTGCTCATGGATTATGTGCACATCTACTGAGTCACATAATTTATACTTTATGTGGCAAACATCACTGCAGATATTTTGCGATCTGATAATGTGAGAGCAAGCCAGCGAATGAAATGACATCGGCCTATACAGTAAATATAGAAATCTTAAAATCCTGGTCAAAAATTGAAAGCACAAAATTGTCAAATATAAAAATGGTAGGAATGTCAATCACACACTACAGTGCTGTAATCACACCCTCCACCCTCTTTATCCCGTTTCCACAACCCCCCTATCACAGCGTTTCCACGCTCGTCTCCGTAAACTCATCCAGTCCACAGACACATCCACGCGGGCAGACACAGGCACCAGTGTGCCCAGGCCCCACGGTCCAACACAGGCCTCTTTCATGCCGTGGTCAGGCAAACAGCTCGAACACTGCAGGTGCTCTACATGGGCTGGGTCAGAGGGGCCATTTGTGGAGGACTGTTTTTGTTGTTGTTTTCACTCTGCTGATTCACAAACATTTCTAAGACCTGAGTGGGTTGAGTGCTGTGAGTTTGCACTCCTGTCAAAGCCACATTGGCATCCAGCTACAAAAACAAAAAAAAGTAAAAATAGAAATGTTAAAAAGTCTGCATAATGATGTTGTTCAGCAGGAGAGGCACATCCTGTAAGCCTGAACGCTGTATACAGTATGTTCATTCATAATTGATGAAGCGGTGGCTTCTGCCAATCCAGAGAGGAAAGCAACATCAGTAACATGGCTTTGGGCTTTTACTCAAGTTTTTATTTCTAATTTAGCAGTGTTCAGGTTTCTCCTGAAATATGAGTGTTGTGTGCATGGCACAATAGTAACAAAGCTGCTTGGATGTATCACTGTCAAAAAGATAAGGGGGCAAGTAAAGCTGTGATAGTCAAAAATGTACCGTCAAGGTTTCACTTGTGTCAGGCAACACTCTCACATCTAACTAACCCCAAAAGAACAAACGCACAATGACTATTAGGAGCCGCATTAAGATCAATGAAGTCTCCCACACTCACCAGAAAAGAAAGAAGAACAAAAAACGGAGCTGAAATAATCAAAGCAGTTAAAAAGCTCCAGATGGCTCCCCCTTTTCATAATATTAAAAATGTCGAGAGATAATACAGACAAACGCCCTCCATGTATCTCTCTTGTTCTCTGGCGTTTTCCCATCACCCTTCTGTATCCAAAAACATCCTTGCTGGGGCGCTCTTATTTCCCCCCAGTGGACAACAGTACAACCTTTCAAGTGTGTGTCTACTTATTGAAACAAGACAACAACATCCAGATCCCTGGTTTAGGTGTTTACTTAGCAGAGTCCCCTGGCATACTCTCAACTATTAGCAGATGATCAAGGAGTACTTGGCAAATCTTGTTGGGTAGCCCACTGGGTTAACGCCTATCTGTGCACAAACAGTGTTTACAGTGCATATTTCCAGAGGCAAGCTAAGACAAAGTGCCATCTGACGTTCCCTCAAATGCAGAGGATAGAGGGATCCGGGTTGGGAATCGACCCCCACGAGAGGAGTTAGCATCCGAGTGCGTCAGACACTGACAGCTAGCCTGCTGCTTTGAGCAGAGAAGTGGCAGTATTGTGGCTGGCGTTCGTGACCTTGGTTACTTCTGTGGGTGCCTCCAGGCATTTCAGTGGCAGCCTTGTGTTCCTGTGAAACCAGGCTCGCTCCCGCTGCTGTAGATCACTGAAGGCTCAACCGGCTTCGGACTGGATTAATAAAGACTTAAACATAAGCGGATATGCCTCATTTTGATATCCAAATATACTATAAACACATTAACACACATGTACGCACCAACATATGTATGAATCTACACACCCCTACAAGTGCACACATTATTTTTATTTTTCTCAAATACAACTTCCTCAGGTATTAGTGTTGAAATCCTGAAAAACCATGACGAAATAAGGCAGATCGCTGCATTAGTAACACAGAAGTATGTTTAAATGAATCTGCACTGAAACTGATTACTATAGAAATCTATCACTGTAGCCATATGTATGTGCATATTTTAGGGAAATACGAATTTCAGGACTGTACTGATCTGAACGATTAATAAAGGATTTTTTGCCATGTGTGCGAACATAGAAAAATCCTCATCTCCCTTTGCACATTAAAGTTTTATGTTAGGCGAGATGCATCTGGGCCCAGATTCGTAATGGTAGGAATGATGAAACTTTGCTATTGCACATTTAATGGAGAATGACTTTATTTCCATAACGGGTTTCTTTTTTTTATTTTTATCAATTGCATATCTTTTTTAACTTTTTTAACTGTACTTTGCGCCTCGCAAAAAGCTGAAGATCATCAAGTGTAAGCAACACTTTACACCAATGACATTTTAGTCCACAAAGTGAATCTCTCACTGACTGTCAATGACGTGGCTTTTTATAAGTGCATGTATGTCTGTCACAGCACATCACAGATTCGGAATCTTGATTCTTTGCAAGAAATGTTAAGGCACTTATGTAATTGAATGAGTCTATGCCACATGTTATACAATATAGATTTCATAAACCAAGTGATGCCCTCCTTAAAGTAGGAGAGCCATTGTC
Organism: Cottus gobio; assembly: GCA_023566465.1. Lineage (NCBI taxonomy): Eukaryota > Metazoa > Chordata > Actinopteri > Perciformes > Cottidae > Cottus > Cottus gobio. Next base: position 6,884,409 of record CM042217.1, read on the forward strand.
TTTATTTGGTCAATATAAAAAGGCAGGCTTGGTTATCTTGAGAAACTAGCAAGACTGGATTTTTTAAGTCATTAAACTGAAAAACTCAGCCCAGTGTTGCTATCACTTTGATAAACTGCTAAAAGTACCTATCAATAATAGCTCTAGAAGTTGCTAAATCTAGCAAGAAAATGGCCATGTCGGCCCCACCGACAGCCTGTCCCTTCAGGCCTCCCTCCTAAGCCACTCCGCCCAAATTATCATTATGAACATAAACAACAAACATGGCTATTGCTAGTACGTGACAAGCAATGAGCACGGAGGCAGAATACGCGCAGGCAGACAGACAGACAGGTAGACAGGCAGACAGACAGGTCGACAGACAGGCAGGTAGCCCGTCCTGCTGAATGAAGGGATTGGACGGGCTAATTACAGTCCTGCCACACCGGCCACATTTCTCTCTTCTTCTTTTAAAAAAACAAAAATCAGAGCATTTGATTCATTGATCTCTGTCGGGATGTAATGCGAATTTCAATAAAATTATTTCAAATGTTTTTGATGAAGATTACCAACCCTGCCTTTAACATCACTTTCCTGTCTGTGTGTTCTCCTACTAAGAAATCCTCTGAACCTCTGCCTTTCAGCAGTTTGTACACATCAAAGCGTCAACAACACTAAAACCCTGATATATCTAAGCAAACCTATAGGGTGCAATGAGAGGGCCCCCATCTGTGCAGAAAATTAAAAAAAAGGTTGTTTGCAACATCAGAACATCGTGTCTCTTTTGTTCTTAGGATAATGATTAATTTGTTTTGATCAAGCTAGCTGCATCATTTAGCAGATTAAACCTATCAAATGCAATTTTGAGTCTCACTGTGCACCCGAGACTCAAAACCTACGTGTCTAGCATGAAGGTAGCTTCATGGCGCACTCATTTTCCAGTGTACCTTTGGCTCGTGTTTCATAAATCACTGCCAATATCACTTAGCCTTCTATTCATAAACAAACACTGACTGTATTTGTACTGCAAATGAGAAATTTAAAGTCTCCTGGCTGTCGTCTAGAAAGTCGCCTCACAGCTAAATGTCCCATTTTCACAGACTTGAACAAATCCCCACCCAGTGCTGTGCAGAAGTGAATCTGAAATTATTTACTGACTCACCCTGTTATCAGTGTGAATAATTTACTAAATATCCAGACACTGACATTGCAATCTATTGAGAAAAGACACATGGAATTAGCAGCAAAAGAACATAACCTTGTTAAAAATAACGGGCAGATATGTCATAAAGGCTAATAAAATGTGTAGAAGCACTACGGAGTGAGCATCGGTCACCATTTGAGATGAGTATTTGCAGTGGACAGTGACACTTACAAAGCCCATGATGGTACTTAGTCCTGGGTGCAAAATGGGCCATTTGAGCCACCACAACCTTCTCTGACAGCAATTTCACAGGAAGAGGCTGCGGATGTTTGATTCTAAACCAAGGCTCTCAGCTTTCAGTCATTGACTCAGTATGAAAATGCAGCGTTTAGGCAGGCTGGCCATGCGAGGAATTTGTTAATTAACAGTGTGCCCGACTCAACACTTTCTGTGGTGAATGGAACTCATATCTAAATTGTTACCTACAAACCTGTCACGGAATGATTATGAGCTATTTTCTTCTGTTATGACTGACTGAACATTTCAGCAGTACAGAATAAGCCCACTGAACACTTAGTTAGAAAAGTTCCATAATATACTGGATCTTCAATCCGGCTCAAACGGCTGGACGTGAATGATGGGACAGCAGGTAGGAGCAACGTATTAGAGCTCACTTGTTATTGCTGCTTTTCACGAGGGCATGTCATTTATTCTCATTACAAGAAGAATCCAACAATATAATATGTTAGAGCTAGGTGACAACTCAATGTTGATGTGGAAGGGCATCATAACAGTCCATCATCCTGCCTTACCTACGTCTCCTTCAGTTAGTGATTTCCTCATTTCCAAGAAATATACTCATCCCCTTTTGAGACAGTAGGAGGGTTTCTGGTTGAGAAAAACCATTAGTAATACTTCCACAAAACATGCCCTGTGGCTGCTGTTCATAAAGAAAAAGGTGTCTCTGCTTTTTCGATTTCCTCGTGTGTGACAGCTGTGTCACTGCAATGTAGCAAGCCTAGAAATAAACCCTTTTCCTTTGATTCTGCTGAACAGACATCAAAATCAACTGAAACAAAGTTTAACAAGTTGGACAAGATCTATCCAAGTAATACAATTGGATAGAATCATCCACTTCCACTTGGAATAAAAGATGTAAACCCCTACAGAAAGCCAGAAACTGTGGGTACATAACCACATTTGTGTTACTCTGCACTCCACAGTTCGTAAAATATTAGCTTCCAATGTAATTTGTCAACACTACGAGATAGAGTGTGCTGATGTAAAATGTGTCTTTTCGTTCGATGCTCAGCCGTGAGACCAACATTTTCTGAATTGCTCTTTTGCCGAGCAAGCTGATGGAGCAAAAGCACGAGGGAGCCAATAACATAAAGTAGCTGACCTAAACACCGTGAGGCCCCATAACTCCATCCAATGCTCCGCTAGCTATAGGTCAGTGGATGCTGTTCGGCAAAATTTTGTTCCTTAATTAAACTGTCTCATTATATTCAATGTAATAGACGATAATGCAGGTGTATGTATTATATTATCCCCTGTAATGATGTACACCCTGCATTCAAGTAATGTACATACTACTACTACTACTACTACTACTACTAATAATACACAGGCTCTACTTTGTGTCTCACTCCAAATCTGCACAAAGATGTTTACTTTCCACTACACATAATCTCCAGTGTCAGGTTTATGGTGATAGGGTTTGAAGGCCCCGATGGTGAGCTGCATGTCTGCCGAAAGCAGTGCGATTCCACTACAGATGACAGGTTGCAGTAGTGATTGGCAGTGTGCTGTAGTCATGAGGTCTAAGGGACATTCGGGGTCAGCGTGTGGTAGACACTATTTTTTTCCCCATCAAGAGTCGACAAGAGCAGACCTGGCAATGCCAGAGTCACTCTCAAACTGTGCAGCTACTCTATTAAAAGATCAAGCCTCCCCAGCAGTCATTTTAGTTAGATATCTGTATGCATCTGATAATGATGTGGAAGGCTCTGCAGACAATGATAAGCATGACATAAAACAAAGTTAATAATTATATAAATGAATATACATATAAATGATGAATGCATACATGATTAAAGTCCTTCCTTGACAACAGCCATAAACAAAAATAGTATTAAAGTTTTTGCAAAGACATCTTTCATTGAAAGGAGACATGAATTGTCCTGTCATTGTGGTGGATCACTTAGTCTGGATTTCACATGATGGCCTTGTGATAGCCTGAGAGCAGTGGTATACTGAAACATGAATACAATTGTGAAACTAAGTATTTATTTTTTTTAATGAACAAATGGAATTACTAATATATAGAGAACAATATGTTTTATCTGTGAAATAATTAATACTAGTATCAAACCTCAAAAAGCCACCAGTCTGGTAAAAATCCCCAGTGTATGTGATTCTTTGTCTCAGAGGAAAGCCACTGTGTGTCATCTGGTGGTGATAAAGGATTATTTTGCTTTGATAAAAAACATGCTTACTTAGGGGAGGCTAATGGACAGAAAATATGCCCATGTATTACTTCCTGGAGCATTGAAAATGCCCCTTGGAGACTATGTTGTTATCATAACCGATCACACAGGACATTGCTTTGAATCTTTATTACTAACAGAACTACCTGGACTGTGTTACAGTGCTGTATAATGTGGGCGGAGGAAAAGTGGAGATAAAAACTTATTGTTGTTTACAGTCGACTGCAAAATACTAATTTATATGTAAAAATTAAATTACAAGTAAAAAAAAAATTAACTGATGCTACAGAGGTTAGAGTAACCTGCTCAGGAAACTTAGACTACAAAACCTTTTACACAAACAACGTTATTGTTACTGCATATTTGACGTCCACCTTTAAGTGAAGCGACACTTCATGGCTGCCTGAACTGGATCCTAGTATGTATTACTAAATTTTACTTTTATGTACTCATTTATTCTTTTTCCTTCTTTTTATCTGTTGTTTTGTATGTTGATTTCTTCTTTGTTATATGTTTTGTGTGGACCCCAGGAAGAGTAGCTGATGTCTTCGGCATCAGCTAATGGGGATCCTAATAAAATTCAAATTCAAAAAATAGCCCACTGCATGTGAGCTGTGTTAGTCAACGTTCATGTAAACGATCGATTAACCAGTCTGCTAATTTTATTGTCAAAATAATGAATTTCTTGGGTATTTCTTGGGTAACAATAGGACAGATTAAAAAAATACATTAGGCTTTTTCACACGTCTATATCCGTCATTATCATCTCAATGCGTATTTGATGTAAAATCAATTAGTTCGCGTTAAGTGTAATCGTTGAAGTCTTTTTTTTAAGCTAAAATGCCCCAACGTGAGGATGAACGTTAGCTCGCTCCTCTTCTTTGTCCTTTTCGGGTTTCGGACAAAACAATGACATCTGATGGCATCGTCTTTGGGAAACTATGGGCATTTTCCACTAACGTTGCATTCTGACAAAAATAATTATTCTTTTAAAATAACTAACGCTAACAGACAAAACGAATCTGGTAATCCAGAACATATCAGCAGATCAATCGATTATGGAGATGATGTTAACGTTATTGTTGTCATACCGTCACACAGTAACGTGAAAGCCAGTTACAAGAAGGAATATATCTGCGTTTACGACAAAGACAAAGTGATGACAAGATGAGGAAGGAAAGTGATTCGACTTATTGTCTCCTATTGAGAGGACTTCTTCACCAGGTAAACAACACAAAGGCAAACCGTAACGCTAAATCACAGGAGTTCACCAGGTAACGTTAAACTATCGCCACAGACGCATTACATCTTAAGAAGCAGATTCAAGACACACACGGCGGGAAAAAAAAGACGTTAGGCGACTTATTCGACAGCAAAGAGCCGTTTAAAGCACGAGACGACCGTTAACGTTACTGCGCATTTGATGCCAACCGTTAACCGTTAAATAGACCCTAAACATAGTTAGCAACTGACAATGTCAGCTAGCCAACGTCCCTGTAAATCACAGCAATGGGGTTAAACGTCACTCAGGCTAAATAACATACCGTTATATCGTGTTGTCATGTCGTCTCACAGTACAGAGGGGGGAAATATATTTTGGCGTTTACAACAAAGGCGAGCCGACTCACCATAATACAAGGGAATGTCCGTCTTTCTAGCCATGGCACTTGGTGGGACAAATGCAACGTCGCCTTGGTTTTGGAGACCGCATATGAGAGTCGAGGTGAACCGCAGTTATTTTAGTGCCTTTCGGCGGTCCCGTCGAGAAATAAACACAAGGAGGAACCTGGAGAGAGTCTCGGGCTCTTGGAGGATGCTTCGGCCACGCAGCTGAGCGTCAGTCGTGTTTACAGCGCGACGTCATTAATTATTCCAAAACGGTCTTAAAGGGGACGTGCAACGTGGCTGCTGCTGCTGAATGCCCTGTTTCCCTTTGTTTGGATGAGCTTTAAAAGCACGTCGTTGTTGTGCAGTTTGCCCGGCGCTGACATGAATATGTGAAGGGTTTGTACCGATGCTAGATAACGGAGGGCTTAGTAAACGATCTGTGTCGGCAAAAGCAGTGGTGAATTCATGGATGCCTCTTTTGGTTGATTAATAATACAGCCAATATTGCAGGCAGTATTTTTAGAAGGCAGTGACATATCAATTCAGGGAAGCGTTTGGTGGAGAAACACTGCCCTCAACTGGGCTTTCTGTGGCATTGCACATATTGTTCTCTGACTCCACCTGTATTGTTAACGGTGACATTAATGCATGTTTTATCTCTCCTATATATTGCCAAAAAATACGTTACACTTGTTCTAGCTGATTCGTGTGATGTTGAGTTGAGATGTGCTGGAATTATACAAGGCTAAACAAACTAATCAAGGCCAATGGTGTGCTGGGGTGTCCACTGGAGACAGGAGGATAATGGCAAAGCTATCATCCCTGATGGACAACACCTCCCACCCCATGCGGGACAGCCTGGCAGCTCTGTACAGCTCCTTCAACCACCGACTGCTTCACCCCCGTTGTGAAGGAGAGGTAACCCAAGTCCTTCCTTCCTGCTGCCGTCAGGCTGCACAACCAGCTCTGCGCCCAATAGACCACAAAACACTTAAAGCCAGTGCAATATAAATACACTGTGCAATAAGCTAATCTCTCTGTATATTTAATATTTCAGTCATTGTGGATTCTGTACTGTTTTTTTAAATATTATTATTACAGTTTTTATTGCTTATTTATAATTCTTGTTTTAGATTTGTTTGCACTTTACCCTTTTCTGATGTGATCCTGTAAATGTCCCCACTGCGGGATTAATAAAGGATTATCTTATTTTAGCTTATCTTGTGACCAAATTTCAAAAATGTATAATAATGCTGAAGGTGTACATTCTTCCACACAAACAGATGCAACACAACTACCCTAAGGGTGAGAGACTTCAAGCAAGCACATTACAAGCCTGTGTGTGTGTGTGTGTGTGTGTGTGTGTGTGTGTGTGTGTGTGTGTGTGTGTGTGTGTGTGTGTGTGTGTGTGTGTGTGTGTGTGTGTGTGTGTGTGTGTGTGTGTGTGTGTGTGTGTGTGTGTGTGTGTGTGTGTGTGTGTGTGGTCCACGACCTTTATATACAGGTAAAGTAAATATTACACACATACGTATGGGCCCTTTAAATCCCTTATTATTTCATGTGTGACCAGTACGCAGTGTTTCATTATTTTTGCGTGATCCAGGTGGCTCTCACTTACTCATTCAAGCGCAGTGGACCATTGTTGGGTAATTTAAACAGTAGACTACATCACAGTTTATGAGTTATGTGTTTTGCATGTAAAATGTGTTCTGCAAAATAAATATAGATAAATATAGTGGAGGAAAAAATTTATATTTTCTGTTTGAAAGGGAGTTAAAGTATTGAGTCACAGAAAACCACACTCAATAATACTGAATTAAATGATGTAGGCTACAATACCTACTTTCCATATTAGTATTCACACACAGGCACACATTTGGGTTTTGAGAGTAGTGACTCAGACCAGGACGTGGCAGCAGAGACTGAAAATGATGCACAATGACCAGGGGATCCAAGAGCTGCAGGGTTAAAATTGCGTATAGTATCAACAAAGTAAGACAAAGAAAGAATCGTTTTTTTCTGTGACAGCTGCAGCCAAAGGGACTCAACCTGGATGTTCCCTGAATAATGATTGCACATCGGCAAACGTTATCCCTTTTTAATGACATCATATCTAATACGTTAAATATTTCATGCATTTTAATATGAGATTAGATTAGAAATGGGACAGGTAATTTGTATTACACACTGACATCTAAAAGGTGATGTCTCTCTCTGTGCTCTGTGGATAAAAGTAATGGGAGCTCAGGTAGCCAAAGGCCAGGCATTAAGAAGGGATTGACTTCCCCGGGACCGATCGTTGATGTGGTAGGATCAGTGCCATTAGCACACGGAGAGAATCGGAATCACATTATTGCCAAGTGCAATACGATAATGAAGAGCCATTTGTCTTGATGACACAGGCCCGGAACAGTGGTTTTCAACCTTTTATGGCCTTGAACTGTTCCTACCGATTTACATCCTCCAGAGACCTGCTGGTGCGTCCGGTTGTGAAACATCATATAATAAAAAAGAAAAGGACACTGAAACAAAAAAAACATGGTATAGCTAGCAGATGTAGAAATGTAAGGGATTGTTTACCAGTTGTTTCTCCGAGAATTTGTACAATTGATCTTTTGAACTTCTGTTGAAAACATCGACATCTGATTCAGTTGGGTTTAATGCTATAAATAGAAGGATCCCACAGCCAGATGGACCCTATTTGCAAACATATACTGCCTTCTGTTGAGTGCATTCCTACATTTTTAGAAGTGAATAGTATTAATGCATTTTATTCATGTGCAACGTTCATGCTACTCAAGGTTACCTTACATAAAAACAGTAATAGTAACAAAAGCAACAAATCCCTTATAAAACCACAATAAAACATGGTGTTGGTGTGTTCTGTCTCATGTGTGTAGGTAACCGTGTTATCTGTCTGAGGTGAATTGGGCTAAAGTTAAACTATAATGATATCACACGTCATAAGGTCAAGCAAAGCCTTTGTTCATTGTCTGCAGGAAGGTTCACTTATCCTGCCAGGACTGGACAAGGACAGGGACACGTTCCATTGGTGATTTGTGTTCCCCTCTTAGATTAACTGGATTTCTCCACTTTATGAAACACAAGAGAGTTTATTTCTGTGCTGCAGTTGTCCTTTTGCAGTTTGGAAAGGGAGTGCGTTTTTATAATTAGAGGCAGAAGGAGATGCTCTCAACTCAATCACCCTTTGTCTTTTTTTCTTCTTCTTCAGTGCTTACGATTGCTGCAATAACAATCAAACCTGCTGACTCCTAAGAATTGAAATCCCCCCAAGTGCCACCATTAAAAGGAAGCGAGTAGCACCACTGCATAAACGGACAACAGAGATACACTCAATGACTGGAGGTCTTTTTCATCCGCCGATCAATTGAATAAACACAACAACTCTGAGAAACATCGGGTCACAGGAAATTGCATCTGTGATTGGTGGGGGGTGCCAGCCGATGAGTCAATGAGCCGTCTGTAAGCGGAGACAATTTACAAAGAGAATGAAGATGTTTTATCTGCTGGGCCTGAAAATGCAGAACATAAAGCTTGTGTCTACCACTCTGTTGGCCTCTTTTTTAAAAGATGTGCCACAGCTGAGGTGCACAGTATTTGTCAGGACTGGAGGCGGTAACATTCCCCACATCAGCACCTCCACCTTTTGTTTTCTGCAAGAGCATTAGAGTTTTGGATCGGTATTCGAGTTGGATTAATGCTTACTGTTTATTAGGAGGTTAATGTTGCATGCAATAGAAATAGGTCCAGCAATGACTTGCTTATAGTCCATTTTCCTTCACATGGCTGTACAAGCCACTAAAAATACATTTACATAATTGCTCTTTTTGAGGTATTTCTACCTGGCCAATAACACAATTTTGATTTAAAAAAATAAAATAAAAAAGTACTACTTTGTATGTTTTGCCAATTAACTTAAAAGTTACTCTTGTCATGAATCTTTATTTTGAAGTTTGTATTCAACAAACAAACAATACAATGTATTCTATTGTAATCAAGCCTCTGACACGTACAGTGCAGACATGGTTCAGTAACATATGTTGTACCCACTGGTACCCGCGCTTAGTTTTATACTGACATCTGGAGGTACTCTTGAAAGTGGCGACATTATAATGAGTAAAAAGTAACCGCTTTTGGCACAGCAAACAGGTGCAGACAATGCAGATTATTGCACACTGTGGCCCAGCATAGGCAGATTGACGTCTTCAAGTTCATTCCAAAACGTTTTCCCCCCACAGACATTTGTCTTGCTCATGCGTGTGTGTTTTGAGATGCGTTCAAGACCTCAGGGACCCAATTTAATGGAAATACACAGACCGTAAGCCACCCAATCCTCTGAATTCACAACACTGCTCCTCAGTGATACAGATAATTTGGTGATTAGAATTAGTCGACCAATATGGAAAAGAGAGAAATGGAGAATGTTACATACTTCATATGTTTTGGAAATAATGTTTCCAACATCGTAGTTTCATTTGAAGATGCACCTGAACAGATCTAAACCGAGAGCCGTGAGTCAGTAGATATTTTCATAATTCTTTCAGCAGTGACTGTCACAAGAGCCTTAAGAAATGACAGCTTAGTCTCCATTTTAGCAACCCCACACAAGTGAGTTTGTATGACTGAATTAAAAATGGTATTGACTGCTGTCAAACCAACAAATCAGCTGGTTCCATAATACGTTCTATTTCAGCTGTTGTCCTCAGAAGCTTGAGAACTGTTTCAGAGGCTAAATTAAGAGGAAAAGGTGTCAAAACATTTTAGCTTGATGGCCATGTAATAGTTGAGTGTCACTTGTTTCTATGTTTGTATTTCTGTCTCTGAAGCATTCTCTTATTTTGAAGCACTTTTTTACACAAGACATTCCTTGTTTTCAGTCAAAGAATTTCCTTTGATGATTTAATTACATGTACTGCTGCTGTATTGTGCTACTGAACACTGGTCGCTGACATTTTCTGGCTTGTGACAAGAGCACTACTTGTCTGTGAGCTGTGAAAAGCCCATCTGAAATGGTAAATGTAATCCATAATCTTTATCATTATAATGATATTACATAATACAACTGTAGCTTGAAACAAATTATAATGCTGGTACAAAGGCATTACACCATGCGTTGTGTTTTCTTGTATCTCATCATATTCTATATGAATCCCTGAACAAATAGGAAGCTAATTAGTCCAAAAAGACATTTGTTTAAACTTGTGTAAATCTGGGCCAAAAACATAAAAGGGAAGACGTGCTGTTCCCGCAGTAGCTACCCTGATTTGTCTTGCAGCAGCTGGTCTGGCTGCGATATTCCATGTTGCTTTTGGGATGGATCCCTTATTAATTCCCACAAAGCCAACAGATACATTTCAGTTGTTAAAGCGAATCTTGAATGACTAGAACATGAAAGACACATTAGAAAACGAACACAATAATACCGGCTCAGAGGGCGTCTATAAAAAGACTAATTCCCCATATCCCAGCTCCTCCTCACTAGATTGCAGCCTCCATCAAGTCTGGCTCCCACGAGGAGCTTTAGCTGCTCAGGTTGCCGTGACAAACGAGTAAAATATTTCCCTGTCCTTAAATGGGATGTCCCCAAATCAGCTTGAATGACAAAGGAAACGGTGACGCATTATCGTTAACACCCATTGGAGAGATATGTAATCTTTTCAGAGCTTTTCGTGGGATGCAATGAAACGAGAAAACAACAAGATGAGGCAACTCCATCAAATGTTTCCTCAATATCTCAAGCACATTTTATGAAACTCTGTCGCCGCTCAACAACAAGACTTCACCTGACCTACAAAAGTCACTCACTAAAAACACTTAACTCATGTTGACATTTAAAATGAATATCATTAGCCATACATGATTCACTGCCGGCAAAGTGAAATGTCCTTTCATGCATGTGTAACTCAAGAGATCTAAGAAATGGTGTCAATATGAGAGAGCCCACTGAAGTTGTGTTTCTGTGATTCATTCCTCATAATGATTAACATTCAAAATACATTTTCCTTCACTGAAACTGAAAATGTACATGAAAGCTGTGGTTTCATTGTACAGTAAAGAAAAAAAACTATCTGAATGGAATAAATTCATATATTTACAAAATGCAAAATATTTGATCTACCTCATATCTGGTGAACCATATGCAGCATTCATTGCTCCCAACACAAGACATGCTGTTTACTCACAACGGTGATGATTATATACCTGTCATCTCCGGGTAGAATAGAAATGTTCAACTGGATTAGAGTGGGAGAAACTCCACTGAATGACAGCAAAGCCTTTATACAGGAGAAGTATATTATGATGTTTGAATGGACTCTGATGTTGGATGTGAGGACTTACACAATCAGCATATTGATTAACAAATTGGAGAATAAAATAACCGTGATTCTGTATGAAAGCAATAAAAGAAAAAAAATGCTTTACTGTGATCTGAAAAGTGAAAATGAGCTATTTCACAAAGTGTGTTGACAATAATGACTATCATTTGATAACTGTGCCAAGAAAAGCTGTAAAGGAATAAGTTAGTATGGAAACAGAGACACCTGCCTGGGCCCCATCATGCCATGGCGGCCCTGCTGATGCCCCTCCTCTCCATCTCCTTCTGCTGACATGGATCGTGGTCCATGCCTACTCATTACATGAATAATTTCTGTCATATTCATTGACTGTGCTGTAACTCTGTTGTTCATTCTGGTCACATAACCTCTATTGCGTCTGCCCACCCGGGGAGAGGGATCCTCCTCTGTTGCTCTCCTGAAGGTTTCTTCCTTTTTTCCCCCTTGAAAGTTTTTTTTTCTGCTTTTTGGGGGAGTTTTTCCTGATCGGATGTGAGGTCCTGGGACAGGGATGTCGTCTGTGTACAGATTGTAAAGCCCTCCGAGGCAAATTCTTAATTTGTGATTTTGGGCTCTACAAAATAAACTGAATTGAATTGAATACCTCATAATGCCACGATGAACACACATTTGAGAAGCTCCCTTGATATTGACCAGGAGAATGAATTCCTATGCACAGCAGCATAATGTTAAGTGTGTAATTACCATCTCATGAACCCCCAGTGAACCCACGAGGTAGAGGTGGACTGGGAAGCGGAGTGCTTTAGGACCATGAGGAGCGCGGCGCTGGTAGAGGCGTCCCTGTGGAGGAGAGCATGGAGCAGAGTAGTGGAGCGTCGTTTTCTGTCGCTGGCGCGCGCCGATCCGCTGCCGCTCAAGTGTTGCATGCTGAAGAGTCCCGATGCTCCGCGAGAGAGAGAGAGAGAGAGAGAGCTTTTAGGAGGATGATAGGATGAAGGTTGGCATTCTGAGGGGCAAAGAAGATGAAGATGCGAGTGGTAATTATGAATGACACATCACTGTAATGTTCATTTGTGGGGAGCGTTTGTGTCATAAGTCAGTTACAGGCTGAGCTGTCATCATACTGTCTGCTATGACCTCATTTTAATTTGGATAATTTAAAGAATCTTAAATCGATCTGATTTTTGTCAGATAATCATATGGGAGCGCACACATCTAAAGGTATGTTTGTTCTGCAAGAGGGGGAAAGTAATTATGAAACATGTTTGATTTCAGCTCTTGCACCGCTCTCTATGAATGTTTGACGGAGAGTGGCACAGCTGAGGTTCCATCTGCAGGCTTGCTGAGGAAAAGAGCAGCTGCAATTACTGTGTTGCTCTTGCTTTAAAATCTGACATTTAATTAGCAGTGATCTTCTTCATCCCACGTTTATTTTTAATTTTTTTAGCTCTTATCCTGAAGCTGATTTCCTGAATCAAAAGCTCTGACTTGATGTCGTTTTTATGCTCTTATTTCACAACTTGACGTCTCATATGTGTCTCTCCAGTGCCAAGGGGTTAGTGGCATCATCCTCGTCACCATGGTTACCAGTTTTATGTTGGTGTACAACAACAGCGGCTTTGGTGACAGATCATCTTCCTCATCGTCACCATCGTCATACCGTGGTCCTGTTCCATCCACGAAAAAGCCAGAGAGACCGCAGCGACTCCCAACACCAACACTCGAGGGCTACACAGGTGTCATGGATCGTAAGGTAAATATGCACCATCTGTGCACTGTGATCTGTCTCCTGCTGCCATTACATGATGCACTGCACAGAGATTATGTCTAATATAGCCACGTAAAAGCTAAGGAGACCAGATGGAGGAGGCACATCTGTATGATAATTCATTTTAGTAAACATGGCCTAAATGACTTTTTATTGTATTTGTACGTCTTTTCGACTTCCAAAGAAATATATAATGCAGGAATGCGGTGCAGGTTGGTTCACCCATTAAAACAAAGATAAACCTCAGCCTGGTTGTGTTCAATCAAACACAATGGCAGTGTTTGGAGTGAGGGATCGGGTTCTTGTCGGGCCATTAGGTGCCTGCATGGAGACCGGAGGGGGATTTGGGGTAACAGCATGCTGGCAGGTGAAAAGTGGTTTTGGAAGGAGCATGTGGAGGCCAGCAGTAGAGATACAAGTGACAAGGACAGCAGCACATGGGACTTTGTGGTATACAAACCGAGGAGGAAAAGCTACAGCAAAAGGGGCAACAAAGTAACATTAAATGTCTTTGTTGTCTGGGATGTACATGCCTTGCTCGATGCACTGACAATGCATTAGATACAGTGGCTTTAAGATGACGGTAACTTTACTCTCTTGCAGTTCTACATCAAGGAATTTGGCATCGGGATATATTGTGTGTGACATATTTGAGTCGAGCACCCACCCCTCGAATCCAACCTAATACACATATATAACACATAGTGCACTTCATCTATATTCAACTGCCATCCAACAGAGAGACGATCATGGAAATGTAGGGTTCAGGAATGCACAAAAAATGTAATTTTGAAGCTTGTGCACATGCTGCCGCCCTGATTACGGAGAGAACTGAAACATCCTCTTCTGTGTGTTTGACTTGTGTACATGTCCATCGCCACCTCACAGCTGAATGCGACATCCAGGACTTCCAGTTAGGCTAATACAATGATTATTTGCTTTTGCATTTACATTGTATTTAACAGTAAAGCCCTCTGAATGTGACACATTTTATTTTGTAGCAATATCTATTAAGCTACAGAATGAAACAGGAGTTAACTACAGCTTATTGTGCCCTATAATATTATAATAGTAACAATGAATCTCTTAAACAATGAAGTCAAAAGCTGAACCTGCTGTGGTAGAACCCTCTCTCAATGATCTCCTACTCTGTTTGTTGGTTCATAATTGATGTTCCCGCCATGAAATATTATATAAATTAAATAATAATACAAAATCCCTTAAAACAGGATGGATTTCTACTTGAACGGCTACTCAAGACATCAGCGCTGTAATCTCATGCTATAAGCGCCACGGTCAGTGCTATTGTAATGCAGAGGCCCATCACTCAGAAACCAAGCCGGTGTTACAGACAGATCATTCAGACGCCGCCGTGTCGACCCTCAGTGAGAAAGATAGCGTTCCACTAAAGCACATTGTTCAGGCAGCGCCGGACAGGAGGAGATTTGGAAGGGAAAAAGAGTTGTGACATTTCACCTTGCAGTGATTAATGATCAGCGGTATGAGAGTGTGAGGGTGATGTAGGTTTGGAGAGAGGTTTAATTCAGGATTAAGCTCCCTGACTTCCAGATTCTACGTTCACGGCTCCTCTGGTGATATTGGATCCCTTTAAAGGCAACGGAAAAATATTTTACCATGAAGCCAAAGAGAAATGAGGATTCGGAGGATTTTTTGTTGGCACTGCATTATTCCGAAATCCTTCGTGTTTGTCCACTTCCTCCTGGCTGACAGCTGATTCATGATGGATCCACACTGCGACATTATCATGCTGCTTAGTGTCACTATGCTCCCACCTCCCGTGGGGCTTCCAGCTCTTTCTGCTGCTGCTGCTGCTGCTGCTGCTGCACCCTCCGACAGAGCCGGGAAGTGACTAACCAGAGCAGACCTGCTGTAGCATCTGTGGAGTGGGTGGATGGGCCTGGATTATTTCCTTCAGGGTCACCCGAGGTCCACTGCTGGCTGCTGCTGCTGGAGGGAATCTTGGCTTCGACTCATACAGGGTTACACACTCAGCTCTGGCGCACACATGCAGACAACCTGCATGTTGTTAAAATGTGATGCCCTCGTCAGAGCAAGGGAAGCTTTGAAAATGCAAGAGGAACTCTATCTAACACCCGCTGTACCCTGTTTATGGTCCATATCAACTTATGTGCATATCTTGTCTGCATGGGCTGGGACTTCACCAGGATTGGTGATGGTGTGTGGTTGCTTCCCTCCTTTATGTCTCACCCAGGAGTTAGCGAAGCACCCACATCAATCACTGAGGCCGTGCTACTTCATGCGGCAGAGGGTGAAAGGCTGAACATTTGTCTCTTCCTTCTGCCCCTTCAGTGCTGAATTGTGATAATTAAAAAACGGCAGAGCAGTGCTGTTAAAGGATATTTTATATGCCGTGAGATCAGACTTCAGAGTTATGGTGCAGATTTATCGTATGTGAGATATTCTGAGCGACTTAGTGAGAGTCTCAGTGTTCGCAATGTTCCTCTCTGTCTGCCTTCTGCAATCTCTGACGGTTTCTGTGAGATGTCCTCCTCTAGCATTTTTTTTTTCCTTTGACAAGCCACAGTAATTAGAGCTGCAGAGTTGAATAGACTCTTTCAAACACACACACACGCACCCACCCACACACACACCTTTGAGTTTGAACACCTAGACAGCCTCTCCGTTCTTCTGCTTCATTCCTCATCTTCTCTCTCTATGATGTTTTGCCGATTCCAGTTAAAGAGATGTTGACCTTTGAAGAACTGTCGGCAGAATCAATCTACATTGGCCTTTATACTTTCTAATGACAAAGCCTGTGTGAAAGCATGCATGTGGATTGTGGGCCTGTGCCAGTTTATGATGTACCTACTTATTATGGGCAATACCTCTCTGTGCCTCTCACAGTCAGCCCTGGAGAAATAGGTGTCATTAGAAAGTCAATTATGCGGAAAAAAATCTCCCATCTACGCTGACCCCGTTCTATGTAAAATCTGCTCCACAGTTGGTATGTTAATAGTAAGCTCACTTAATGGATGAGGTTTCAGGATATGCAAATTTTAACTCCACTCAAAGTGAGGGAGCACTCCTGGAAAAACAGAATCAGGTGTCGTCTTCAGACTTGCATTACACGGCCCAGTTTGTAGTCCTGCTTATATACGTATGCACAGCACCTGGTATTGCCTTGTAAAGTGTATCCGGGCGATGACATCCAATCCGTGGGTCTCTGACCATATCCGAATGGGTCTGGCTAATCCGATCCTGCAGCGAAAAGAAGATGATATAGAGCTGACAGGAAGTCATGAATATCATCTTCTTTCCGGTCATGGTGGAAACCAGCCAGACATTATTTCATTTCTCCCTATCAGTGTGCTGCTAACGAGGCTCCATACTCTGCGGTGCAGCCGCCACCTTATCTCTGACTGAGGTTGACTGGAGGAAGAAGAAGAAGACAGGCGCCTTGATTGTCTCGCCTTTATTCCCTCAAATTGGGAACAGAGCAAGTTTAGCGTCGCGGCTTG
This sequence comes from Cottus gobio, assembly GCA_023566465.1. Classification (NCBI taxonomy): domain Eukaryota; kingdom Metazoa; phylum Chordata; class Actinopteri; order Perciformes; family Cottidae; genus Cottus; species Cottus gobio. The sequence continues at coordinate 6,901,214 of CM042217.1, forward strand.
AATGTGTGTTGCCAGGAGGAGCTTAATGAGATGTCAACTGTCAGGAGGGCTTCCATGCAATTAATTGGTCTCTGAAGAAAAGAAAGCAGCTCTGATCATTAAACTTCACACCACACAACCGGTGCCACTTAATGCCCCTCTGCTCTCCGTTGAGCTGTTAGCTTAATTCTGTATGCCTCAGAAAGTGGACAGTTACTGCTATGGTAACGAGCGGCATCTAAATAATTAAGAAAATACTGCTGAGTCCTCATGATTGCACACCACTGTTTGACATCGAGGGATGAGGCTGTTGTTGTTGTATATTTTTCTTATTGTCAACAAATCCCATAAAAGTCGTGTGTATACTTGATAAAAAAAAATCTGCTCACATATGATCTGAACCATGGAACGTACCAGCTTCCAAATTATGATTTTTAGCTAGTTCAGCGCACTCACGCCGACCACGGTCTGCTCCCCTCCTCTTATGCCCGTCAGACGCCCTGACGAGCTCCAGCTGTGGGGAAACGCTGATCACTTTCAGGTGCTCACCGGCGCGCGCTCCGCTCGTTCCCGTCGCCTGGCGCGCAGCTCCCTGGCCGCGCGTGCTGACGTCTCCGGCGCCTCCATACGCCCGTCTCCCGAACGGACTGTCGGGTCCCTGACAGATATATACAAATACATTTGTTGACACAACTAATTCACAGGACCGTAAATACATATACAAAGGCACTATTAGAAAATGGAAAAATAGGATATGAAAGGTTTACATAGTATTTTTATAATATTAACACCATTGATATGGGAGAATATCTGGTTGATTATATTGAAATATCCCCCTTTCATAAGAGAGTGAGTATATGAAATGAGTGTTTGGTATTAAAAATGGCATTTATAACATTTTCATGATCCCAGTTGGGAGAATAAACACTCGCTTGTGTCGCATATTTGTTGAAGAGGTCTGAAAAACAGTTCTGCCTGCTTCAAAGGGATGTCTCTATGAATACTGACTGTGCCTCTGGCCGCAGAATCAAATCTAGAATGGTAAACTTTCCCTCCCCAATAATTATGTATACTTCTAACATCTCTATTACCTCCAGAAATGATATGACTAGTTGAAGGTGGGTTGAAATTTGGTTAATTTGTGAATATTATTTTCCACTTTAATATGCAATGACATAAATATGACATTTCTATCGCTTGGGGTTAATACTGTAGAAAAGAGAAGATATATGGCGCCGGAGCCAGAATAAACAGTACTGGGTGCTTAAAGTGCCAAATACATATAGAAACTGTAATTAACCTTCAAAAATACTGATTGCATAATAAAGTCTGTCTTTTATTAACAGTAGATTTGGGGAGTCCATCTCTGCTTAAAATGGCACCTGTTAGATTTTAAATTGAACTCATGAGTTAAGCTCTGGGTTGACTTTTATCCAGCATGACCCCAATTACTGAAAGCCCTCATTGTCCTGCAGCATAGATATCTGTCTCTCTTCGTTCTGGTTCACCTTTCCCGTTTTTTTGTGCGTCTACTTTGTTCTTTGATCAGGACACGTAGTGTTTCAAAGTTGTTTGGTTGTGTGGAGACTGACTGATGAGGAAAGGAGAACACGTGACATAAAGACACATGAAGTATACGATAGAGAGGAAGCAAAGGAAAATATAGTCTTCAACACAGACGCTAGCTAACGTTGTTGCACAGGTTAGCAGCCTCTAGATGCTAATTCTAGTGCCATAACAGCTAATGTTTAAAAAACTATTTCAATGTAGTTTTGATAAACGACCTCTCGGGGGAACTATAAATGTGTGAGGCGCCCGTGTGGAGACATCTTCACACTGCCACGACACCAGAAGTCTCTCTTTAGTCAGCAATCACACCAGAATTCACTGAATGGCCTCATAAGGTTGAATAAACCAGGAAAGTGTTATCGTATGAGGTTGTGCATTATTGATCAAGGCAGACAACCTGTCTGCAGGATAAAGTGCATGCTGAGTGTGTCTGTGGGAGTCAGCGAGTGTTCGAGTGCTAATTGGTTCACAAATTAAAAGACCTCTGTTAATTCAAGGCTGATTAGTAAAGACATCTAGCAGTAATATGCCACACTCGTTCATTTGTTCTTTCATTCGACAGTGTGTGGGTCGCACCTTCAGCTGCCTGCCGTCTGATATGAATGCTCCATCTGATTCTGAAAGCCCCTCTCAATGTGATACAGCACGGTCCATAAGTGGCTATTTTCCAGCATCATCAAGCTGTCAGAAGCTCGGGGAGCGGACACTGAAGCTTCAGCATCATTGTCAAGGACACTTTTAGTATTTCACAAGCATTGGCCATGCAACCTTCAATTGCCTTTTCCTAGTTTAACACATTCCCTGACTTTAAAAATGAGTAAACGCTGCTCGAGAGTAATTGTTTTGACGGCGTCGAAAGGGAAAATGCACTCCATCTGTTGTATGTAAAGCTAAAAGGACTGGGATATTCTTTCCCCAAAGCTAAGGCAGGTGGTGTTTTTTGTGCAGTGAACTGCGTCATTTGCTCCAGCCAACTTGTTACTGAGGGACGAGGTGTGTGTTCACACAGACAGCAGGACATGGTTTGTTTTGGGCAATGTGTGAGGGAATGACTGTGACTGAGCATGCGTGTGTGTAGAAGAGATTACAACTGGTTTTGGATCTCGACACTTTTCAGACAGATGCAAAGTCTTGCCAGAGAAACGTGATTGTTTGACATATCTGGGTCGTCATCCAACTCTGCACAAAGATGTGAAGACATCCACAGACACCATCACCTGTACGCATATGCAGGAACACACACACACACACACACACACACACACACAC